>CAWUFW010000292.1:2454755-3064510 GCA_963921515.1 Calotriton arnoldi | reverse complement strand
TAGGAAACGACCTGGAGCAGTCCTCATGGAAGGAGGTTGAGCTCAGGTCCCACTTGGAGATGCTTGGGTTGCCAGAGTGGGCATGCGTGTCTACTCGGTCAATGGCGGCCAGAAAGGGTGATCAAGAGGACTTGGAGCCTGAAACAGTGGCCCAAGTCCCTGCCAAGAGAAAGGGCAGGGGGCGCGGGAAACCGGCCCCCGAAGTTCCCACGGACCGGGAGGAGGCGGACCTCGAGGGGACGCCCGGTGCCTACAGGGGAGCAAGTAGCCGAACTGGGAGACATCTCTGAGCTGACCCATTGGCAGCAAGAAGGGGGTCCCACCAGGGAGGAGTTCTGCAGGGAGCAGAACGAGTGCCCTACTCTGGAGGGTCTGCGGCGGCAGGCTGCAGACCAGGCAGCTGGTAATCAGTCCGGGTCACATCTGATCTACTGGGAGAGTGGTCTCCTATACAGTGAGCCTAAGGTTGCTGAGCCTGGGTCAGCCCGTGTGCTGGTGGTACCCCAGCGCTTCAGGACCTTCCTACTGGGTCTGGCTCATGACGTGCCTTTGGCAGGACATTTGGGGCAGGACAAGACCTTTGACAGGCTTGTCACCCACTTCTTTTGGCCCCAAATGCGAAGGCAGTCAGATGCACACTGCAGGTCTTGCCAAACTTGCCAGGCAAGTGGTAAGAGTGGGAGGAAGGTCAAAGCTCCTCTCCAACCTTTTCCGGTTGTTGGAACACCCTTTGAAAGGGTAGGGATGGATATTGTGGGGCCACTGGATCCCAAGACAGCCATGGGCAACAGGTACATCCTGGTCTTGGTGGACCATGCCACCCGGTACCCGGAGGCAATCCCTCTCAGGACAACGACGGCGCCAGTGGTGGGCCGGGCGTTAATGGGGATCTTTTCCCGTGTGGGATTCCCCAGAGAGGTGGTTTCTGATAGGGGGACCAATTTCATATCGAAGTATATGACATCCCTGTGGAAGGAGTGTGGGTAACCTACAAGTTCACCACTCCTTACCACCCACAAGGAAACGGTCTGGTGGAGAGATTCAACCAGACCTTGAAAGGCATGATCAAGGGTCTAACAGAACCCATGAGGCGTAAGTGGGACGTCCTCTTGCCATGCCTACTCTTTGCGTACAGGGAGGTGCCTCAGAAGTCTCTTGGGTACAGCCCCTTTGAGCTCCTGTATGGCCACCCTGTCAGAGGACCTCTGAGTTTGGTTAAGGAAGGCTGGGAGGCGGCTCCCAGGAAAACTCCCCAGGATGTATTTAGCTACATGCTGGCCTTTAGAAACCAAACTGCCCGCTTCAGGAAACTCGCTCAGGCGAACCTAGAAGCAAGCCAGGAAGAAATGAAGAGATGGTATGACCAGAACGCCACTCTGGTCGAATTTCAACCTGGACAAAAAGTGTGGGTCATGGCCCCAGTAGCACCTTGTGCCTTGCAGGACAAGTGGACTGGGCCATATGAGGTAAAGGAGCGCAAAAGTGACGTCACCTACCTGGTGGATTTGCAGGCTCCAAGGAACCCTTTGAGGGTCCTTCACGTGAACCGCCTCAAGCCCCACTTCGAGAGGTCCGAAGTGAGTATGCTCTTGGCGACAGATGATGGGGTGGAAGAGGAGAGCGAGCCTCTCCCTGACCTCCTGTCTACCAAGGAGCATGATGGGTCAGTAGAGGGTGTGATCCTCTCCCCTACTCTGACTCAGGAGCAGCAGGGGGACTGTCGCCAGTTGTTGGGACAGTTCGCCCCACTGTTCTCTCTGACCCCCGGTGTTACTCACTGGTGTACCCATGACGTGGACACCGGTGACAGCCATCCTGTGAAGCACAAGATTTACAGGTTGACTGACCGGGTCAGAGCCAGCATCAAGGAGGAGGTCTCTAAGATGTTGGCGTTAGGGGTGATTGAGCCCTCCCACAGTCCTTGGGCCAGCCCAGTGGTCTTGGTCCCAAAGGCTGCGGCGCCCGGTGCCACTCCAGAACTCCGGTTTTGTGTGGACTACCGTGGGCTCAATGCCGTCACCAGGACTGACGCGCACCCCATCCCCAGAGCTGATGAGCTCATTGATCGGTTGGGAGCTGCCCGGTTCCTCAGCACGTTTGATTTGACGTCTGGGTACTGGCAGATTGCCTTAACCGATGGGGCCAAGGAGAGATCCGCATTCTCAACCCCAGAAGGTCATTACCAATTCCGGGTGATGCCCTTTGGGTTGAAGAATGCCCCTGCCACCTTTCAGAGGTTGGTCAATCAGGTGTTTGCTGGGCTGGAGGATTTCAGTGCCGCCTACCTGGATGACATTGCTGTGTTCAGTTCCAGCTGGGAAGAACATTTACAGCACCTTGAGAAAGTGTTGAGGGCTCTGCAAGGTGCAGGCCTCACGATCAAGGCCAGTAAGTGCCAGATCGGGCAGGGTTCTGTGGTGTACTTGGGACACCAGGTAGGAAGCGGCCAGGAGGCGCCCCTACAACCCAAGATTGACACCATTCTGGCTTGGGAGCCCCCAAGACCCAGACAGAGGTGAGAGCCTTCTTAGGTCTCACCGGTTATTATAGGAGATTTGTTAAGGGCTATGGCACCATCGTTGCCCCCTTAACAGAGCTGACCTCTAAGAGGCAGCCCAGGAAAGTGATCTGGACTGAGTCCTGCCAGAAAGCTTTTGATGCCCTGAAGGCAGCCATGTGCACGGCGCCCGTGCTCAAGGCACCTGACTTCTCCAAGGAATTTGTCGTGCAGACTGACGCTTCAGAGCATGGTGTGGAGCGGTGCTCTCACAACTGAACGAAGAGGGCCTGGATCAGCCTGTAGTCTTCCTTAGCAGGAGACTACTTCCCAGGGAACAGAGGTGGAGTGCCATAGAAAGGGAAGCTTTTGCTGTGGTCTGGGCGCTGAAGAAGTTGAGACCATACCTGTTTGGGACTCACTTCCGGGTTCAGACAGACCACAGGCCCCTCAGATGGTTGATGCAAATGAGGGGCGAGAATCCAAAACTGCTGAGGTGGTCCATCTCCCTACAGGGAATGGACTTTACGGTGGAACACCGTCCTGGTACAGAACACGCCAACGCAGATGGTCTGTCCAGGTTCTTCCGCCTTAGTGAAGAGAACTCCAATGGGGTTGGGTAGTTCTCCCTACTTTCAGCTGGAGGGGACATGTGTTAGACTTGGCATCTTTTGGCGTGTTTCCCCTGACTTTTTGCTTTCTGACCTGCCGGTTTTGACTCTGTTTTTGCTGGTGTGATGATTCTGCGCACTTTCCTCACTGCGGTCCAGTGGGAAAGTGCAAGTGCTCCTGTATAAAATGTGTTATGGATTGGTGTTTCCATGATTGGCCTATTTGGTTTATGTGTCAGTCCCTTGTAAAGTGCACTGCGAGTGCCAGGGCCTATAGACCAAATGCTGTTGGTGGGCTGCAGCACTGGATTGTGCCACCCACGCAAACAGCCCGTAAAGTGTAACTCGGGCCTGCCATCGCAGAGCCTGTGCGCAGCCTGAGGCTGCCATGTCGACTTGGCAAGTGCACACACTTGCAAGTCCCTAAACCTTCCCTTTGCTACATGTTAGTCACCCCTAAGGTAGGCCCAAGGTACCCCTGTGGGCAGGGTGCGTTGTACGCGAAAGGTAGGACATGCCCGGGTGTGTGCGGCATGTCCTGATAGTGAATTACAGCCTAGTTCGTTTTTCACTATTGCAAGGCTACCTGTTCCCCTAGGCCAGAACGGGCGGTTTTGATTATTACAGCTTATAATCCTAACTGACCCCGGGAACATGGTAGAAATTCGAGTTTAGTATGCCTGGACTCAGAATGATAAAATGCAGCTTTTAGTAAGGTTGGTTTTACCATTCTGGGTTTGAAAATACCACTTTAGAAAGTGGGTATTTTCTTGCCTAACCATCCAAGCCTGCCTCTGCGAGATTGTGTATTCCGTGTCTGGAATGTGAGTGACAGGGGCTGGGGGTGCCAGGAGACAGGGTGAGTCAGCGCAGGGCTGAATAGCCAGATCGACCTGTAGATGGGTGGGAGGGGTCGCACCTGGGCCCTGAATAGGACAGTGCCTTCCCTCCACAATGCTGGCTCCACCTCCTGTGGTGCGTCTGATGTCCCTGGCCTACTCACTGAAAGAAGGGACGGAGACTTGTCAACAAAGTGCTCCAGAACTGGTTTGGACTAGGCAAAGGCCTCTCTGCCTTCAGAGAACAAAGGAATTTGGGATATAAATATTGGGGCCCTGACCCCATGAATTTAGATCTCGCTGGAATCAAGGAACCTGCCAAGACGAAGCGCTGGAAGAGCTGCCAGGAGGAGTACTGCCCCTTTGCTGTGTTGTTGCTTTGTTGGGTTGGCCTGCAGCTGCTGCTTCTGCCTTGGGCAGTGAAAGGACTGGACTGAACTTTCTCCAAACTTGTGCTGAGTATCTCCAAGGGCCAGAAACCGAGCTGGCCTCCTGTTAAGAAGTCTCAGGGACTGCAAAGACTTCACAAGCCTCTGGGTACCGCTTCTGGAACGCTGTTTCAGTTGCCACAGAGGAAGGGAACTGCAACCGACTCCGTCAACCGAATCCATCCCTGGCCGGTGACCTGTTTGCACCGCAGACCGCATCGCCCCGCTCGCATCGCAACCCTGGTCTCACCGTGGGCGACGTCCGACGCCGCCAACATCGAGCCGCTGCTTGCACCGTGACCTGTGGGCACCGCAGTTCGCATCGCATCGCTTCACTGGGCCAGCCGGACCAGACCGACACTGTCGCTGCAACTGGCTCAAGAGTCGAGACCGCACCGCATTTGGGGCACCGCTCGCACGTCTGCGACGCACCGCTCCGACTCGCACCGCTGTCCGACGCCAGCTCCCGCACTCCGGCTAGGTCGCCTGCATCGCAACCTGTCAGCACCGCATCGAGCATCGTCTCGCCCTGCATCGCACGCCTTGGACTCACCGACTCCGTCTGCCCGACGCTCATCGAGCCGCTGCCTGCACCGCATCGAGGGACACCGCACCTTGCATCGCTCCGTCTTGCACCGCAACCGCGACGAACGCCGACCGGCTCGTACACCCCGTTCCAGCCACAACGAGAAAAGGTACTGTGACCGAGTCTGTTCATGACTCTGCTGGCCCGTATCGACGCAGTCGGCTGGAACTGTTAGACTCTGTGGTTTTCAGCATCACGGTAGGCTCGGACGGAGCTACCGACTCGTACGAACTTTGCTTTTGTGCTATTCTTGCAAAGAAGAAGTTATCGTATCAAGCATTCATTTTCAAAGTACAGTATTGTGGATTTTTGTCGTAATTGGTCGTCTTGAGTATATAAAATATTGGTTATTTTTCTAAACTGGTGTGGTGTCCGTTTGTAGTGCTTACACTGTATTACTGTTGGTTATGTGCAAATGCTTTACACACTGCCTCTGAATTAAGCCTGACTGCTCGTGCCAAGCTACCACGAGGGTGAGCAGGGGTTACTTCACGAGTGTAACAACCCTTACCCTGACTAGGAAGAAGGGTCCCTACTTGGACAAAGGTGCAAGCCCTTGCCAACTAGAGATCCCATTTCTAACAACCATTTAGTATCTAAGACTTGCAGACGAGAATTTGTTTCCTCGATAAATGGACGTAGAGCACATATTTCCTCCAGAACAGTGTCCAAAGATACAGGAGAGACAGACTGCGTCTGAGAAGGAGGGTCCTGTTTGAGACTTTTGTTGGCCGAAGATGGAGTTTGCAGTTTGATTGAAGAAGTTGGCGAAGCCACTGTTCGCGAAGAACTAGATTGTGCCATCCTACCAGCACTATGTAGAGAGGAACTAGTATGGGATGAGCAAGATTCAGGAGCGTGAACTGTAGACTTCTTGTTAATAAAAAGCAGTTTTTTACTCCTACCCATAAGTTAAAAGCAGAGGAAAAACCGCAAGAGTAAAAGAGTTAAGGAGCAACTAGCATGTTAGTTTTGCCCCAAGAAAAACTGCACAGGACAAAAATTCTTCTACTTGCGCAAAATCCACAAAATTAAACAACCTCTGCGCTCCACTGGTCTAAAATGAAAGGAGAAGGTAAGCAAATCCCTACTTATGCAGGAAAAAACAGGGTTTGCAAATTATATTAAAAGTCGCTTCGAAGGAAATGTGTATGAGGAGAAAGGCGCCATCGCGGGAAAAAAACAAAATTGTGGCCGAATATGAGAAACTATGTCTTTTTAAAGTTTCTCACAGAAGAAGCAGAAAAAGAGCCAAACCGATACCCAAATCCACTCAGTGGGTCTTCCGACACTTGTAGAGTTCCTTCATCGTGGCATTCCCTGTCGCGGCACGGAGCTCCGGGCTAGGCGGCCATCTTAGTTTGCACCTCACGCGCACCCCCAAGAAGGCAAGTTTTTGACATGTTAGGTGCTTGTATAAATGCACATGCTACCCAAAGCTGTGTTAAATTGCTACATGATGAATAGAATAGAGAAGGAGAGGAACGCAAGAAGGATAGGAGTTTTGAAACAGGCTTTGCGTGGCATATGCACTTAACCTAAATGCCCTTTTCCCTCACTTCTTAAATGTAATAAGGTAACCCAATGTTATCCTACGGGAGAGGCAGGCCTTGGAGTAGTGAAAAACAAATGTAAGAATTCTTTAATTCCAGCACATGCAAAAATTAAAAGTACATGGCCAACTTTTTAAATATACTGCACCCTACCCAATGGGCTATCCATGGCCTACCCTAAGGATGACATATGTATTAAAAGGGAAGGTTTAGGCCTGGCAAAATAAGCATTTTGCCAGGCCTAAACCTTCCCTTTTAATACATAGGTCGAAATGGCTGTTTAAAATTGCACACAGGCTGCCATGGCAGGCCTGATACATTGCGAAGGGCTACTTCAATGGGGTGCCCAATCATTGCTGTAGGCCCACTAGTAGCATTTAATTTACAGGTCCTGGGTACATGTAGTACTTCTTTACAAGGGAGTGAGCAGTACATTAAATGTGCCTATTGGGTGTAAGCCAATTTTACCATGTTTAAAGAAGAGAGCACAACCACTTTAGCAGTGGTAAAGTGCGCAGAGTCCTAAAGCCAACAAAAACGAATTCAGCAAAACAGAAGGGGAGTAGGCAAAACGTTAGGGGGACTACCACCCAAGGGTGTCAGTCAGGCAAACACATATAGAATATAAAAGCAGCCCTGTGAATCATGTGCAATACATTATTGTTGGAGATGTTAAATTCAGCCATGTTCCATAATTGAAAGGACAGTAGATTTATGAATTGAAGCCAGCAGTAGTAAAACCTTTTAATTAAAGAAATCCCATAGTGCATTACTGGCCCTATCTAAAAAATAATAAGAGCAACAATGTGATGTGCTAAAAGTAAACTACAAAAACAAAAATGAAAAGCAAAGGGCACAAAAGAGAAACAGACTGGCTATGCCAATATGTCAGGTTTTAAATGAATGTTGTATAGTAATTGTGAAGCATTACCAGTAAATCGCATAGGAATGGTACGTGTTTTGTGGAAACAAAGAACAGTTGAATAATATTGGTGTCAGGTGTCAGTTGCATTATCAAACAAAACCTAAACGTCCATGTAGGTTAATGGCTGCCCTCCTCCCATCTGTACTGCTCCCAGAGAAGACACCATAAATGATCTAGTTATCTGAGACACTGTGATAGCATTAGAATGTCATTGTGCCCCTGACTCGAGCAACTGAATAAAAATACAAAATGATCACAGCTTTGTGGAGGGCAAGCACTTTTTTGTGGAAGCCCACATTTTTTGCCCAATCAAACCATGTACTCATTTGGGCAGGACCAAAGACCCTTTCTAGGGATGCTCACATAATTGTATGGCGACATCTGCGCTGTCTAGCCAGACCATAATAATGCAGACACATTGCACATTATAATCTCCATTTAGACAGCTCCCTTCTTCCAGTCTGAGAAGCTATTTGATGGAAGTTCTGACAGATCCAAGGCTTCCTCACCACTAGCAGTGCACGGTTGGACTTCATATTTTACAAGGTGTCTCTCAAAAATGAAGTTCGCTATTTTCAGCAGAAACAAGTAATTCTGCCAAATGGAATGCCTCATATATATATATTTTTTATTTAAAAAAGGTACAAGTGAGAAAATAAGAAACTATATTGATGAGTATGATGCTGGTCTTTTAAAATCAGCCACTGGTGATGGTTCTCCTGATGTTTAATGGGGAATGGTGGTAAGTGCAGTTTCAAAGAACATAGACACCAAATAACATTAAAATCCTTGATTTTGAAAGACACTGACATTGAAAGATCAGCAATATTGAGGTCTTTTAAATCGAAAAAAAGATTTGATATTTAAGAAATGTTGTTGTAAAAGCTTGATTAGAAGTGGATGGGTCTGAGAAGGTTAACATTTCAACACCTGCAGGGCCAGGTCACACCTCAAAAAGAGGTATTTGGGTGAAGTAAAAAATGCACAAGATTCAGCACAGCCCCTCTCGCCAAGTGGCCTTCTTTACTCCAGCACCTAAAAATGGGAGTATGGAAAGTGACAGTGCTCCTGGGAAGAGAAGTAGTTCTTGGAGAATAATTCAAGCCGTACATGGAATTGGATGTAAAACTGAGACATCCACGCTGATCAAGAGGCCCAATCCTTCCAAGGAGAACACCGAGTTCAAGTTGCCCAGCAAGTGGCAGTACCTTCTTGGATCCCACATGATATCACCACTACTTGATGACGTTTCCACATTTGGTGATGTTCTGAGGGGACAAGAAAACTAGACCTATGCTGCCCTGTGTGTCTGCGGAGGCAGTTAGATACTATATAGAGCCAGGTGCCTATGCTAGTCTTCAAGGCAATATTTCTCCTCACATCTGAAACTATTGAGCTTAGTAACCTTGCTCCTAATGTCCTGCCATATGTTGCTGAGCTCTAAATCCAAAACATGTGCATACATTGAACTACCGTTGACAAAGCCTATAGGTCAATAGCTGCACCACAATCCTGTACGGATGCACATGATTCAGCATGCATATGCACATATGGATTGGGATGCTATGACAGCACCAGTATTATGACATGCATGTGTGTGTCAGCATGCATGTGCATGCAGATGTCATGATGCAGCAGCCAGTTTGGCTTTTAGCCCCAGTGCAATGACGGATAGGCATGTGCATCACAATGCAGTGGCCGTTTGTTTTTGTTTTTAAATGCATCTTTCCAAGATGGCGGACGCCCCTTTCAAGATTGGTAATTAAAATAAAAAGTGTGAAACAGCAACTTTAGGGAACAGAGCAGCTTGGTGGCAGATTGCTGCGGAAGTCCCTCCTAAAAAGTAAGAAAAATTTAAATGAAGGTAAAAAGAAAAATGGGATGGGGAGAGGGAGCAACAAAGTAGTGGCAGGTACCCAGGCAACAATGTCAATACTGCTGACAAGCTGCAGTGAGCTTGGAGGGCCCAGGTTCTAAACAAAAAATAGCTGAGCAGGATGGGGCGGCAACGAGCAAGCTTGGAGCGAGAGAGTAACATGGAGACTGTGTGGGCAGGAATATCATGGGGAGTAACAGCCTGAATGTAACCAGTGGAAGGGTACAATTTATTGAATCAAAAGGATTGTAAAGCAGCAATGCTGAAAGGGAGTGACAAAAACAAAGAGGAAGGAAAGCCATCAAATAAGAAGCAAGCAAATGAGACTGACAAGAAAGCCCCATCCAATGATATGAAGTAGGCTGACCAAAGGCCATGGTAATTATTGCTATTCCTCGCCATAGGTCTTTCGACCACTAAAAGTTAATGCTGTTTATAGGGAACACCTAAAAAGAAGGGTACCGTTCACAAAAAACATCATATTCTTTTAAGCCAAAGTGACATTTTGCAGCTGTTAACTGCATAAATAAATTTAAACTGAATGACTTCCATTTTGTCTTATACGGCAGATGATCAGTGCAAACATGTCAACTATGAGCTATCATTCCGCACCTTAGGTATTTTAGCTGGCAAGATACTTGTGAAGGAGAGATTTTTGGCGAGAAAGTGCCTCTTTTTGCGTGGCCATCCCCATTTTTGGCTGAATGGTATTGCTGGTTTTTGAGCTCTGCACACTGGTGCACTTCTGTCCTTGCCCCAGTGTATGTGTTCTATCCCTAAAGCATGATAGAATTGTCTAATCCCAAACTGAGATATGTAATGTTACAGTAAGGCCATAGTTTTTGGTGCAGGAAAATACACTGATGGCATGGAAAGTTAAATGTCAACTGTTTACTTTAGCACTTATTCTAACATCCACTAGTGTGAGAAAGAAAACATGGCTTCAGGCCTACCTGAGCAGCTTGACTCCAGAAGCTTTGAAATCTACAGGCAAAGCTGTCAAAATAACCATTTTTGACAGGAAAGAAACCTACTTTTAAATATTAAATGAGCTACCCCTAAGTAAGCCTTGTCACCCCCAAGGTAGGGTTGTACTTTTAAAAAAATATTTTTTTTACAGAGTTTTATATAGCGCGAACTTGACCCGATTCGGGTATCAGAGCGCTTTACACGAGCACCAGTTGCGTTACATGAGGACACATTCATTTTTGTTAGGCACGGAGAGATTAAGTGATTTGACCAGAATCACAGGATGTTGTGCGTCCCTGCCGAGACTCAAACCTGGTTCCCCAGCACCGAGTTCGACCGCCATAGCCGTTAGGCCAACTCCTCTACCCTGCTTGATATGGAATGGTGCACCAGAGATATCCTTATCCAAATAAGTAAGCCAGACAATTTGTGATGAATATTCCTTTTTATTTTATTTTCTGATCTTTTTTCATATAAGACATCCAGCCAAACCGTTTCGTTCAAAGTATCTCACTTGAACTTCATCAGGGCTGTAAACAACATATATAATATAAATACACAAACGTAACAAACAATAACATAAAAATCTAAAACATAAACAATTTTTTAAGAAAAATACTATAAACAATACAAACACATAACTGGCAGAGACACAAGTAATACAAAACATGAATAGTACCCACATCAGTGGTGTATCAGTACAAAAAGGAGTGATGACTAAATAAAAGATCACCATCCCTCATCTCTGTGAACAGCGGTGATACACATAACACATACAAATCAAAAAGATTTTGGGAAAACTACAAAAATGAGAAAATATAAAACATAATAATATTATCAGTACGGCAGGGGCACCCTCATAGCCTTTTATGTTTGTCCCTTCTGATAATGGTACTCCCCATGCTCCCGGTACATACTCGTGCTCTAGTAGTAAGGAGCGTCATCCTGAGTAGGATAGATTATTGTAATGCTTTGCTATTGGAGTCTCCTAAATACTTAATGGGGAGACTGCAGAGAATCCAGAATATAGCAGCTAAGTTGGCCTTGACGAGACCTCGTCAGTCCTCCTCCTCTCAGGCTCTGATGGACCTTCATTGGCTTCCAATCCTGCAGAGGGTTCATTTTAAATCCCTTTGTGTTGTGTTTAAGGCATTGCACGGTCGTGGGCCATTACCTTTGCAGAGGAAATTCAGTTGGTATGTTCCCACCCGTTGCCTCAGATCTTCCTCTGCTAACTGGGTGAAAGTGCCGAGGTTAAGAGAGCTAAACTGGGGGGCAAGCTTTCAGCGTTGCTGCTGCAAGACTTTGGAATAGCCTACCCACGGAGTTGCGACAGATGACAGATTTTATGCCTTTCAGGAAGAAATTGAAGACCTGGCTCTTCCCCAGAGTTTGATGCCTCCTACTCTTTATCACAGGCTCTCTTCCGTCTCTCAGCGCCAGGATACCCGGCGGGTCACAGTGCGCTCTATAAATAGCCCTTACATTACATTACATATATCATAGATCATAATGCACTGCCTCATGGTTAAAGTGATTGCATAATGCTGATAAACAAAAGGTATCACAGTTGTTGTATAAAGGAAAGAGGGACATACCTTCCATATGTAAAGAATTGGAGTGTTCCCACTTAATCATGCGTAAAATGACTATGTAGATAGGATTCAGTCTCCTTGTATTAGAGGATATATCGTCAATATATCCTTGTGTTATGCTCAATCCATACGTATGGCCACGGGTTAAATATACCCGTAAATAGCACCTAAATGAATTAATTCACCATTATGAAGGAGATCAAAAAAGGAAACCAACCAAACATTTCATGTCAGAAAAAAGGGATCAATATGAGATAGATTGTCATTGCACCATTTTCATACAGGGACATTATATAGTTATTGCAATAAACAATAGCGTTAAAGAGAGCCACATCAAAACGCCAGTCGTCACAAAAGTCAAGGCAGCACTCTCGGTCCAAACTCCTGAACAAACATCCAGTGTGCTGCAACCTGGGCACTGGCCACATCATAATGTTATGGAAAGCATAAGCATACAACCCCGTTAATCTCTAGACGAAAAGCTATTGCAAGTCAGCAGACCACTCACCACGGCTGAAATCGTCAGCTCTAAATAACGGAGTACGCTTTAGTGCATATAACGCTGAAACTTTATATTGCTGTAAAACCAACATCAAAAGATTGCCACCAAGGCCCGACCACCCAAAAAAGTCCAAGAAACAAAGCAGCGTGCATACACGTTGCGTACGCACTTTACGTTGAAGGGCATCATATCCCAGACAAAGCATCCATAAAACTGGAACTGCTCAATACAGAGGTCAAATGATAGTCGTAGCAAGAAAGCACATAGAGTAGAGAGGTCATAACAAATAAGTCTACGGGCAAATCCAAAAGATAAGCCCCGCATGATGAAAAAGGGGCACATAACGCTGTAGTTTAAACATAGACCTCAGGCGAGATGTCTATATCTTCAAGGTGCGCAAAACTAACGCGATAGTCAGGTTATACTTAAAAGGAATAATATCTCTTACCTCTAGAGTAACAATGCCGTCCGCAAGCCAAATAGCACCAACATATTTTAAACGTGAGCACCAGTGATTATAAACCTGCGCTATTCATCCCATTAACACTGACACGACTGATTGGTCGATGTAGTTCGTACCGGCTCCATGTCATACCCCAAAGTGGAAAACGTGGGAAACGTGGCAGCCATATTGGAGGGGTCAACGTAATACTCAGCAGAAAAGTGAGCATAGTGCTCATAGAACTGTAAAGGAGTGAATAACTCCAGCCCTGTTGCCTCGGAGTGAAGCCGGCATGAGAACATCAATGGTAAATGCATAAGCAAACAATTCGCGTTCAACGAAACGCGAGAACGAATTGAAAAACAACTCGTCCGAGATTCCCCGAGTGTCGGAAAAATCAAGACCTTAAAAGAACATCGATCAAAATAAAAAATGCCGTTCCGTTCACTACGACTCCGTGCCCACTATAGATATTAAATATCTAGAAATAAAAGACATAGCCTATTATTTCAATCAGTGCCAACCATACTGATGGAATCGAAGACATCCCTCACCTTCCAGTCCTCATATTGAAGCAAAGAGCGGCAGACATCTTAGAAAGGTTGGACGTATCCCAAACTTCCATAGGCATCATTGTAGATCAAAATTTACACTACAAGAGTGCAGCCCAGCATTGGGCCATGTTAATAAAGTGACCATACGTCGAATATAGCCCCAGAACTGTATAACCCCAGAGGGATATCTGAAAATAACCAAATGATAATAAAATACTCCTATGTTACCCCAAATGTATTATCAGTAAAAAAAGGCTGGTCTATGTATCATATCACCAGCACATGACAAGAACTGGGATTCTAAATCTGTTGTGGTAGTCAATTCTAAAAATAAAGCCCACATAGCAAATCGACAGAATCTGAACATATATTGCCATTCTATATGAGCAAGACTATTTCTCTCCTTTCACAGGAGCCACGAAAAGAGAATCATCTGATTAAACGAAAACCATGGTATCTTCATTTATAGATGTACAAAAACGGGAATTCAAAGAGTAAACAGCAGAGAGAGGAGAGAGAAACAGGTGACAGACTTGGGAGATCTTCTAGGATTATCTCAAGAAATAATGAAACTCATCATCTGTATTGTGACCATGTGAGACCGCAGGTAATCTATAGATCCATTTGGCCTCAGTTTGTCTCAGAATTAATTCTCTATCTCCACCTCGTGGGTTTGCAGTAATATGGTCAATCCCAAAGAACCAGAAAGTGGGATCACCAGCATGTGTAACCTGATCCAGCGGTAATTCCACGGTAATTTCTCAATGCAAAACCTCATTTACCTCTATTTTACCGCTGTAAAGGTACTGGACCCTTGCCACTGTCTATTACCTTCAGGAGACTTTACATAAACATGAAAAATCAAAATTCAATTAATTTGTTTAAGCCAATGAAGAGAGTTGGTGAGTATTTTAAAGGTTTAATTTTCTAGTCAAAAGTTAAGGTTCTCTGACTCTTTATTCATTAGTCAAATATCAATCAGGTTACAGAATTGAAAAAATAGGAAAAATAGAATTAATACAGAACATATTACCGTCTGCATACAAGGCATTCCATGTAGGAAGAAAATGTGGCGCAAAATTGTCAGTCAGAAACTCTTAAAGAGTTTCTAAGAAAGAGTGAGTCTTGCAAGGCTAATCAATAATTAATAATGGCAAAAATCTCCCATAAAGAGAAATAAATGCATAGGACAAATACATCTTTTCAAAAGCAGTTAGTCAAAGCATGAAATTTAAAGCTTAGCACCTAAAATCTAAACCTGTTCTGATCCTCTCAGCTCTCTCTCTCTGCCTCGCTGTGCTGGTCTGTCTCTCTGTCTCAGGAGCTGCAAAATAGCCCCCACAGACGCAGCCCCTCCTTCTCTCTACTCCCCGTCTCTGTGTCCAGCACAGAAGCTGGGCCTGGCCCTCAGGAAAAATGAGCCAAAAAAATCCACCCCTCCCACTTGTAAGCCATATTTCAAGCAAAAGTCCACGTGCTTGGTCCTCGTAGCCGGTCCAATCAGAACTTCAAGACACATCATCTCCCCATGGGCTGAATGGATACGTAATTAGTCAGGCGTGTTCCTGTTCAAATTTTAGTCTTGTGCTAGATGACTTCACATCCTTATACTTTAAAAACAATTACATTTTTCTGTAACAAAAGTATTAATTGTGAGTTTTTCTCTTCACTCCACTGTTCAAACAGGCTACAAAAATAAAATAAAAATATGCAAAATAGTGAAGGTCGAAGAGACGGAAACAGGAGGGTGTGATTTATTAACAAAGCCCTTTCATTGAAAGTTGGTAGGGAAGAGGAGCACATTCCATTCTAATCTTCAAGGGCAAAAACTGCAGTAAGCTGAGTCTACTAAAGCAAACTGAAATCACGTGGTTTTCTACACCGCAAAAACACATTTCAGCACATTTCTACTCTTGCAAAAAAAAAAAAAATACATGTTCATTCAGTACAATTATATGCTATTTTTAAAGTACAAATATATTTTCTAAATTAATGTGCATTCTATAGTGAGATTACATATTGATTAATCACATTTAAACATGGCTGTTTAATTAATTGATACAAAAGGGGATGATGGACGGAACGTTTGAGCCAATCAAACACTCACCCCCAGTCAACTGATCTGGGTTTAATCCATCATCATTCTTTAGCTCACTCCACCACCCCAGTTCAGACATGGCCATATGCAAATCAGTCTGACCCTGTGCCTCATGGGAACAGTCCAGCCCGAACTGCCAAGCCATGTCTTCCCTGGACCGGAAACAAGCATCCTAGGACCGGTTTCTGGCATTCCAGCCGTCATCAGCCAGGCTTGCTTGAATCCAGTGGCAAAGTGAGCAAGGGACCCACTGCCTGGGCATACCCCCGCCAACTTAGGGCGAACAAAGCGATACAAAGGGGATGATGGACGGAACGCTTGAGCCAATCAAACACTCACCCCAGTCAACTGATCTGGGTTTAATCCATCATCATTCTTTAGCTCACTCCACCACCCCAGTTCAGACATGGCCATATGCAAATCAGTCTGACCCTGTGCCTCATGGGAACAGTCCAGCCCGAACTGCCAAGCCATGTCTTCCTGGACCGGAAACAAGCATCCTAGGACCGGTTTCTGGCATTCCAGCCGTCATCAGCCAGGCTTGCTTGAATCCAGTGGCAAAGTGAGCAAGGGACCCACGCCTGGGCATGCCCCGCCAACTTAGGGCTAACAAAGCGATACAAAGGGGATGATGGACGGAACGCTTGAGCCAATCAAACACTCACCCCCAGTCAACTGATCTGGGTTTAATCCATCATCATTCTTTAGCTCACTCCACCACCCCAGTTCAGACATGGCCATATGCAAATCAGTCTGACCCTGTGCCTCATGGGAACAGTCCAGCCCGAACTGCCAAGCCATGTCTTCCCTGGACCGGAAACAAGCATCCTAGGACCGGTTTCTGGCATTCCAGCCGTCATCAGCCAGGCTTGCTTGAATCCAGTGGCAAAGTGAGCACTCCGTCCATCATCCCCTTTGGTTTTGCTATGTTCGCCCTAAGTTGGCAGGGTATGCCCAGACGTGGGTCCCTTGCTCACTTTGCCACTGGATTCAAGATAGCCTGGCTGATGACGGCTGTAAGCCAGAAACCGGTCCCAGGATGCTTGTTTCCGCTCCAGGGAAGACATGGCTTGGCAGTTCGGGCTGGACTGTTCCCATGAGGCACAGGGTCAGACTGATTTGCATATGGCCATGTCTGAACTGGGGTGGCGGAGTGAGCTGAAGAATGATGATGGATTAAACCCAGATCAGTTGACTGGGGGTGAGTGCTTGCAATGTTCAACACTCCGTCCATCATCCCCTTTGGTTTTGCTATGTTCGCCCTAAGTTGGCAGGGTATGCCCAGACGTGGGTCCCTTGCTCACTTTGCCACTGGATTCAAGATAGCCTGGCTGATGACGGCTGTAAGCCAGAAACCGGTCCCAGGATGCTTGTTTCCGTTCCAGGGAAGACATGGCTTGGCAGTTCGGGCTGGACTGTTCCCATGAGGCACAGGGTCAGACTGATTTGCATATGGCCATGTCTGAACTGGGGTGGCGGAGTGAGCTAAAGAATGATGATGGATTAAACCCAGATCAGTTGACTGGGGGTGAGTGCTTGCAATGTTCAACACTCCGTCCATCATCCCCTTTGGTTTTGCTATGTTTAATTAATTGAGCATGTTTTTACATGAAAGCACTTTTAAACTGAAAGCATTCTGACCAGGCCTTATTTCATATTTTCACTTGTAGGCACCAAAAGTGTTACCCCTTTAAAAGCATCTGATTCATGTTTTCACTTTTCATGCACCAAAATCTGCCACTTAAAAAAAAGAATACATTTGACCAGGCCTTATGTCATGTTTTCATTTTGCTTGCGCCAAATCTCGTGCCATTTTAGAAATGCTGTCTGCAGCTTTTTGTCATATAATAATACATACATTTTATAGGTGAAATCTGAGCTCCATCAATCCACCATTTGATAAATATCAAATCATGGTACCTCAAATGATTTCTAAATTTATCACACTTATTTATTTTCATAGGTGACATTTTTATTGCAAAAGCTGAGCATATAACAATTTTACTTCTATTTCTAAGGCAAACACAAGTCTCGTCTGTAATCAGATCATATATAGCCAAGCTCAAAGTTTAGTGCAGAGTTCTGTAAGTAGCTTCTTGGAACTGTTAGTTTCTTCTAAAATAAGTAACTAAATAATAAAAGAAAATTCAACAGAACAGTTCTCCTTTCTATTTCTTTTTTCTTTTTTTCTTTTTGTTTTTACTTCTTTTCCTTTCATCATTCAAAGATTCTTTTCTCTTCAGCTCTTTGACAGTTCTCATTTATTGTTTCAGAATTCTTGGATTCTTGTCACCAGCTTGTCATCAAGGTGGCTCATACAGTATGGCATTCTGTACTTTTTCCATGCATTTTGACCACTCAGGTGCTGAGAAACTCTGACAGAGCACTATCAATTCTCTGCACTTTTCCAATCCAAGCCTTTCACTTTTATTTTCACTTTGATCAGATTCAGATGTTTCAGCTATGGGTGCAAATGATTTTTCAAGGGACCACTTCAAACTTTTTGGATACCCTTTCAGCGAGCTTTTTCCTACCTCCACTCGTAGGCCCACAGCACTAATTTCTTCTTTAGAGGCTGCACCTGACTCTTTCACCCTTTTGACACCGCTTTCATCTGAGTCAGTTTCCACTTTTGCTTTTGCAGTGCCACTTGCTTTAGTGCTGCTTCAGACTCTGTGTGTTCCCTTACAGCTTGACTGACCCTCTTCTGTGGACTTTTGACCACTGCCGGCATTTTTTCTTGAAGAGGAGCTGTTTTATCAAAGGGGCACGGGACCATACGTGTGTGAGAGGCATGCACCCAATTTGGAAGGCCACCACATTTCACAACAGTCATTGCCAGGATCATTTGGAACAGGCCTTTCCATTTCACAGCATCTCTCAGATCAAAGTTGTTGCACCATCCATTATGCAGATCTTGTGTAGCAGCTGCAATCTGGTGAGAAACTGCACGCTCCACATCATCCAGACCTTCACAGCAATGGCTAGTCTTTTCATCTGTGCTTTTCACAAGTGCATTTGCATGTCCATTTTCAAGCCACTTCGGTGATGCTGAAACACAGTCTTTTGCAAAGTGTAACTCTGTGCTGTCTTTGTGTTGCTTTATTAGGCTTGAAACTTCAGGCTGATGGCTACAATCGAATCTTTGTCCAATCTGTGGTTCTACACACATCATCTTTGAGACCTCATTATGATCAGATTCCAGAGAAACTGGCAATCTATACCTGGGCATCAGTTTTTGCAATAACACATTTGAGACTAACAGGATACAATATTGTGCAACTGAATTAGCATTTCTCTTTCCCAGGACAACAGTGACTCCCAATTGAGAAATTATATTGCATGTTATGGTAAGGGCAATCAATTTCGAATTTTGGGCTGAGGTAACTACTGAAAGCCATGAAGCTTTGACAACATAATGTATAAGGAGCACAGCATGTGCTGCTCTTAATGTGTCATTGTTACCTTTCAAATATGGGCCATCTACAAAATGGACATTGTTGGGCTGAATCAGACGTTCATCCTTAAAGTCTGATATTGGTTTCAGGCAAAAATTCATGACATTTAAACATTTAGGTTCAGTTTGATCACAAACAATTTCATTTGCTGGCAGTAAGCTAAATACATTTGAATTTAGACATTTCTTAGTCACAGTATTTTCCCAAAACAACTCCACAAAGGAAGCAACCATTTCAATAACTGGAAATTCCAATATTATAAACTCACTCTTTTTATGACTGACATCTACCACAGCTACTAAATTAAGGCAGCTGGGCATTTCTGTGACGTTGGGGTCATTGGGAAATACTTCACAGACCTTTGAACACATTCATGTTTTTGAACAGGCACTGAGAGAGCGCAGCCCTCCCTCTCACTGCAAATTGGTGTATTTTCTTTTAAATAAACTTTCATCGCTAGTGCTGGGGCGCGACACTTTTTCTCTTTCAACTCTAGGAATGCTTTGGTGCAATTGTTGTCCAATGGAAGCGGATCAGACACATCCTTGTGTGTCAGCCTCAGTAAAGGCTTAGCCACTAGGGAAAGGTTTGGTAACCACTCTCTACAGCAGCTAACCATTCCCAAAAACATCTTGACTTCTTTCTGAATTTGAGGTGGATTCATCTGGTGAATTATTTCCACTCTCTCTGGTGACACCTTTCTAGCTCCCTTTCCAATTATGTGTCCCAGACATTCATTTTCTTGTTGACAGTACTCCTGACTATTCCCATGCAATGGCACTGTGACATGAACTTGACAAAAATCAATAACAGTAAGCCATTCTTCAGCACATGGAATGTGAAAAATATATTGGCTGGATTCGGTACCACAGGACAACATGGAAAAGTTATGCTATTAATCTCCTGCACTAATCTGTTCTTTTCATTTAGTTTCTGTGAACCTGTGATCAGAAAGTTACATAAACTTCCAATCAATTCCATGAAAAATCTCTTACTCAGTTTATCTCCAATTATGGGTAAAATTTCTGCAACTGATGGTGTTCTTGAATACATGTCATCTGGTTCTAATTTAAATAAGACATGTTCTGCACATTTTATTAATCTGACATCTTTCTCTGTGAACTCCCTTACTTCTGTGTTTATTATTTCTTTCAAATCAGAAGATAATTTTTCAACTGTCTTTTCTGAAAACAATGCTACAGCTGTCTCTTGTTGGGCCATTTTAAAATGTGCATCCTCATCAGGAATCTGAAAATTAACATCATCTGGTGTGCAGTAATCTGTACTGTTTAATTTGTAAAATAATTGTTTTCCTGCCAAGCCTGTATCACAAACAACAAATTGGTAATTTTCCTCAAATGGGCCTATTTTTGGTGCAAATTCTTCTAAAACTGAGTTTGGAATTTCTCCTTTTAAAAGTCCTAAAACTAAGTCTGGATCTTCCACTGCTTTCACAATGGACTTGGTAAATTCAGAATTGTTAGGGTTAAAACTCTCATTTTCAAATATAGAAACCTGTTGAACTGGGTTCTGATTTTGTTTCTGAAAATAATTCACATTTGCTCTGGACAACTTATTTAAATTAATTTTAGCATTTTGCGTATTTTGTGGGACCATTTGGGCTTGTAAAACTCCTGCCATTGGTCCATGTTTCTGAACTGACATTTGCATTTGCTTGGCTGACACCTCTTGCACCTGCATTTCTCTCTGTTTTTGCACATTTCCTATTGCTGCATCAGGTTTAAATTTACATTTCTTCTTCCAATGCTCAAATCTTTTATAAAGATGGCAAAAGGACACTTTTTCCAGCAGTACAACATCCATACCTGAATTTGCACAAACCAAAACACCTTTACTTCCATCCTGTGATCTTTTAATCTGTACCCAATTAACATCCTTTGCTGGCACTCTGCCCTTCAGGAAAGTAATCACTGCTACGTTTTTCTCCATAACAACAGAAAATGATGGTGCATTCATGCAAACCCTTTTCATTGTCTCCTCACCTGGCCTTTGCACAGCAACTTTATATTTAAACCACAATTCAGTCTGCTTGGCAATGTCAAAGAACATTTGCAAATTAATGCACAACTCCTTTAAAATTTCAACAAATCCATCAACTTGTGGGTACCACAGCATAGGTTTGTCTCTCAATTTTGAGAATGTGTTCAGAAATGCTGCAAGTTCACTTTTGTTCCGTGGCATATGAACATGCACTTCTCCCACCTTTTCTCTCAATGAGTAAGCAAAAGCTTCTCCCTCATTCTGCTTATTATTTTCCTCAACTAGATCTGGTGGTTTCTTTTCTTATCCAGTTTCCTTGCTAGGTCTGGTGGTTTCTTTTTCTTCTCATGTTTTCTTGCCCACTTGTCTCCTAATTTCTCAAACCCATTGCATTTAAAAATATATTTCATTTCTGCAATGTGCAATTGCATTCCTGAAGAACACATTGTCTCATTTGCCTCATCATTCATATGTACCCTGAAGCTTTTCTGAAATGGAAAACTTCCTGAAACATTAATTTCATATTTTTGAGCCAAATCGGTCAGTCTACCATGTGTAGTTACTGCACATGTATTTGTTTCCTTACTCAGGGAAATTAATTATTTTTCCTGACACTGGTTCACATTTTCATGATTTGAACAGCAGGGACTGTTAATTTCTTCATGTTCAAATGTTGAATTGAAAACACTAAGGAGCCGATTCCGATTCGGGCCGGAAATCTCTCCGACCGAGCCGGACCCGGAGAGATTTTCGACCGAATCGGACCCTAGCAGCCCGACCGAACGAGTACGATGCGCACGTATGCTATCGGACTCGAGTCGGTCGGACAATGGGAGCCACGCGTACGCGGGCTCGCATTGACTCAATGGGTGCGAGGGGAACAAGGGCGCCCCCTACAGCGGGTACGCCTCGAAGCGACTCGCGGCGTACATGCACAGGTAGGGGGGTCCCCCCTGTGTGCGACTCGCGCGGCTACGCGTACAGGGGGGGTCCGACACGGACCCCCAAAGTACGGCTCCGACTGCTTCTTGGAGCCGGACGGCGCGAGTCAGTCAGACTGCTCGCGGCGCGCATCGTACTTTGCCGGTCGGGGAGTGTCTCCATTGCGCGGTGCGAGGCGCATCCGTGCGAGTCGGTCAGAGCGGTTGGGACCCGCGAACGAGTCGGTCGCCGAATTCGCACGCGCTCGCATCGTACTCGCTCGGCCAGACGCACGTACGAATCGGTCGGGAAGAAGGGCTCCGAATCGGATACGGTTCAGCCGAATCCGATTCGGTGCCCTACCGGCCGAGATCGGAATCGGCCCCTAAGCTGTTTCTCTTTTCCATGATCTGGGTTAATTTGGTCCCCCATGCTCTCTATCTTTTTAAGCACTGCTGCTTCCTCACAGCAGGTCTGAAAAATCCCATCTTCAAATATATTCATTTTTCCCTGGGCTATTGGTGTTGTAAAGACTATTTCTCCCCCACCTTTCAGTGCTTGGACTGTCTGGGGTAATTTCTGTTCAATAATCTGTGAATTCTGAATTTCTGAAATAAACCCTGCCATAATCACTCCTTCTGCAGCTCTTTGAACCTTTTGAGTAGGGGCCATATTAATTGGGACAGTCACAATTTTTCTAGGCATTGCCTGTGCATCTGTAGTTTGTGATATCTGGACTGAATCAGTCACATTTAAAGCAGTAACACCTGGAGGTATCACTGTCAGTGCTGAATCAACAGGTAGTGGGTCAATCTGAAATGTCTGCACTGTTCTCTCAATCTGTGTTTCTCTCTGTTTAACAGAAACAGTAGCCACTGTAGTACTTACTGGTACACTATTTTCAGTATTTTTAATGGGAACCACATAAAGTGGCGGACACTCAGTTAACAATGCATCCATTATTTCATCCCCTGAATCATTATTTATTTGAAGCTTTTTATCATCATTAATTCCCTTCTCCTGCATCTGGTGCTTTACCTTTTATCTTCACTTGCTTTGTCTCTTGCTGTCTTTTCCCACATGCTTAAGGCCTCAAATTGTGCAGCTCTAGATGGTGTCTTTATTTCACATAACACTTCCCTTAGTTTGTCAATAATTTGCAATTCAAAAGTACCATCTTTTGGAAACCTCAAAGGACCTTCTTTTTCAGTAATCTTGCACCATTGGTGAACCCACATACATGAATTTTGTCCCAAATTGGTAGACATAAAATGCACGGGTGTTCCTTCAGGAGCATCACCAATTAAAAATGAATTTTTCACTTTACCTCCCAACAGTTTCTTTAAACCTTCAAACATTTTCATTTCTGCAATAGTTCAATGCAATTTCTTTTCTCCAATGCTGTCAGTTTCAATTTCAGTCAGTTTAACTCCTACTACTGACTCCTCCTTTACAAAATTTTACGGCAATATTTTTCTGAGTTTTCTTAATCAAAATTCTGTTAATAACAACATAAAAACATTCACTACTCTGTCTGCTCCACTAAACAAAGGATAGATTTCTTTTCACTGCAAGTAACACATTCCGCTTACTCTTCACAAAGTAAGAACTTCTGTTTACTCTTCAAACACTGCAAGTAAATCCCTTCCGCTTACCCTTCACTCAAGCTCCAGATAAGACCTGTTACTTGGATACCCCTTTTGGGAAGTAGAGCCAGTGACTTCGCAGGTAAAATCCTTATGCTACCATTCACACTCACTCTTATACGATATATGGTCCCTGTTGTAACACTGCCAGCCCTACGTCGCTTCTCAGTATTACTTCCAACAGACGAGTAACCTCCTGCAGTGTGGCTTCCAGTTACCACCCGCTATTCCTTCCCGGGATTTCCACAAGTGTACATACCTGTTTTTCCAGACAACATAGAACAAGACACTAACTTACTTAACATGAAGAGTTAAAACATGTAATCAATAACCAATAAATCCAGTCCTATGAAATTACCAATATAATCAATAAAACCATCAATTCAAAATGAGCAAAATTTTACCAACAGTCAAAACCCGTACTATTTTCAACATTTCAAAAATACATCCTAGCACATTAACAACATTTCACAACCCTATTGATACTCACACCACTCCAGCAATCGCCTTCTTGCATCACCTTCCAGTACTGCTTTGCCAGTCTTCAAGTTTTGAGCATTGGAGTCAGGAATCAGGACTTGGACATTTATCTAACTTGGGCAATTATTTTCTAGAACTAATTTTCACAGATCAACTCTCCTCCTAAGGTCAATGGACCATTAGTCAAATAGTTGATGGTGATATTAATAATCCTTAATCACCAAACTAATTGATAATAACCATCCTCTGCTACCAAAAACTGATCCAGCGGTAATTCCACAGTAATTTCTCAATGCAAAACCTCATTTACCTCTATTTTACCGCTGTAAAGGTACTGGACCCTTGCCACTGTCTATTACCTTCAGGAGACTTTACATAAACATGAAAAATCAAAAATTCAATTAATTTGTTTAAGCCAATGAAGAGAGTTGGTGAGTATTTTAAAAGGTTTAATTTTCTAGTCAAAAGTTAAGGTTCTCTGACTCTTTATTCATTAGTCAAATATCAATCAGGTTACAGAATTGAAAAAATAGGAAAAATAGCATTAATACTAAGCCTGGGCAAAGCACTACGCTACGCTCGCGTAGTTTGCGAAGTTTGCGCTACTTCGCACTACGCGAATTGCACGTAGCACAGTGAAACACGCGTAGCGTAAGCGGTCATTTTTGCTTGCTCGCGGTCCTCAACGTCAAGTTGGCGACCGCGAGCAAGCAAAATGACATCCCGGCGAGACTTTTCTTCGTTCGCGATCAGCAACATCAAGTTGCCGATCGCGAGCGTGGAAAAAAACCTCCTGACGAGATTCTCAACGCGGGAGGTCAGGTTTCTCATTGCGAGTGGTTGCGCATGCTTGCGACCGCTCGCGATGAGAAACTACCAGTCTGCGTTGAAAGCTGCCGCTCGAGTAAAAATCTACTCGAGCGGCAGAAAAGACAGCTCGCACTGTGCAAGATGCCGTTTTCAATGATTGCACAGTGCGGACAAGCATCCGGCACTGTGCAATCAGTGCGAACAGCATTTTGCACAGTGCACTACGCAGTTCGCGTAGCTACGCGTAGCTCGCGTAGTGCGAGGTGCACTTCACGTAGCTTCGCGTAGCGCAACTTCGCGAACTACGCCCAGGGTTAATTAATACAGAACATAATACAGTCTGCATACAAGACATTCCATGTAGGAAGAAAATGTGGCGCAAAATTGTCAGTCAGAAACTCTTAAAGAGTTTCTAAGAAAGAGTGAGTCTTGCAAGGCTAATCAATAATTAATAATGGCAAAAATCTCCCATAAAGAGAAATAAATGCATAGGACAAATACATCTTTTCAAAAGCAGTTAGTCAAAGCATGAAATTTAAAGCTTAGCACCTAAAATCTAAACCTGTTCTGATCCTCTCAGCTCTCTCTCTCTGCCTCGCTGTGCTGGTCTGTCTCTCTGTCTCAGGAGCTGCAAAATAGCCCCCACAGACGCAGCCCCTCCTTCTCTCTCCTCCCCGTCTCTGTGTCCAGCACAGAAGCTGGCCCTGGCCCTCAGGAAAAATGAGCAAAAAAAAGCCACCCCTCCCACTTGTAAGCCATATTTCAAGCAAAAGTCCAAGTGCTTGGTCCTCGTAGCCGGTCCAATCAGAACTTCAAGACACATCATCTCCCCATGGGCTGACTGGATACGTCATTAGTCAGGCGTGTTCCTGTTCAAATTTTAGTCTTGTGCTAGATGACTTCACATCCTTATACTTTAAAAACAATTACATTTTTCTGTAACAAAAAGTATTAATTGTGAGTTTTTCTCTTCACTCCACTGTTTAAACAGGCTACAAAAAATAAAATAAAAAATAAAAATATGCAACATAGTGAAGGTCTAAGAGACGGAAACAGGAGGGTGTGATTTATTAACAAAGCCCTTTCATTGAAAGTTGGTAGGGAAGAGGAGCACATTCCATTCTAATCTTCAAGGGCAAAAACTGCAGTAAGCTGAGTCTACTAAAGCAAACTGAAATCACGTGGTTTTCTACACCGCAAAAACACATTTCAGCACATTTCTACTCTTGCAAAAAAACAAAAAACATGTTAATTCAGTACAATTATATGCTATTTTGAAAGTACAAATATATTTTCTAAATTAATGTGCATTCTATAGTGAGATTACATATTGATTAATCACATTTAAACATGGCTGTTTAATTAATTGAGCATGTTTTTACATGAAAGCACTTTTAAACTGAAAGCATTCTGACCAGGCCTTATTTCATATTTTCACTTGTAGGCACCAAAAGTGTTACCCCTTTAAAAGCATCTGATTCATGTTTTCACTTTTCATGCACCAAAATCTGCCACTTAAAAAAAAGAATACATTTGACCAGGCCTTATGTCATGTTTTCATTTTGCTTGCGCCAAATCTCGTGCCATTTTAGAAATGCTGTGTGCAGCTTTTTGTCATATAATAATACATACATTTTATAGGTGAAATCTGAGCTCCATCAAACCCTATAGTGATCAGTCATGGGGTATCTTGAATCCATGTTGCACAGGGCTCTGCGGTGTTCCTGGATTCGTGTCTTAAGGCTATGTGATGTGCTGCCCACATAGATCAAGTTACAACCACAGCCAATGATATATACCACAAATTGTGTGTTACAGTTAATAAAATGCCTTATTTTGTGGACCTGCTTAGTGTTGTAACTGAACTCTTTTTTCTTGTTCTCACCAAATTGGCAGACATTACAATTATTGCAATTGTAAAAACCCGTGGGCTTCAATGGTAACCACGTCTTATTTCTTGTTGTTGTTGTTGTGGTCACATAGCTGGGACACAATGAATCCCTAAGTGTACTTCCTCTTCTATATACAACCGTCGGGTTCTTATTGATAAACGGTCGTAATCCAGCGATGTCCCACAGTAAATGCCAGTGCTTCCTAAGTGTCTTAAAGATCTTCCCACTATGTAAAGTGTATTTGGTGTAGAACGCCAATCTTCTGGTAGTGTGTCCTTGGCCAATTCCTTTTCTTATTTTGTGCACTATTGTTCGAAATGGGGGTCTCTAGTTGGCAGAGGTAGGTACCTTTGTCCAAATAGGGACCCTTCTTCCTAGTCAGGGTAAGGGAGTTACACTCCTAAAATAACCCCTGCTCACCCCCTTGGTAGCTTGGCACGAGCAGTCAGGCTTATCTTAGAGGCAGTGTGTAAAGCATTTGCACATAACCCACAGTAATACAGTGTCAGCACTACAAAAGGACACCACACCAGTTTAAAAAAAATCCAATATTTTTATATACTTAAGACAAGACCAAAAACAATAAAAATCCACAATATAGTACTTAGAAATCTTCAGTTATCAAAATAACCTTGAAATACAGTTCCTTGAAGTCAATAGCTCCCTCTGGGGCTATCACGGCGTCGTGAACAAACAAATCCAAACAGTTCTGGCTCACTGCGGCGTCGCGGGCCAGCTACGGTGTTGGGAAGACCCGCAAAACAGTACCTTAAGAAATGCAGGGCGTCGGCGACTTCTCATTCTGCTCCGAGAGTACGGCGTCCGCAAGCATCGGTTCCGGAGATCAGTGCAGGAGTCGTCGGGCCCTTGAAGTCACACGCGTTGCAGATCGAACTCCTCGCGGTTGAAGTCAGGAGCGCTGGCGTCAGCGGGCGTCGGGTGCAAAGTGCAGCGGTGCTGTGTGCGATGCCCTCAGGTCGCGGTGCGAGCAGCGGCTCGATGGCGGCATCAGATGGCATCGTCGGTGAGACCAGGGTCGCGGTGCGAAGTGATGCGGTGCTCGTCGCGGTGCTGGCAGGTCACGGTGCAAGCAGCGGCGTCGCCGTTGCTGAAGCGCTGTCGTCGGCTGACGACCTAGAGTCGATGGCGCCGGCGTCGGTAGGCCAAGGCTGCAGTGCAGGATGAGGACGGTGGGTCGTGTAACTTACGAGCTGTGCCCTCGAACCACGGTGCAAGCAGCGGCGTCGATTTCGGCGTGGAGCGGCGTAGTCAGGCATACCAAGGCAGCGTCGTGAAGCGAGGCGATGCGGAGTGCGGTGCCCACAGGTCGCGGTGCGAGCAGCGGCTCAGTGGCGGCATCAGCAGGCGTCGTCGGTGACACCAGGGTCGCGGTGCCCTCTGCGGTGCCTTCGGGACACGGAGTCAGCAGCGGCGTCGTAGACGGCGTCGGGTTGCTTTTTCTTCTGTTGCAGCACAAAACACACAGTTCCCAGTGCTGAGGGCAGAAGAACTTGAAGTCTTTGCTGTTCCTGTGACTTCCTGAACAGGGGGCAAGCTCTACCTCAAGCCCATGGAGAAACTCACAAAAATAGATTGCAGAAAGTTCAGTCCAGTCCTTTCACTGCCCAAGACAGAAGCCGCCACTGCAGGCCAACACAGCAAAGCACTCAGCAAAGTGGTAGTTCCTCCTCACAGCTTCTCCAGCTCTTCTTCTTGGCAGTCGTCTTGGTCCAAAAGAGTTCTAAAGTTCTGGGGTCTGGGCTCCAATATTTATACCACCAAATCCTTTGTTCTCTGAAGGCAGAGAGTGTCTATACCCAGCCAAAACCAGTTCTGTCCTCACTGGTGCAGCTTCCTGGCAGGGGGTGGAGACGGCATTGTGCAAGGCAGACCAGGCCCATTCAGGTGCAAGGAAATCTCCTCCCACTACTCTAAATGCAGCCCAGGTCTATTCAGCCCAGCCCTGACCCATCAGACTTCTGGAGCCACTGCCCCTCTCCAGCCCTTGTTATCCAAAAGCCAGACATGCAATACACAAACCTAGCAGAGGCACACTGGATGGTTAGGCAAGAAAATACCTACTTTCTAAAAGTGGTATTTTCAAAAACAGAATGTAAAAATCACCTTCACTAAAAGCATCTTTAGATTCTGAGTTCAGGCATACTAAACTTTATTTTTCTACCTTGTTCCTAGGGCCAGTTATGTTTATAAGATGTTCTAAACAAACTTTCCATTCTGCCCTATGGGAACAGGTAGCCTTGCAATAGTGAAAAACGAAATTGGCAGTAATTCACTATCAGGACATGCCACACACACCAGGGCATGTTCTACCTTTCACATACACTGCACCCTGCCCACAGGGGTACCTTGGGCCTACCTTAGGGGTGACTGACATGCTAGAAAAGGGAAGGTAGAGGGGTGTGGCCAAGATGGCGGAGTGAGCGGACGTGTCTCGCTCGAGCAACGTCCCCGCCGGGCCCATAGCACTTTCACAGCACCTGTAGCCCTTCATTTCTTGGCCGGAGACGGGGGTGGGGTACCGCTGTGTTTCCAGCGCCGTAGAGTGGGTGAACCACCAGCCCACCGGAACAAGGAGAATCGCTCCCCGGGGGCCCTCGGCCCTCGGTAGACCTCTCATAGCCCGGCCGGACCCCTGCTCGGCCCCTCATTGACTTTACGACTGTGTTCCTGGGCGGGACCTTGCCAGCTCCACGCTACCGTGCCCAGGTAGGAGACCCGTGATTCCTGCAGTGCCGGGCCTGGTTGCAGCGGCGTAGGCCCTAGTTCAACACAGCCTACACGAGCTCCAGAGAGGCGGCCGGGTCCGCCTAGTGATCGAGGCGGGTGGTCCCCTGGTCAGTGGTGTGCCCCTTGTCGAGGAGGTATTGCCGAGGAGGGCGCTTACCGGAGACCAATGCGGAGCGCAGCCAAGCTTCAACTAGCCCTCAACCGCGGCCCATAGCGGCCCCCCAGGGTGAACGACGCTTGCTGCCCCCCGGGGGTTTGCGGGGGAGATGCGACTGGAGCGCCGGGGTCTGTGTAGTGGGAGGCGGCAGCACCGGGGCACACCTCGCGTGTCGATGTGGCGGTGGCTGAGCCCATTCGATGAGAGGACCCGGCCAGAGGGGGCGAACTCGTCTACATTGGAGGCCTTGCGCGATGGCCTGGGCACTTGGCGAGGCATCCCGCTCTAATTGTCTGCACTGGGCCGCAGCAGATTTGTGAAGGAGTGGGGCGAGTTTAAGGGCGCTGAACCACCCCATCTGGAAAGCGCACGTTGGCCTTGGACTGAGGCTCTATGTTGGGGATACCACAGGGCCCATAGGACAGCTCCAGCAGAGGTGGGTCGGAGCTCCTCGGGCCCTGTTTCGTGCCAGCATGGATCGGAGCTGGACCTGCTTAGTGACCGGCAGCACGAGATACCTCCAGCACGGAGAAGCAGCCAGGGAGCCTCCCCTTCCTGCCTCTGGACCATGCAGGGAGCAGCTGGGGCCCCTTTTACTCCACATCCTTGACGCAGCAACCCAGCACGGGTGAGGCGCGCCCGTGACTTAGTCATGACGACGGCCAAAAGCAAAAAAGATCGTTCAGTGCGAGATCTCCTTATGAAGTCCGCCAGGGAATCACATAGTACTGGTCAAGGTGCTGGAGGAGAGGGAGCTGAGGGGGCGGTCACGCGGGAGTTTTTGGAGTCCCTGTTCGCCTCCCAGCGTGAGGACATCCTGGCCATCAAAACAGACCTGCAAGCAGACCTCCGGGATGTACGAAGGTACGTGGATGCTGTGGGCGAGAGAGTCGCAGCGTTGGAGGATTCGGCGACGGCCAGGGACGAAGAAATCGCCGCTCTCCAGCAGGAAGTAATTTGTCTGTGCAACCAGCAACTGGATCTCCAGGCGCACTCGGAAGACCTGGAGAACAGGTCTCGGCAGAACAATTTTCGCGTCCGCGCGGTTCCCACTGGTGCAGAAAGAGAAGATCTGGAGGGGTATGTCCAGGCGCTATTCCGTGCAATCCTGAACGCCTCGGAGGAGTCCGCAGTTAAAATTGACCGTTGTCACCGAGTGGGGCCCCCTCGACAACCTAATCGTCCCCCTGCGGACATTCTCGTATGTGTGCACAACTTCACAGTGAAGGAGGATATTCTCAAGGTGGCCCGCTCCTGCCAACCCCTACAATTTCGAGATCACACACCGCAGCTCTACCAAGATTTAGCGGCCAGCCCTCTTCAAAGCGGAGAGATTTTTGCCCGGTGACCAACCATCTCAGATCGGCAGGCATAGCCTACTCCTGGGGCCATCCATTTCGCCTCTTTTTTCGATATGAAGGGAAACTTCATCAGCTTCGCTCCCTGGCCGAGACTTGCAAACTGCTGAACTAGGATCTTGACGGCCTGGACTCCCAACCTGCAGCATCGGGTCGGGGGCCCCCGTGCCTCCCCGGCATGGTCAAGGAGCGTTCAGCGGTGCTCTGGACTCTCTCTGGGGCAGAGGGGGTCTCCCTGGACTTTAATGATTGAGGTAATGTTAGGTTGGTGCTCTGTTTCTCATGACTGGGCCTGGTGGGGACGGGGTGAGTCTCATTACGGATAGTAACAGTCCCTTGCTCTCTGGGCTGCCCCCATTATCTCTGGCCCACCTCTGGGATGGACTCTACGTACTATTCTGCAATGTTTGCATTCTGTTTCTTGTTTTGTTTGTATTGTTTTTGGGCGGGTAGGGACCCCTCTCCGGTGAGCTTCCCAATATATATCCTCAAGGATTGGTCTGCTAAGGTGCTTCTAACTGACCAGCATCTCCCCAGGCCTGTTTGGCCACTGCGATACCATAGCTTAACACACGTAGGACTACTGCTCCCCCAGGACAGATGGAGATTAAGATAGTTAGCTTTAATGTCCGTGGCCTTAACAACCCTACTAAGCGAAAGGCAATACTTTCCCTACTTGAGCATTCTGAGGGGGACATATGTCTACTTCAGGAGACCCACTTGCTCTCCCAGGACACTCGCAGGATGCAATCCAGAGGGTTTCCCTATCAGTTCTGGTCCTCTGGGAAGGGTAAGAGGGCTGGGGTGGCCATCTTGTTCTCCAGGCGCTTTAGGGGCACTATATTGGGTTCTGTGACCAAGATTAAAGGGCGTCTGCTAGCCCTGAGGGTACGGACTGGCACTGCCACCTACACGGTAGCCACAATCTATTCCCCTAATGAGCACCAAGAAAAGTTTTTGACTGATGCTTTGGCTGAGGTTCTCCACACACCTGACTCCATGGTAGTGGTGGGCGGGGACTTAAATCTAGTGACGGACCCGGTGTTAGATCGCTCTGGTTCGAGAACTGGTGGAGCGGGGGCTCTGTCTATATCAGGTAGGGAATGGTTGGAGGAATGTGGGATCAGAGACGCCTGGCGAGATCTGCACCCTAACAAACGGGACTTTACGCACTACTCGGCTGCCCATGGATCTTACGCCCGTCTGGACCACTTTCTCGTTACCTCCTCCGCCTGGGAATGTACTCAGGCCTCATCTATTGAAGCCCGTTCTCACTCAGACCACTCACACATCACCCTGACTTTCCGCTTGTCATCAACGGTTCCTCCTCCCTCGCACTGGCGCTTGAGGGATTCTCTGTTGTCGTCCCCATCAGTGGTAGGTGAGCTAAGGAGTACACTGATAGACTACATTGCACATAATGATGATGGCTGGACAGCACTATCCTCAGTCTGGGAGGCACTTCAACTGGTCTCTCGCGGAGCTCTAATCGCTAAAGCTGCACATGATAATAAGACTCGAAAGGCTAAAAGGGAGGAGCTAGAATCAAAAGTGAAGGAACTTGAGGCAATCCACAAACGCACTGGTGCCTCTCATATATGGCATCAATTGGAGAAGGAAAGGCTTCACTTAAGGCGCCTTGACCTAGATAGGTCTGAACACGCGGTGCTCCGACTGGAGCATAAGTATTTTGTAGGGACGAATATGGGGGGTCGTATGCCTTCACATTGCTTGCGCAACAAGCATCATGCACAGGCGGTAAAATCGTTGCGGGGAGCCCAAGTGTCTGAGATCTCTGATGACTCTGGCATTGCTGCAGCTTTCCGGGCCTTCTACTCAGACCTATACTCTGCTGAGCCCCTCCCCTTCGTGGATCCCCACGACTATGTCAACGGAGCGGCGGTCACCCCTCTCCCGGGCCAGCGAGGCTGAGGGCCTCGAGGCCCCCATACAAATCGAGGAAGTGATTTCCGCCATTGCCCGCTTGAAACCTTTGAAGGCACCTGGCCCTGATGGGTTCAGCGCGCTCTTCTATAAGACCTTCTGTGCTGAGTTGGCCCCCTGCTTACCCGTCTGTTTAACTCGTTTGTGGACACCGGTACTCTCACTGACTCGATGCTCCAAGCCTCGATTACGGTTATACCCAAGCCTGGGAAGGATCCCTTGTCCTGTAGCTCGTATCGCCTGATCTCATTATTAAATGTCGATGCTAAGCTCTTTTCTAGTATTCTGGCCCACAGACTGAATCCTCTGATGCCCGGCCTAGTGGAACCGGACCAGGCTGGCTTCATCCCGAGTCGACAATGCGGAGACAATACCAAGTGGATCTGCCACTTAATTGACAAAGTGCAGCGTTCCAAAGAGGAAGCGCTGCTGTTGGCAGTTGATGCTGAAAAGGCATACGACCGGGTACAGTGGCCCTATCTGTTTGCTACCCTGGAACGCTTCGGCTTGGGCATACGGTTTCGCAGATGGATTGCAAGTATATATAGCACTTCAAGTGCGGCGGTTAAGGTGAACGGGATACGTTCGGACAGCTTTGCAGTCGAGAGAGGGACTAAGCAGGGCTGCCCTCTCTCTCCCCTGCTTTTCGCCCTGTACATGGAGCCCCTGGCTCAAAGACTTCGGGACAACCCCGACGCGCAGGGTATTTTCTTTGGAGCTGACCAACATCTGATCAGCCTCTATGTTGACAACGTTATCTTCTCTCTTGCCCATCCCTTGACTTCTCTTCCGGCTATTGTCACGGACTTGAGGGCCTTTGGACAGGTGTCCGGATTCAAAATGAATCTACAGAAATCACAAATACTGAACTTGACAGCTGCTCAGCCAACGGTGGACACCTTGCAGGCTCAGTTTGACTTTGACTGGGTAGCCGAAGGCATAACTTATCTAGGGTTGGTTCTCCATAAGAGCCTAGCTAAAACATCCGAGGTAAACTACTCCGCCTTGCTTGCCCGTATTCGCAAGGACCTGGCACACTGGCAGCGTCTGCCCTTATCGTGGCTCGGCAGACTTGCTGCGGTTAAGATGAATGTCTTACCACGGGCGCTGTACATATTTCAGACCCTTCCCCTTCTCCCACCCTCTGGTGCGCTCCCTAGTATTCAAAAAGAGATAGAGCGTTTCATCTGGGGCCCGGTTTCTCCTAGGTTGCAGAAAACGCTGTTGCAGCGCACCAAAAGGGAAGGAGGCCTCGCATTGCCGAACATTAACCGCTACTTTCAGGTATCACTACTACGCTACCTGGTAGAATGGAACTGTCCGATGACGGAGAAACATTGGGTTTTTATGGACCAGACTGTTGCTGGGCGCCATATCTGGAGGGAGGCGTGGCTGCCTAGGGCCTCTCGTTCTTGGGGGCTGTACTCGTCCCCGATCACGCGGCCTACTTTCCCGGTCTGGGACAGGGTGTCCCGATCAGCGAATCTTACAACTGTTGTATATTTCCTAGGGTGTCCATAAACGGGCTTTCCCGACTCATGTCCTTATATAGGCACAATTCGCCTTGCCCTTATATAGGCATAAAATCCCAGACCTTATTTAGGCATAAACCATGCACTCCAAATACAGGCATGGATTCCGACATCCGTCCACCCTAGCCTCACAACGAGTTCATGAAAAAACAGACCCTTAGGCTGCGGGAGTTTCCCTTGCCCAGGACTATTGATTTCTTCAAGGACTCATATATTATGCATGAACCATTATTCCTTAGGGATTCATTCATGACGTCTTTCGCTGCCCAACTCACGTCAATGCTAACATTTTCAGGTATAAATATACCTTCCCAAACCCCTGTAAATCAGAGGAGACCTCGACTTCAGAGGAGCCCGATTCCCGGCCGGACGCACTGAGAAGACACTGTCATTCCTGCACGCAGAGAGTCCAGCTTCCAGTGATCTAACTTTCCTTGCGGGGTGTTGGAGTTCGAGTCTGGGAAAGAGATTCCTACCTCTCTCATTCTTCAGGTATGGAGCAGACTAGAACCTAGAGGGACTCTTGGCATACTAGACTCTTGGCATGCTAGGCGCAACATACTCTTAGTATACTCTAGTCAGGATTACATCACCTACTTCTACTTCTCCCTACACCTAGGATAGGTTAGGTACACTGGGGTAGAACTAGGCTAGAAACGCATCGTATGAGTACTCGCATTTTTAGGCTGTGTCATTTTATGTAAATGCATATATGCTGAAAAGATAATGCTAACGCAGTATTATTTATTTCTACTGCTCACTCTGTACATTATTTATCTCGCATACTGTCTTGTGATCGTAACAGCACATTTAACTTACAACAGAAACAAGACTGTTCAATAAATCCTTTATTGAAACGCCCGTCTGTTATTTCTGTGTAACTTTGAGAGTAACCAAAACATGCACGACTGAGCTGAGTGAAATAGTTATCTATTGTTTCTACGACTCTGGGACACGTCCTGATTCTGTAAGGGAAACACAGTGGTCATGTTTTGCGGCTGCCAGAAACTACTCCCTTCTTGTCGTCAAGAAGTTTCTAGTGGCCTCTGAGCTAGCTGGCACAAGTAATTAAGTTTAATATACTCGATAGGGACATACCGACCTTAGTCCTATGTCAAACCTATAGGATATATTATTCCAATGCGCAGAGCCTATAAGGGAAATAGGAGCTACACTACATGGCGCCCAACGTTTGGTAAGGCAGTAATTCAACGTTAGATACTGAGTAACTCAGCCGTGCTTCTTCTTTTTCTCTCAGAGACCCCTACCCATATACTCCAAAAGACGTCTGGAGTGGGCAGGGTTAGTATCCGCCATGGCTACATAGGGCAGTACCCTATATATTAGCTGTTTGGTTTGCTCAACGTTGAAGGATACAGTGTTCCACAATATTGTGCACCTTATCTTTGTTTCCTTGAAACTTGTTCTACATTTTTCATAAAACAAAATGTCCTTAAACGGGGACAATCCCGCCGGAAACGGTGGAACTGCGGCTGATCCAGCCTAGCCAGCACTTTTTAACAACACAGGTTTAAATGAAACCGAGGAGGGTGTCATCGACATCGCTCCAAACTTAAGAAGAGCCATTACTCTAAAACTTATAAAACATGGCCTATCACCGAGAGGAGGTAGAGCAGTTTTCGTGATTGAGGCACATGAATCCTTTCAGACAGAGGTATTCTATTCATGGGTAATATTTCCTGAATTCAATCCAGTAACACACATGTTTCACTTCTACAAAGAAGATGAACCACCAGAGGAATACATTCCTTTCGAGGATATAGAAATTCCATTAACATACCAAGAGCATCAGCTCTGGTTTAAAGGCGCCCTAAAACATCACAAAAACATAACCAGGCTCGGTCCACTAGGTAGACCAGGAGCAACATGGCCGATTCTAGCCGGCTATACACCTCATCCCGACATCGAAATAATGTCAGATGAGGAACTACTTACTCAACTCACAGAGTTAATAAAAATCTACAGACAATTGGTTCAATATGTCATGCGGACTTTTACTGTCCAACCACCATTAACAATTCCAAATCAAACCCCTCACCAGGGGAATACTACTAAAAATTACACCACAGACTCTATACGCAGTCATGGGTAAAATGCCCACTAAGCGGGAGCAAATTCCATTTTGGATAGCTCAAAAAATTACTCAAATCGAAGCAGTATTTCCAAATACTAGCCCACATGAGAAACACAGAATCCTAACCATTAGTTTACCAATGGGGATCACACCACAACTGGAAGACTGCACCACTTGGGGCTCAGTCTTTGCTGCCATCTACACTAAAACACACGGCATTCCGTCAATTGCGGTAATACCTGATGTCCTAAAACAAATTCAAAACGAATACGGGGCAGAGCCTGCTTTAAATTTAGGTATGAAATTACTGAAAATTTTTGACCAGGTCTCAACAATAATATTATCTAATATTAAAGGAGAGGCAGCAGCAGTGGCGATCCGACAAAAATTAAGGGAATTTGATGTTACAGAACATCAAACAGAGCTACCCAGAATTATAGAACAATCTTATGCAGAATTAGGCAGAGATAGTTTGGGTGGGAGACCAGTTAAACCGAAACTATCTGAAAGTCCTGAGAAGGACTCAATTAAACAAACTCCTACATCCTCTAAAAAGAAGTGGGAGTCTAATAAACAAAATTCAAATGAGAAAGGTTCTCAATCCCGAGGTAGGTCTCCTCAAAAGGAGCCCTCTGAAAGGAGGTATAACCTCAGGAATAGGGATAATTTGAGAAAACCTGATAGGTATCAAGATACTGATACACGTTCCTCTCGTCCCTTTCAGGTCTCATCACAGACTTCGGAAAGAAGAGGACGAACAGAACATAGAGAAGAACGCGTGAAATCGAAAGACGACAAACACGCTCCAAAACCTAAGGCAAAACCTCAATTCTCCAAAAAGAAAGTAGCAGGTCTGAAGATCAAAAATGCCGAGAATACTGAGAACACAACTCAAGAACGGAGAATGGGCTCAGACAATGCTGGACAGTGCAGCAGAAGTCACAATAGCTCGCCAGAACCTGAAGGAACTTCTGGAGATAGTGGACTTGAATGAGTACATTACGGTAGAGACTGTAGACACCAGGGTTAGTACTCCACAAAAGTTATTTGACATAACACTCCGGATGGAGGGAGACAAACCTAGACAGGTTAAAGCACTCTTTTGGGAAAAACTATCAAAGGGTTATGACATACTTCTAGCAGAAAAGGACTGGCCACCACAATTTGTCAGGGAGTGCCCACATGGCGAGGACATTATTATGCCTGCCTTCTCCAATCACATACCAATTCACCTAAAATATACATATGCCAGAAAATGGGCAGTGGCCCAGGCTCCAGCATTATATAAAAATCATGTAGGATGGGATGAGGACTCACCTCACCATAAAATAAATCTGAAACATGAACCAACTGCACAGAGGCAGTATCCTATTAAGCAAGAAGCTAAAAAACAGGTCAGGGAGATCTTAGATCAACTTGAATATCAAGGGGTGATTGAAACATGCACCTCCGCAATGAACAATCCTTTGTTTCCTGTCTCCAAACCAGACAATACATATCGTCTAGTTTTGGACTACAGACATTTAAACACTTGTTCTAAAACTTTTGCAGTGCAAAATGCACATAGCACAGCATTAATGAATAACATTGTGCGTAAAAAATACAAAACAACATTAGACATCTCAAATGGTTTCTTTTGTCAAAATATAGCACCTGAAAGTAGGTACTTAACGGCATTCTCCATAATGGGGACCCAGCGTCACTTTTGTCGACTCCCACAAGGGTTCAAGAACAGCCCAGGTTTATTCTCAGCGAGAGTAACTGAGTTATTACAAATTTATGACAACGAGGCATTGTCCTATGTCGATGACATTTATCTGACAGACGATGACTTGGAAAAACACTTGAACAGGGTGAGCACCATTATACTGGGATTCGCCTCTGAGGGCTACAAGTTCAACTTTAAAAAGTCCCGAATTGCCCATCTCAATGTCCTATTTTTGGGATATGAGCTTTCAAGTGAAGGCAAGAGCTTGGCAGCTAACTTTTTAGAGAAATGTGCGCTGCTCCAACCTCCAAAGACGCTAAAAAACTTACAATCCATCCTGGGTTTCCTAAATTTTGGAAGAACATACATACTAAACTATGCAGAAAGGGTTAAACCTCTCTATGCATTAATCAAACCTGATTTTTCTATCAAAAACTGGACACAGGAACACACAGAAATTTTGCGTTCACTCCAGGCTAACATGTTAGCAACCAAACACTTACAAACACGCGTAAGTCAAAGAAATTTGGTGATCCGAATAATTTCGGGTCAATGTGGATTCACCTACTTAACCTTCAATGAGGGTGAAAAAGTACCAATTGCGTACAAATCACATTTGTACACACAAGCGGAAATGCGATTCAGTTCTACTGAAAAAATTCTAACAGCAGTTCAAACAGCTGTAGCAAAAGAAAGAGCCTTAGCCCAAGGGAAACGCATAATTGTCGTAACCCCAGTACCAGCTTTAGAAGCGGTCACAAAAGCAAGCATTCCAAATGCTAAAGCACTACATCCGAGATGGATACAATGGGTTAATTCTCTTGCTGCACCTGATGTTGAATACGTTTTGATCCAGATTTAAAAACACAAGCATTTCTCCAATATGAACAAGAATGTCCTCTGCCCACTGAGATTCTGCCTCTCGATCAGTATGAATTCATAATTTACACTGACGGATCCGCACAGCCCGCAACAGGGAGTAAGCAAGCTTACAGTGCAGCGTGTGCTATCGTTAAAGGTCGCATGCGAAATGGCATCTTCAGACCTATGGTCACAAAAACTCAATCACTAGGTGATTGTACAGCTCAGCGAGCTGAACTACAAGCATTCAAACTGGCACTTGAGAGTACGGATCGAGAATTCCTCACACTAATCGTGTGCGATTCCTTTTACTGTGTTCAGTCGTATAATAACTATATACAAAACTGGCTTGAAAATGGTTTCAAAGATGCGAAAGGTGGCACAATAAAGCACAAACTGCTTTGGGAACAAGTAGTTCAGTTGAAAAACGAACTACCAAAGGCTCACGTGATTCACACACTGAGTCATCAGCGTGATGGCGTTCACGTTGCAGGGAATTCATTGGCTGACGAAGCCGCAAAGGGGGCTGTGCAGACGGCTTCCGTAGCTGCGATCACTCGTTCAAAAACAAAAATAGACGGTGAGATAATGTTAGCTGTCAATGCTTCGAGCAAAGGCAGCAGTGCAGCATTACCAAAAAAGTTTCCACTCAAGTACTCTTATGTAATTGATGCGAACAACGTTCCTTTTGCTCGAATCCCTGGAGTGGGGGATAGGGTAATTCCAAACAAGGAACGCAGATTAGGACTAATCCTAGCAGCACACGAAGGGATAGCTTCTGCCCATGCAGGTGTTTCTGCGACAGTATCTTTACTCAAGCAAAGATATTGGTGGCCTGGCATTCGGAAACAAACTAAGAACTATGTTTTAGAATGTGAAATTTGCCAACGGATGAAAGTATCAACAGTGAAACGTCCTGCGCAGACACCCTTGTTAATTTCAGACAAACCATTAGCTTGTGTTTACCTGGACCACTGTGGTCCCTTGCAAAGGGACGGTAATTATAAATACATCATGGTTGCAGTGGATTCATGCTCTAGGTTCCTATGGTTATGGCCTCAGCGCTCGGCTGACGCTCGAACTGTTATAAAAGATTTGCGAGTCTTTATCGGCACATACGCAATAGGCACGCTACATTCTGACCAGGGTCCTGCGTTTAGCTCTAGGGCTTACAAGGAGGCCATGGCCAGTCTGGGCGTTGCATTGCGGTACTCCTCTCCATTCCATCCTGAGGGAAATTCTGTTGTGGAAAGGAAAAACCGGGACATAAAGCAGTCTATAACAGCTAGGGTATTAGGTTCGGGTGATGGGTGGGTCAAACACCTCAATAGCGTACAGCGCGCTCTCAACAATCTGCCAAGAAGTTCTCTAGGGGGGTCACTCCATATGAGGTCCTATTTGGGACAAGAATGTGGGTTCCAGACTTAGAACACGTAGGCACAGTGGTGGAAAATAAACCATTTGATATCAAAGATCGTTTGGCTGTTTTACAGGATCTTAACAAATTAAGAACGAAACAAAGCAACGTATCCCTACAGCCAACCACCACTGGGGAAATATCGGCGGTCCCAGCAAGGCCTGTCTGGATTCCAAAAGTTGGGGATCTAGTCAGAGAAAAAATCGCGGACAAGAAGGAATTTGGACCTTCTTACAGACAACCGGTACCTGTTCTAGCTGTTCAAGGAACAAGGACAGTACTTCTGCCGCCCCTTGCTGGAAGAAAGGAGAAAAGATTTGTGTCCATCGACCTGATCAAACCACAGTATGTGGCCAATACTAAGCAGTAGGCCTCGTGGACTCCGACCTAGTAGCAGACGCACTCCTCTCGCTACTATTCAAGAGGTTCAGACTGAAAGACTGATCACGATCGAGAATTCAGCTGTAACAAATGAAGGACTAAGCAACCAAGCCATGGAACTCATCCCTCTTGACAACCAAATAACAGTTCGTCCAAATACACCTGTCTACACCAACGTGACACGTGATGAACTGTCTCCTGTGATTTCTACAAATCCTGATGCAATTCCAACAATTGACAGAACTGCTTCTGGCTATTTCATTGACTTTGATACGTTCTCAGAAGATCCAAGCGAACCTGAAACGACGCCAGCAACTTTCAAACTAAAGCAGCAAGTACAAGACTTTATTCACTTTCTGAAAAAGACTTATCTGGTTTCTCCATGGATTGAACTCTGGATTACATCTGGACTTTTTGTTTTCCTGCTCTGGTTAGCTTTGGTAACAACTATAAGCGTGCTTATAAGTGGCAGATACATCCATGTGGATAGTGAAGGAAAAGGCGTTAACGTACTTTTGAAACCACATAAATCTTCCCATCGTGAAGCAAGAGACTTGTCATCAGTGAACATCACAGCTGTTCCTATACAGGATGGTATAGTGTGGGACAAAACAGATTATGAAATTTTCGGACCAACGGAACAATTGAACATTCCACATTTGTTTAAAATTTCACTAAGTGATTTAATTACGTCCAGTACCTATTCAGATGATTGGGACTTTGAGACTGTGACTGACATAATGTTTGATCTAGAAAAATCTGCTGCATTTTCTAAAAATGAATATTTAGAGGGTTCATCAGACTATGAAGAACTGTATTGTTATAACCACTATGGTCATCATTATTTGCATAAAACTGCATATCCAAGAAATGTGTTTATGTTTAACCAATGGGAACATTGTCCTACACCACCACAAGGTAGTTCAAAAACTTTTGCTAGTAAGTTTCCATATTTTTAGGTTACAATACATCTGACCCAGCAACGTTTTACTACAGAAATGTAAACAAAACAGGACTGAAAATTATGTTAACAAATACGAAACAGATTTACTCTGCAGCATTCATTGCCCAACTGTCAACACAGGGTTTCGACTTATGGAAAGACACAATAGAGACAAAAACTGTCTGGGGTAGTAAAGATTGGCAAGTACAGGGTATAGAAGCATTATTTAGAGCCTGTATCATCCCTGAACAAATACTGTTTTTGAATGAAACCGTCCAACAAACATCTTGTCTTGGATTGGCCAAGATCAAAGAGATGAAATCACCTTCTGTGCCAACACCTGCCAGTGATAATAATACAAAGGCAGTGGTGACAGTTGACAATATACTACAATTCAACAGATCTGATCCAAATTGGAAGAAATGGTTGATCTGGCCCTTAGACACAAACAACTGTCAGGAAAGGTTCTTGAACAAAACTCAGGGCTTTACTATTCATAGGCCAGACCCAAGATATGTCCAAAGACAACATCCGGGGGTAGTAACAACATACAGTGTAGGAAAATTATGCCTCGAATGGCTGCATAGATCTACACTACAGGATGTGAAACAACACTTATCCTTACTTACAGGAGACGCAGATCTTAGGGAATTCTTGCTTGGACCAAGAAAACCGCGTCAAAAACGTTTCATATATGCCGGCATTTATGCTGCTTATAATGAAGCATGGAAAGTGTCACAGATAGAGGCCGCAGAACGAATACGTGAACTTGATCGTATTAATTTAGAGAAAACACTCTCTGTGGTCGACAATGGGTTAACAACTTTGTCCTCCAGAATATATTCATTGGATGGCATTGTATCATCTGCTATCGACATTCTAGAACAAGATTTGGCTATGTTACAACAAGGTCAATCTCAATTACGTTCTATAGTGTTATTGAGCTGGACGCTGCAATCTTTGCGAGCGGGCTATGTGCCTTGGCGTTTCATCAACACGTCGTCTCTGTTTGCAGAATACAATCTCACTGATAAACAGGTCGAATTGGCACAAAGAGGAGCAAGGTATACAGTGCTAAGCATTGAAAAACTGGAGAAGTTACCATTCACAGTGGCAGAAAAACCAGCTACAGAATGGGTTATTCATGGCAAAATAACATTACCTGTGACAACTTTTCAGTTTCAGTATTGCCTCAGACAAATGCAAGCAGGCAAATATGAAAGGTTGGGTAAGGAATACATTAAGACATTTTGGGATTTACCGTATACACATAGATGTTGGAGTGGGGATCGTGAAGTGTTTCTTAGCGGTACCAACTGTAAAAATGCACTGACCGGTTCACTTATGTGTCAGGACATTTCTTTACACGGGACTTGTAATGGTTCAGTGGCAAATTTGTCTTGCCATCAGCATGGTACACCAGCTGCTGTGATTAATCCAACGTTTGGACAACTTTCTAACGGGAGTTACCTCATGCTGAATGATCAGAGTTGCTGTGGAATGTTGCCAGGCATCCCATATCTAGTAACGGTCAACTCCAGGGTCACTTGCTGTATGCAAGTATTGTTTGCCCCAATAGACACAGTCAGGGAGTCGCCGCTATGGCCTTCGCTGAACGTCTCTTTTATAAGATTTGATACTTTAAGCAGAATGAAAGCCATGCTTTTACAGCAAACAGTGCCTTTGACCTCGGCCAAAGAAACCTATGATCTACAAGTAGCAAGGACTTCGGCTGAGATACAGACTTTAATACGTACAAACTGCCCTATACATTTCGTAGAAGTGGTATCACGTATCTTTAACATGTCAGATACGACCGGAATTGTACATGTATTTAAGAGCATTTGCTCCGGTCTGTTAGCACCTTTCCAGGCAATACTTGGAATCATCCCCAACTTTGCACATTCGGTGTTTGGTGGCATACCATTAATTCTCGCACTTGTTGCTGGAATTTTATTCATCTTTCTACTATTGCGCTATGGCCAGCCTACTCGCAGACATCACTCCGAGCGAAATGGAGAAAGCTCTCCTTGAAAGAAAGTGCCGTGAGCGAATAGTACAGCTATTGGGCATGACTCGTCTAAGGGACCTTAATACAACTTGGTTCCTGTCATTCAGACCAATCTGGCAAGATTGCATCTTACCTGTTCCACGATGCCTGCTATGCGGTGAAGAATGCGTGTTGGACGCTTGTCTAACATATCCATCAGCCACGCCAAAGGACGTCGATACTTTGCTGGTCCCGATAACGGCCCATGCTTTGTGTTGTCCCCAGAGGCTACCAATCCTGATGTCAGCATTCATTGAGATCTCACAGACGCTTCCGGCTGCTGCTGAGGTACGAGAGACAACTCCAGGCACACAGGTAACAACGGACGCGAACATTGCTGCGGCGACCTATGCTGCGAGCGATGCTTCACATCTTTGTGCGGTCAATCTCTTACACGAGGTGTTCCAACTTACACCAACGACTGTGGATGATGTTTTGTCTATTGAAATAGATGATCTCATGTTTACACCAGACCCATAAACTGACTCTGAATCAGCATACTGTGTTCCAGAGATGCAGTAACAATTTGGCCTTCATTTTTCAAACACTTGGAACTCTACCAAATTTGAACTTTTGTCCCATTTTTTCGAACGAAAATGGCACTTCAATCTGCTTAAAGTAGAACTAGCTTTATAATACGGACTTGGCAGTACTTCCAGGGACACTTGGTCATCTTGTGTGTCTAGAACAGTTCATTTAATTTTTATGACAGGAAATATCTTAGATTCTGTATTAAGTTATCGATCAATTCTGTATTAAGTTATCGATCATTTTCGTCATATGTAATTATTGCTTTTATGTTTCATTCCGATTGCATTTATTTTGAACTTTAGGCTGGAAATGAAGACATTGCTTAATGATGTACGGAAACCTTTGCATTTTCAATATGTTTTTTAATGCTTTTAGAAAATATTTTTAATATGCAGTACTCCATTTTAATGTTTTAGCATTTTTTATATGTTTAGCATTTTAGTATCATCGTACAAACGAAAGAGGAGTGGGTGTTGTATATTTCCTAGGGTGTCCATAAATGGGCTTTCCCGACTCATGTCCTTATATAGGCACAATTCGCCTTGCCCTTATATAGGCATAAAATCCCAGACCTTATTTAGGCATAAACCATGCACTCCAAATACAGGCATGGATTCCGACATCCGTCCACCCTAGCCTCACAACGAGTTCATGAAAAAACAGACCCTTAGGCTGCGGGAGTTTCCCTTGCCCAGGACTATTGATTTCTTCAAGGAATCATATATTATGCATGAACCATTATTCCTTAGGGATTCATTCATGACGTCTTTCGCTGCCCAACTCACGTCAATGCTAACATTTTCAGGTATAAATATACCTTCCCAAACCCCTGTAAATCAGAGGAGACCTCGACTTCAGAGGAGCCCGATTCCCGGCCGGACGCACTGAGAAGACACTGTCATTCCTGCACGCAGAGAGTCCAGCTTCCAGTGATCTAACTTTCCTTGCGGGGTGTTGGAGTTCGAGTCTGGGAAAGAGATTCCTACCTCTCTCATTCTTCAGGTATGGAGCAGATTAGAACCTAGAGGGACTCTTGGCATACTAGACTCTTGGCATGCTAGGCGCAACATACTCTTAGTATACTCTAGTCAGGATTACATCACCTACTTCTACTTCTCCCTACACCTAGGATAGGTTAGGTACACTGGGGTAGAACTAGGCTAGAAACGCATCGTATGAGTACTCACATTTTTAGGCTGTGTCATTTTATGTAAATGCATATATGCTGAAAAGATAATGCTAACGCAGTATTATTTATTTCTACTGCTCACTCTGTACATTATTTATCTCGCATACTGTCTTGTGATCGTAACAGCACATTTAACTTACAACAGAAATAAGACTGTTCAATAAATCCTTTATTGAAACGCCCGTCTGTTATTTCTGTGTAACTTTGAGAGTAACCAAAACATGCACGACTGAGCTGAGTGAAATAGTTATCTATTGTTTCTACGACTCTGGGACACGTCCTGATTCTGTAAGGGAAACACAGTGGTCATGTTTTGCGGCTGCCAGAAACTACTCCCTTCTTGTCGTCAAGAAGTTTCTAGTGGCCTCTGAGCTAGCTGGCACAAGTAATTAAGTTTAATATACTCGATAGGGACATACCGACCTTAGTCCTATGTCAAACCTATAGGATATATTATTCCAATGCGCAGAGCCTATAAGGGAAATAGGAGCTACACTACACAACGTTCCCCTCGCCTATGTCCCCCATCTTCTCGAATCCTGACTACTCACCTGGTACGGTCAGGGGGGCGGGCTCGTGCTGGGTGAAGGGTGGTTGCAAGCGCCTGGGCCATCTGTTTGAACACGAGGGCTATATCCCATTCGCACAACTGGCGGCTGATTACAACCTCTTCCCTTCGGACCACTTCCTTCACATACAAATGATACACTGGGTGTCGGGTTCTCATACCCGCCCTTTGGCAGTTAGGCCAATGCTCCAGTTCGAAAAGTGTCTCCTCCTTAAAAGAGATGACCACAAACTCATTTCTGAAATCTACTCGCTACTTTCCCAGGGTACCCGCAGGGATCGGACTGCTGGCCAAAGGCGGTGGGAGGTGGAAATTGGTCGGACACTATCTGACAAGGAGTGGGAGGATATCTTTTACAGGACTCACCACACTGAACATTCTATGGGTCATACTGAAACATCATATAACATTATATCATATTGGTATTACACACCAGCCCGTTTAACCAAGTGGAACTCCCAATGCGATGGTCTCTCTTGGCGGGGTTCCGGGAGCCCTGGCACTCTCCTTCATTTGCTATGGAACTATCCGAAACTTACGAGATACTGGGAGAACATCCTTGATGAGAGAGACGAGGCCTTTGACACCACTATTCCCAGGCTGCCCGCTTACACTACACTAGGTCTGCCCAACGCACTGACCTTTCCCCTGTGCTCCCTCAAGGGTAGGCAGATCGCCCTAGCACTAAATGCTGCCCACCGAGTGCTCCTGATGGGTTGGAAAACAGATAGGGTTCCGGAGCACACACAATGGCTTCACCAACTGTGGTCCCTCCTAGGTATGGAAAAACTGTCCATGGCCACCCTGGGGGATAAATCCAATTACGCAAAGATATGGGCCCCCTTTATTTCTATACTTTCTACTGAGTTCCGGGAACTAACATGTCCTACTTACTTACGTAACCTGAAACTGATACCGGACCACTAGGGTGTGTGCGGGACCCGTTGGCCCTGGGAAGGCCCCCTCAAGGGTGGGTTCGCTGGTGACCCCCATGCCTGGCTACATCCATGCTTTCGTCAGCAAATTGTGGCTCCTCCGGAGAGGGTGTGGGAGGGAGGGGTGGGGGGTTTTAGGTTTGTTAGAACTGGGGGTCTCTAGTTGGCAGAGGTAGGTACCTTTGTCCAAATAGGAACCCTTGCTTCTAGTCAGGATAGGGGGGATACACACTTTAGATAACCCCTGCTCACCCCCTTGGTAGCTTGGCACGAGCAGACAGGCTTATCCCAAAGGCAATGTGTAAAGTATTTGTACCAATACTCACAGTAACACAGTGAAAACACCACAAATGGACACTACACCAGTTTAGAAAAATAAAGTATCTTTACTAAACTTAAACAAGACCAAAACGAGAAAAATCCAACATACAAAACTCAGTAGAATGTCGTTAAAAAGGGTTGTTGCAAAAATAAACTTGTAGATCTCAAATGCGACACTTTCAGTCTCAAAGTACCTGGGATGCGTAACGCAAAACAAGCAAAAGGGGCGCAGTGAAGGCGATGCGTCGGTTCTTCCTGCGCTCCGGGTCCGGTGCGTCAAAATGGCGCCTTGATGCGTTGCGCTGATCCGGTGCGATGCGATGAAATGGCGTCTTTGTTGCGATGCGACACTGTAGATGCGATGCGTGCACGCCCGACGGCCGTGCGGCGAACTCGGTGATCTTCTGAGCCGCGACAGGCCCTGCGACACGCTTCTCCGGTGTTGCGATGACACCCTCGGTGAGGGCAACACGCTTCTCCGGTGATGCGGCGGCGATCAGCGGCGGTGCGCATCCTCAGCGATGCGACAGCCCTGCGACACGCTTCTCCGGTGATGCGACGACACCCTCAATGACGGCGACACGGTTCTCCGGTGTTGCAGCGGCGAACAGCGGCAGTGGCGACACGCTTCTCGATGATGCGACAGCGGCTGCGGCGTCGGCGTCACGCTTCTCTCATTGCGTCGCGCTTCCAGCTCCCAACAGCAAGAGAGGCCTCACACACAGTTACAGGCCCTCCTGGCAGACTGGAACTCCCAGCAAGGAAGTTCAGGGAGGCTGGGGGTGAAGTCCTTTGTGCCTGGGACTTCAGAAACAGGAGGCCAGCTCTTCTCAGGCCCTTGGAGACTTTTCTTCAGATGGACACAGCACTCAGCAAAGTCCTTCTTCAAGCAGGGGGACACAGCACACAGCAAAGTCCTTAAGATCTCTCCTCAGTAGAAACAGCAAACTGCAGGCCAGCCCTAGACACACTTGGGCAGTACTTCTCCTCAGTCTCTTCAGCTGATCTTCGTTGGCAGGGATTCCTCTTGATCAGGAAGTAGTAGTCTAAAGTTCAGGGGTTTCAGCTCTAGTATTGATACCCCAAAAGTCTTTGTTCTCCATGTGTGAGGGGTCCTGGACCCAGTCCAAACCAGTTCAGGGTGCATTCTGCCAGGGCACCTCTCTTTCCTTTGTGAGTGTGGGCCAGGGTCATCAGACACACCGCAGGAGGTGGAGCCAGCATTGTGGAAGGCAGGCACAGCCCTATTCAGACCCAGGTGCTACTCCTCCCACCACTCTACATGCAGATAGGTCTATTCAGCCTAGTGCTGACTCACCCAGCCTCCTGCAGCCACCCCCAGCCCCTGTCACTCACAAACCAGACAGTCAATTCACAAACAGGCAGAGGCACACAGAAAGGTTGAACAAGAAAATAGCCACTTTCTAAAAGTGCTATTTCCAAACTTAGAAATTAAAAACCACCTTCACTAAAAGATGTGTAATTAAATTCTGAGCGGTACAGATTCCAACTTTCTATCTTGCTGCTATGGGAAGATATGCAGGTAACCAGGTTACACAGCATTCCTCATGTTATCCTATGGGCAAGATAGCCTTTCAATAGCGAAAAACGAAATTGGCAGTATTTCACTATCAGGACATGTTACCCACACTAGTACATGTCCTACCTTTCACATACACTGCACCCTGCCCAGGGGGGTACCTTGGGCCTACCATAGGGGTGTCCAATGTGTAAGAAAAGGGAAGGGTTAGGCCTGGCAAGTGTGTACACTGGCCAGGACAACATGGCAGTTCACAAACTGCGCACAGGCACTGCAGTGGCAGGCCTGAGACACCATCTTAGGGCTACTCCTGTGGGTGGCACAATCAGTGCTGCAGGCCCACTAGTAGCATTTGAATCACCAGCCCTGGCACACTCAGTGCACTTTACTAGGGACTTATTGGTAAAGCAAATATACCAATCATGGATAGCCAATCACAATAACAATTTAACCAGGGAGCACTTGCACTTTGGCACTGATCAGCAGTGGCAAAGTGCCCAAAGCATCTAAACCAGCAAAAACGAATTCCAGCACAGTGTCAAAAAGGTAGAGGCAAAAAGTCTGGGGAAACCACGCCAAGGATGCCAGGTCTAACATGTGTCCCCTCCAGCTGAAAAGTGGGGAGAACTACCCATCCCCTGGGGAGTTCTCATCACTAAGGCGGAAGAACCTGGACAGACCATCAGCATTAGCGTGTTCTGTACCAGGGCGGTGTTCTACCGTAAAGTCCATTCCCTGTAGGGAGATGGACCACCTCAACAGTTTTGGGTTCTCACCCCTCATCTGCATTAACCATCTGAGGGGCCTGTGGTCTGTCTGAACCCGGAAGTGAGTCTCAAACAAGTAGTGCCTTAGCTTCTTCAGTGCCCAGACCACAGCAAAAGCTTCCCTTTCAATTGCACTCCACCTCTGTTCCCTGGGAAGTAGCCTCCGGCTAATGAAAGCTACGGGTTGGTCCAAGCCCTCGTCATTCAGATGTGAGAGTACTGCTCCCACTCCATGCTCTGAAGCATCTGTCTGCACCACAAACTCTTTGGAGAAATCAGGCGCCTTGAGCACGGGTGCCGTGCACATGGCAGCTTTCAGGGCATCAAACACGGTCTGACAGGCATCGGTCCAGATCACCTTCCTGGGCTGCTTCCTTGAAGTCAGCTCGGGGGCAACAATGGTGCCATACCCCTTGACAAATCGGCGATAATACCCGGTGAGTCCTAAAAAGGCTCTCCCCTCTGTCTGGGTCTTGGGGGGCTCCCGAGCCAGAATGGTATCAATCTTCGCTTGGAGGGGCGCCACCAGGCCGCTCCCTACCTGGTGTCCCAAGTACACCACAGATCCCTGCCCTATCTGGCACTTACTGGCCTTGATAGTGAGGCCTGCCCTTTGCAGAGCCTTCAACACTTCGCAGAGGTGTTGCAAATGTTCTTCCCAACTGGAGCTGAACACAGCAATGTCATCCAGGTATGCGGCGCTGAATTCCTCCAGCCCGGACAGTACCTGGTTGACCAGTCTCTGGAAGGTGGCAGGGGCGTTCTTCAACCCAAAGGGCATGACACGGAACTGGAAGTGCCCCTCTGGCGTTGAAAATGCTGACCTCTCCTTGGCCCCCTCAGTTAAGGCAATCTGCCAGTACCCAGAAGTTAAATCAAACGTACTGAGGTACTGGGCAGCACCTAACCGATCCACGAGCTCATCAGCTCTGGGGATGGGGTGTGCGTCAGTCTTGGTGACCGCATTGAGCCCACGGTAGTCCACACAAAACCTGAGTTCTGGAGTGGCACCGGGTGCAGCAGCTTTGGTACTAAGACCACTGGGCTAGCCCACGGGCTGCTTGAGGGCTCAATCACCCCTAGCGCCAACATCTTGGAAACTTCTTCCTTGATGCTGGCCCTAACCTTGTCAGCTACCCTGTAAAATTTCTGCTTCACAGGTAGGCTGTCCCCAGTGTCCACATCATGGACGCACCAATTGGTGGCTCCTGGTGTCAGGGAGAACAGGGAGGCGAACTGACCCAACACATGGCGACAGTCCCTCTGCTGTTCTGGGGTCAGTGTGGGAGAGAGGTTTACCCCATCCACTGACCCATCTTGCTCCTCTGCTGACAGGAGGTCAGGAAGAGGGTCACTTTCCTCCTCCATCCCATCATCTGTGGCAAGGAGCATTGTCACATCAGACCTCTCAGTGTGGCTTGAGGCGGTTCACATGTAGGACCCTCAAAGGGTTCCTGGGAGACTGCAAGTCAACCAGATAGGTTACATCGCTCTTGCGCTCCACCACCTCATATGGCCCAGTCCACTTGTCTTGGAGCGCACAAGGCTCCACTGGCGCCATCACCAACACCTTCTGCCCAGGTTCAAATTCGACCAGAGTGGCATTCTGGTCATACCATCTTTTCATTTCTTCCTGGCTAGCTTCCAGGTTCGCCTGAGCGAGTTTCCTGAAGCGTTGAGTCTGGTTGCGGAAGGCCAGCACATAGCTGAACACATCCTGGGGGTCTTACCAGGGGATTTCTCCCAACCCTCCTTCACCAGACTGAGAGGTCCTCTAACAGGGTGGCCATACAGGAGTTCAAAGGGACTGAACCCTAAGGACTTCTGAGGCACCTCCCTGTAGGCAAACAACAGGCATGGTAAGAAGACGTCCCACTTCCGTCTCATGGGCTCCGCATGGCCCATTATCATGCCTTTCAGAGTCCGGTTGAATCTCTCAACCAACCCATCCCCTTGAGGATGGTAAGGAGTGGTAAACTTGTAAGTTACCCCACACTCCTCCCACAAAGACTTCATGTACTTCGAGATGAAGTTGGTACCCCGGTCGGAGACCACCTCTCTGGGGAACCCCACACGGGAAAAGATCCCCATCAATGCACGCCCACCACGGGGGCAGTGATTGTCCGGAGAGGGACAGCTTCCGGGTACCGGGTGGCATGGTCCACCAAGACCAAGATAAACTTGTTGCCTAAGGCTGTCTTGGGTTCCAGAGGCCCCACAATGTCGATGCCCACCCGCTCGAAAGGGGTGCTCACCACGGGAAAGGGTTGGAGGGAGCCTTACACTTCCCTCCACTCTTGCCACTTGCCTGGCAAGTCTGGCAAGTCCTACAATGTGTACCAACGTGCGTCTTCATCTGGGGCCAGTAAAAGTGGGTGACAAGCCTTTGGTAGGTCTTGTCATGCCCCAGATGACCTGCGAGAGGCACGTCATGAGCCAGACCCATTAGGAAGGCCCTGAAGCGCTCGGGTACCACCAGCACATGGGCTGCACCGGGCTCAGCGACCTTAGGCTCACTATAGAGTAACCCATCCTCCCAGTAAATGAGATGATTCTTGGACTCGCCACCTGCTGCCTGGTCTGAGGCCTGTTTCCGCATACCAATGAGAGAAGGGCATTCTCTCTGCGCCTCGCAGAACTCCTCCCTGGAGGGACCTCCTTCTTGCTGCCAATGGGTCAGCTCAGGCAGGTCTCCCAGTTCGGCTATCTGTTCCCCTGTAGGTTCCAGGGCATCCCCCTCAGGTTCTGCCTCCTCCTGGACCGTGGGAATTGTGGGGGCTGGTTTCCCACGCCCCCTGCCCTTCCTCTTCCTGGCAGGTACCTGGGCCACTGTTTCAGGCTCCAGGTCCGCTTGGTTACCCCTACTGGCTGCCATTGACCGAGTGGTCACACAAACCCACTCAGGCAGACCCAGCATCTCCAAATGAGCCTGGCGTTCCACCTCCCTCCATGGGGAACTCTCCAGGTCATTTCCTAGCAGACAGTCTACAGGCATGGATGGACAAACCACGACCTTCAAGGAACCTGAGACCCCCCCACTCAAAGGGAACTTGCGCCACTTTGCAGAGGCGCACAGAGTTGTCCGCTGCAACTACAGGGTGAAGTGCATCAGGAATGACCTGCTCCTCAGACACCCACTGACACCTCACGGATGTCACGCTGGCTCCTGTGTCTCTCAGAGCCTCCACCCTCCTCCCATTGATGGTCACCCACTGCCTGTACTTTTTAGTGTTCTCAGGCAAGTAGGACTCCTGGACCATCTCTCTGTCTCCTAGCGAGACAAGGGTCATGACTGCTTGCTCCTCCCCCTCACTGGAAACTAATTCCTCCCCCAAAGCTACACTCACTAAACCCGGTGACGGAGCACCAGTGGGTGCTTGGGACTTCTTGGGGCACTTAGGGGCTATGTGGCCTCTCTCACCACAGTGGTAACACCTGGGGGGACCCTGTAAATTACGCCCGCACTTAGGGGGCTGTGACGTCTTAGGTTGGGGGGGCTGGGACTCCTTTCCCTCTGCATTATTTTGGGGCCCTTTAGAGAACTCCTTTTGATTACCTTTGTCCCCCACTCTTCTGCTGGGGACCCTGCCCACCTTTGGCTGTGGTACCCACAATCCCCTTGTGGACCCTGGTGCTGGTCCAGCGGTCCGCCTCCTTAGCAAGCTCACTAGGATTAGTTAACTTACTATCCAAAATATGCTGGCACAGCTCTGGAACACATAGACTGCTCAAGTGCTCCCAACTAATTAGATGGCACAACCCCTCATAATCAGTAACTTTGCTGCCCTTCATCCAACCTTCCAATGCGCGGGTGTACACTCTCACACATTCAACCCAAGTGTCTGAATCATTCTTCTTTGAGTTCCTGAACCTCACTCTATACTGTTCTGGGGTGAGCCCTTACTTGAGGCATAAAGCCTCCTTCATTTTGGCATAAGTCAGGGCACCCTCCTTCTCTAAAGGTGTCAAAACTGCGGTCCCTGATGCCTCAAAATGCTTCCACAGGCCTGCCCCTCAGCTCTTTTCAGGCACGTCATGCATCTCATATGACTCAAACCATGCAAAAATATCCTGTCCCTTCTAGAAATTCTGCACTATATCCTTGGGTATGTATACTTTACCCCCTTGCACTGGCTGTGCGCTGTCACCATTTGAGCTGGACTCCAATTGTTTGGCCTTCAGGTCCAGCTCCCTCATGCTCAACTCATGAGTCAAAAGCAATTTCTTTTCCTCCAAGGCACGAGCCTTTCCTCTGCCTTGTGCTGGATTTCTTTCTCCATTTCTAATTGCTTCATCTTGAGCCTCATGACTTCCAGTTCATGTTCTCTGATCTTTTGGTTCTCTTCCCGCTCTTCCCGGGAGAGACTCCCTGCGGAATGGATGCTGACAGCCCTGGGGGCTGCTCCTGGCACAGGCAAATCCTGTGGCCCAAACCCATTCCCCTGGTCATCTCCCTCCTCATTTGCATCATCTCCTCCTGCAGCTCCTTTGGCCTCCCACCAGGCTTTTAAGGCCTTTTGTAGCTCATCTTTCTTAGCGCTACTCCTTGTGGGACATCCCAAATCTTTGCAGAATTGTTTAAGCTGGTCTACCTTGTAGGAATACAAATCCTCAATGTTGAACTCCAATTCTGCCTTTTCACTTGCTGCATTCCCCTTCTGGGACATGCTTTCTTTAAGAGTTACTCAAAAATAGAACCAAAAACCAAAAAGAACACAGTATGTGGTTGCGTAGTGGTCTGCACTAAACTAGTGATGTACACCAATTACTGTGGGTCAAGTACAAATACAAGTTCAAATCCTCACCGCTGCCCACCAATGTTAGAACTGGGGGTCTCTAGTTGGCAGAGGTAAGTACCTTTGTCCAAATAGGGACCCTTGCTTCTAGTCAGGGTAGGGGAGATACACACTCTAGATAACCCCTGCTCACCCCCTTGGTAGCTTGGCACGAGCAGACAGGCTTATCCCAAAGGCAATGTGTAAAGTATTTGTACCAACACTCACAGTAACACAGTGAAAACACCACAAATGGACACTACACCAGTTTAGAAAAATAGTATCTTTACTAAACTTAAACAAGACCAAAACGAGAAAAATCCAACATACAAAACTCAGTAGAATGTCTTTAAAAAGGGTTGTTGCAAAAATAAACTTGTAGACCTTAAATGCGACACTTTCAGTCTCAAAGTACCTGGGATGCGTAACGCAAAAGAAGCAGTGAAGGCGATGCGTTGGTTCTTCTTGCGCTCCGGTTCCGGTGCGACAAAATGGCGCCTTGATGCGTTGCGCTGATCCGGTGCGATGCGATGAAATGGCGTCTTTGTTGCGATGCGACACTGTAGATGCTATGCGTGCACGCCCGACGGCCGTGCGGCGAACTCGGTGATCTTCTGAGCCGCGACAGGCCCTGCGACACGCTTCTCCGGTGTTGCGACGACACCCTCGGTGACGGCAACACGCTTCTTCAGTGATGCGGCGGCGATCAGCGGCGGTGCGCATCCTCAGCGATGCGACGGCCCTGCGACACGCTTCTCCGGTGATGCGACGACACCCTCGGTGACGGCGACACGCTTCTCCGGTGTTGCGGCGGCGAACAGCGGCAGCGGCGACACGCTTCTCGATGATGCGACAGCGGCGTCACGCTTCTCTCGTTGCGTCGCGCTTCCACCTCCCAACAGCAAAAGAGGCCTCACACACAGTTACAGGCCCTCCTGGCAGACTGGAACTCCCAGCAAGGAAGTTCAGGGAGGCTGGGGGTGAAGTCCTTTTGTGCCTGGGACTTCAAAAACAGGAAGCCAGCTCTTCTCAGGCCCTTGGAGACTTTTCTTCAGATGGACACAGCACTCAGCAAAGTCCTTCTTCAAGCAGGGGGACACAGCACACAGTAAAGTCCTTAAGATCTCTCCTCAGTAGAAACAGCAAGCTGCAGGCCAGCCCTAGACACACTTGGGCAGTACTTCTCCTCAGTCTCTTTAGCTGATCTTCGTTGGCAGGGATTCCTCTTGATCAGGAAGTAGTAGTCTAAAGTTCAAGGGTTTCAGCTCTAGTATTTATACCCTAAAAGTCTTTGTTCTCCATGTGTGAGGGGTCCTGGACCCAGTCCAAACCAGTTCAGGGTGCATTCTGCCAGGGCACCTCTCTTTCCTTTGTGAGTGTGGGCCAGGGTCATCAGACACACACTGCAGGAGGTGGAGCCAGCATTGTGGAAGGCAGGCACAGCCCTATTCAGACCCAGGTGCTACTCCTCCCACCACTCTACATGCAGATAGGTCTATTCAGCCTAGTGATGACTCACCCAGCCTCCTGCAGCCACCCCCAGCCCCTGTCACTCACAAACCAGACAGTCAATTCACAAACAGGCAGAGGCACACAGAAAGGTTGAACAAGAAAATAGCCACTTTCTAAAAGTGCTATTTCCAAACTTAGAATTTAAAAACCACCTTCACTAAAAGATGTGTAATTAAATTCTGAGTTCAGGGGTACCAGATTCCAACTTTCTATCTTGCTTCTATGGGAAGATATGCAGGTAACCAGGTTACACAGCATTCCCCATGTTATCCTATGGGCAAGATAGCCTTTCAATAGTGAAAAACGAAATTGGCAGTATTTCACTATCAGGACATGTTACCCACACTAGTACATGTCCTACCTTTCACATACACTGCACCCTGCCCAGGGGGTACCTTGGGCCTACCATAGGGGTGTCCAATGTGTAAGAAAAGGGAAGGGTTAGGCCTGGCAAGTGTGTACACTGGCCAGGACAACATGGCAGTTCACAAACTGCGCACAGGCACTGCAGTGGCAGGCCTGAGACACCATCTTAGGGCTACTCCTGTGGGTGGCACAATCAGTGCTGCAGGCCCACTAGTAGCATTTGAATCACCAGCCCTGGCACACTCAGTGCACTTTACTAGGGGCTTATTGGTAAAGCAAATATACCAATCATGGATAGCCAATCACAATAACAATTTAACCAGGTAGCACTTGCACTTTGGCACTGATCAGCAGTGGCAAAGTGCCCAAAGCATCTAAACCAGCAAAAACGAATTCCAGCACAGTGTCAAAAATACAGGAGGTAGAGGCAAAAAGTCAGGGGAAACCACGCCAAGGATGCCAGGTCTAACAAGGTCCTTTATATGGACCTATAAATGTTCTTATGTTGTGTTCTTGTTTCTTTGTTGCGAAAAGGCAGACTCTCTGGCTCCGAACTTGTTGCTATGAACCTCGGTCTTATTAAAGGAGCAGTTTGCATCGCCCTCAGCGGGTCTCTCCTAGTATTGAAGTATGCACGGTCATGACCATCTTTAGCCCTGTTTTCTCCTTGTTGACGCGGCCGACCCAGGTTGGGTTGTATGCGGCTTGCTGTGTACTCCACCTGTACGGATTAGCTGTACCCCACTGGTTCCTTACTTCCTTAATGACCCCAACGCGGCCGGCCCTTTGGGTTGTAGGCAATGACACGATGTAATGTCTCACTATGTGTTCTGCTAATAAAAACTGATTTAATCCTAAGAAAAGGAAAGGTAAGGGCCTGGCAAGTGGGTACACTTGCCAAGTCGACATGGCAGTCCCAGACTGCCCACAGGCTCTGTAATGGCAGGCCAGAGTTACATTTACAAGCTGTTTGTGTGGGTGGCACAATCCAGTGCTGCAGCCCACTAACAGAATTTGATTTACATGCCCTGGCACACTCAGTGCACTTTACTAGGGCCTGACAAGTAAATCAAATATGCAAATCATGGAAACACCAATCCATAACACAGTTTACAACAGGAGCACTTGCACTTTAACACTGAACAGCAGTGAGAAAGTGCACAGAGACACTAAGCCAGCAAAAACAGAGTCAAAACCGGGAGGTCAGAAAGCAAAAACTCAGGGGAAACACGCCAAAAGATGCCAAGTCTAAAAACTATTCTAAAGTGTGCTCGCCCTTAACAGACGAGCGACTTTTCCTTCTGCCTCACACAGTACCTTGCAGTCATACCCCCGGTGAAGGAAGTGTTGTTTGATATCCAGTATGTTATCCCTAAAATTAGTGTCCTCGCTGCAGATATGCCTGGTTCGGACCATTTCACCATAGGGAATGTTTTTAATGTCTGACTTTGCAATTTGCACTTGATGCATGCAGGACACTATTGCACGCCGTTTGCTTGCGGTACATAGTATTGTGAATCAACTCTTCCTTGATGTAAAAATGAATGTCCAAAAAGTCTATGCTATCCCTATGGTGGTGCATCGTAAGCTTAACGTTGTAGGGATTGTCATTAAGGTATACCAAGTAGTCAAGTAGTGAGTCATTTGGACCTGCCCAGAGGCAAATGATGTCATCTATGTACCTCCCCCAGAAGACGATATACTTACTCCAGGAGGAGGCACTTTTGCCCCAGGCATGCTCCCTCTTATACCAGCCCATAAAAAGGCCGACATAAGAGGGAGCAAAGCGAGAGCCCATAGCAGTTCCCTGCAACTGGTGGTACCATCTCTCATCATGCTTAAAATAGTTCTTAGAAAGAATCAAGTCTATCATGTCCAATATCATTGCATTGTACACATAATAATCAGCCCCATCCTTATCCAGGTAGTGTTGTACCGGCATCAAACCAAAGCTTTTGTGAATGCAGGTATACAACCTGACCACATCAAATGTAACAAATTGCAATTCGTCTGACCACGGGAAATCATTGAACTTTACAAGAATATCCTTGGTATCTCTGATATATGATGGCAGATTCGTTACATATTTTTGTAAGGTGATATCAACGAACTCAGATAGTTTCTCCGTGGGCGAGCCCATCCCGGAAATGATGGGTCTTCCGGGTGGAAACTCATCCCCTTTGTGCACTTTCGGTAAAATATAAATGCAGGGAAATCTAGCATTCTCAACACGTAAGTAACGATATTCATCATCCGATAGCAAGCATTCATTCCTCCACTCGCATAGTCTGCAATTGATAAAGGTGGTTAATTCTGGTATGGGATTGGTCTTAATCAATTCCTAACACTGCTGGTCACTAAGTTGGCAGGAGATCTCACGCATGTAGTCAGTCCTATCCATAATGACCACATTCCCCCCTTTGTCTGCCTCCCTGATTACAATTTTTGCATCATTCTGAAGCCTAAAAAGTACTTCTCTCTCCACACAGGATAGATTAAATTTAGGTTGTGGGCCAAATTTATTGGGGATATTGAGTAGCTGTAATTCCTGTGTTACCTTGTCCCCAAACTCATCAATGTTGGAATGATAACCCGTATAAGGGGTGAATCTGGACTTCGGCCTGAGCCCAGTCTCGATATCCAGACTCTCTCTCACATTTAAATCATCTAAACGTTTTTGCATGTCTATATTGTCATCATTTTCAATTGATAATAAATGCTGTACATCACGTATGTCATCAATAGTTTGTACAACTGGTAATCGTTCACACATGTCGACAACAGGTTTGTTTACTTGCTGTGAAAAGTATTCTTTTAATTTCAAAGACCGTAAAATTTAAACAAATCTATGTGAATGTCCACCAAATCACCCCATTGTGTGGGACAAATCCCAAGACCCTTTCTCAATACACTGTTTTCATTTTCATCTAAAGATCTACTAGATAAATTGAGGATCTGAGAGTCCATCTGTTGAGGTTTAGGTTGAGACGCATGTGTAATAGTGTCCCTAGTTTCCATCATTCGATTAGTTTCTATCAGTAATCCAATAGGGTTTACGGGGACCAACTGTCCTAGTTTCTCTTTGAGCGGGTTAGCATTCCGTGATTTTCCTGTTTCCCCTTTCCTTCTCCTCCCACCTCTTCCCTTTTTGGGCTGTCTGTCGCCTATACAAAGTCTCTCCAGTTCTTTCTAAAAATTGGAGGCTCCTTCCCCTAAAGTGTTATCTGACTGTACTACACTGGAGGTTGTGCTCTCAATTGAAGCTATGGAGCTACTACTTGCTGACTTCGTCTCCTGACTCTCCTCCCTGCCCCTCTTTCTGTCCTCCATTATGTTCAGGTTGTCATATTTTTTCGCAAAAGTATAAATGCGACCATCCCTGTAATTACGATCGTCACGTTTAATCTTACGCATTTTTTTGTCTCTTAGATATTGCTGGTGATCTTCAATCACCTTATTGAGAATGGCATAATTCTTGTCTATTAACTCCTTACAGTCCATTGCCTCAATCTCTTTTTCTAAGCTCTCTATCTTGGCTTGGAGTTTCATCCCCTTTTCACTTGCATGTTTAATGAGAATTTGCATCATGGTACAGGACGCCCCCTCCAGGTTGCTTTCCCTCTCACTAAGCAACTCCTCACTAAGATCTTCAAATGTAGGAAATCTGAGAATGCGCAGACCCCTAGGGATCTTTTTGTTATCCATGTATTGCTGTAAGGTGACCCCGTCCCACCACTGTGCTAGTTCTTGTTTTTTCACAAGTTCCAATTTTAAAAAACATGATCATAGTCCAGTATTCTGTTGATCCCTTGGTACTGATGATGATGATGCAGTGAACTCCTTCCCAAAAAGATCTTGTGCCAGTTCCTTCCGTCTGTCAATTAGTTTCGGCATTTGTCTTGTTTGACGTCACGAAAGAAAGTGAGTGCAATAAAGTCCAAAGATTTGTTCAAACCAACAACTTCAAAACCGCAACGGCGGACCATAGATACTGCACCTCACTTTTTGTTTCTTTTTAAGGTAGGGTGCCTTGTATTTAAAAATTGGCACATGCAGAAACGTAAAGTTGGCATTTACCTATGGTGATTACACCTCAAAGGCTATTTTTACTGTAAAGTGCTGTACCTATCCTGTGAGAAGAATTTGAGTTCAGAATAAAGGCTTAAGCATGGTATCTCTGGTTTTAATTCAAACACTATTTTTTAATGTTTATTAAAAACTCAATTGAATGGTAACATCAGATTTTTTAGAAATATATAGGAAAAGTGACTTTTAAAAAGCTATACTTTGTCTGCCTGAGCCTCCAGCAGGCTAATTAGCATTAGCTTGCTGGCAGATGGCCCTGCCAGTGCTTCCCCTTAATGAGGTGGGGAAACTGGTCCCAAAGCCCTAGGCTTTTTCACAGGAATACCTGAGTTGTGATGTATGTGACACATACCAGCTCAGGAAACATAGCTGGGAAAGGTTCAGGAAATTCTTTAATTTCAAAGGTACCGGGGGCGTGGCCAACCACCGAGAAAGATGGCCGCACACTAACGCGGCTCCGGCACACCACACCCAGCCAAACTAATATCCGTCACCTTATCCGGCATGTAACGAGTTGTCCTTGAGGCTCCTAATATCAGCAATTACGGGGGAGGTCCCTGGCAACTAACGTGGTAGTAATCGGGCACTGGACACCAAAGATACGCCACTGGCCTGTAATACCGCTGTGCAACAATGGTGCCGTGACGGCCCTGCGGCGTGCAGCCCGTATGTGGAGGAAGGATTTTGCCGGTGAGAAAAGGTGATTCAGGTGGGTGCGGAGCAGCGCTAAGCCTAGTGGCGTGTAGCAGACAGACCGGATTCGGAACAGTGCTGGACCCGGGGGTAGGTGGGCCCTAGGACGCAGTTGTGTGTGCAGGTTATCGACCGGCAATGAAGGGCCGCGAAGCGGGCTGTGGCTGGGCCGGGTGACGGAGTGCTGAACCAACCCGACTGTGCCGGTGCACTCCGGACTGCTGAACTTCGCATCCCTGGCCCTGGCCTGATCTTTGTGACCTGTGTGGTGGCTTCTGAAAGGAGTGAGGGGGCCGGCGATCAACCAGAGAGAAACAACGTGCGTGTGCGGAGTGGACCGGGCCCCCCCCCAAGGAGGTGCGGCGGTGTGCGGAAGGTTCCTCCTGTAGCACAAAATATCCGGTGAGTGGCATATACCGCACCGGCGACGATAGCGGGTTTGGCAGTGTGGACCCGGAATTTGTGGCCGGCGCTCGTGGAGCATTCCCCATTGCGCCTTCAGGTGGCAGGAAAAGAGGCATCCAGAGGAGCACTGCTAATCAGGGGCCATAACTAATACATGCTGCCTGGGACGCGGTGGGGACTCTGAGGCAACCCCGCAAAGGCGCTTATGGTTTGAAAGAGGGCCCTGGACACCCCCACTGACTTGAAGGACGGTGCACCAGTGATTGGCCTGGGGTAAGTGCAGGGTATGGTGGGCGAAACCCGACAGGCCGGACAGGGCACTTGTCCTGTAGTAGATGGCGGTGAGTAGCCTGTTGGACCCTGGTGCCCGGGCACACATTGGTGGCGTGATGGCGAGTGGGAAAGGTGGCCGCACGGCGATGCAGATGAAGCTCGACAGATATACCCTGCAGAAGGGAGTGGAGGCAAAGGACAGGGGGTCAGAAGGTACGCAGGCTGTGGTGCATCAAACCGAGGACCAACCTGACCTGACCTTAAATGACATCATGCTGGCTATCACTACAGTCCGGACGTCCTTGGAGGCCAGGATGGACAGTGTATCGTCCGAGGTATCCCTGATCAGGGCGGACATTCATATCATGAACGCGCGAATCAAGGAAGTGAGGCCACGTCGCTCGAGTTGACCAACGATTCCGCCCTCCTCAAAAAACAGGTTAAAGAACTTCAGGCCAGTGCTAATAGGATGGAAACGCAGTTGGACGATTATGAGGGGAGGGCCAGGCGCAACAACGTTAGAATACTTGGGGTGCCTGAGTGTTCAGAGGGGCAGGCGGTAGACGTGTTTATTGAAGACCTCTTAATTTCAAAGGTACCAGGGTAATGCCTGTCCCTTCATAGTTAAGTGTTAAGGGAGACCTAGGGAAGAAAAGTCTTTTGTTCCATAGGCCCTCTGTAGCCAGGTTGGCACCAGCCCAGTGGGAGGAGGAGCTGGTCCCAAAACCAGTTTGGTGTAGCTGAAGAAAGCGGGACTGCTTATTTCCCTAACCACACCCCTTTTTGGCACATAAGTACCCTTCAGAGACAGAAAGATTCTGCCATAACAAATTTGCCACAGAGTAGTGCACTGTAGAATAGTTTGCAGTAAGGCAAACAGGGTGTCTTGCAAACGTTGGAAGGGGGTGCCCCTGGCCCCAGGGAGCCTTTTGCTCATTGGGTAGGCAGTGTCCAAGACTCACCACTACCAACCGGCTAATGATGGCTGCAAAGCTGGCACCTCACTCAGCTCATCACAACACTCTCTGGACCTGTGGAAGAATAGATTGGGACCTGCTGTTTGAGACCCGTGTGGAGACCTGAGAGCTGGATCTGCTCCTACTTGTACCTAGGACTAAGATGTGGATTTGAAGGGTCCTCCTGTGTGGCTACAGGAACACAACAAGCTGCATTAGGCCTTTTTTCCTGAGGTGCCCAGCTGGCCAGGAGCAGCTGGTATTGGACTGGACACTGCTGATGCCATCTGCTGGAGTGAGTTCTGTCGCCTACGTGCTATCCCTGAGATACTGAGAGCCTTAGAAGTGACCATGGGGAGCTGCTCCAGAGTCTCTGAATCTGAAACGTTTGGACATAAAACATTTTTGGACTTTGAAAGACCTCTGGAGCTTCAGTGGTGCATTGCTGCAACATAAGAGAGGTTTCATATTTTGCACTCCTGTGTCTCTGTGTCTTTTACCGGTCGTACAAGAGGGGTTCCGGTGGCCTCTGCTAGCCTTTAGCTGTTCCATTTCGACCCACAGTGACTCTCAATTTCCTGGTCCCACCACAGTATCAGGGATCAAGGCACCACCCCTTATTTCATATCGCTCATTCTACCCCATCGATAGCTGGCCTGTGTCTGCTGAGGAACAGCAAAACATCAGTGCACACACTAACAAGAGTACAAAAAAAAAGACGCCAATGCACAAAGTACTGACATGGGGTGGTGGTGGGGGATTAAAATAAATGGGCACACAAAAGACACACATGCAAGCACTTAGGCACACAGATCAATGGCTTTGATTTTCATTTGGTGAACTATGCTCTGACTGTGTAGCAGTGGGAATGTTTCCGTAGCAGTGCATAGGGCGTTTTGGGCATAGCTTGGTCAGTAAGATTGGGTGGGGGGGTGAGCTTCAGATTTTCCGACAATCACAATGACATATCATGTGAATCATTATATGAGAAGCAGTGCATGAGGGGGGCTTAAGGGCCAGTGGGAAGGGAAATGAGTGCGGATTGTGAGGGGTACTGTAGTAGTCTTTCCACTCTCTCTCCTTGGTATTAGTTCTTAGTTTCTATGATGTCACTGCCATGGTGACGGAATCTATATGTTTGAATACTGGGGGGCAGTTATTGTGTTCCCTGGAAGCTGTGGAGATGAACAGACAATAAACCTAGTGTTTCCACACTTACCTGCCTCAGTGTGATCACTACAAAATTGACGACGAGTTGGTCTGTTCCTCTCTACACCCATGTGTGCTGAAGTCTTCTTGGTCGTGTTTCTGTCTCATCTGTGGTTATCTAGATGGTCAATTTCACCATCCTGGTTCTTCATATCAGCGTTCAACTGTCTCCACTGTGCTGCTCCTCCTCGGACTACATAAAGGCTCCTTTGGATATCTGCTGTTTTTTTTAAGATGTTATCCAGCCTTTATTTTGTGAGCAGAACATTTCCATCTCGCAAGTGATGGTTCAAACTGTGAGTTTATTCTTTTAACTCTTTCCCCTGCGAGTTTACATGGCTGCGCTGTGCCTGTGAGTCTCCAGCGGTTACGTGTGCCTGTGAACTTCCCGCTGCTGTTCTGCCTGTCCTTTAGAAACTCTGTTGTGTGCTTGAGAGTTTCCAGCGGCTGTGTTCTGGCGTAAGAAGCTCCATTCAGCAGCGGTGCCGATCTGACACTGATGACGTATTCGAGTGTTCAAGGTGTATTGCCGATTGCATGGAACGTTTAGTTTGCCACTCCTGTTGCGTCATTTTGAGAATATTTGCTCTGTTGTTGATTTTCGTGAGGTGCTGACCCCTGTGACATCCTTCCTGTTGATGCGTTTACGCACTCATGGTTTCCCTGGATACACGCTAGCTGTCACGGCGTCACGGCTTTCAGACGCGGTTTCCCTGGATACGGCTAAGTTGTATCGGCTATCTGACGTGTTTCTTCTGCTACGCGTTCAACTACGTTCAAGCCTGCACGTTTTCCTTCGGCTTTCCCGTTACAATCCTGGTATTTGTGGAACTCCAAAATTATGTTTTCGGAAGATCACGGTCCTCAACCGACGCACTCAAGAGGTTCCTTTCCAGTTCTGTGACAATTCCAAGGCTGTTGGAAAGGAAAGTATCTGGTTTGAATATCATTCTTTATTGTCCGTCTGCAGCACATCTGTTTGACAGTATTGAGAAGGTTTTCCCAAGGGATTTCAAGGTTGACTACATTTTGTTTGTCATAAGGGAAAACGTACTGCAATTCAACCCACGTCTCTCCAAGTCCTCAAGTGGGAACTGTGTTTTATGGGAGTGTTTTAACTGGAATATTTATTTTATATCCTCAGTCTATGTTTTTGCAACAAATAGCCTGCATGTTTTTCTTGTTCCAGGGGAGCAGTGCTAAAGGTGTTAACAGTGGCAAAGTGTGCTTTTGCTTGTGTAATTAACTAGTTGATTTCACTGTTTTTCTTGTGTACATGTTAACTTTCATTTTTGTCAACACGTTGCAGTATCTCGTCTCAAGAGATTCTCGCTCAACATTTCTATTTAAAATGCAACACGTTCAGCCTCCTCCCCCCTTTTTACAGCTTCCAGGTGATCCACCAGTTAGGTGGAAGGTGTGGTATAGGGCATTTATTAAATATTTAGGTGCCATGGGGGGACAAGGTTTAGTGCTGAACGTAAAAGATTTATTTTAGAGCACAACTTAGGTTTTGAGGGTCAAGCTGTTCTCGAACATTTGCCTCCTCTCGATCTGATGGAAGGTGAGGATGAATTGAATGAATTCGATCAAGCGGTAAAAATGTTGGAGAAACAGTTCGACGTTGAAGGCAGTTTAGTGGTTGCTAGGCATAAGATTTTTACAAGAGAACAAGACACTGCTGAGAGTATTGTGTCTTATGTTGCAGCTTTGCGCATTTTAGCCTCTGAATGTGAATTTGAACATTTTACTTCTCAGTTAATTAGAGATCAGATCGTTGTTCATTGCAGAGACAAAAAAGTTCAAGAGAAACTTTTAACTCTGAAAAACCCGTCTTTACAAGAAACTATCACCATCGTAAAAAATATTGAACTTTCTCAAAAGGCTTCAAGAGAGCTCAAACCAGAGAAAAGTGTTGCAGCTGTTGTTAATGAATGAAAAGATCAAGGTGCCAAGCGCCAGGTGGAAAAAGACAAATCTTTTGTTGACCCTAAGGGCTCTAATCACCCTGTCAGATATGAAAAGAAATCTAATAAAAATGTGTGTCCTAAGTGTGGGTTCCCTTCCCATTTTCCGAATTCTCGGTGTGTCCTGCAAAGAATGCCTCTTGCAGGAAGTGCGGAAAGCAAGGGCATTTTGCTAAGATGTGTGGTTCCTGTGGGAATGTTAATGTTGTTTATTCTGAGGAGGATAAGAGTGACTCACTCAATGAAGTTGTGAGTTCTTTATCTGATGTTGTTGTGGTGGTCAAAGATGATTCTGAAGATTGTGTTGATCCTATCGTGGATGTCATTGTGGATGGTCAGTGTGTTCACCTTTTGGTGGATTCGGGCGCACGCATGATGATGGTCACTGAAGAATTGTTAGAGTGTGAGTGGGCTAACAAACGACTTCAACCTCCAGACAGATGTCCCGTTTCTTATGAAGGCAGGAAAATCGAGTTGAGTGGGTTCTTTGAGACCACCCTTATTTTCAAGAATAGATCTATTCAGTGAAAGGTTTATGTGGCGAGAAAAGGTCTCACTATTTTGGGATGGTACCACCAGGGTCTGTTTGGAATGACTCTTAGGCCTGGAACATCTATACAAGTGTCGGTGGTGGGTGATTCTGTCCAGGGCGAGAGTCTATCATCTTGGTCCCACAAGTTTGAGAGTGTTTTTGATGATAATTTGGGATGCATTAAAGGATTCAAACATCTCATTAAAGTTAAGGAACATGCTGTGCCTGTCAAGCACAAACTTAGGAATGTGCCGTTTAGTGTCAGGGAGGATCTGTCTGCTGAGCTGAAGAGGATGTGTGAATCTGGTGTCATTTAACCCATTGAGTCTTCCCTTTGGTTATCTCCGTTGGTGGTTGCACGCAAAAAGAATGGAAAACTAAGAGTGTGCATTGATTTGCGCAGTCTCAATAAGGAGATTTGGATTGATTCACACCCCCTTCCTCGTATTGATGACATTCTTGGTAAGTTCTCTGGTGCTAAGTTTTTTTCTAAAACTGATCTTGCATCGGCCTACCACCAGGTGGAGTTGGATTCTTCATGCAAACATCTTACGGCTTTTGTCTCTCCTGTGGGTACCTTTCAGATTAAAAGGATGCCTTTTGGGTTGGCTTCGGCAGCCTCTGTATTTCAACGTGTAATGGAGAAAGTGTTGGAAGGTGTGAAGGACACAGTTGTTTTCCAGGACAACATTCTGGGTGCTGGTGATTCCAAAGAGACGCATGACAGAAATTTGTGTGAAGTTTTGAGTAGGTTGCAAGGAAAGGGGATTGTGGCGAACAAACTTAAGTGTGTGTTTGGTGTTGAGTCGATTGAATATTTGGGGCATCGCATTTCCGGTGATGGTATCGAACCAAGAGATGGTCTTATTGAAGCCATTGTGAATGCTCCTTGTCCCACCAACAAGGATCAAGTTTCCTCATTTTTGGGTGTTTGTGAATTTTATACTAAATTCATTTCTAACTTTGCTGCGAAAACAGTGCATCTTAGAGATTTACTCAAGAGGTCTCATTTGTATGGGATCAAGTGTGCCAGGATGAGTTTTTGCGCATAAAACAAGAGCTTGGTTCCTGTGGCATTCTCACCCCTTTTGATCCTCATGTGCAGTGTGTGGTGTCTGTGGATGCCAGTTTGGATGGTTTGGGTGGTATGATCATTCAGTTTAAGAAGGGCGTAGAGCATACTGTGGGTTTTGCCTCTCATGCATTACGACAGTGCGAAAAAAAATATTCTGTCATCGAGAGGGAGTTGTTGGCATGCTGTTGGGCCGTAGAGAGGTTTAAGTGTTTTTTGTGGGGTAAGACTTTCAAACTACTTACTGATCACAAACCTCTCATTCCCATTCTTAATGGGAATATTGTCAAAGATCACACTCCTAGAATTGCGAGACTTAGTTCAAAGTTACTTCAGTATAATTTTGAGGTGGCACACATTTTGGGTGGAAAGAACACAAGGGCAGATTTTCTTTCTAGATCACCTTTACCGTTGGATGAACGTGATCCTTCTGTTCAGGATGCGGATGAAGAGTGTTTGATTGTGTGGTTGACGCTAGTTCTATTGGTTGTTTTACGGAACAGGAGTGGTTTAGTGCCATGGAGTCTGATTCTGTTCTTAGGAAGGTGAAGAGTCTTATTGTTTCAGGTTGGCCTACAGAGAAAAACCTGGACAGTGACTTGCAACCTTTCTTTAAGATTGCGAATGAGCTTACTTTGGAGGGTGGTGAGATGGTCATGCGTGGAGATAAATTTGTTCCTCCTTTTGCCTTGAGATCCCGTATAATCGATTATGGGCAGGAGGGTCATCTGGGACAAACTAATACCAAAAGGAGGATTCGTAGTGTCTACTGGTGGCCTTCTATGGATCGTCAAGTGAATGATGTGGTTGGGGTGTGTGTAACATGTTGTACCAGCGATAAAGTCGTCAAGATTGTCAAACCTCCTATCCAGAATGTGGAGTTGCCTGATGGCCCATGGATGAAATTAGCTGTTGACTTCGTGGGTCCCTTTAATGTTCTTCCAAACAAGTACAAATTTGCTTTGGTTGTGGCTGATTATTTCAGCAAATGGTGGGAGGTCCATTTTATGAATGATCCTAACAAGAAGTGATTAAATTTTGTCAAGCTCTTTTTGCAAGGAAGGTTTCCCCAAGGAGGTTGTATCAGATAATGGGGTTCAATTTACTTCCAAAGAGATGTCTGATTTTTTATCTCAATCTGGTATTTATATCACCCACAAGCCAATGGTTTCATTGAGCGCACTAACCGAATTTTGGTTGAGTGCGTTCAATGGGCTGTCTCTTCCAAGATTGAGATTAAAGAGGCTGTTCAAAGCATGTTGTGGGCGCATCGCACCACTCCTAATCCTGTGACAGGTTCCACTCCTTTTGAGCTTCTTCGTGGGAGGATTGCCACTTTCCATATGTGCCCTGCTTGGATGAAGAAATGGGGTTTACGATCTAAGAGTGATGTCCCTAATTCTGGTGTGGAAGCAATTAGCAATTCGCCCATCTCTGTCTCTGATGTGGGGGGATTTGTTTCTGGGGTTAAAGTGGGTGATTGGGTTAGAATTAAGTCACCCCACAAAGTGGCAAAGGGTCTTTCCAAATTTCGTCCTCCAGTCAGAGTGGATGCTACCTCACTATTTTGCTGTTCCGGTCAATGGGAGTAGTTGGTGGAATCTTTCGAAGATCTATAAAATTCCTAGAAGAGTAGTCTTTCAGTTGGGTCTTGAGTCTGGTGATTCTGCTCAAATTCTCCAACAATCGCATGGGAGCAGTTCTCAGCAGTCTGAGAAAAGTAGGTTTGCATCGTCTTCTCAGCCACGCAGTTTGGTTCTTGAGCATGTTTCTCCTCGCAGGAGTGGCAGGAGAATTATTGTGCCCAAGCGCTTAGACCTTTGATCACTTTGCACCCTTGATCACTGTGCGTTGTATTGCATTGTACTAGTTATTTTTCATGCAATGTGTATATTATGTTTTTTTGTTAGTTCTTTTGCTTCTTGTTTTTTTTCTCTTTCTTTCTAGATTTTATTGCTTTTTCTTATCTAAATGTTTTCTATATTTTGTGGAGAGAAAGGAGATGTTGTAGTAGTCTTTCCACTCTCTCTCCTTAGTATTAGTTCTTAGTTTCTATGATGTCACTGCCATGGTGACGGAATCTATATGTTTGAATACTGGGGGGCAGTTATTGTGTTCCCTGGAAGCTGTGACGATGAACAGACAATAAACCTAGGGGCAGATTTACAAGCCCCTTGCGCCACTTTTGCGTCACTTTTAACATGGGAAAAATGACGCAAAAGTGGCACAAAGGGCTTGTAAATCTGCCCCCTAGTGTTTCCACACTTACCTGCCTCAGTGTGATCACTACAGGTACTTAAAACACAGTATTTTGTAAAATAACCTTGTTTTAAGACCTTCAAAACAGAAATGAGTGTATGTATGTGTTTTTGTCTGAGTGAGTATTTACAAATCCCAGGTGAAATCCGACAGATACGTTATCTTGCTCGAATGAAAGCTCCTGTACCCAACTATTTATTGAATAATACACTTATTGGGGGGGTAACACCCCATCATTCCCCCACGAAGCTATTTGACAAACGTATTTCCGTTAAAATTTGGTGTCTCAGACACTCAATAGAGTCGGAATTATATTTATGACCTCTCTGCCAAGTAGATTATCCACAGCTTTTACAGCTGCTTTCCATCTTTGGACTCAGTACAAAGGTTCATCTTCTTGTAATTACTTTAACAAACCCTAACCACTCTACAAGCTTCAAGAAAACTGACCTGTTTCAACCACTAGAGGGCACCGCACGCTTCTATATGAACATTTCTGCCGTACGCCTCAAATTTAGCTCAGCATTTGGATTTGGGGTATTTTTCAAATTAAAAGCATTAATTAGAGCAGTCCAGGTTTAACGGGGAATATTTGTTATGTGAATCGGTGTGTTTTCTCAGTGTGAGCGAGCATACCTCTCTATTCTCTTTGATAGCGTTTTCATGTCGTGCCCGTTTTGATACCTTTTATTACACAACTGAACACTAGCTAAAGGTGGCCCAATTTACATTTTTTTTTTTGCTAGATCTGCTCAGCTTATATTGGAGCTCTGGGCCGTTGAAGGAATGCATCAGTCAGGGAGCGATGAACCAACGAAGAGACATTATGTCTCAAGTACAGTTGTGTATAATTTACAGCTGGCATTTCATTAGAGGTATATTGAATATGGAGAGGTTTTCAGCTGTTTAGGAATTGTCAGCAGCGAAGCCGCTGTCTCTTCAGTTAGTCTTCTAAAACACTGTCCCCTCATTACCACATCTTGCCTTTGAATTTTGTAGTTTTTATTCCTACCATGTCTCAAGCCAGCAATTTACATCAATATAGAAAATAAACGAAGAGAAATGCACTGCAAATAACTCGCGTCTTGACAACATAGAAGAGGAATCTGAAAAAGAGGCAAGGTACCGTGCGAGTTAGTAACAATCTCATCGTGTTTTACGGCCATCAGTAAAGGTATAAAAAAGAAATACGCGCCCGAGTTTTAAAGGGGTAGTGCGTTTCACAGATGATACGCCAGCTTAGACAAGATTCCATGACTGGGGGGCAGATTTACAAGAACTGGCGCATCCCTGCATATTAGCAGGGATGCGCCAGTTTAATTGCGACACGGAAAAAAAACCTTGCGCCACCATGGATGCGCCGCATTTACAATGCGGCACACCGTGGTGCATGGATAGACAGATGCTTGACGCATCTTGTCGGCATAAGGGCAGCGCATTGCTGGAGTCATGTCGCAAGTACGACGCAACTCCAGCAATGGTTAGGAATGCCTATTCCTAACATGCATTCCTAACATGCTGCGTCACTCCTTACGCCTGCTTCAAGCAGGTGCAAGATTTTGACGCAGTGGCGTCGTAAAAGTGACTCAGTGAAATCTTGTATATTTCACTGCGTCACTTTTACGAGGCTTTCCTGCGTGGGAACGCCCACCCTGCATACATTATACCCGACGCAGGTATAATGTAGCGCAGGGCTTTACAACGTGACGCATCTCCCTAGATGTGTCACGTTTTAAATATGTCGCAAGGTGGCGCATTGTTTACGACGCCGTTGCCGCAACGGCGGCGTAAAGTTGTCGCAAGGGGCTTGTAAATCTGCCCCTGAGTTTTTTATTTTTTGCAGTTTTATATAGCGCAAACTCGACCCAAAGCTATTGGAGCGCTTTATATGAGCACCGGTTATATTACACAAGGACACCTTCATTTTTGGTAGGCACGGGGAGATTAAGTGATTTGCCCAGAATCACAGGATGTTGAGCCTACGCCGAGACTCTAACCTGGTTCCCCAGCATCAAAGTAGACTTCTCTTGCTGTTAGGCCAGATCCTAAGAGTGGCTTATACATCTTAATTGTATACTGTCTACTACAATTACTCTTTTTACCGTGAAGACATGATGGATGATGTAAGGTTTGGAGTGTATTGTGCATGATGCATACCATAACTGGTGAATTTTCGCGTTTGAGCCACACCCATAACTCATTTTTGAAAGGTGTTTTTTATCCTTCAGTAAGTTTTTTCGTTTTTTTATTAATACATTTTATTCACAAACCTTCTGCACAAATCCTTCGGTCATGCATAGCAGCATTTGGCCACAAGGCCTTCAGCCCCTGCACTCAACCCACCTTGGGCCTCATTTATGAGACTCCTTGCGCCTCTGGAACGTCACTTTTTTTGACGTTCCGTGGCGCAGAAGCCTGCGTGATATTTATCAGGTAGCACTAAGCCACTTTTTTTGGCTTAATGCTGCCTGATAAATATCAGTCCCTTTAACGCAGTGTTCTGCGTTAAAGGGGCGTTCAATGGGTGTTGCTGGGGGTGTTCCCAGCAACATCCATGGCCTTTTGACACTGCCCCAGATTTACGAGAAATCGTAAATCTGAGGCAGCGCCAAAAGCTTACGCCTCCCCAGGGGAGGCGTAAACGAGGCACAACGAGGAGAAATATCTTTATTTCTCCTCGTTTTTCCTCTTTGTATGTGTGCTGCATTCTGCAGCACACATAGAAAGAGGAAGAAGCCTCTTGTGATTATTTTTGTACAGAAAGGTTTTCCTTCCTGTACAAAAATAATCACCCTCGCAACGCAGGCAACCTTGCACCATGGTGCAAAGGTGCCTGCGTTGGCGCACGGCAGCCCATTGTGCGCCGGGGCAGGGGAAAAGGATAGGAATGCGCTGTATCTTAAAGATACGGCGCATTCCTGCCCTTTTCTTTTGCCGTAGGGAAGCGCAGCAGGAAGGCCTGCTGCGCTGCCCTACGGCAAAACCTCATAAATGAGGCCCCGTGGGAGTGCAACAGTTGCTGTGTGCAACCCCCATTGTGCACACCTTTTACTCCACCCTGAGTCATTTTTTATCTGCCTCCCTCTTGCTCCCTATTTGTCTGCCTCGCACCCCTTCTAAATTTTTTATTAACCCGTTGTGAAAGTTGGAAATCAAATCCAATTCATGTTTTTTTCACAGAAATGCAGGAAAGTCCACTACTTACAATGGCAGCTGTCAAGATCTATTTTTGAGTTGCAAACCTTAGCCCTTTTTAATTTTTTTCCTGGAGAATTAGTTAAGTTTTCCAATCCTTTCCACCGCATCGCTGGCATTTTACAATTGTGTCCAATGGCAGTGACCGCAGTGGCTAAGCACACCCACCGCAATGTTCAAATCCTCGAATGCCGGCCGCGACGACATGTCCCATTAGCTGCCATGTTATTCGCATAGGCGGTGTCACACCGCGGGGGTCAGAATTTCTCCACTGCATCGCTGGCATTTTACAATTGTGTCCAATGGCAGTGACCGCAGTGGCTGAGCACACCCACCGCGATGTTCAAATCTTTGAATGCCGGCCGCGACAACATGTCCCATTGGCTGCCATGTTATTCGCACAGGCGGTGCCACACCTCAGGGGTTAGAATCTCTCCACCCCATCGCTGGCATTTTTCAATTGTCTCCAATGGCAATGACTGCAGTGATTGACACCTACCGCGCGGGTAGCACCATCTGGCGTTTGAGGTTCTTGAGTTACAATTTGCACCATTAATCTCCACACAAAACCAGACATCAAGGGCACCTTGTGAAGGGAATCGAGAGTGTGACATTAATTTTTCTAATCCAGAACATGAAATAGCAGTTCCCAGTGGATTTACAACATTGCTTTGCCCTTCCTCACATGTCAGTGTCATCCATGTGTGCATGGACACACATTACCAGTGGAGTTGTGTTCCCTTGTTGTGAATGTGGCAATGTGTGTAATGCAGACTCCTCACACAGGCATAATGGACTAAACACAAAATGTGCATATATGCTGTTCACAATGCTGTGAAATAATGATGTCTTGTTCTGTTTTGAGTCAATGGCGGACTATAGGGTTGATGTTGTGCCTCATTTACTTCAAGGTGTGTCAGGTTAAGAGACAACAGGTATTTCCATCTCTGGCTTAATGCTGTGTGTCACCTGTGATGTGTTAACTACCCACATGGCTGGGTACCCATGAATTTGCAATGTACCATATGCCTGTCACCTTTGCCATTGAGCCCAGTCTGGTATTCAGTATGTACATCTTATCAACCTAATCAACTACATGATGCCAATGTATGTATACACGTCACACATGCATGACAATTCATCAACATGACTGTAAATCTTGTGCTGTCTGAGTCATCGTGTACGCTGTAACTAACATATCAACTTTGCCTATTTCCACACATGTGTACCCTGCCAGAGGGAGAAGGAGACAAGCGCCTGCCTATCGTCCTTTTCCAGACTTGTTGACCCTGGAGGAGCGAGACATCACCAAGAAGTTCATACTCAATCGCCTGACAATTCAAGAGCTATGTCAGCAGTTGGCACCTCAGTTAAGGGCTCACAGAACCTATCCCATAGCTCTGACCCCAACAGTGAAGGTGATGGCCACCCTGCATTTCTTTGCCACTGGTTCATTTCAGTACACGGTGGCTACATCAGGTGGAATGTCACAACTGATGTTCAGTTTTTTTTTTTTACTTACAGTATGGTGTTGTGTGGTGTCCTGTCTGCATTGATGAGACACATGGACAGTTATATACAGTTCTCAAGAAGAGAAGACTTGACAACTGTGAAGGGTGACTTTTTCACCACCTAGGTCGCATCCCACATGTCGTAGGAGCCATCAATGGGACACACAGTGGCCTTGTTCCACCTCAGGCACGTGAGCAAATCTATAGGAACCGGAAACATCATCATTCTATCAACGTGCAAGTTACATGCCTAACAGATTTTACCATTTCACATGTCTGTGCAAAATTCCCATGGTCTGCCCATGACTCCTATATCATGCGGAACAGCAACATACCCAGTTGATGTCACAGCTTCAACCGGAGAGGGCCTGGTTTGTTGGTGAGTGGGATGTGTCAATATTTTGATTGTGTATGTGACATCCTGACCTCCTCATCAAAAATATTGGTTCTAATTGTACATCTGTGTGTCTCACAACTAGGTGACTCAGCGTATCCAAACCGGCCTTGGTTGCTGACCCCACTGAGAAATCCAACAACGCCAGGGGAAGTCCTCTTCAATGATGCAAATCGGAGGACACATCGGGTAGTAGAGCGGGCTTTTGGGCTTCTGAAGGCCACATTCAGCTGTTTGGACAAGAACGGTGGAACCCTCCTCTACTCACCCAGGAAGGTGTGTCAAATCACAGTCGCCTGCTGCATGATCCGCAACCTTGCAATGCGCAAGGAGATTCCTCTGATTCTGGAGGATGGGGACCAGCAGGAACCCCCGTGTGAGAATCCTGACATGGACAGTGAAGATTATATTGTGAAGAGGAAGGTCTTGATCTGAGTCGACAGCTCATCATCAACTTCTCTTGAGTGTAAGTATGCAGTAAGATGGCATGACTGTGACAGTTGCATTTGCTGTTGTGGTAAAGCAGTGAGGATGTGGTGGGATGCTGACTGTTTGTTGTGCTCAACTGTGGTGTACTTTGTGCATAGCTGTCTTTGGATGAACTCTTAACTGATGTATATGTTTACGGTGTAGGTATGTGTTGTTTGATCTGATCCTTGTACTGTGTACTCCAGGAGTAGAGTGTTGTTGTTATGACATCATAGAACTGAGAAAGTAAATCTCCTTGTTGTGTCGTTGTAGGTCCCTTCGCCCTGTCATTTTCCAATCTGACATGTCGGTGTAATGACATCATCTGCAGAATGATGCAATTCCGCCATGCAAAATGGACCTGAGGTGTCCCTGGGAATGTCTGACCCAGACTTTGTGAGTACAACTCAGCTCTGCAAGCTACTTGCACTGCGATAGGATGGATGTTTCAGGTACAATTTGCTATTTCTCATGTGTTGTGTGTTGGTTGCATATCCTATGTGTTCCATCGTGTTCCTCATCACATTGTGTCTGCGGGCCAATACATGTTTGTCAATGTTCACCTAGGGTGATACCTCTCTGTGTGTGAACTGGATGTAGGTGTTTATGTTTGTCATTCTTGCATGCCACATGAATCATGTGACAACACGTACACATATCCTAAGGATATCCAGAAGATGCGGCCACACCTGTTTGGAGTGTACCAGTGCAGAGTTGCAGTTTTGACCCCCTGTTGCTGTGACTGTTTGGCTGTGTGAAATCTCTTGGTGCCTACTTGACATGTCTGCGTCCACACTAATGAAACACCAGTGGGATTACTCTGGCATTGGACAGTGCTTGATGTTTCCTAAACATACTTGTATCTGAGATGTTGCTTTGTGTAAACTGTGGTACTGCATGTTCCACTAGTGACACATGTGTGATGTCACTGTGTGGATGTGCTTCTCCGCCTAAGCACCTACGGGTGTGACACTGTAATAAAAATGTGTGTACTTTATACTTCAAGGTCTGTTCATGTTGACATGTTTGGTATACTCATCTGCAGTGTTAGCTTGCGCTGCACCTAGTGACTGCCCAAATTGTTTTGCACATGATGTCATTGGGTGGTACAGTCACAGTCAAGTTCATATAGTACCTAATCAGAAAAAAATATACAACTTAGACAAAGGGATGTGTTATAGCTGTATTTATTTAGGTGCATATGGTGAGTTCAAAAAAGCGAAAAATAGTGGGAAGGTGAACACAGAGGGGTTCAGTTGTCAGTGATGGTAAAAGAACACATTTGGAGTAGTCCACAGTCCAACAGACTCCTGCCATCAGAATGGAAACATGTGACAGGATAGTCCACAAAGTCAATGTTCTGCGCACAACTGGTGACACTATGGGCGGCTCTGCTTCCTGGCGTGGGTTGGTGCACTGCCACATGAATCTCCCGTCAGGTTTCTCGGACGTCCCCACTTACGTTTGGGGGGGTTCCACTGCTGCAGGCTCTGAGGTGTCTGAAGATACAGCGTGTGACAGCTCCTCCCTCCCTGTGGCAGCCGCAGAGGTTGATGTTGTAGCTGTGGGCTGGCCACTGGATGATGTTGTTGTGGGGGAGGTGTGCCTTGAGCTGCATTGATGTCCCTCAGCACCCCAAAGAGCTGGCCCCTGATATCGATAAGTTGACCAAAACGGTTGTCCATGGATCGCTGCAGCAGCTTGATCTCCCGGAGTTCCTCAATGACCTGGCCCATCTGTCCTTGGTTGTTTTCATAGGCACCAAGGACTCTGGCGACGGTGGCCAGAGCTTCAGTGTCAACACTGGGCTCCCATGCTTGGCCCCCAGTGGCCTTCCCTCCAACCCTGCCCCCCCGGACCTGTGCCCTTGGTTGGGCCTGCACCCGCACACTGTCCCCTGCATCTTCGGTGAGCGTGGTGTTGCTGCTCACCTCTGGGACGGTTACTGTGGTGCAGACAGCGGTGGAGGTGGTTGGTCCGCAGGTAGTTGGGGTAGTGCTCAGCGTTGTTGTGGTGCTGTGGTGGGAGTTGTGGTGGTGGGGCCAGTGGGACCCACTGATTGTTGTTGCCCTTGCTGGCCAGAAGGGCCAGGTTGGTCTTCCACGTCCAAATGTTGGGGAGATTCAGCATCCGAGAGTTCACGATCCAGGGGTGGAGACTGGCTTTGCTCGGTGGTTGGAGTCTCTGCTGCTGTTGATTGAGACCAGCCTGTTGGAGAAATGTTACATTGTCAGTGCATTCCACAAAATTTGCTATACAGTGAGTAATGCGTTGAAGGAGACAAAAGGCTTGGGGTTAAACATAATGACCATCATCCATGGAGTTAACCTGTGTGACATGAAATAGAGGTACATCCATTACTTGTTTGTGAACTGACATGGACATAATGATTATTGTACATCTTGATATTGCCTGTTTCAATAGACATGTAATCACCTACCAACTTGATGCTCAGCCACTGTAGTTTTGGCATGTGTATTGCTCATTTTACAATACCATGTTTTCTATATGCAGGCATGTTCCAATTTGTGTTGTCCATTTAGCAGTGCTCATCATATGTGCTGTGTTCTTTGAATGTGTGTCTATGCATGTATTGTGGCCATATCACCTTCATGCTTTCCATCCTTTGTGTTTGCACATATCATTGTGCACATGTTGTGATATGTCTCAACATTTCTTTCCTGGAGCCTTGGTGATCGAAAGTGTGAGTAGTCAGACATGTACTTGAGCATAGCTATGTGTGTAGTTGATGTGACATATGGAGCAGTGTAGACATGGCTGCTAAGAGAGGAATGTGGTGAGAGCAGTGTTCCATGCTGTTTGGGGGTGAGGCAAGAGTATAAGATGGCTACCTACCTGTAAGGTGAATCGGAGGAATGAAATGGCTGCCACATGGCTCTGGGGTGGGAGGAGTGTTCCATGCTGTTTGGGGGTGAGTCAAGCAGGCCTGGTGGGAGTTGTAGTGGTGTTCTCCTGTCCCCGCCCACCCCCTAGTAAGATGGCTACCTACCTGTAAGGAGGTATTGAGGACTGAAATGGCTACCACATGGCTCTGGGGTGGGAGGAGTGTTCTATGCTGTTTGGGGGTGAGTCAAGAGGGCCTGGTGGGAGTTGTAGTGGTGTTCTCCTGTCCCCACCCACCCCCTAGTAAGATGGCTACCTACCTGTAAGGAGGTATTGAGGAATGAAGTGGCTACCACATGGCTCTGGGGTGGGAGGAGTGTTCCATGCTGTTTGGGGGTGAGTCAAGAGGGCCTGGTGGGAGTTGTAGTGGTGTTCTCCTGTCCCCAGCCACCCCCTAGTAAGATGGCTACCTACCTGTAAGGAGGTATTGAGGAATGAAATGGCTACCACATGGCTCTAGGGTGGGAGGAGTGTTCCATGCTGTTTGGGGGTGAGGCAAGAGGGCCTGGTGGGAGTTGTAGTGGTGTTCTCCTGTCCCCACCCACCCCCTAGTAAGATGGCTACCTACCTGTGAGGAGGTATTGAGGACTGAAATGGCTACCACATGGCTCTGGGGTGGGAGGAGTGTTCCATGTTGTTTGGGGTGAGTCAAGAGGACCTGGTGGGAGTTGTAGTGGTGTTCTCCTGTCCCCACCCACCCCCTAGTAAGATGGCTACCTACCTGTAAGGAGGTATTGAGGAATGAAGTGGCTACTACATGGCTCTGGGTGGGAGGAGTGTTCCATGCTGTTTGGGGATAAGGCAAGAGGGCCTGGTGGGAGTTGTAGTGGTGTTTTCCTGCCCCACCCACCCCCTAGTAAGATGGCTACCTACCTGTAAGATGAAGCAGAGAAATGAAATGGCTGCCACATGGCTCTGGGGTGGGAGGAGTGTTCCATGCTGTTTGAGGGTGAGGCAAGAGAGTATAAGATGTCTACCTACCTGTAAGGTGAATCAGAGGAATGAAATGGCTGCCACATGGCTCTGGGTTGGGAGTAGTGTTCCATACTGTTTGGGGGGTGAGGCAAGAGGGCCTGTTGAAAGTTGTAGTGGTGTTCTCCTATCCCCCCCCCTCCCCTCCCCCCAGTGAGATGGCTACCTACCTGTAAGGTGAAGCAGAGAAATTAAATGGCTGCCACATGGCTCTGGGGTGGGAGGAGTGTTACATGCTGTTCGGGGTGAGGCAGGTGAACAGAAAATGGCTACCTACCTGTGAGGTAAAGCAGAGGAGTGTAATGGCTGCCAAGTGAGGAATGGGGTGGGAGCAGTGGGTACTACATATGTGAGCATTGGACGTGATAGTCTATGTCAATGGTTGTGCAAAACAGTACATGACAGTGTGGTGGCAGTTTTGTAGTTGGTACTTACCAGTCTCCACTCCCCCAGCTATTCCTGTGAAACTCTCTGGATGCAGGATGGCAAGCACCTTCTCCTCCCATTCTGTGAATGTTAGTAGAGGAACAGGAGGGCCCCAGTCAGTCCTCTGAGCCGCCTCATAGTTCTGTTGGTCAGGTCTTTCACACAGGCCTTGAGGTCATGCCACCTCTTTTTGATGTCATGCATTGTGGGCAGGGTGGTACCTACTGCATTGACTTTGCTAACTATCCTGTCATACATTTGATTCTTCCTGGCAAATGGGGTCTGTTGGACTAGTGTTGCAAACAAATGTGGTTCAACTCTAATGACCTCTTATACCATCACTGACAACTCATTGTCAGAAAATTTGTATTTTTTTTTGTGACATGGTGAATGGTGTGAAAAAGGGATACTATTGAAAATCAGAATGTGGTGGTGAAGGTGTAAAAGGTGTGTCAGGTGTGTGGTTGAGAAGGGTTGGTGTGTGGAGATAGGTGTGTGATGGTGTGCAGTGTGATATGTCTCCTCTCCTAGCAGTTGTGCTGTGTTGGCTTTTAATGCAGTCTTTTTGCAATGGATGCTGGTCAGGGAAGGGGTGTGTTTTATACTCTGCAATGTGGGTGTGTCCATATTAGGGATGACTATCAGCTGTGTTTTTCATTGGTGAATTTTCTATGGGCATTTTTTTATGTTGGCTTAGAAGGACCGCATTGGTCGGAACGCAGAGTTCGTTGCGACTGGACCGTGGTCTCATCATAATTTCTTCAACGGTCATGCCGCTGGGGAATCAGCGTTTAGTTATCGGAAAATGCTTTTCCGTCCACCTCGGTCGGCGTTTCAGGCTTTCCGACTGTGGCGGACTGAGTTTTTGAAAATCCGACCGCCGCGGATGGAGTTTTCGGTCCATGTATCGTAATGGGACCGTCGGATATTCCACGGACCTGGCAGGCCTTTTTTTCCTGACACCACATCAGTCGAAAGGCTTTTTCGACTGCCATCGTATTCGGCCCCTTAGTTATGTTGGTGATTATTTGAAACAATATATAAGATGTGTTACTTAGCTATGCTTGTGACTATTGAAGTGCTATATGAGATATACCACTTGTTACTGATGACACTAAAATATTCAACACTTTCTTCAACCCCAACTGCAAGCTAGATGTTTAAGTCTTCTGCATTTATAATGTGTCATTACACATAAAGGTTTCCTTTGGGATAATTGTCCCAGTAGGGGATATTTAGTGGTTGAACATTGTAAAGATAAGATGTAGAATATTGTTTGTAATTGTCATTTTGATTGAAGATGTCAGCTTCTTCTTTGCTAACCATTTTATACAACATACACGTATGTGCAATACATTGTATTGATATGACTTAATACAAAATCAGTTTTGCCTGAAAAATTATAAATTTTGTTCTACTCATAGGAAATGATTGAAATTGAGACATATCATTCATATCTCTGGAATGATAAATATTGATCAAATAAATTTGAGGAAGTTATCCCAGGTAAGACTCTGCATTCTGTTTTTCAGGGATTTCTCTTCTCATATAATTAAAAGTCTGTAATAGTAGTTATTTTGTTGTAATTCAGGTGCATTCCTTCTCCACATCTCCTTACATTATGTTTGGATTCCCATAACGCCATGAATGATAAAAGATGACATATTGATTGCATATTTTCAGACTATGCCACTCTTTTCACATGAATATTAATTATCAACTTGATCTTATAGTAAGAAAAAGTGTATTTTTCATTGCCAGCGATGGACTACGATGTGAGTTGTATAAAAAAGAATAACAACAATCATTATAAATGCAATATTTATTCTCAGGACAATTGTATATGGCATGTGTCATTGTTTCAGTCTGGGTGATTTACTATTCTGGTAATCAACCCATAGAATATTGTGGATTTCATATATTACTTTGTGTAAATATTGTAACTATCGAAACATGCTTTCAGTATTTCTATGTCTAAAAGTATGTTTGTTTTATTTTGTGCCAGCTCTGAAGAAGTCCCATTGTTTTATGGGATGAAACGCATTGGCTGTGTTTACCGTCATTTTGTGAAATGAAGTAAAGGATATTTCTCGACTCCGCTTGATTTATGGGACTGTGGAGTTGTCAATTTGACTCATTGGAAAATTCTGAAAATTAATGAACACTGATGATCTATTATATTACCACTATCCTTTGGTTGTGCCACCCCCAATGTCTTGTCTTTCTTATTTTTTTCTGTCCACTGCTTCTGAGAAAGAAGCTTCTTCAGTGGCCATTGATGATGTTAATGCCATTCTAGAGAAAATGGAGTTTACTTTTGATATTTGTGGAATCTAGTCTTCAAAGTTCTCCAGTAGATATTGCTTTGCCAACAATATGGGTAAATTCAACTTATCAATATCTCTAAATTCCTTTAAAATATTCCTCTTGATAAAATTGTACAAAGCAAGGTCATTGGGATTGGGAACACTATGCCGGGCATAGAAATCATCTTCTTCTTGTGGTCTGATTTGAAAATCCAGAACCTCTCTACTAAGTTTTAGAAGATCCTGCAGCTATGCTCCCTGGCCCCAATTTCCTTTTGGGCCAGCCTCTTGATCTTCATCATTGTTAGGATTTAACAGTTGTCTCCTTGCAGCAGGTTCATTGAAACCTGCTTTTCCAGCATCCAACATCAGAGATGACCTCCTCTGTTCAGGCTCAGTGGAGGTATGGTGGCATTTGTCTACACTCTTCCTGCCCTCCACTGTTATTACTGCTCAGACTGACTGTGCTGGTGCTGCAGTTTCCATGTATGTTCCTATCATAGCAACTGAACTCTCATCTCTCCAATGAGAGTTTTTGCTAAAGAACTCAGTGCTATCCATTTCTACTATATGTGCGCTTGAATGGGTGCAACAGGAGATAGTGAATTAATTATTTCCAAACAACTCAGAGCTCTCCTTTTTTCCCTGCAAGTGGGCTTGACTGGGCACAACAGGAGAAGGGGAATAAGTTCTTGCTAAAGCACCTGGTGCTATCCTTTTCCCCTGCATGCGCTCATGACTGGGCATAACAGGAAAAAAGGGAATGCCTTTGCTGATGAGCTTCTACTCGGAAGTGACTCTACTTTTGCTCTCCACTACATCTAAAGCTCCTGAGTGGATACAGCGTACCCTACTACTGCTCGGAAGATCAGTCACCTGCTTTGCTCTGTTGACATAAGTACAAACAAACAGCTTTATTTGATCTTCTGACCTCATTTCTAGAACGTACAATTTCCAAAGGTGTCCGCTCAGAGAAAGAAACAAGCACGAGGGCCACGGGAGGGTATATGGGATATATAGGTGGGTCACTTGTCGTAGAAAGGGAAGAAAGAGTATTTTATTTTATGTTTCTTTCCTATTATGACACTTTGGAAGGGTTCTGACGAAGGGGTAAGGAGTTGTTTAAGCTTTGTCACAGGATAATTGTTTTAGTAACTTCTTAGACAACCTATTTTGACAAAACAGGGCTGTTACAGATCCGGAGAAAATAAATTTGTGCCTAATTAAGCTTGTTTCGTTTTGAGCAAAATTACATGCGGTTAGCCCTGCAGATAACTTTCTGGCCAAATATTATTTAGCATATACAATTCACACCACTGGGACAGAAATCTCACTGGTGCACGAGTGAAGCATGAGCAGCTCTTTCCTGTATCTCTCTTGTGAGACAGCCGCCTCTCTCTTCAACAACATTCTTCTAAAGCCGGTAACTCTGTTTCTTCTCTGCAAGCCCCTAAAGCTCAAATGTGATTTAAGTTGTTTTATGTCAGATCTAGCCACCCTTAAACAAACCTCTTGCTCACTGCAAGCACTATGGAGCAGCTCCTGAGCTCACTATGCTCTCTCATTCATCATTTGCAGAAAACACTGTACGCAGTAAAACAAGACATTCTCTCCTTCAAAATATTGTCATTCCTCCACAAACGTTATGAATATTGATGCCTCATATGTTTCTATAGCTGGGCTATGTGAAAAGAATACCAGTGTGTAAGAAAACAGGGCTTTTTGCAGATGTCCCTCCACTTTTCGCCCCCATTTGGACTACTAGATGCTGGTTTTCGACTCCAACAGTGCACCGAAGCCTGCTAACCAGGCTCCAGTGCCAGGGCTCTCTCCCTAAAAGTGATATGTGTAGTTGACATTCCCAATCGACAGAGACCATACATCCCTGGTAAGACCCTGCTAAGTGATACCGTGATACCCAGAGCATGGGTGGTAAAAGGGTACGCGGGCCTGCAGCACGGGTTGTGCCACTCTGAGTGACCCAGGTAAACAGATGATAGCAGGCCTGCCATTGCAGACTGCAGGAACAGTGTTCACTGCTCCATTTTCAAGTTTGTCCTCACCATGTGCGACAGGGTCACAACACTGCTCTTAAGTATATGTTCGTCACCCCAAGAGAAGGTCTCTTATGCCCAGGAGGCAAGGTGCAGTATATTAAGAGTGTAGACATGTAAGTGCAAGCTTATATGTCTCTCTAGTGGCTTTATCATTAAAGTACAACATAAGTGATAGGCGGTCCAAAGGATAACATGGGACTTGCACCCAGGCATACCAGGGTTGCTAGCTCCATTATGGTACCATCTAAATATGTCAGGTTTGGTGTCAAACAACATGCCTTCTCTCCCCTTACACGAATCTAGTGCCAAGGGAAAGCTGGCATGCATCCAGGTGGCTATCTGGTGGTTTCCTACCTGGTTACCCTAGCTGATGTGCCTTGGCTGGCAAGCCCGGGTTTCCCGCCCCATCTGCCACCAAGACAGGTTTGTGACCTCCTGCCAGGCAGTGTGAGCACTCCCAGGAATCAGAACAAAGGCTTGGGCAGGAAGGTCACCCCCCAAGTGGGCTAGTGAAGTGACGCTTACGAGCGGTGAGCTTCAAAGTCTGCACCACCTCTGATATGCATTTGGGCTGTCCCCCTGAGGAGGACACAGCCCTCCCCCCCTTGCACCAGGTGTGCTTGTAACCTGGCAAAATGGGAAATTAGGTATGCAGGAGGTGTACACCTCCAGGAAGGCTGGACACACCCATAGGGTGAGCAGCTTGATCTGTATACCTAAAGTTAATTTCTTCCATTTTTAGGAGGGCAGAAATAGTGGGTTCTGGGTAGAAAAGGTGACCCACAGCACAGGATGTGGTCACCTCAGGGGCGAACTAGCTACAGGGACTACTGGCTACTAGCTCCCACACCCCTAACTCCTCTAAATCTAGGATTTAAGGGACCCCCTGACACCAGAACCACAGATCTGAACAACTTACTTCAAGGAAGGACCAACAGGAGACTTGCTGACATTAGGACTTTGCTCACCAGCACAAAGGAAAAGAGGGACACCTTGTCCCCGATGCAACAGACTTGGAACTGAGTGAACGACTCTCGGCCAAAACATGACCCTCCTGAAGAGAGGGACCCTTGTGGAAGCCAGAAGCACCCTCAGTCTCCCCTAGACTAGTGGCACTAGTCCCCTGCAAACTGCAGGTAAAAACGCTCACCGGATCAAAAAAATTGCTGGCCATCGGGTCCTCCAAGGGATCGCACAAATCAAGGTGGTCCAGTGCATTGTGGCAGTTGTAATCTTGCCTGCCCCAAAGTCTCAGGCTGCTACTTTACTCTTCCGGACCCAGGGAAGTTCCCAAATCTTTTTGTTGAGCTTACCGCTGCCAAGGCTTGTTGGTCACTAGTCCAGTAACCGACCCCCACATTCGACGTTGCAGCTACAGAGAACATTGGGTAACCATCATCTGATGTCAGCAGCTGTGTACCTGTTGTGTTTTTGCATTTTGTTTCTTGCAGCACAGTGTAAGCGGTAAAAACAGCACCACATGCGGCTCCTGGTCAGCACCAAGGACAGCCAGAACAACTCTACGCCCGGACTCCACGGGTTAGGTAAAATTGATCTGACTGTTGTGGCCTGGTCCTGGGGCGGGCATGACCGTACCCCTATAAGAGTTCCAAGTAACTCGACCTGCAAGTGACTAGTGGATTTTGCCAATGACTAGTGGATTGCCATTGCTATGTTATTTGATCTATGTATTCTACTGCACTGATTTAATAGTGCTTCAAAAATCTATAACTCCCATTATATGTATGATATCCTGTTCATTTTGGTTTCTAAAATAAGATAAAAATACACTTTATTTTTTATTAATTGGTGTTGGATTTCTCTTTAGTCTTCTCAATTACTTATTGTCCATGTTGGTACTCTGAAATGCTTAACACATGTTCCTCTAGTAAAGCCTGACTGCTCTTTGCCACTCTGCCAAGGCTGAGCAAAGGATTTATTAGTGTGTATCCAAGGAGCATCTTTGGGGTATTGTGATAATATTACATGGTAAGGCCACCCAGCCATACAACATAATATTCCACTTTCCTACACTGAGCATCTAAGAAACTAACCTCTAAAATGGGAAACTTCTGTGTAAATAAGAGATCCTAAATTTCTAAGTGAATATCATCTCCTAACTTTAGTCAGCATGCCCTGGATCCCAACAGCATTTCTTCTGGATCACAATATTGTTTCTGCTGGATAACTATGGACCCGATTACGATGTTGGGCCGAAAAACCTCTGACCAGCTGTCGGAGGCTTTCCCCCGACATCGTAGTTTTCACTCTGACCACCGTATTAGGATGATGGCGGTTGGAGTGAAACCTGAGTGGGGATTCCGATGTGCTTCAGATGGGCTCAAGGAGCCTGTCGGAGCGTTGGAAGCCACCATAATCCCCTAATGACGACGGAGCCAGGCTCGGCTCCCCCGTTGGGATTATGATGGCACTTTCCGACAGTCTTTTCATGTCAGCCTTTCCAACATGGAAAGGCTGTCAGAAAGTATCTTTGGTGGCCCCTAGCAGGGCCTTCTTATATCTGGCCCTCCACTATTGGGCCTGAGGGCACCATAGACATCCCTGCATTGTGTGGCAGGCACCGCATGGTGCCTGCCACACAGTGCAGGGATGTTTGAAAATATCCATTTCCCAATGGCAGCTTGTGCTGAGAGCCTTTTCTGCCCGCCACACAAGCTGCCATTTGGGAATGGATGTTTCCGACCGCCATAGGGCGGTTGCATCCGAATCTGGTGGTCGGAACCGCCGACCTATGGTCGGTCGGTTCCAGACTGCAATGGTGTCGGGCGGACACAAGTACGCCCGATATCGTAACTAGGCCCTATATTCTGTCTTCTGCCCTTTATTCTTTCTTCTGCCCCCTACTAGTTCTGGAAGTTGAAGGTCAGTCCTTGCTTAAAGGCATTTTCCCCTCATTTTCCAGATGATAACATATAGCCATTTGTACCCGAATACTTTCCAGTTGTCTTAGCCAAACCTATTGCTGTTATAAAGAACTCTGAAATGGTTTCCCAAGTCTTCACACATTCTATCTCTACCCACATCTAAAAGCCTTAACTTGATCCCAAGATCCTAGCCTATCAATGTTAATATCATGCAGGCTCATCAAACATTGTATGTTAGTTTGTATATACAGCTTGAGTTGCAATGTATCTGTCCCATAATGCATGGCTCTTGTTTATGACGTACGTCGCATTGTAATTAGTTCTTTGTTTCATTCCCGTTCTTATTTTCAATCAATGCCTTTTTTATCACATATCATTTAAAACACAGATTTTTGTCATTCCATTCAATCATTTTACTGACATATGTACTGAATGAAAATTTGTCCTGATTTCTATTATTGAAATATTATATGTGACTACAAGTAAATAAATATATAACTAATAAAAAGTTAATTAAAAAATATTTACTTTTGAGGGGTTTCAAAAGGTTTTTCTCTGTCACTTTTCAGATTCCTTTCTCTAAAATTTGAATCTGGAAAAATTGAGTTGTTCCAAATTCAGTCCGTCATTGAAGCCAACCACCTACTTAAGGCTTGTCAGGATTGCCTCAGCTACTGCCTGGAATGGCATGCAGTTTCTCAAGAGAAGGCACTGTATCTTTACTCATTCCTCTGGAACTGTTAACCGTGGGCAATCCCATCGCACCATCTATATCCACCTTTGTGTGCTGCCTCTTGACGTTCTCTATCACCGCTTAGGTCAGTAGCTTGTTAGGCTCAAGTCCCATCAGAGGAGCCCCATTGACCTCCATGCTCTTCAAGGTCTTCAAAATTCCTTGCCTTACTTACAAATGCTGCAAAAGCAACTTCTAATAGTTGTTCATTACAACACCATGCCTAAATTATTTACGTTGAAAGAAAAGGCAACGCCCTGTAAATCAAAGCAAGATAAAGTTGTAGATATCAGTAAGGAGTAGGCAGTACCCCTGTTACCTCTGGTTTGTATTTTGGCATTTCTGGCAGTTCCCTTACTACGCCTGTTCTCAGAGGTCATGAAGGCATCAACAAGAACAGCAAATAACAAGCAATGGCAAAACCAAGAGGTCTGGCTTGATGTGCCAGTGCAGGCATTGAAACATTTTGTTTAGATGCATTGCATTAACAAATGCTCTTTGTCACATAAAAGCCAGCCCGAGTGGCATGGCCAAAACTAGGGAAAAAGGAGCAAAAAATGATTGCCTTCTGTATGGAAAACAGGTAGAAGATAAAGAATTGGATGTAACAAACAGCTTTATAACTGAGTGTACTTTTCAGATGTGAAACAGTCCCTTGTGCATTCTAGTGGAAGCACTTCCTGGAAGGTGGAATGATACACCAAACAGCCAATAGGATGTGAGAGTGATTCTCCTGTGGGTGGAGCCAAAGCCCACTTTTTAAATATTTTAAAGAACTAGCTCTAAACACTGTATTTACGTTCCGTGATTTGTATTTCTTTTTCTGAATCTAGACCTATGATCACAAATGGGATTTTGCTCGCAGGCTATGAATTAACCCTGTGGGCATGAGACGTCACTAATGTTACTCCTCGCAATTTGGTGAATTTGAGGTCAAGTATGGAACACATCATTCTCTAATTAAGAATATGTCATCTTCATAGTTGCCTACTGGTCCAAATCATGAGGGAAACAACCCTAATCACGATGGCTCTTCTTATTTAGCTTTTACAATTGTAAGAAACAGACTACAAGTCCCGACTTGCTTAGGGCTGTTTCTTGGGAAAGCAAGACTGCTGCTAAGATGTCAGCTACGGTGGCTATTAGAGAAGTAGGCATCCTCTCCCAGAAAGAGTAATGACTGAAACGAGAAACATAAAATGGGTTGTATCACCCCCAATATTCAGTGCGGAGCGCACATGCAGAATGTGTCTGTGCAGTGTTTTTCAACACTGATCTGCCTAAAGCACATATATTAACTTAAAAAATCACCAAGGTAGTGCATAAGCAGTAGACCACAAAGCTCAGAATCATAGAGCTGTAATTGCCACTTCTGTGTCTGACAGTGCTTAATTTGTAAATAAAAAGAGTGCCAGGGCTCTTGTCAGGAGGCAACAGCAGCTTACATCACCCATAGCACCTCCCACTGCTGCGGTTGACAGTACTAAGACCACTACTAGTCATCACACTCCTACAAGTGTGACAAATCAGACTAATCAGGCCACCCAAAGCTATAAGAATGTCTTAGGTGGCACATATTAGTCATTCCTAATGTATATTGAATAAAAGAACAAATGTTGTTGCGCTAATTACAAAATTAGACCAACAACACCATCTTAAGGTGAACTGTCATAAGTGCTGTAGTTGACAATTAAGTGTCCTTCCCGTGCACAGGAAACCACCGGCTCACATTAGGCACTAGTATCCGAGCTTCACTGACTGCAGTTCATACATTAACTCATAGATTTTCTGAGTTAATGTATGAACGTAGGCACCACTCTTTCAGAAAAAAACTAAATGCACATATCCTGTCTGCATCAGCTCATTGCACATAACAGAATCATGATACCATCCGAATGTTTGTTGTACAACTGCCTAGATGTAAGGTCTCTTACATTCATTTTAGAATACACCATTTGGCCAGCTGAGTTGCAGAATATTCATTGACACTTAGGGCCTTGTTACACGTTTGGCGGTCCCGGGACCGCCGTACCCGTGGTGGTGGTCCGACCGCCGTGACCTCGGTGGTCCGACTTCCGTATTACGAGATTGTAGGAAATACCGCTGGCGAACATCCGACATCGCCAGCCAGTCGCAGACCACCGTGACGGCAGTGGGAGGAAAGCAGCAGTCATAGGGCAGTACAGAGAAGTTCACCACCGTCCGTATCACGAGTAGGCTTTCCGAAGAACCGACCGTGGCTTTGGAACCGCCTGCTTAGAGTCGGTGGAATTGAAGGATTTGGGGAGCATTCTCACCCATTTCCTGTTCTTCCCATCAGACTCTGATGTGGATCTCTTTCTCCAGCTTCCCCCTTCACATCAGCATATTGACCCAGAAGAAAATGACGCTGTTAGCGCCGAAATACAGGTAAGTCCGTTTTGTACCATATACCCATTGATTGAACTGGCCACATATGGGCCAGACTCCAGCAATGGGTAGGTGGTATTTTTACACATTTATCATGCATATGTGTACATTCGACACATGTGCAGTCGAAATATACACACATGCATTGCTAACTATGGAGGACATTGACCACCGCCAGGAAGACTGCCGCCAACCCATTGAAATCTTGTAAAACAGCTGGCTCGAGACCGCCGGCGCGGCGGTGTCGTGGAGGCTGCGGCAGTTGGGCAGTTGGACGTCCAAATTTGTAATCAGGCCCTAAGTCTCTAAATGTAACATCTTGATGAGCAAATTAAGCTTTTTAAGGTCAGATTTGTGGACACTTCTGGCACCACTTAGTTTGTGCAGCTGGAGGGATCCAAGTCTCTGTTTTAGGTCTCATCTGCAGACAGCTGTAGCTATCTGTTGTTAAAGACCTTTGTGTCTCTACATTAAAAAATATATAGTGGGCTTTGGGTCAGCCCCTTTCTCTTGATTGGATGGGTTTCCTCTCTGTCTCATTTCCAAGCTTCTTATTCAATAGCTTTCTGCTCTACGTTTTGTTGTCCTGCCTCTGTTGCATTTCGTCTGTATTATATTTTATGTTAACAATTGCATTCACAGAACTACTTTTCTTTTCATCTAGCACTTCATAGGAGTGCATCTCTCTCTCTCTCTCTCTCTCTAGTCGTCATGCATGCATGCATATACTTCATTGTGTCTTGTTTTTTTGCCAGTGCCTTTCAGCATCAGCAATAACATTTGATTTCACTTCATTGCTGATGTTGAGCAGCATTGGCAAAAACCAATGTCAAAGCCAATCGGACAGAGCGGGAATGAAAAAGAACTGCAAGAGTGAGATAAAGAGATAAATAGGGTGGTGAAAGAAAGAGGCATGAGGTGGAATCAAGGCTAGGCCTTTGTATTAGACAACCCCAGCATTCAGCAGCACTGACGGGGGCTACTAGGAAAAGCTTTGGGTTCCTGCACTTATTTATTGACATATTTTCACAAGTTGGGTGCTGACCCTGGTTCATGTTTGCTTCTGTTTAGCTCTAAACATCTGATTGGTGACGATATTCATTTTTTTGTTGTAATTGTCAGAAGGGGCATAGCTCCTGGGAGGGTGTTTGGGGTATTACACCCCCCTAAAAAATGTATTCTGTAGTAACTAGTTGGGTACAAGTGCTTTCAATCCAGTAATGTGAAGTGTCTTTTAGATGTCATCTGGGATTTTTACTTGCCCACACTGACAAAAACACACACTCTCTCTCGTCTATGTTTTGAAGGCCTTAAACAATGTTGATTAGTTTGAAAAATATTGTGGTTTACATACTCCTAACAATCCACACTGCTCTTTCTTTTCACTGCCCCTTAAGCCTCCCTCATGTCCTGCTTCTCATAAAATGTGTTTTAACAAGATGTTCCAGTATGATTGTTGTGAAATCTGAAGCTCACCCCCCCAATCATACTGACCAAGCTACGCCCGATTGTCAGCTATTGGCACTAGGACCTATTGTGGCACATACTTAGAATGTTTATTTAATTGCTGAAAAAAGCCTGTGATGAATTCCAGGAAATAAACAATCCTTGGCTTTAATGGCGACACCATGTAAAATAGCTGAAATATGGGCGAGATCTGTTCTTTCTCCAGTAAATAAAAGAAGCGCACAAGACGCTTGAGATTTATGGCTCCTGGGCAGTGAGCTCACAAAACAAAACAGTGAGCTAAGACTTTGCCCTAACAGTGAGATGCCAGAAAGAATAATCCTTCATTTGACTAGGGAACAAAGTGTGGAGCAGAGGACAAAAGGGGCTGTATCGTACAAAGTGCCCTGGAGGTACAATGGGGATGTGCGCCCTCATTTTGCTACCGAGTACACTTTGGTATTACTGAAAGGGCTCCAGGCACTTGCATGGCCCATTCTGTAATACGCATCGTGACAACAGTAAATGTGCATCAGTGCAAACCCAAGGGGGCATGTCCTCGTTTCGCATGGGGGTGAGGTCCCATACAAATGAGGAAATCCTTTGTCTTTGCAACCACACCATATTAAAGACATAGGCACAAGAGGCAAAGCAAAGAGGTCTTCAGGACATACTGACTGTGCGCCAAGTGGTTGTGGCTCAGTCGGTGCACCCTAGAGTCACCCATTGGTGGACATCATGGTGGCCACAGTGACCATCCACCATTCCCCTGTAGGTGGGTATAGTAATGGCTCGGTCTTTCAATGTTCATTGTCTTTCACTAATGCTCATTTCTGAGCATAGTAGTGTACTGTCGGAGTTCATTCCTGCGCTCAGGACAGTGCGTTTTCAGGCTAACAGGGCGCCCCACCTGCTGTGCACAGAGTGCACTGAGGTAAGGGTGCTCTCTAGCACAAACGAGAAATTGCACCTGTTGCATAATTCAGGGCTAAGTGTTCACTTTCTTTGCTGTGCTGATTAGAGAAATGTATTTACTATTTTTCCTAGTAAGGTTAAGGTTGATCAGTTGGTTAGATGTCTTCTGAAGCGATGCGCTTCTTGGCAGGTCAACTTTGCCAAAGCTTGCAGGTAAACAGAATGAGTACCATGGGTTCAGGGTAGTTATAAGTAATAATAATAATATGCAATGCATGCAGATCATTTTACTAGTGATGTTCTTGAAGAAGCTAGATTTTGCCCCCCAAAATGCACATACATTGTAATTCTATGCATGTATGCTTTAAAATAGAAACATTGGTCATGGCTGTCTAAAAAACATGAAGGAAAGCTGTTTACACTGTTCCAGGAAATTAAACCTGCAACTCATTTTAAGAGATACTTGGATCAGCTATCCCTGGCAGCAAAGAGAGCCTTATTTATAAAATTTAGGCTAGGTTGCCTCTCTGTAAAGGCCTTCATAAAGAACTGGCCGAAAACCAATCGCAACACTACCTCCTCTTGATTGCAAGGTGGCGATAAATCGCTCAGGCACTTTATGCTGTTATGCATCTTCACGCTGCCAGCAAGGAGGCTATATCTTCACCCACTTTTTAAAAATGACAATATAAGATATTGTAATGCAGCTTGAACTTATGCCTTCAAGTTGACTGCGAGTCTGTTTTTAACCCAGTAGCCTCTTATATTTACGCAGCATGGAAAGCCATGCAGCCCTTATCCGAGGAGTAAATTGGACAAAGTTCCACACCCAAGATGGCTCACCATTGCATTGCAGGCTTTTTTATACCATATAAGGAGTCCTGGCTGCATATATATTAGGTAAGAAGGACAATGAGATAAGATCAGTCCCTGAGTGGGAGGCATCTACCATGAAAATATAAATATGCTGCTTTTTAACTAATTTGACTGAGTGATATAAAATTGTTTTATCAAAAAATTTGTAAAGTGCACTGAGCACTTTAGTAGGGACATTTGGTTTTTATAGATGTCATAGATGAGATTGTAAGATGTCTATGGGCCTTATTATGAGTTTCGCGGTGCGGGAACGGGACTGCCCTGCTCCCGAACAACCAAACCCATGTTTGAACCACCCACCAGATTGCGGTGCCTATGAAATAGACCCCACAATGGAAACGTAAAAGGCAGTACCTGCTCGGCATGGACTGCTGCAGTCCATGCCGTGCATGTACTGGTGTGCCTGTACACAGGGAGGAACACGTTGTGCCCCCCTGTGTGCATCCACATGGCGTGAGGTACAAGGGGGCCCTGTAGGGGCACCTTTGTTTCCTCACCGCCACACTTTTCATGGCGTTTGCCCCACCATGAAAAGTGTGGTGGTGAGGGAACTTGTGATATGCTTGGCAGGGCTGCAGCCGCCCTGCCAAGCATATTGCAACCTCAGGACCGACGCGCACCTGCCAGGGAATGGCAGTTCCCTGGCGGGTGCGGCAGATGCAGTGGTCCCAGGGTGGCCTGACTGCCCTAGTCGTAATAGGGCTGTTGGGAGACCGCCACTGTGAGTCTGGCGGTCCGTAGACTGCCAGAATCATTAATAAGGCCCTATATGTTTTTTGCATGTTTTTGGCATCTATTTTGAAACTTTTTGCTTTTAACTAATTTGACTTGATCACATTTTTAGTCAAATGCATTTAGCACTTTAATAGGAACTCATGGTGGTTTCTAGATGTTATGGATAAGATTGTTATTTGGTTACTACCTATTTTACAGCAGAATATCTTACTAATTTGTCTTTCTAAATGTACTTTGTAAAGTGATGTCTCAATGTATCAATTTTGTGGATTTTAAATGTTTTTATATTGTATAGCTTATATTTATAACCTGAAACAATACATTACTTACTAACTATATATGAATGTGTAGCAAATTTTTAGGGCCCAATTCTTAAAGGTATTTGCATATTAAGTCAGACTTACATATGCAAATAGTTTTATTTAGGAACATTAAGTCACTTTTTGTAATTCAGTAAAAAATGTTTTGTACTCTTTAATGCAATCACCCTATGATTTTTGAGTGAGTAAAATGCACAAGCAAGGGTGAAGAGTTGGGAGAAAGTGGGCATTACAAGACGGCGAGTGAATGCATTTTTGTGGGTATTCAAAGACTTGTCTTCAACCCCTTACCACCATGGAAAAGGTTGGATATTTAAGGCCTGATTTAGAGTTCAGCGGATGGGATACTCCATCACAAACGTGATGGATATCCCGTCCGCCATATTACAAGTGCATTATATCCTATGGCACTTTCTAATACGGCTGATGGGATATCTGTCACGTTTGTGATGGAGAATCCTGTCCACTGAACTCTAAATCAAGCCCTTACTTTTGTCAAAGGCAAGAGTAAATCACTTTCCATGTTGGGAAAGGGGAAAGGACAACTTCAAAATTGGTGGGGTTTCGGAGAAGGGGTTTCTCCATGACACAAAAATATTTTCCCTGTGGAAATAATTTAGTAAGTGCCATTATCCATCAACCTCCAATCTAAGATTGTCTAGGATTGCCAATGCAACCAAATTAGTATTTCTACCGAGCCTAAACCCTGCTTGGAATTTATCTAGGAGATGACTGAACTGACTGAGATGACTTAACTCAGTGTAACTCTCCACTCTGGACATGACTGCTTTCTTCAACAGCTTGACTAGGTAGGTGAGTAAACAGTTAGTTAAAGTGGTAAATTTCTTATGGGTAGAAGGTTGGTTCCTTTAACAGTGCCTTAATCACTACAGCTTTCCAGACACAAGTCTTAGAGCAAATAAGTTGTTCAAAAGATAGAACAGCCTATCTTTTATCTGTTTCATCATATATGTTGCCATGGATCAAGCAGTGAACCGGAAGCAAGACTGGCATTTATTAGGCCCAATATTTGATTCTCATTCAGGGGCTTACATTTTCATTAATTGACATTTGCAAAATATCTACACTCCTATTAGTTGGCAGAAGAGGGGCTACTGTTAATTTCCAGTCTTGTCTTTGTGTTTTCTTTTCTAGAATTAGGTTAAACAAATTCTTACGCACGTGTTGTGATGGCAGAAGGAAGTACTTCCTGGCTTACAGGCAACTCCACTCTTAAATGACTTTGAAAAGCTCTTTGGTGCTGGTCATGTTTGGGGTCCTGTAAATATGTGCTTTTGAGGTTACACTACAGGCAGTTTTAACTGACTATCGTAGATAACATTGTAACCAATACTTTAAAATATTCTTAGAATTGATTTTCACTCTTGACTGGTTGGCTTTCTTGTCTATTTCAATTTTCTGTTCCACATTGTGTCTACATAGCAGCTATACTGGAAGTATAGAAACATCATTGCAGGATGGCTGGCTGTCCCTGTTGGATTTGCCACTGCTGATCCACATTGGCAAAGCCAGTACTGGCAAACAACAAGCACTGGAAAAGCAAGGCCGACTGGTTTTGTCAATACTTGCTTTAATATGAAATTTGCATTCTCTTAGTCGGACCACTTTCTCGTTTGCTTTTCCTGGGAAACCCCGCAGCAGAATTTGCCAACTCGGTCCGATCTCCCACCAGTTTTCTGTAAAATTGACCCTCTTGAGTTCAATAGTGCTTTGGCTTCCTCTCGGCCCTCTTGTCAGCAGGACCTTGAAGGGAGTCTGGCGGGGTTTACGGAGTGGATTTCCAATTCTGTGACCGCGCTCTCTTTTTCACGCACACCTAGGCTTGCAAGGGATTCCCCCTCCAAACCCTGGTTCTCACCCGAGCTCCAATCACTGAAACATGATTGTAAGGTATTGGAGAGGGCGTGGCGTTCCAACAACTACTGCCCGCAGGCGAAACATGCTCTCAGAACTAAACAAAAGAGCTACTATAGGGCGATTGCTGGGGCCAAAAGCCAATATTTTTCCTCGCGCATTGACCAGGCGAATAACAACTCGAAAGACATTTTTTCAATAGTTCAAAGTTTCGTGGCTCCCTGTGCCCAGGTTTGCTCGCTGCCTGCCTCTGAGACCTGGTGCAATGTTCTTGCTAAGTTTTATGTGGATAAGATTCAGTCCATCCAGGCGGCCTTTTCTGTTTGTACTATTGGACCCTTGGCCCTTCCTCCCCTCCCCCGGTCCCCAGCCGGCCCTATCCATAAATTATACGTTTTTTCTCCAGCGGAGCTGTCCTGTACCCTCAAAATTCTTAAGGGTTTGAAATCGGGCTCGCCCGCTGATCCGTGTGCAGCTAGGCTTTTAGCCTCAGCTGCGGACATTATTAATTCAGAAGTCAATAATATTGTCAATACTTCCCTGTCGGAGGCCCGGGTGCCAGCCTCCTGGAAACAGGCAAAAATTCTCCCTCTTTAAAAAGCCTTCACTAGACCTCTTGTCCCCTGGAAATTACCGCCCAATCTCTCTTTTGCCCAGTCTGGCTAAAGTTTGTGAGAAGGTGGTCACGAGACAACTCACTGACTTTGTGGAAGGCGCTGGCTTGTTGCACCCAGCGCAGTCTGGCTTTCGAGCCTCTTACAGCACAGAGTCTGCACTGGTGGAGGTTTCGGAGGCAATCCGGGAGTGCTTGGATGTCGGCGGGAGGGCAGCTTTGATTATGCTGGACCTCTCGGCGGCATTCGATACGGTGCCTCACTCCCTACTTCTTGCTCGCCTCTCGGAGATCGGCATTGCCGGTTTCGCCTTAGGTTGGCTTACCTCCTTCCTGGCTGACCGGTCGCAGCAGGTTTGGCTTCCACCTTGCGCCTCTGTACCTCAGCCAGTGGCCACGGGTGTCCCGCAGGGTTCGTCCCTTAGCCCCCTTCTCTTTAACATCTATGTCACCCCGCTGATATATTTAGCGGAGGAGCTTGGGGCTAAGGTGATTGCCTATGCGGACGACACTCAGCTTCTGTTTACCTGGGATGGTGACGATGTTGCGGTCTTCTCTGCCCAACACTGCCTACTCTCGGTATTTCGCTGGCTGGCTCAGGCCCAGCTGAAGTGTAATGAGGAGAAATCCGAGATACTTCTGTATGGCAAATTCCCGACCAATTTCAGAGAGCTACTGTGGCCCGCAGGGTTTCCGTTGCCTTGCTTGTTGGGCATCGCCGTAAAAAATCTGGGTGTATGGTTTGAGGAGAACTTAACCTTTGCTACCCAGATTAAGAAGTTGGCGGGTTCCTGCTTTGGCATTTTAAAAATGCTGAGGAAGTTTCTCCCTCTTCTTCCAAAGGCTGCAAAGGAAACCGTGGTTCGGGCTTTGATCCTCTCTCGGCTGGACTACGCTAATGCGCTGTATGTCGGGACCCCTGGCTATCTGTTGAACAAGCGCCAGGTAGTGCAGAATTCAGCGGCCCGCCTCCTGTTGGATCTCCCCAGAAGGAGAAGTGTGCGCCTCCATCTGCGCTCTCTGCATTGGCTTCCTGTGGAGGTGCGGATTAAATTTAAAATCTTGTCGATTGCCCATAGTGCCCTGTATGGCCGGGGGCCCAGTTATCTACAAAAGAGGTTCTCCTTTTATGTCCCGGCGAGTCAGCTGCGTTCCTCCTCCCAATTACTGGCTCAGATCCCCCGGTTCTTTCGTCAAAGGCTTGGCGGATGCTCCCTTGTCCGGAAAGCTGTTCTGGCGTGGAGCGCTTTGCCATTGGCTCTTCGCAGCATCCAAGATTCCCGGATCTTTAAGAAAAAGCTGAAAACCTTCTTGTTTTAAACTCTGGCATATGATCCTCTCATGTTTCGCGCCGGGACACTCTCTGGAGTAGCCGAGCGCGCTACAAATGCATATAACAATAACAATTAGTTTGGCTAGCTAAAGGATTTTATACTATTGGTTGTTGTCTTTCTTTTATGTCTGCTCAAATGCACCCAATTACAGCTAAACTGTCACCAGAAATGATGTAAACATTTATTGGTTCTGTGAGCTGCCAATAAGAATATTTGCATAGGCTTGGATAGCACAACATATCACTGTTTAAGTTGGTACTAGTCTGCCTGAAAAACCACCACAACTATTTAACCATAACAAAGCACTATCTAAAGTGAGCATCAGTATTAATCCACAAAGTGTTAGGTGTGAGGAGAAACAGCCTATTTACAACAGTTCACCATTACAGCTCGGAGGTGACCAAATGCATTCACATCAAGAATGATCAGAAGAATGATCATGTCTGAATTCTTGGCACACTGAACTATGCTGTCTTGTACAATGATATAATCACTCTTTTTTCCCCGCTGTGAAACGTGTGTGTGTGTGTTTCTTTTCTAACTATAACGGTGATGTGATGCTGCTCAAATACTTAACACACATTTCTCTAAACGGTGCATTATTACTAACTTGGTGGGACTCTACCCTCCAATTATTAATCCAGAATCCCCCAAACACCCTTTCATTTTGCTACTGAATGATGTACCAACCATGAAAGAAATATTTGGGAAGATGTAATTAACCGGGGCAAATCAAAAAAGTACTTTAGTGCTTGAAGTTATGCAACACTATATGGAATGGGGGCTGGGTCTATGTAAAGCAGAAGAGAGATGGGGCAGAAGAAACAATGGGGCAGATTTACAAGCCCCTTGCGTTATTTTTGCACCACCGTTGCGTCACTTTTTGTGACGCAGTGACGGGGTAAAAATGCGGCCCATTTACAACGTGACGCATCTAGGGAGATGCGTCACTTTGTAAAGCCCTGCGTCACATTATACTTGCGCAGGTATAATGTATGCAGGGTGGGCGTTCCCACGCAAAAAAGCCTCGTAGAAATGATGCAGTGAAATCTACAAGATTTCACTGAGCCACTTCTAGGACGCCACTGCGTCAAAACCTTATGCCTGCTTGGAGCAGGTGTAAGGAGTGACGCAGCACACTGAGGATAGGCCTCCCCATGCATTGCTGAAGTTGCGTCCTGCTTGCGACAAAACTCCAGCAATGCGTGACTTTTGTGCCAACAGATGCGTCCGAATTTCGGATGCATCTGTCAATCCTTACGCCATGGTGCGCCGTATTGTAAATACAGCACATCCATAGTGGCGCAAGGGTTTCTCATGGTGGCGCAGGGAAAGTGACGCATCTCTACAAATGCGTCACTTTCTTGTAAATCTGTCCCAATGTGTACAACAAAAATGCCTCCTCTGCTGGCAGGTAGTAATTGCTACATGCACAATATGAACACATCTATTGTGTGAAGTGACAGAATGGCACAATTACTTCTTCATCTTTCACAGATCATATAGGTTTCAATTATTGCATCAGGGTTATGTATATTCACATGAATGACCATAATCCTATGCTCCAGTTCAAATAGGGAAAAAGATACTTCAAAAACCCTTCATCAGGCTAAAAGTGTTGGAAAATCATAGCCCAGTGTCAATGTGAGTAACTTCATGCACATGCATTACTATCAGTATGATATATATATATAATACATTATTCATGACCACTATTTAGCGTGAAGGTTTTGAGAAAAATACACGGTTCATCACCAGTCCAGTATTCAGTATAATTATCTGGGGGTTGGTTACTTTTTTGGGAGAAAATCTTGTACCCCACTCCAAATGTCCTTAACTAAGGGTGTGGATCACATTGAGTACCAAACCAGCGTGATTTACTTTTCTTAATAGTCCTGTTTTCTTTGAGGTGTCAACGCATTTCGACCCTTTGTAACTGTGGGTCCTCCTCAGGATGGGTGGGGGAGGGGTGTGGAGTGGTGAATATGGAAGGAACAGGAATTCCTTATTAGTTATGAATAAGGCCACATCTAAGGGGAGGGGGTGATTAAAAACAACTTACTTGAAGTTCTGTAATTAAGGGATGTTGGTACTTGTGTGACAAGAACAATGAAGTACTAGTTGTAGGGAATATTGTGAGAAACAGCTGTTATATTACCCGATATTTGAGACAAAATACCTTGTGACTTTTCAGCAAGTCTTTTGGGAACAGGATTACAGAAATGTAATTCAAGCACATTAGTTCTGGAAAATTAGAGGTGTGGTGAGGTACTCATAGATTGTGGAGTGAATGTACCTAATGAGCAATGTGTGTTAGCACAGCACTTGATGTGTCCTTGTGTAATGTAACTGGTGCTTATGTAAAGCACTCCTATACCTTTGAGTCGAGTTTGCGCTATGAAAACTGCAAAGAAGGTGGAGGGAGGATCTTTGGCAATTTGAGCTATAAAAAAGAGGAAGGCGTATTATTAAACTTTTTGCAATTCAGGATGTGAAGCATAATAGAGTAGTTTAGGCTCACCTTGATGTCGGCCTGTGCAGCATGATTGCGGAGTGTCAAGTGCGTCTTACTTTTGAGAAATGCAGTGAGTATGTTTGAAGAGTTAATTGAATTTCTACGTTTTTTTTAACATAAGACAGAATCTTACTACCATACTTACATAGAACTGCCCTTTAACCATTGTTTTTTTTAGTGACTTTCTTTTTTTTTTCAAGTAAAGTAAGGTCTTATTACAATATGTCTGCAGCCAGGCCCTGTGCCCAATCAACCGCAGGTGACTAACGCCCCACTGCACAAGGCCTTCGGCCGTGAATCGCGGGGATTGGTCAGAGTGCCCAACCCCACACTGGCAGCCAGCTCCCCCACTGCACACTGCCTTCGACTATGAATGGCATAGGGTTGCCGAGAAGGCCTGGCTTATGACTAGGCCTTGTACCAAACAAACCGCAAATGGACAATGTCCCACAGACACTTCCCCCCACATTCGCCTTTTAAAAAAAAAAGAAAATGTAGCTGGTGCGGCTGTTCTCCTGCAGGACTTCATGTGGGCTGTGGTAGCTCCTGCAGGAGTCACGCAGGACCATGACGATAAAAAAAAAACATTTAAAAAGAAGATTTTGCCCCCCTCCCACCATGGCTAAGGTGTTAGGGCATCCCTATCCTGCCCCATTATATCATGTTTTAAATTATTTTTAGGACTTAGGGACCAATTCTTGACTTCTGTAATGGCGGTCGCAACATTTCTCTCCATGTTGCAGATAGCTAAACACAGCTCTCGTCCCTTTGGACCAGTCTCACTCCTGCAGATCCAGCCAATCAGAAAGCTTTATTTTGACTTCTGCTACCACCGGACTCCCACAGGAGTTCCAAGGCACTAGATTTCTCTATTATTTTAACCTTTGTTTTCTCTAAAACAGCTAAACAGTTTTATACCAATTACAAAAAGCACACTATATGAATAATGAGTTAGCTTTCTGCCAAATTTGGTGTAATTCTGTTCAGCCATTTTTTCTGCATCATTATCTCCTATGGAAATTGGATCGGGAAAAAAAGTGTTTTGGGACCACCTTTTTTCACGCCGCCTCCCCCTGCTTGATGGATCACTCCGAAACTTTCCAGGAAAGAGCCGAGATGGATGAACTTTTTTTGGGAAAGTTTTGTGAAAATTCATATAACCGCACCTGAGTGAAGTTTCCTAAATTCATATAAATTGAAATTTACCTCTACACAGTTTTGCATAACTCTTGTTTAACCAAGCAAGGACTTCATGTAAAAATATCTTGTGAGATACCAGTTGGAGATTGGTTCAAGCATAACATGTCTTGTCTAGAGGCATTTTTTATTCAAACCAATCTCGGGCCAGTATCTCACGAGACCTCTTACTTGAGGTGCAAACTTGGTAAAAAAAAATGGAAAGCATTTTGCTAAAAAAGCGTCATTTTGGAAAGTCTCATTTGATTTCATGAAATTTTTAAAGAAAAAAATACACATTTAGCCACATTCTAAATACATATGTCCACAAAAGAGAAATATATTAAGAAGGCAAAAAGTATAGAGGAGGTTCCAAAAATGCTGAACCTCATGTTAGTTCCCGAAGGGAAATTTCTGTTGCACAGCTAAAACTGCTGGAAGCATTGGATACTTTGATGAGTTGAAGAAGTGTGGTTCAATTTTTTTTAATTTTGTTAAAGTCTGCTCTCCAGGTTTTGCTAAAAAAAGAACGTGAAGGATCCAATGAGGTCAGAAAATGCACTGATATCTTTGCCGGCGGCCTGCCATGTTGGGCTTGCCAACTCTATCAAAAACTGAAAACAATACAAATCTGATTTGATGAGAGAAATTGATACAATGTGGATTTCCAGATTTTCCGAGGGTCTGCAAATCTGATTGGTCAGGTTGGCAAAACCAAAAATGTTTGTTACAGCAGCCATTACTGAATGCTAGGCACTGAAGCCTGTATCCTTTAAAATGTGGAAGTATCAAGGCGTTAGGGAGAGGAAACCCCCTATCCCAGAGAGGGTGTTGGGGGAAGGGGATCCAAGAGAGGCAGATCCTGTTCCAAAGAATAAAATAGCTCCCATTCTTATCATGGGGTTTCTGGGTCTTCCTCTAGATATGCATACTATGGAAGTAGACAATTGCATTTGGATTCTTAATCTCAATTTGGTTCACAGTTGTAACTGGTCGGAAGTGGACCTGGGTAGGGGACCTTGCCACAGGCCAAGTCCTGTGCCCAAAGCTCACTGCCGACAGCCGAATGATGAAGGCCATTCACAGCTTAGTTTGATCAGATGAAGGTTGGTGCAGACCCTGGTCTGGGACAGCCCTGTGCCCAGAGTTCACTGTGCATGAGTGAAAGCAATGTCTGCACCCAAAGAATGCTGTGCATAGCCAAAGCCATTTGCTGATTGTTCAGTGGGACAGGACCGGGACACAGTCAAACCCTTTGCCTAGAGCCCACAGCACAAGGTTGAAGGCTGTGCACAGCTGGGTTAGATGGGATGGGGCTTGGATGCAGAGTATGGGTGAAGGCCGGTCCTGTGCTCACAGGCCCTTGCCCGTGTTCCTGCCACGAAGTACAGCTGAATACCATGCCCAGCTTGGTTGGGTGGAATAGAGGTGAGGCAGTGTCTGGCCACAGGCCAAGCCCAGTGCCCAGAGTTCACTGCAAACAGCTGTGTGCAACTGGTTCAATACGAAGTTCCTGGGTACAAGGCCTGGCTCTAGAATAGGCCCTGTGTCATAGACTGGTGTGTTGGGGGTGAAAAGCATATGCATCTAGTATAGCGCAGTAGTGCCTGGGTGAATGCCATATGCAGTTGGGGTCGTTAGGTGGAGGGGAATGGGCTAATTGCAGTACATCAAAAAAATCTAAAATTCACAGAAATTACCCAGTTATAGTAAGCTGCAGAAACTATAACTCATGCCCACCAGCATGCTGCTCATGTCGTCACACGTCATCACTTATGACATATCAAATATAATCATGAATTATATCACTGATGCCATCTCACCTAATACCATTGACGATCCAACCTAAGATATTGAAAACAACAGTGTATCAGAAAAGATAATGTCTGATGCGTAGTGTATGCACAAGTAGTGTGTGCACAATCCTGTGTAGGGACATAAACCACTGGTCACAGCTTTACCCTTGTGCAGCAAGGGCAAAATATGGTCAGGGTGAAAAAAAACAATTGCATATGGCCGTGAAATGTATGGAGCAGGGGTTGAGAAGAGGGCTTGTCCAGAGGGCTTCCCTTTTCACAGGAAACGTGGATTTTACCCAGTTGTCTTTCTATGTGCAGCACACATAGAAAGAGCAAAATGCTAGGAGAAATGAATACATTCTCCTTGTATTGCCTGCTTAAGACCAGGTATTCCCTGGCAGTGTTTTTGGCGCTGCCCCATACCTTGTTAATATGGGGCAGTGTCAAAAAGCAATGGATGTTTCGGTGGAACGCCCACTGCAACACCCATTGCCTCCCCCTTTCACGCTAAGTGCTGCGTAAATAAGGCGAAGGACTTAACGCCACCAGAACATCGAAAAATTGACGTTCTGGTGGTGGAAACTCCTTGTAAATATGCCCGAAGTGTCCTTTTGGGTACTCGTCCTAGTCCACCTGAAGCACACTGAATTCACTAAAAGTCAGCAAATCTCGGATAGAACATATATAACTCTGAACAAGACATTCTCACACAAAGCAGCCTTTCCCGGAGGACACATGTGTTCCCCAGGTGTTGTCTTCTATAAATGCCTATTTGCAATAAGTTCAGATTCTACACAAAATGAGGGCTCGGAAATGACTCACAAAATAGCAACCTGGAACTCTGGTACTGACTTAATGCAGCAAGGTGGATTGAGGTGCTCACATATGCGGCCACCATAGCAGGATCCTTGGGTGCTGGTCATCCGCCTAAAGGGAGACTTCCACAGAAGAGCGTAGAATATCCTCCCAAAGTGTTGTGGCCACCAGTCAAAAATGACAGTGAGGTTATTTGATTGACAGGACTCAGTTACTCCCCTGATCTTGGCAATGACCTGAATGCGACAGAACAAGACTCAAGATACAATCAAACTTGAATGTTTTGAGAAAATAAAACCTGTCTAAAGCACTTGACTTATTTTAATATAATGTTCAAATTTACATCCAGATTCAGAAGACTGAAAATCTTGGAAAAGCATGAAACTGAATAATACTGACCAATAAAAAATAGTAGTTAGCCGCATACATGAATTAACGCGTCTTTTCTCTTACTTTTTTCCCCACAATTCTACAAGCAGTCTCTGTCATACATGCATATCACCGTAACTCTTCCTATAAGGTCCACAGCCTCGTGCCATCCATATACTAGCATCCGATGCTCAAGATTTAATCTGACTCTCACGTTATCATGCACAGGTGCGGTAACAGAATTTGATAAACGCACACTACCTACATAGGTCACGTGGCAGGTACCCACTCTTCCATCCAAAGCACCCCCATTGAGTAGTGGGCTGCTACCCATCGAAAAATACGCCTTAGTGCCTTGTCAGGAGTATGAGGCGCTATCTAGATGTTACCGTGATAAAATGCATGCACCCAGCTCATTGGACCTTATTCTGTCGAGTACAGAACGACTAAAGTCTCAATGAACCTCAGCTAGTTTTGAATGTATAATCTACAGATCACCTAAACTTCTGCCCACTGGCACTTTAAATTAAATAACTTGTGCTATCTTCAGCTGCGTAAATTGGTTTTATGTTCTGTAAACCATACCTGTCAAAACCTACCATTCCATGCTACTTGCTTTGCTAGCTGGCATTCGTTGCTAATTGCCACAACCCTTTGCTCACGGAGTTGAACACACGAGCAGCAGCTGTTCCTCCAGTCACGTGCACTGCAAGGATTTTCTCATTGGTGCCTGTAGTGGGTGTGGCTAGTATAGTGAGCCACCCAAGGGATGATTGATTGCTTAATGAGACTTCTAAAATGTAAGATAATACACAGAGTCTCGGTGCGAACAGGTTTAAACGAGTTTGTTTCCAAAAACGCAAGTTAAATGACACTGTCAAAGTGGTATAAGGTGTCTTCTTTCCTGTCCAACTGGAACTTAGTTTATCGTTGCCTGGGAAGAACAGGTGGAAAGAAATCTGAGTGGGCTGTGTTACAATGGTGTGTGTGTGTGTGTTTCATAGTGGTAAAATGTTCAAAAGTTGGAATACATTAAGTGAAAGATAGGGTTTAACTTAACACGCTCACAGATGGCTGCATGCATTTTAGGAGTGTTGAAATTACTTTTATGCAAGTCTAAAAAACACAGCTGTTGAACAAAAACTTGATGGCCTCGAAAGTAAACTTAATTACATACGCCATGTTTAGTAAGGATTTGCCATAAGCCTTAATTTTGATTACTGTCTTCTTCCAACGTGTACATTTTCTCTTTCCACGCAAGGAATTTTGCTCTGCCCAATTTACCCGCTCGGGCCTCCCCTTCAGCACTTTGAGGTAACCCATGTGTGTCATAGGGGTGTAGTTACCATTGGTGTAGCAGGTGCAGTGGCACCGGGGCCGGGTCCATGAGGGGCTCATTGAACACTGTCAATTGTTGTATTTAACTACCTCGACGGCAGACAAGGGGCCATTACCCCCTCATGGGTCCTCCCGGTCCCAGTCCTTACTACGTGAGGCAGTCCTGCCTCCACCCAGCCAATCACAACGCCAGTATTTTAATATTACATAAGCCCCGCCCACCTACCGCCATGCCTGTTTTTTTTCTGCTCCGACGGCGGTCGGAACGCTGGTGCTCCCGGTTCCTGTTTCCTGGTCTGGATTTTCTTCAGGACGGTGCCGTGAGTGTTTGAAGTTGCAGTTTTATGTTCTGCATTGTTTTACTTGTTGTCGGCGCGGCCGCTCCGGTATTCCGGTCGACCACGCTCCTGTTCTGGGGTCAGGGACGCTCCCCGTTCATGTGCTGGGATGGGGCGGGGAGTTTTGTGGTTTCCTGGCCCCGGGTCGTTCCGGCGCTGGGGCTCTCGTGCAGCGTCCGGCCCCCGCGGCCATTGTCCTTTGATCTATGGCTGTGGGTGGAGACTACAGGGCTGCCCTTTTTATTTCACTCACCTTTGCGTGATTGGGTGATTGGGGGCAGTATTTATTGGAGGTTGCTGGGCACTTCCTTTGATTGTGTGGTGAGTTCCTGTTAGTTTGACACTGGATTTCTCGCCATGAGTGAAGGGGCTTCTTCACCTGTGCCTGCTAAGGCGATTTCGAAGCAGCATAATGTTCAGGATCTGCAGGAGGATGACGTCTTGCAGATTTCTAGGGCGGATTTACAGGACTTGATTGATTCTGCGGTCCAGTCTGCGCTGCTGGAGCCTGCAGCTAAGCGGGCTAAGGATGATGAGGACGACATGGACATTTCCCCTAAGGGAAAGTACGTCCGGGGCAAGGTTTTTTCTGACATGCTGGTCCATATTCGAGAGGTGCTTGGGTTTGACCCTAAATCCCTGGCTGAGGAGGGATTTTACGCTCAGTATAGTTCCTCTGTGGTGGATGACCTCCCCTTCCATGATGTCCTGAAGGATATCCTCACAAAGGAGTGGCTTGAGGTGGATAAGCAGGGTATTCCGCGATTCCTGGGGAAGCGGTATCGCTTGGCGGACTTTGATTCCCAGTTTCCTGCGATTCCAAAGGTTAATTCTCTTTTGTCCTCTATGGCTTCCGCCTCTTCTTCCTCTTTGTCCTCGGAGGAGGCTTCCCTTTCAGATCCGGTGGAGCGTAAGGTGGAGTCTGCTCTCAAGCGTTCTTACGCCGCTTCTCACTTTGGGGTACGTGCTAGCACTTATGCGGCCTATGCTTCGCAGGTCCTGCTTAAGGATTTCGAGAAACTGTTTGACTGTCTTCAGGATCAGGGGACCCTACTCCTGTGTTGGCTCAAATGGAGGTGTTGGCACAATTCCTCTCGGATGTCACTTTTGATTCCTTGTGGGCTTTCTCCTCGGCTGCTGGGGCAGCGGTGGCTGGAAGGAGGTGTCTGTGGACAAAGCCTTGGCGTCTTGAGGCTGCACAGAAGGCCTTAGTCCATAAACTGCCTTTTGAGGGTCCCCGTCTTTTTGGGGATGCTTTGAATACGATGGTGCAGCGCTCAGCGGAGGAAAAGAAGTTGTTGAAGCCTTTTCAGCCTGCTCCTAAGAAAAGGTCTTTCTTCCAGAAGCAGGGGTTTCAAGGGGTTTTGTCATCTCAGCCCTTTCGTGGTCGGGCCCGGGGTCGGGGGGCCGCGTACCATTATAAATCCCGGCCTCAGCAACAGCAGCAGCAGCAGCAGCAGCAGCAACAACAGCCTCCCTCTGGTGCAGGACAGAAGTGACTATGCCGTTGTGGGGGCTCGTCTCCGTTTGTTTCTGGACCGTTGGTCAGCTCTGATTTCCGACCAGTGGGTCTTGTCTGTCATCGAGTGGGGTTACCAGATTCCCTTCCGGGGCCCTACCCCTCTGGATTGTTTTCTGGTTACCCCGTTGTCAAGAGACCCCGTGCGGTGCTCTGCCATGTTGTCCGGCGTCGCCATGTTGTTACGGAAAGGGGCTGTGGTGCCGGTTCCAGTGGAAGAAGTGGGCCTGGGGTTCTATTCCCATCTGTTTCTGGTTCCAAAGCCCGATGGTTCCTTCCGCCCCATATTGAATCTCCGTTCCCTGAACAAATTGGTGCGGTTGGATCATTTTCGGATGGTCACGTTGCAGTCCGTCATTCCCCTCATCCAGGAGGGCGATTTTTTGGCGTCCCTGGACTTAGAGGACGCTTATTTTCACGTTCCGGTCCATCCTGCCAGTCAGCGGTTCCTGAGGTTTGCTGTTCAAGGGAGGCATTTCCAGTTTCAGGTTCTGCCGTTCGGCCTCTCCACTGCTCCCAGGACTTTTACCAAGGTATTGGCTCCTGCTGTGGGGGTTTTGCAACGTCGGGGTTTCTCCGTGTTTCCCTATATTGATGATTGTTTGGTCTCTGCTTCCTCCTTTCCTAAGGCTCTTCTGGCGGTGGAGGCTACGCTGACCCTGTTCCAGGAGCTGGGGTTCAAGGTGAATCTGGCCAAGTCTCATCTGGATCCTGTTCAGAGGCTGCAGTTCATCGGGGGTCTGTTCGACACGTCTCTGGGGGCGGTGTTTCTCCCTCCTGTTCGGATCCTTTCCTTACAGACTCTGTTGCGGGATCTATTGAGCCGTCCCTCTGCCCCGGCTCGTGTTTGGTTGCGGGTCCAGGGATTGATGGCTGCAACCACTGCTGTGGTTCCTTGGGCTCGCCTCCATCTCAAGCCCTTGGTAACTCATCTGTTGGCTCGGTGGGACCCCTCCCGGGCGGATTACGAGACTCTGGTTCCTCTCTCTCCTGCTCTGGTTCTGGACTTGGACTGGTGGCTTTGCACTCCCAATCTGGAAAAGGGGGTGCGGTTTTGTCTTCCCCTCCCCTTCTGTTGACTACGGATGCCAGTCTTTGGGGTTGGGGGCCACCTTGGGGTCCTTGGAAGCGAAGGGTCGGTGGTCTCGGGGGGACAGCCCCCGTTCCTCGAACTGGCGGGAGTTGGCGGCCGTCTGGGAGGCGGTGCAGTTCTTTCAGGTTCATCTCCACGGGTCGAATCTGTTGGTTCGTACCGACAATGAGGTGGCTCGTTGTTACTTGAACCGTCAGGGGGGGACGAGGTGCGCGTCTCTGAACCTGTTGGCCTCCTTGATTTGTGCTTGGGCGGAATCTCATCTGTTGGCCTTGAGGGCGGTGTACATTCTGGGACAGTTGAATTTTCATGCGGACGCTTTGAGCCGCAACCTTCCATCCTCTGTTCTGTACCATCTCTCTCTTCCTCTGTTTCAGTCCCTTTGTCTTCGGTTCGGGACTCCCTGGATCGCTCTCTTTGCCTCTCCTCACAACGCTCTTCTACCCCGGTTTTGTTCGGAGGTGCTGTGTCCTCAGGCTTGGGCGGTGGATGCTCTATCAATTCCCTGGCCTTCGGGTCTTCTGTATGCATTCCCTCCTATTCCCCTCCTCCCGAAGGTGCTGCAGAAGATTCGGGGGGAGAGGGTTTCGGTCCTGTTGATTGCTCCTTTCTGGCCTCGCCGCATTTGGTTTCCTCTCCTGTGGCGGCTGGCGGAGGGTCGGTTTGTCCGGCTTCCTTTGTGCCCGGCTCCTCTTCAGTTTCCGCTCCTGTCTCTGTCTTGTCTTCGTCGTTTGCAGCTGACGGCTTGGCTCTTGAGCGGTTGACGTTGGAGTCTTTGGGCTGTTCCTCTGTGGTGGCTCGTGACATTCAGTTGTCGCGGCGCCCTTCGACCCTTAAGTGCTATGGTCGACATTGGGGTTCTTTTGTCTCTTGGTGTTCTTCCCATGGGGTGGATCCTGTGCTGGGGGATCCTGCTTCTGTGTTGGATTTTCTCAGGGATGGTTTTTGTTGGGCCTTTCCCGTTCCACTTTGTCTGCTCAGTGGGCGGCGGTCCGTGCTTGTAGGGGTCCTGGGGCCTCATTGGAGGTTCTTGCTCCATTGGTCAGTCGGCTTCTTCGGAGTTTTCGGCTTCGTCGGCCGGTCTCTCCTGTTCTCGTTCCTTCTTGGGATTTGCCTACTGTTTTGCGGGGTCTGCAGTTGCCCCCTTTTGAGCCTTTGCTGGAGGCGGATTTGTTGTGGCTGTCCGCTAAGGTGGCTTTTTGCTGGCCATAACCTCCGCTCGCAGGTTGGGTGAGTTGGGTGCCTTGCTCATTTCGTTTCCTTATTTGCAGTTCCTGCAGGATCGGGTCGTTTTGCGGCTTGATCCGGCTTTCCTGCCTAAGGTTTCTTCCAAATTTCATTTGCAACAGGAGGTGATTCTTCCTGATTTGCCTACTGTGGGGGATTTCCTTGTTCCCCCTTCCTTGGATGTTCGCAGGGCTCTCCAGATTTACCTCCAACGTTCCCTGGGGTTTCGGGTTTCTCCTTCCCTGTTTGTCTCCTGTGGGGGTGTGGCTAAGGGGAAGAAGGTTTCCACTTCCACGATCAGTCGGTGGGTGCGTTTGGCGGTCTGCCAATCTTATAAGTCTTTGGATCTGCCTCCTCCGTCTCAGGTGCAGGGCCATTCGACGCGTTCTGTGTCTGCTTCCTGGGCTGAGGCGGCGGGGGTCTCTATCCAGGAGATTTGTAGGTCAGCCACCTGGCAGTCCCATCACACTTTTGTGCGGCATTATCGGCTTGATGTTTTACATGCCTCTGCTGACAGTTTTTCTGTTGGCGTCTTGAACGCTGCTGTTCGTTGATCATTTCTTGATTAAAGTTTTGTACTTTGCATGGATCCCTGGTGTCCTGCGTTTTTGTTGGTTCTCTGCTTGTGAGTTCCTCACGTAGTAAGGACTGGGACGGGGAGGACCCATGAGGGGGTAATGTCTTGTTACTTACCGGTAATCTTCATTACCCCGATTAGGGTCCTCCCCGTCCCAGTCCTCTTCCCTCCCTCCCTCCCGCTGTGTTTGTGTCGGAGTCTTGTTGATAACAGGCATGGCGGTAGGTGGGCGGGGCTTATGTAATATTAAAATACTGGCGTTGTGATTGGCTGGGTGGAGGCAGGACTGCCTCACGTAGTAAGGACTGGGATGGGGAGGACCCTAATCGGGGTAATGAAGATTACCGGTAAGTAACAAGACATTATCTTGCTTCCACTGGAGAGCAAAAGGCATTCTTGCTACTCTACAGTGTTTGAAGTGAAGAAATAGAAGTGCAGGTACTCTGTAACAGAGTACTTCCTTGTTTCTGGGAAGTGCCGATACTCTCCAATTAAAAGGATTACGTTTTTCTTGAGAGGTGCAGGTACTCTCCCTCTCAAAACAAACAAGCACTTGCAATGCAATAGGTCTCGCATTTGTGAGAGTTTAAGTTATTGGCATTGTAAATGATAATGCCTTTTATTTATGTTTTAAAAACCAACACATAAATAAAAGGCATTGTCATTTACAATGCCAAGAGCTCAAACTGTTGCAAATGCGAGACCTATTGCATTGCAAATGCTTGTTTACTATGACCCCCGTCCCCTCTCCATTTCCGGACCTTCTCCTCCTCTCACCCATCTCTCTTTCATCATTATCTCACTGCTCCTCCTTTCACCTCCTATCCCCTTCCGGTCTTTCCCTCCACCACTTCTCTCCCTTCTTTTCTGTTTTTTATCTCTTTCCATGCTACACTCACCTCCTCTCACTCTTTTTCCCGGCCCTCTCCCTCCCACAGTACTCCTCCCTCCACGCTCATAACAAAACGTCTAGAGAAACTAGAACACACTTAATATAGCTGTTATGTAAAATCCCTTGTACGTGTAGAGTTGTCGATTAAGAATAAACAACTTGATTGTCAACTTTGACAATGGAACTTCAAAAACACCTGGGGAAAAAACAACTGTACTAGGTGTCTACACCAGTGCCTCTGCTTCCACATGTCCTACGCTCACCTCCATCTGCTGTTCTGCGTCCATTTTACACGCGTACTGTGTCTTATCTCCTACCCCCCCCCTTCCTTGTGTCCCCTTGCAATCCTAGGGGGGAGGGGGTGCAAAAATCCACGGACAACGAAGTGCGGGCGGGGGGAGGGGGGTGCGAAAATGCATGGACAACGGAGTGCGATCGCGGTTCGCAGCCGGAATGACAACAAGCATTGGCATAGCCAATAGGTCTTGCCTTTGGGGCCTTATAAGTGTTTAGCCAGAGCTATTGACTTTGCCAATGTCTTCAAGCTGTGCTGTAGAGAAGTGTGGCTGCTGTGCGGCATGCTGAAAAGTTATAATAAAAAAGTGTCAGAAGCATTTTTGTTACTTTATATATGACCAAGAAGGCATTATGTAAAACTGAACGACCATATTAAAAAAGTATTTACAATAAAAATTTCCTCAGTTTTCTTTTGTTCTTGCAATGCTGGCAACTTGTTTCTGCCTATTGCAATGGTTGTTTGTTAAAGCTTTTTTTTTGAGGGGGCATAAACAATCGGAGGGTGAAGGTTGGGAACTAGTACCTGTATTATAACACTAGCAGCGGCCAGACGCTAGGGGAGAATCAACAGATGCCAGATTCCGAGAGCAGGATGAGGTGGTGCTGAGTGATGCTGAGGTGGTAGTGGTGGTGGTGGTGACTGTTGCGGAGACGATGCTGAGGTGATGCTGAATGATACTCAGGTGTTGCTGAGTGATACTGCTGTGGTGCTGAGTGATGCTGTGGTGGTGCTGAGTGATATTGTCTTGGCGCTGAGTGATGCTGTGGCGGCGCTGAGTGATGCTGTGGCGGCACTGAGTGATGCTGTGGTGGCCCTGAGTGATGCTGTGGTGGCCCTAAGTGATGCTGTGGTGGCGCTGAGTGATGCTGTGGTAGCGCTGAGTGATGCTGTGGTGGCGCTGAGTGATGCTGTGGTGGCGCTGAGTGATGCTGTGGTGGCGCTGAGCGATGCTGTGGTGGCGCTGAGTGATGCTGTGGTGGCGCTGAGCGATGCTGTGGTGGCGCTGAGCGATGCTGTAGTGGTGCTGAGCGATGCTGTGGTGGTGCTGAGCGATGCTGTGGTGGTGCTGAGTCATCCTGTGGTGGTGCTGAGTCATCCTGTGGTGGTGTTGAGTCATCCTCTGGTGGTGCTGAGTGATGCAGTGTTGGCCCTGAGTGATGATGTGGTGTCGCTGAGTAAAGCTATGGTGGTGCTGAGTGATGCTGTGGTCGCGCGGAGTGATGTTGTGGTGGCGCTGAGTGATGCTGTTGTGGAGCTGAGTGATGCTGTTGTGGAGCTGAGTGATGCTGTTGTGGAGCTGAGTGATGCTGTGGTTGTGCTGAGTAATGCTGTGGTTGTGCTGAGTGATGCTGTGGTTGCACTGAGTGATGCTGTGATGGCGTTGAGTGATGCTGTGATGGCGTTGAGAGATGTTGTGTTGGTGCTGAGTGATGCTGTGCTGGCTCTGATTGATGCTGTGCTGGCTCTGATTGATGCTGTGGTTGCGCTGAGTGATGTTGTGGTGTTGCCGAGTGAGAGATAGAGTGAAGATATAATGCCCAATTAGAGAGGGTGGTGAGAGAGAAAGAGAGAGAAAGGGTGTACGTAGAATAAAGAGTGGAGCGGGATAGAGAGAGAGAAAGAAGAGGAGAGAGAGTGAATGAAGGAGTTTGAAAGAGAAACAGATAAAGGGGTGAGAGAGAGAATGAAAGGCTAAAAAAGATAGAGAGGGGAGAGTTAATTAAGTAGAGAGAGAATTAGAGAGGGAGAGAGAGAGAGAAGGAGAGAGACAATAAGAGTGGGGGTGTGGAGTTTAAATAGAGTAAAGAAGTGACGCAGAAAAAGTAACCTTAAATATAGCTTTGTGCTTTGCGCGAATAAATATTTAAAAAAAAACAGTGAGAGACAAAAATACTGGTAATTAGGCTGTGACTCCCAATATAAAACAAATAGCGATATAAGGTGAAATCAACCCACCGAAGCAATATTTCTAACTAGACAAAAAAAAGCTTGCATTTCAATGCTAATCGCTGTTGTTTTTCATGTGACTGTAGTCCAGGGCCCTCAGTTGGTAATGTGAGCTGCTGCTGCGATTGAAACATCAGAGTCCAGAGAGTTAATGAGCCATGACGAGAAAATGAGGAAGAGATAGGAAACCCAGATGCCAGCTGCGCGTGCACGCCATCGTGAACTCAAGCTGGTCGCCAGCCGAAAGCCAGTGTTTGCACTTCCAAAACCCACTTACTAAAACTCTCGGCCAGACCAGCGCAAGCGCTGGTGCAGGCCGAGACCTAAAAATATAGTATGTAGTTTTACATTTCTAAGGCGCGAAAGGGAACAACTTTGCAAAGATGCTAGATAGTATTAGAGCACCACGAATCTGGAAGAAAAAAACATCTTACGACACCTGCAAGCAATAAATGTTGAACATTTCCCCCTACATCTTTTCCCCACTGATCAACCTTCTATTGTTCAATATTTATGAACCCCTTTTTCTGTTCACGTTCCCAGCTACGGGCATCAGCACAGCCGGTTTGTGATTGCGACGCACCTGTGGGATACACACTCGCAGATCTTCTAGTTCATCCATGCCCTGCTGAAAAGTGTAGTGGCGCACTGTGCGGACCCTGAGCGCCGCCGTCTCCCCCATATTTCAGCAAAGTGCCCACGAAATCCGGCTTCTGCTCCTTGCAGCTGGAAAGGGCAGATATTTTGCTCAATAACTCGCTGCTTCTTGGTTGGGGGCTTTCTCATAACCCATTTTAAAAGAAGAAGGGCAAGGCTAACTTCAGTGGTTAAGGCTACTTCGAATGAAGCACTGTTTCATCATGGCTGCCGTTTTGGAGTGATTTCTTTTTTTGTCGTCATGAAAATACACAAAAGCGAGTTCTTCGAGCCCTTAATGGTTTGTACAATACTGCACTGCTTTATTTACAGACCCAAACATAAGAAAGCTTCACTGTCTATATATTTCAATGACCAACTTTAAATAAGACGTAAACGTGAAGAAACCACAATACACGGACAGCGGAGTGCGGGCGGTGGGAGGGGGGTGCGAAAATACACCGAGTGCGGGCGGAGGGGGGTGCGAAAATTCACGGACAGCGGATTGCGGGCGGGGGGACGGGGGTGCAAAAAACCACGGACAACGGAGTGCGGGCGGGGGGAGGGGGTGCGAAAATGCATGGACAACGGAGTGCGATCTCGCTTCGCAGCCGGAATGGCAAAAATATAGTGCTCACCCAGTAATTAAAGGAGACATTATCACGCCGCAAGTAAAGGATCCAGTTCGGGTGGGCGGGGCCAAAAGTGGACAGGGCGGTAACAAGGAGGGACTAAGAAGCCTCCTTTACAATAGAAAGCCACGTTTAGCCTGAGCTATGACGCAAGCCAATGGGAAGAAGGGGCGTGGCTTCAAGTCTCCTTCTGAAAGTGTATCGATAACAATAATCCTCACAGAGCGGGGAGCGCATGCGCGCTCCAGCGCTAGGTCTGCGAGACCTAAAAGTGCTGGTACTCAGTACCGGACAGTACTGGCCCATTTAAAGCACTGCTACTCTACGGGGGCACAGGCACTTTAAAACCAACTCAGTGGCTTAACGCCGAATGATGGGGCCTGATGTGTTCAGAGAGGCCCCGAATCTCCACATTTCTCAAATAGTCATGGGCTGAATATGGGGGCCCACTGTAGCACAGGGGCCTATGCTACACACATATCACTGCACTCCACGACGACCACTTAAGCAGAGTCATAGCTTGGTTAGTATGATGGGTGGGGGGGTGACTGAGCTTCGGATACCCCAATAATCATGCTGGGACAACTTGTTAAAACACATTATATGACAATCCAGACATGAGGGAGCCTAAGGGGCAGTGGAAAGAGAGAGAGGAGGGTGGATTGTTAGGGGTACTTATAATGCAATATTTTTCAAACTAATCTACGTTTTTTAAGGCCTTCAATACATAGAGGAGAGAGAGCGTGTGTGTTTATGTCAGTGAGGGCGTGGAAAAATCCCAGGTGAAATCCGACAGACACTTCACATCACCTGACTGAAAGCACTTGTACCCAACTATTTAGTACAGACTACATTATTTTAGGGGGGTGTATCACCCCAAACACCCCCCTCATGGAACTGAGCCTTGCTGTCTTCACTTAAGATAAAATTCGTTTTTGTTGAAAAAAGGAAACCATGCTGCAAATGGCTGCCATAATTCTACAAGGTCCTCTCCAATTCAACATATGTTGATGGAAAAAAATAATATTTGTATGGTTATGTTGCTGTAAGAAAATTTGTGCATTAAGGAGCTGCTCTGTACCTGATGTGGTGGTATTGAAAAAGAACAGACATTGCTCTCGAATTTTAGGCAGTTCAAATTAAGTCCCTGCAGTTATTCACGGTTTATTGTTAAAGCGATGTGAGTGCGGGGCCCGTTCTGCATCAAGGCCATCGCAGTCTGTTGTCTCACGTGCCTTGGTGATAGGTGGGACACCCGAATCGTCAATGTTTCTTGGCCTCTGACATTCCTTTTACCGGACCTGTGCTCCTGCTAACATCACTCTTCAGAACTGTGTACCTACGGCAGCACAGTGCAATGATGCATGGCAGCCAAGGGAGTGTATGTCATGTGAAACATCAACAGCCACTATAGGATGCTTTTAAGCCAACAGCTCGTTACACTCTGCCATTTTAAGTCGACAATTTCAGTGTTAACAGTGGGACTACAAGTCCCAAAATGCAACGTTCTGTAAGAGAAAAAACCAGGATTAGCTGAAGATGTCACACATGCTTAGCAATTATGTTAGTGGTGAACTATGCTGGGATTGTGTCGTAGCACAGTGCATCACCTTGATATTGGTGCCTTAAATGATAATGGAGAGGCTCTTTAGAGTGCTGTGTTTTTCCGACAATATTTCTCCTCAGAGGCAGTTGTTTGAACCATTCACCAAAAGTGCATTCCAAAAACCTACTGTCCATCCGGGTCAAATAGTGGTTTCATGGGCTGTTGTGAGGCATACACCCGTAAGTGCCAGTTTACCTCGTTTAAATTGGGAACACTACGGATGGAGGGCTGTGAACAGGCCATGCATCATTTTATATATGCTGGTTGGATTTATCAATTTCATTTTATGCAAAATTCTCAAAATGCATTATTCGATTTTACAATTTTTAATTCATAGCAGTGAATACGTATTCTTTCTTTTCACGCAGCTGCTGAGTCTTCCTGCAAATCAAAAAATATATTGAAACCCATTCGCTGCAAGTCACCGAGACGTTTTCCACCCTCACCGTTACACTGAGTTGTCTAACATCACTCAATCGGTTGATCTCAAATCCCTCTGGAGCTGTTTCCCCCCTAGACCTATCATCAAACTTAGACACTATTTATCACCCCAATCAACTGATACACCTCTGTTTTGATATGGCATTCGAGATAAGTCCTTGGACGCGACTTCATCCTTCCTTCCAAACCATGTCAAAATCACTGCCGTGTTTCACATCAGCAGTGTGTCCTCTCACATTCAGGACCAGTGCTTCTGTCAGCGGCCTCCTACACCACTTAGCGGTAACATCAAATTACAATATAACTGTCTCCTTAAAATATTGTTATCAGTTTATATGTCGTTATCTAGCACACTGGGGGGCATATTTACAAGGGGATATCGCCACCAGAACGTCACTTTTAGCGACGTTCTGGTGGCGCTATGCCTTTCTCCATATTTACAAAGCGTCATGAAGCCACTTTTTGTGGCTTAACGCCACCTTGTCAATAAGACCCCTTTACACTCATCACTTAGCGTGAAACAGGCGGGCAATGGGTGTTGCTGTAGGCGTTCCACCGCAACACCCATCGCTTTTGACTCTACCACAGATTTACAAGGTGGTGTAAAACTGAGACAGCGTCAAAAACTAATGCCATGCAAGAGCAGGCGTTAGAATGGCGAAACAAGGAGATTTACTTATATTTATCCTCGTTTTTGCTTTTTCTATGTGTGCTGCATTCTGCAGCTCACATAGAAAAAGCAAACCGCCATTAATGATTGTTTATGTGCCGGTACGTGTCCCTTCCTGTACATAAACAATCATTAAATAATGGCGATTTGCTACTTCTATGTGTGCTTCATTCTGCAGCACACATAGAAGAAACAAATCGCCATTAGTCATTGTTTATGTGAGGGAATGGACACCTTCCTACACATAAAAAATTATTCACTGCAACGCAGGGACCCTTGCACTATGGTGCAAGGGTGCCTGCGTTGACGCTAGGCAGCTAAATTTAATGCCAGCGCTAGGGAAAACACAGGGGTGCGCCATATTCTTGTGAATATGGCGCATCACTGCATTTTGAAAATGAGGAGCACGGCGCTGCCAAATTTGGCGCAGCTCCGCACTCCAACCTTTTCTTGTAAATATGCCCCTTAATGCTATTTTGCCGGGAGTAGTGAAAATCCTTTTAACATTCTCTAGGAAGGTTCTACAATTGCTCTCATCTTGTTCAACTCTTCTCTCACTCCACTCCCTCAGCTCAATAAATCACTTGATCCGACCTGTGACAAGTTTGCTAACAACACCCAGATGTTCCTAAAACCAGAACAACAACCAGCCATCGATTCTTAAGTTCTTGGTCCATGCCTCATCGCAATCAGTGACTGAGTGACCAAATCCTACTTGTGGCTCAACACCAGGAAGAGTGAAATCCAGGTTGGCAGATACTTGCCCCATACCTTATCCTCCTTTTCATGCCCTTAAGAGCTTGCACAACGGTCAGTACCCTCATTTCATAGTGAAGGTTGACTTACGCTCAGACCCCAGTTCAACTTGGTAGTCAAACCCGCCTTCCCACGTCTAACACTGTTCAGGATTTTTCCCCTTGCGGTTATGTCCACATTGAGTACCATCACCATTGTGTAGGTGCTGTTTGATCTGGACTTTTCGAATAGTCTTATCACAGATCTCTCCCATACCTCCTACGAAGACCCCACAATCCATAATTTAACAAGAAGTCTTCCATTTTTTCTTCGTTCCCGGGATCATATTTTTCTAGCACTAGATGCTCTCTCTACACTGGCTTCCTGTAGCAAGGATTTTCCTTCAAGGACCACTAAATCTCCCACCATGCTGTGCATGTAATTGGACTATATTCCTCCAAACTAGAGTATATAACTTTGACCTAAGATGCTCTATGAGCGAAATCTAGGTTGAAAACCCAGGGCTCATCAAATCTTGACCATGAGTATTAATATTCTCCATTTAAAATGCTGAATTATGGAACACTTTGATGGCACCCATTAACAAGACCTGCAATTGCCTTGCCTTCTTCAGTGTCTTCAAGACCTTGTCGATACTTTACACGTAACTATCACTAACAATGCAAGTCACCTAGACCATAGAGCACTGTCACCTGCTCACAGTACTATGGTGATTATCATGGCTTGATCCATCCTATCCAACATCAAAGGGCCACTTCAAGCTCCATCCACCACAATCAGAGCACACCCTTGTCCACCACATATAACCCACTTAGCACACACAGCTCTACCTACCATTTGCTTTCTTTCATTCATTGTACTTGCATATTGCTCTATCAAGTCCACAGCAACACAGTCACAACATGCCTCTGGTCCTCATGCACTTCCTTTAATTCTCACAATGTAGAGTTAACGTCTACTCTGCCCAAACATACAAGTGTGCTCTTGCCTGCATTTTTCCATAATAAATAAAATAAGTAAAGCACATGATCGCAATTCTTTCTTAGCCATGGTTTGGCACATTAATTGAAGATGACACAAGCAAAACAAAATGAAGTAGTGCCTACAATTAAGATGTGCAACTTACCACCAAAATTCCTTCTATTTCATATGTATGATAATCATGTTATATAGCTTTGTAGTCTGACTGTACAAGTACAGTGGATATCATTAAGGTCCTATTTCAGCACTGCAGACATTTTCACAGTAACATATTCCCTGCTATGAGATGTCTAGCATTGTTATATTTTTCTGGGCAGACTCACCTTACTAGAATATGATTGTGATGACTGGAAACAAACCCATAAAAGAGATGCTGCTATTGTAAAAAAAGAAAATGCATCAGCAGTGTTACTTATGGTTCTACCTTGTGGGGCTGTCAAGTAGTAAATTATTACAAACACTGGAGAATAACTTCTTGCATGGACTATTAACAGTACCCTGATCTACTTCTTCCTATATCATTCATAGTGAACTTGTGGTCCCCCCACATTGAAGATACCATACACATGAATACCCTTTTGTTTTGGCACAGTATTTGGACTAAGGGCTCAATTAGGATGTCGGTCGGAAAGCATTCCGACCGAATCGGTCTCTGAATGGTTTCTGACCGAATCGGATTCGGGGAGTCGACCGACCGATTATGATGGTTCCGGATTTCCGGATACCATTCGGTCGGACTCCCATTGACTTCAATGGGAGCCTGTGGTCCGACCAAATACACAGCCACCCATTGAAGAAAGAGGTGGGTGGGGAAAATCGTGCACCCTGTGGCGGGCACCCCTTGGTGCCTGCCACACTGTGCACGGGACCCATTCGGAAGGCTCCAGGTGAAGGGGGGCCTGCTACAGGCCCCCAAAGTCAGATTCCGACAGCCAATCCGTGTCGGAACAACCGATTCGGAAAGGCTGTCTGAATCCGACAACACGGTCCGTAGACCTGTACGAGTCGGCTCTGAACGACTCAGTTCCTCCGAATGCCATCCAGAACCGATTTGGAAAGTCTGAACGCTTTCCGAATATCGTAATCGGTCGTTCGGAAAGCTTTTCGAATCTTTCAGAAAGACGGGTTCCGAATCGGATTCGGCAGACCCAAATCTGATTCGGAGTCTTTCCAAACAACATCGTAATCGACCCCTAAGTGTGGAACCAAGTTTACTAAAGAGATCATCAAGCTTGGCTCTTGATGGTAGAGATAAAATCCCCTAGTTTGCTCATGTAAAAAGCCTCTTGACTGTATTAGACAAAAACTCCTCCCTGGATGATCCAACAAGTATTTTATATTATAATAAGAAAGAGCTGAAGATGCTCCTTATGGGCTATAGGGAGGCTACAAGGGATTCCAGGGAGAGTGTCAAGACAGCAGTGCAGAAATATACTAGAGATAATCTGTGTAACGACATGCCAAGCTACTTACTACTTGTAACTAATACACAGGAAAGGTTTTATCTTACAAGGCTACGGTTAGGTATATTACAATTTATAGTAGCATTTCCAATAATGGGTATGTGGAAGAAGAACTTACCTAAATGTCCCTGTAATGGGACATCTGCACAATCACCTGAGCATTTTATCTTGTTTTGCAAATTTTATCAGGACATCAGGAATCGATTTTTTTAAACCAGTATTTATAGCACATAAACTGTTTAATTGTAAGGATGCTTTTAATTATCTATGCACTTGAACTACAGCGGAGTTATGCTTTGCAGTATCTACATTTGTTTCCTATGTCCTTTAGCAAAGGAAAATGTTTGCTTATTTAGAAACATTGTACTACGAACCAGACTAATAACTCTATGCCTTTTTGCACAGTATACTGTTTTGAAGTGGAATATTAAATCTATTTGAACAGTGTATGATTTTCCTGTTATACCGGTGTAACATGGTTGCATTTGTACATTATTTTATGTTTTATGAATTTTAATTTTCATTTACATTTTATGCATAGGACTGTGTTTTATGTGTGTATCTTTTATGGACATTTTTCTGAATAAAGTTTATTTAAAATTGGAATTGGATTGTGAAGACTGTTTGCGTTTTAACCAGTGCCTGTTATAAAATTGAAGAGCAGGGGTTGGCTTTGTTTTGGAGCAAATCAAAAAGTATATTTTTTCTACCATCCTGCAGAAACTGGGGCCTTTTGCGCTATTTCCGGCTTCCCCATCATTGTAGCCCCACATCAGGGCTTGCTGCCTCGGGTAAGGTAATTGACTAGGATTCTCAACTTCATGTGAAACTTAGAACATAAGCGATAATAGTTATTTAGTAAGCTCAATATTTTCCTCCTTACCTTTCAAATCTACCTTCTACATCTGTGTCATACGTCACCTATTTCACCGTTTACATTGCTTGTATCTTGTTTAATGAAGTGTGTCTCACTTAAACTGTTTTGTTTTGGAAGATGTGTTTATCACTGCCAGTACAATGTTCATAGACATGCTATAGTATTATTTTTTTTAGCATTTTATTGTATAGTTGATTAAAACCATAACAAATAAGCATAAAATCATTAAAACAGTCAACATGATAAACTAAATCTTCAAGAATCTTAATTTGCAATAGAATCAACGATAGTCCATTATTCAAGTAACCTATGCGATGTGCCTTATCAAAATGCCAAGTGCCTCGATCTAACCCAATCCGAATGAGTGATTTCCATAATAAAAGTAGTACATCATCTCATAGCCACTAAAATTCATATTCAGAATGAAATGTTCATAATACAAAGTTGGGAGTATATACACAGATGTGGTTTATAATAACGGTGAACCAAATTATAATAGTGCCTAATTCCTTTACTTGGGGAGCAGTTCAATCTAGGAGGACGAAATGCTTGTTGTACTCTAGTCTTGTCAAACTTAGAGTCTCCGATATACCTGTTTGAGCTTAATGCCTACTGGGATTATCCCACTTATTACCTCTGCCCTACCCTCCTGGTGCCTCCCTCACCAGCAGGGAATACCCAAATACAAGGGTACCCACCCAGATGCCCTACCTAGTCTTCTTTTAGGAGCCTTAAAATGCCAAACGTTCCTTCTAAAAAGGATTAAACCTCACTACTGGGCACCATCCATCCTAGATGTCCATTGAACTCCAAATCCGATCTTACTTACACTCTGACGTTTGAGCAGAAAGCCCCATGCTAATTGTAACGGGTCTAATTGATAGCTGGCGTTGTTTCGGAGGAAAAACTATCGCCCGGGTATTCAACAGTAATTTATTTAAAATGTTCACGAATTTAGCACATCTCCCCAGCCCCCCTGGTGAACTACTGCTGAAGCAGAAGGCTGATGCCTGTACACAAGAACGAACTCGCTCTGTCAAAAAAATAGGTTTTAGCAGTAGTCTTCTTTGTTGACCTAGGGCAGGGCAACAGCATAACAGATGAAACCATGATTCCCGATAATTGTAGCATAGCCTACACTTGATGTCACTCCCTACACCAGCCCTGGGCGGGTTAAAATCTCTTATTGGTAGCACAAGCACTGTCATGTAAAGGATTTGGTCCCGAGTATTTGCGTTAATAAGATCCGAAAAATATTTTTGTGGCCTCCCAACATGATAGGAATCTGTTAGGGGCTGAGCCCATCCTCGACACTCGATGGTCCGTAAATCCTGTTCCCAGGAAGACTCTTTCATTTGCTTGTTAATAGCTGTCTTCCAAGCCCGATATGGGATGACACCATCCCCCAAGGCAGACTCCTCAATCTTAAGTAACAGAATCGCCTCATTAAATTGAGTAGACCATGGGTTGCCCGGTTTTTCGTAAATCAATTTCAAGAGATTTTTTAACAAATTCTTAGGAGCCCCCCTACACTTAACAAAATATTTTAACATGGATGCCTTACAATTGATTGATTGAAATAGTAACCCTAGCTCAAGTCTTTACGCTAGAGCGTCGGATGTGTCACGGTTAATGGAATATTTTTTTGTATGCTCTAATGTGACTTAACTCCAATGCATCATCCAGTGCACCAGGACAGGCAAGATGCCCATACTGCAGGGGGTGTAGAGACTTAGGGGCCGATTCCGATTCGGGCAGGAAATCTCTCCGACCGAGCCGGACCCGGAGAGATTTCCGACCGAATCGGACTCTAGCAGCCCGTCCGAACGAGTACGATGCGTACGTATGCTATCGGACTCGATTCGGTCGGACTCCCATTGAAGTCAATGGGAGCCGGACGTACAACACGTACGCGGGCTCCCATTGACCCAATGGGTGCGAGGCGAACAAGGGTGCCCCCTACAGCGGGTATGCCTCGAAGCGACTCGCGGCGTACATGCACAGGTAGGGGGGACCCATGGGTCCCCCCTGTGTGCGACTCGCGCGGCTACGCGTACAGGGGGGTCCGACACGGACCCCCAAAGTGCGGCTCCGACTGCTCTTTCGAGCCGGACGGCGCAAGTCGGTCGGACTGCTCGCGGCGCGCATCGTACTTGCCCGGCCGGGGAACGTCTCCATCGCGCGGTGCGAGGCGTGTCCGTGCGAGTCGGTCGGAGCGCTTCGTACCCGCGAACAAGTCGGTCGGCGAATTCGCGTGCGCTCGCATCGTACTCGCTCGGCCGGCCGCACGTACGAATCGGTCGGGAAAGAGGGCTCCGAAACGGATCCGGTTAAGCCGAATCCGATTCGGTGCCCTACCGGCCGAGATCGGAATCGGCCCCTAAATATCGAATTTTTAATATCGAAAGGACAAAATATCAAGTACAAAATATCGAGAGGACAGAATATAGAAAAAACATAATATAGTTGGAAAAAATATCGACATATAGGTAAGTAATATCGAATGTCATTATATCGAATTTTATTATCGATTTTTTTTAAATTGTTTTATATGTTACTATATGTGTTAAAAATATATAATATTTTTTTAATGTATGTTACAATTTTTTTAAGGTAATGGATTTTATGTGAATGAATTTTTGCGTATATTAGTTCCGTAGCAGGTTGTGGGTTTATAGGGGAATAGGGTGGGAAGTAATTTAATTTACATTATAAAAATTAATAATTTATTAATTAATAATTTAGTGTTTTATAATAACTATTGTTTAATAATTTTTGCGTATATTAGTTCCGTAGCGGGTTGTGGGTTTATAGGGGAATAGGGTGGGAAGTAATTTAATTTAAATTATAAAAATAAATAATTTATTTAATAATTACTATTGTTAATTAAGTTAATTAATGTATTATTAAATATATAAAAAGTGAATAATCTTTTTTAATTAATTGATAATTATGTAAATTGTTTATTTCTTTTATTAATTAGTAATTAATTACATATTAATTATTAAAAATTAATTTATTAATATGTTAGTTATGTACATTTTTTTAGTAGTGTGTTGAGTGTTGATAGGGAGTAGGGTGGGAATTAAATTAAATTTAATTCAAATTTTAATAATTTTTACATATTATTTATTCAAAGTTATTTTATAGTGTTAATTGTGTTAATTAATTTAGATATATTGGTTATTAATTTGATTGTTAATTGTAATTAGCTAATTAATTAAATGTTAATTAATTATGTTGATTCATTAATATTTTACAGTATTGGAGGTGACGTTTATAGGGGAAAATGTTGGAAGGTAAATATATTTTTATTAATTAATTATTTGTTAATTAATTTTAATTATATTGTAGGAGTGGGTCTACTCAATTATTCCCCTATGCTACCCAACACTTTCCCTACTGTTGCACTCACTGGAGTGGGAATAGTTATTTTTACACTCCCGCTATCCAACACTTTCCCTACTGTTGCACTCGCTGGAGTGGGAATAGTAATTTTTACCCTCCCGCTATCCAACACTTTCCCTACTGTTCCACTCGCTGGAGTGGGAATAGTAATTTTTACCCTCCCGCTATCCACCACTTTCCCTACTGTTCCACTCGCTGGAGTGGGAATAGTAATTTTTACCCTCCCGCTATCCAACACTTTTCCTACTGTTCCACTCGCTGGAGTGGGAATAGTAATTTTTACCCTCCCGCTATGCAACACTTTCCCTACTGTTCCACTCGCTGGAGTGGGAATAGTAATTTTTACCCTCCCGCTATCCAACACTTTCCCTACTGTTCCACTCGCTGGAGTGGAAATAGTAATTTTTACCCTCCCGCTATCCAACACTTTCCCTACTGTTCCACTCTCTGGAGTGGGAATAGTAATTTTTACCCTCCCGCTATCCAACACTTTCCCTACTGTTCCACTCGCTGGAGTGGGAATAGTAGTTTTTACCCTCCCGCTATCCAACACTTTCCCTACTGTTCCACTCGCTGGAGTAGGAATAGTAATTTTTACCCACCCGCTATCCAACAGTTTCCCTACTGTTCCACTCACTTGAGTGGGAATAGTAATTTGTACCCACCCGCTATCCAACAAATTCCCTACTTTTGCAGTTGTTGGAGTGTGAATACTAATTTTATTCCCTTAGCTATGCAACGTTTTTCATTTTGTTATATTTAATGTAGTGTAAATTATTAATTAACATAAAAAAATGAACTTTAATTATTTAAATTATTATATATTATTTATTTTTATATTTATATAATATGTTTATTTATATATATATATGTAAATATATTTTTAATAATGTTTTAAATATTTTATAATTAAGATTAATAATAATTTTATAATAAGTAAATATATATATGTTAAAAAATAATTAATGGGTTTTTTTTACATTACATTTATTATTTTTACATTTTAAGCTTTTTACATTATTTTAACCATGTTTTATTTAATTGTGTTTATTATTTAATTACTTTTATATTATTTTTAATACATTTAAAAAATTTGATATTTTAGTTAACTGTATTTTAAACATCGATATTTTGTACTCGATATTTTAGTACTTACCTGTTTTTAGATAGGGACTCGATATTCTGTCCCTCGATATTTTGGCATCGATATTCTGGACAGTCGATATTCTGTCCCTCGATATTTAGTCACTGATCCACTGCGGGGCTGGGGTTAAGGTTGCCTTTATTACTCTTAAAATAGGTGAAGCAGAAGCACTACTTAATAAGTGATTCAGTTGACCAATTCCATAAGTAATAGCTGCTGCTTTCTTGTAAGATCTTTAACTTGGGCAACTGCAGAACCGGATTCACTAAACCACACGCCCAGATATTTATAATGCCTTGCTGTAGTGATGGTCTGACCTCCCAATTGCCAAGTTGCCAGCTTCTTCCTTTGGTAACTCCCGAATTCCCGGACTTTAGTTTTGGACTGATTTACCAATAAATGGTTCGCCTTGTTAAATCTACCCAAAGCGTTTAAAGCCCTTTGAAAACCTGACTTGCTATGATCCATAACCACCATATCATCGGCGTATTGAATTATTTGCAATCGTACTGAACTTAGTTTAGGGAGAATCAAACTACAGTCGTCCAGTGCTTTCCCTAGATCTGCCATGTACAGATTAAACAACATAGGTACCAAAACACAACCCTGTTTTAGCCCATGATTAGTTTTTAATTTCTGTGTTTCTGTTGTTGCACTGGTTTTCACCCCAAACCCAGGTCTCTCAGGTATACCCCTCCCAGCGAGCTTCGTCCAGAGAATGGCCCTATCCACTTTATCAAAAGATGCGCTGTAATCTATAAAACAGCACAGGAGAGGTGGTCTGTTCTTCTGAAGGGCGTGATACCTGAGAACATAGAGAGCTTGAATATTGTCTACTGTAGATGCTCCTGCCCTAAACCCTGTTTGAAAGAATGGCAAAATGTCACTCCTCACCCACCCATGATTCTAAGTGTTCTAGTAAAATTCGGGCATAGACTTTTGCTTCAATATCCAATAGGGCAACCAATCTGTAATGTGCGGCTGCGGTCCGATCTCTGCTCTTAAATATAGGGCACAAAATTGATCCTCTCCAACCATCTGGTATGTCAGCGCTTAAAAAACAGTAATTATAAAGAGCTGACAACACTGTTGCCCAACCTACATGCGCCTCTTTGAAAAGGCCGGCTGGCACGCCATTCGGGCCAGGGGCTCCATTGGCTTTCAGCTTTTTTAATACTTTTGCCACCTTCCCACTATTTGTTAGATTATGCTGAGCAACCTGGGTCTCTTCCTCGGGCCGGCCCAGTCCAGCTTCCAAATCCTCTTGATGTTGTAACATTTGTTCAACTACCACCAACTTTTCTTTAAAGGATAACGTTGGGGTGGTAGGCCATCCAGCCTCTACTAAATTGGCAATCTGTTCCACATACAGGTCAGCAATATGGCGCACCCAAGCTGCTTCTGAAACCCAATTTTCCCTGACCATATTGCCATTTTTAAATTTATTAATATGGGCCCAGAATCGCGCTTGGTTGGAATGCTTTAATAGCTGAAAGATTGTGACCCATTTTTTGTCCTTTCTTTCCTTCTGTGTCTCCCAAACAATTTTTTGTGTGACCTTCTTGACAATTTTACTGCTGCAGCTGTATTTTTATAAGGATTACACCAGTGAGCATGCAGCGCTTTACGCAGCGGTCGTTTGAAAACAATGATTGCCTTATAAAAATTACCAGACCTTACTAGTTTGTGCCCCCCTATTGAATTTTGGGCCTACCCTCCTGATCCGATAAATACTTTCGTAGATTCTCCATAAGCCTTCCCCACACCTGTAGGGCCCCTTCTAAATGATTTGTAGTTATAATAGCCTCCAGATCTTTTAACCAGGTACTAACCTTGAATTTATATTCAGATAGCCACTTAAGTTTTTATAACTAGCTTCACTGCCTCCTCCCCTGATGAATTACCCACATTGTTGGATTTATCAGCTGGTTTCAAGGCAAGACTCAGCATGCTCCTTAAAGGATTATGGTCACTTTCTGCTCTAATTAGAATATCAAAGTGATCTAATCGTGCGGCCAGACCTTTAGATAAAAAGGTGAAATCATTGGTCGATACATTTTTACAGGTTGGTGGAAATATCAGCTCCTTATTTCTCGACTCACATTCCGACTGAGCGGATACTAAATTGTGGGTTTTCCATGAAACCATTGATCTCAAAATCAGCCTTTTCATTAGAAACTCCATTAATGTTCTCCCCCAACCCCCTAATGTTAAAATCTCCAGTAATTATAAATTCACACTTCAAATAATCTAAAAAGAGGTCTTCAAGGCTTTCAAAAAAGTGCTTTACCAAGTTTGTCCTTGCTTTCCTGGGAGCATTCAAATAACAGTTGACCAGAATCAAGCCCATTTGTTTAGTGTTGTTTTCAAACCATGAATACAAACCGCTTGGGCTGCCAAACAGTTACTGTCAAGAGCCCTCACAGTTAAATTTGCAGTATGCTTGATGAAAATTTATAGACCTCCCTGAGGGACGCCCAAAAGGGCTCAGGTGCGAGGCAGCAGAAAAAATCTCATAGAATCCTGGTAGAGCAGTAAGGGCCAATGCCCATGTTTCTTGAAGACATAGGATGTCACCAGTACCCAAATACAGACACCCTTCTTCGCTTCCCATGAGTTTTTTGAGCCCTGCAATGTTCCTTGAGATTATTGTGATCTCAGAGTTTGACATCCGTACCGATTGTTTTGGGCTTTGAGAATTTATTAGGGCCCTTGACTGCAGATTCCAGTTTAGTTTACGTATACTCCCATCAGGACTGAGGCATACGGCCCAATGAACTATGTGTGGCCTTTGCCATTCATCCTGCCTCCTGTCCAGTGTTTTTTTTAGGGCTGAATCTCACCTCATTCTGGTTACACGAATATACGATCGTTAGTGCTCTTGTTCTCTTTGTTTCCTCTGGTTCAGAGTTTCTGCTTCCGCCTGATGCGCCCATAAGAACACTTTGGGTTAGCGGACCTGTGGACGGGTTTAATAAAACATACGGATACTTTGGCGGAGTTGGTTTCACAAGCTCAATCCCCCAGTCAGTAAAAATGTCTTTTTCACCCCACACTACATTTCTCAGGGTTCCACTCCTCCATACAGTTTGCGAGACTTCTCCTGTAGCATTCATACCAGCAGGGTCAAATTTTACCCATAGCAAATCTTCCGAGATAATGTGGTTCAGAGCTGGAATATGGGTACAGCTTCAGCAAATTCCTGAGGGCCCCTTGTGCAAAATCTGGGAATAAAAACCAATTCTGGGGGAGCCGACTAAAACTGAACACGGAGAAGACAGAGGTCCTCATCCTCGGCTCCAACCCCTCAGCCTGGGACGACTCCTGGTGGGCAACGACGCTGGGAGCAGCCCCGACACCCACCGACCACGCACGCAACCTGGGAGTCATCCTCGACTCAACGCTCTCCATGGCCAAGCAAGTCAACGCAGTCTCATCCTCCTGCTTCAACACCCTCCGCATGCTTCGCAAGATCTACAGGTGGATCCCGACAGATACAAGAAGAACAGTCACCCAGGCCCTCGTCAGTAGCAGACTTGACTATGGGAACGCCCTCTACGCGGGAGCCCGGCCAAGCTCATCAAGCGACTGCAACGCATACAAAACGCCTCCGCATGCCTGATCCTTGATGTACCACGCCACAGCCACATCACCCCCCACCTGAGGAACCTGCACTGGCTCCCCGTCAACAGGAGAATCTCCTTCAAACTCCTCATCCACGCACACAAGGCACTCCACAAGACTGGCCCAGCCTACCTCAACAGACGACTCCTCTTCTACGTCCCCAACCGCCAACTCCGCTCCGCCGACCTCTCCCTCGCCACCGTCCCTCGCATTCGAAGAACTTCCACCGGCGGCAGATCCTTCTCCCACCTCGCTGCCAAGACCTGGAACACCCTTCCACTAAGCCTACGACAGACCCAAGACCTGCTGACCTTCAGGAGGCTACTCAAGACCTGGTTGTTCGACCAGTAGCAGCACCCCCCCCCTTTTTTCTTTCTCCCCAGCGCCTTGAGACCCTCGCGGGTAAGTAGTGTGCTTTACAAATTCTGTGATTGATTGATTGATTGATTGATTGATCGTTAGCTATCACCCCTTTATTACCCAAGTGAGAAGCTTGACTCCACCAGTTTGATCGGTGTGGTATCCTCATATTCCGATCTTCCCTCTGCTATGTTCCAGTTGTATAATAGCCCCTGAGTCTGGGCACTTTGTAGGTGACTAGAGCCTTGAATTCCACATAGGTTCCCCGACTCCGGCATCCAGATCCCTGCCTTTATTCTTTCCCCAAATGCCTTTTGGGTCTCTAAGGATGTTACTCTTATGTGTGGGGTCCATGTATCTGGGCCTGCCTTGCGGCCCTGATAATCTGAGTTACTTAATTCTGTCCATTGTACACCTATGGGGGGATCTCCAATTAAAGGCTCTTGGGTGTAACCCTGCAATAACCTTGGAGCATATGTATGCAGGCCCACCCATACTGCTTGTGTGCCTACGTCCTTAACGATTTGGACATCATCTTGCTGCTGCCCGTGGGTTTTGACCTTACAGCCCACGTTAGAAACTGCTTTCCCCAAAGGCAAGTCAGTAGACAGATCAACCTGTGTATTTATTTCATTGTCACCTGACCGGCTTGGTAAATCCAAGTCTTTTGATGATGCCTGCTGCTCCTTGGCCGTCTTTATCTGCTCAAATATTGGGAATATATTAGTAGGGTTCATTGATGATGATTTAAGGATTCCTCTTTTTAATAAGCGTTGTTTTTTCATTTGCTTTTTTAGCTTTTTTTTTGCCCTCCTTGGAAGACTAGACCCTGCTGTATTCTCTGCGGGGCTGCAGATTTTATTGCATGGGTCTAGCTCATTTGTAATTCATGAATCTCTAGGTATCACACTTCTTTCTTGCTCCGACTTGTCCGATTGAGTAACGCCGTCTGTCTCCGACTCTGCTCCCGCTATGTTAGATTGGAAACTTAATAATTCATCTCCCTGACTCTCCTTCGTTACACAGGCCAGCTCCTACGGCAATAAACTTGTTTCCAGGTAAGATATATCCACCTTGGAATTCTTAATGCCCTTCACCAATGCTCTCAATACTTCTGGAACAGCACTGAGCTTGTCTATAATGGGGGAACATAAACAAGGTTTACCCAAATCCAGTGCTCTTAGCTTAGAATCTAATTGGGTTAGTTTGCTCTCTATTTCTGCCAGATGGGTTGCAAATGACTGAAGTTGCTCTATCTGGAGTTCCATTTTACTAGACTGCCAAAGAAGTGCCCTGGCCATTGTGTCCTGCCGAGCACTTATATCCCCCAGCATTGAGATCTTTTCAGAAACCAAATCTGAAACAGGGGAATAGTTGCAAGCCCTCTGCCCAATCATCGGCGTTTGGTTAAGCGTGTCCTCTGTTTGCGCTTCCATGGCTGCTAAAAACTGATATGAAAGATTTCTTTGCTCTTGAGCCGTGGCATGTCCATTTCCAACCATTGCTTGGATAAAGGATGGAGAGTTTGTGACTGTATTTACCAAAACGTTCGTTCCTAAAGGGGCTTTCAACTTTATGGTGGAAGATGAGCCTTGATCACTCCCTGGGTCCTTGCTTTGCAGCACTTGGGCAACTACTAAGGTTTTATTATTTGTTGATTCGGTCAATTGAGTGCTAGGTTCGTTATCGCTGATCTTGAAAGCCAGGTACAATGAGGTGGGTGCTTGATCCATTTTGTCCCCGTAGTGGGGGAAGCTGGAGACTGTGGCAGGGCTCAAGGTGTTCTGCACCGCTTGCTGGCAACTTAAATTGTCTCCTGTTAAAACTTCGTCTAACAGGTTCGGACATAATTGCAAACACTGATTATTAGTGCCCATTGCCAAAGGTGAGTTGGAGCTGGTGCTGTGTAAGTTGGACTCCAAGAGTGAAGAGGGGTCTAAGCTAGTCCAAACCGGGACCAGTGCACCATTGACCAAAGGCAAATCCAAAGGCACGCTGGTAGACCGAAAATAGTTCCTGATTGAACCTTTTGTAGAGCGGGTCGCCCGTCCCTCTGTATCGTTACAGAGCACATGCTGGGCCTCCCCCTCCCTCTGGGGCAAATTCTTCAATTCCGGTAATTTTATTTCCATAGTAGGCTGCATGGGTTTGCGCCTCCCCATTTTAGGATTGAACAGATGCTTTAGTATGCCTTGATTATGGTCTGATTCTTTGCCCACCAGTCCAAGTCTAGAGACCCCCTACCAAGGGTTTGTAAGCCAGCCAGATGATGAGAGCCTACTCCCGCCTCCTCTGCCTATCCACCCGTAAAACACCTACTATTCAAGCAAAGAGAGGCTATCAACCACCTAAAATAATGCTCACTGTTGTCACATTAATTGGCCGATGAATAATTGCGTCACTTTAAAATCTCTCCTTAAGTAAAAGTCTCCTTCCTCGATTAATGTATTATACGCCCAGATTACCGGGCTAGATCGAGGCACTAGGTCACAGAAGCACAGTGAAACAGTGGCGCTGACAATAGCGCCGACACAAGGCCTCTGTGAGAAGGGGTTATCAAGGGGGGGGAAGAGGGCGGGTCAAGCGGTGAGCGGGGCACACCGAGGAGCACTGACAAGCTGCACCCGGCCCTAGCCAGGCCGCTTCCGTGGGTCTCCTGCAGGCTCACACTTTTGCAGCAGCTAGCTACAGCTGCTATGCTCGTCTGCCACCCCCGTCTGCCAACCCCCCCGCTCCCTATCTACTTGGTTGGCGGGAACCGGGAGATGACCACACTTCTCCGCTTCGCCACTTGCCGCTTACCAGCCAGTGATAAACATTGGAGAACGATGCACCCGGGTCCTGCGGGAGTCCTGCGACTGGGCTGCAGCTGTGGATGCGTCTGGGCTGCGGGTCGCAGGCTGTGCAAGCTGAGCTCAAAGGTTGTGTCCTGGTCCGTCAGATGTGGTGACCCCACAAGCTCTCCACGGTCCCTCCACGGTGTGGGGGCCAAGACGGCTTGCTCTGCGGGTCCTCTACTTGCCCGCAGCCCCAGCCGCTGCACCGCCGCTCGGAATGTGCAACTGGGACTAACGCGAAACACGGAACCGGAACTGACACTTCAAGGGATCCCAGAACTGTGAGTACTATTCATGCTATAGTACCTAAGTATCAAGTTCTAAATACCCTGCTACCAAAATATCATAAACAGAATTTCAACTACCAAGGTATCATGAAGGTAAGTATATATGTATATTTTTACTATGCTTAACTCCAAACAGAGAGAGGGAAAGAAAGAGAGAGAGACAAACAATAAATCATTGCCCAGTCAGTGTTTTTTATTTAAACAGGAAATGTATTTTAATAGACACACGTCTTGATGGAACCCCCTCTAAACTGGATTCGTATAATAACTGGGTTACATGTTACTTACCCTGAAGAAAGGTTAGTTTGGGCAATGAACCACCTAAATCTGGAATAGACTCAGTGCTTCATTTGTTAAAGAATAAGTGCGGTCCCAAAGATTTGCTCAGAAGCCCGCTGACATTGCTTTCAAATGTGGGGGGTGCCAAATACCGAGGCTGCATAGTTTTGATTGCACCTCATACCTCTTTCATCCACCACCAGACAGCCCCTAACAATTTATCTCACTCTTTCATGGTCTTTTTCAAACCTGCATTTTTTCTTTGTCACTGTTTTTCCACCCTTCTCTTCCTCAGTCTTCCCCCTTTTGTTTTTTTCTCTCTCTTGCTCTGGGGAAAATTCTGATGAGGAAAAATAAGTGCAGGTCCCCAAAAATGAGTGCCAAAGGGCCCCACCGGCTCAGATTAAGCACTGAATAGACCCCTTAGCTTTAAAACACCATGAACAATTTTAACCATTTATTACAGAGCACAAAAGTGTATACACTAGTAAAAATGTCAGGACCCTCAACAGGCATAGTTCAGTATTGCCAGGGCATTCACACAAACTACGGTCCATGATTCAATTGAAATACAGTCCAGCATGTCCAGGGCCCTTCTTATCTCTCACCTGGGAGAAATGGAGTGGGACAATTTTCCACTCGACAGGTGACGTGTGATCTTGCTGAGCTCCAAGCAACCCCAGAACACTATTAAAATAATGTGGGTGCTTTCTGACCCTATGGCAGCATTCACAAAAATATGAAAACTTGATGCGTTATAGGATAAAGGGGCGCTAGACACACCACCGGCAGTTTTACCCCATCATTTTAATTTAGCTGCAGCCCGCAATTTATTTTTCTTTTTCTTCTTCTTGTAGACTCCCTAGGCATTAAGCCTATAATGCAGCTGCTGGCTGATGGTGTTAGTGCGAGTTCCTCTGCTTCCCTTGGAGCTCCTGTGCAATTCCTTTTGCAGATCACTTGGGGCCTGATTCACAAAGGGCCTCTGCACTCAGGGTGGAGGCCCTACAGTTGAGAATTCTCATTGCAGAGATTCCGCCCTGAGTGCGGAGACTCACCCACGACTGCGGGGCCTCCGCCACAAGTATGGAGGACCTTTGAGAATCAGACCTCTGATGGTCCCAGGGCAACCCGATTTCCTACCTTCCCTACTTGTTAAGCTCTCCACTCTTGGAAACCGGGCGGGGAACACCACTACCTCCTGTTGCCAATGCTTCTTCACTCCTGCGTACATGGAACAGGAGCAACACTGGCAGCCCTCACGGAGCAGCACATGCAGTCTGTGCTGCGCTTGTTTGAGGCATAATGCATCACATACACAGCGGTGTTGTGAGCTTGTCTGTTAGACCTGGCATCCTTGGCATAGTTTCCCCCTGTCTTTTTGCCTGTACCTCCTGTATGTTTGACTATATGCTGGACTATGTGCTGATTTGTGTACTCTGGGCACTTTACCATTGCTGATCAGTGCTTAAGTCCAAGTGCTCCCTATGTAAATTGTGATTATGATTGGTTATACATGATTGGCATATTTGGTAAGTCCCTAGTAAAGTGCACTATGTGTGCCCAGGGCCTGTAAATCAAATGCTACTAGTGGGCCTGCAACACTGGTTGCGCCACCCACATGAGTAGCCCTGTACGCTTGTCTGTGACATCCAATTGCAGTGACTGTGGGTTGGCCTCCAGTTGCAGCTCCTATTTTGGAGAGACTAAGGACTGGACTTTTGCTTTGGTATCCTGCTTGAGAAGATTCTCCAAGGGCTTGTGTATGCTTGCCTCCTGTTAAAAAGTCTCAGGGCCATCAAAGACTTCACCTGCAGCCCCTGAACTCCTCTGCTGGGATTTCTGACTTGCCAAGTGATGCTAATTCCAAGAAGAGCTGAAAATCAGCGCATCGCAATCTTGCCGTGCAGTTGAAAAACCAACGCATAGCTGCAGTGCGGTATGAAAGATTGACGCAGCGCCTGTCCACGACTGAAAAAACCACCGCAACCCAAGTCCAGAGCACCGTTTCTCTGATGTCCAAGACCCCCGCTCCGACGCAAGCTCTGATGTGTGGCTGAAGTTTCGATGCAGCGCCTGTTTCGCTGCATCGACTCCAGCGCATTCGTATTTACCACGCATCGCACCTGTGTTCCAAGTCTACATCGACGCTGGGCTTCAGTAAGGAACCAAGGCCACGTGTTTGGAGAAGTGACTCATCACCTCCCCGCACAGTAAAAACCGACACATCACCTCCTCTCACAGTAACAAACTGACGCATCACCTCCCCTGCGTAGCAGTAAGGAGCCGACGCATCACCTCCCCTGGGAGCAAGGAACCGACGCATCACCTTCCCTGCCTGTAAGAAACTGATCCATTGCTTTGCTTTCCTGCACCTCACCTCCCCAGCGTCTGTTTTCACCTTGTGATTTTGACACATCCCAAGTACTTTGTGCTAAAACGGATGCATCCATAATTCTATATGGACTAAACTATTTTAAACATTCTAAAAAAGATATCTTGAGTTGTGCATGTTTGATTTTTGTCATTTTGGTCTTGTTTGGTTTAGATAAAGATTGATTATTGTTCTAAACTGGTGTAGTGTCCATTTGTAGTGTTTTCACTGTGATACTGTGTGTTGATGTACAAATGCTTTACACATTGCCTCTGCGATAAGCCTGACTGCTCATGCCAAGCTACCAAGGGGGTGAGCAGTGGTTATCTTACTGTGTAATTGGGTCCCTACTTGGACAGGGTACAAGCCATTGCCAACTAGAGACCCCCATTTCTAACAGTGCCAAATAACTTTCATTCAAAACACCGATGATGGGCTGAAGAAGTGGGGTGAAGGGTCATTATTTTTTCTATTCTGTTTCTCTACACTGATGCTGGCATTCTTCTGGTAAATAGATCATTTTAGCAATCTGGTGTTCCAATGAGTGTTACTGTTAGCTCATTAACAGGAGATGCTGTAGTTTGCATCTGAAAGGCTATCTCTGCACTCTCACCCACTGGGCTGTTTAACCTATGATTACCTACAAGAAAGAAATGTAGAAAGCGAGGAACAACATTTTATTTTGTATTCACAATTCTGCAGTTTGGCACTACAACATTAGATAATACACTTTTTTTTCAGCCTACAGCATGTTGCATTGTGGGTCTTGTAATTCTACTTTTAACAGTATCATTATGAGATCAAAACCACATTCTGTGCCCTTTCCTGTTCGTGGAATACATGTCTGGGTTGGGTGACAGCTGAGCTTTGTGCATTCCCTGTAGACAGTCACACACAAAGGGAGCAGAGGTGTGCCTTGCATATCCTGATGGCCCATCACCAGGCTGATGGGTCTTCCTGAGCTAGAGTGAGAGGGAGGAGCTGACCCTTGCACCTGAATAGGGCTGTGCCTGTTCCCACACAAAGAGTTGCATACCCCCCTTTAGTGTTTCTGGAGCCAGGACATGGAAGGGTTGAGTCTTGTGCACTACAAAGACCTTTCTTTGAAGTATCCTTAATTCAAAGGCTGAAATGGGTATAAGTACTTGACTTCTGCCACTATATACTCAGAACACTTCTGGAACTGAGGACATTCTGCCAGGAAAAAAAGCTGTTGTGCTGCCAGGAGGGACTGCCTCTTTGCTGCTTGCTTTGCTGTGTTGGGCTGCTGCTTCTTGCCTGGGAGTGAGAGGACTGGACATAACTCTCTACATCCTGCATCTCTAAAGGTTCTCCAAGGGCTTGTTTGGGCTTGCCTCCTATTTCTGAGGTCTCAGGGATATCAAAGACTTAATCTGTCTCTTGCTACGAGCACCTGTGTTCCTCAGCTGTGTTTCCTGCTCTGTCAAATCCAGTCCTGGGTCCTTGGAAGTGAGTGTTTGGTTCTGCAACCCAAGAAACCAATGCATCGACACTGAAGCATCGTTCGGAACCGGCACATTCCCTGCGAAATCGACGCTTCGCTGCTGCCTGCACCGAAGCCGTGGACAACGCTCACAGAGTACGCGACGCAACAACCTCAACTTACAACGCAGCCCAACTTTGCCGACGCTGCGCCACCGAATCACTCCTGCTGCATGAGTCTCGAACAACGCATGGCCGATGTCTGTGACACACCATCCCTGACTCATTTCAGCCACTGCGTGACTACCTCTCCAATGCATGGCTTCAGCCCAGTGGTTTGATACAGACGCCTCCTAAGCGACGCACAGCGCTCTTGACATCGATGCATCAATGTCTTTGCACAAATTAGGAACCGGTGCATCACCTCCATTTTTCAATGCATCGTCCCCAAGCATCGACGCATCCAAGATACTGTCAGCAGGTCTGCATGACTCCTGTATCCGGCCCATGCTCCATTGCGGTCATTTTGATTTAATCTTGCAAAATTCCTATTTCGACTTGTGTATGTGGATTTGTGTAGCTTTGGTATTCTTTTACTCAGATAAATATTGGCTATTTTTCTATGATTGTGGTTCCTGCTTGGACATGGTGCATACCTCTGCCAACCAGAAACCCAATTTCTAATATCACCCACTACCCCTACCCTGCTCAAAACCCTAAAAACACCCTTACCACCCAATACTCATACCCATATCTAACCCCTAAATATATATATATATATATATATATTCACTGAAAAAATTATAGGTTTCAGGGACGTTATAGTTAGTTGGACATTTCTCTCGTACAAAACCATAGAAATTGCCCCGTTATAGTTAGTTCAGCTAACTATAACTCGCGCACCCGCAATGCACTTCTGATGACGTCACATATTACATCATTCATGACATGGTCAGTGACATCACTGATGACATCACTGATGACATCTCAAATGACATCACTGATGACATCAGTGATGACATCATCCAGTGACTGTGTGTTTCTGTAAAGTTTAAATATGTTTTATATATATGCCAAGGTGTATTGAAGAATGAGTGGGTGTATAAGTGTGTGGATGGAGGATTTTGTAGGTGCGTGACTGATTGTATAAGTGAGTGATTAAACGTGTCTTACTGAATGCATGGGTTAGTGACTAAACTGTGTGAATGTCTGTATCAGTCTGTCTGTTGTTGTGTAAGCTGCTGCATGGGTTGGTCAGTAGCTACATGAGTGTCTATATGGGCTATTGATTGGTTGCCTGAGTATTTGTATGGGTGCCTGAGTGTGTGTGTGGGTGGGTGGGAGGTGTGTGACTCTGTGCATAGATGTGTGAGTGGTTGATTCACTGGGTGTATGGGTTCAAGAGTGCATGTGCAAACAGCTGTATGGGTGGGTGGGTGAGTGTGTGAATGGGTGTGTTGGTGAGAGAATGGATGTCTCAGTGGTACATGCCCAAGTAACTAAATATGTAAAAGACAGTGTATGTGAGAGTTGGAGTATATAAATGACTATACGTGAGAGTCAGTGATTGTGAGAGTGGCTGTATGGATGAGTGTGTACTTGTGTCAGTGATTGTATAAGAGAGTAAGTATGCGTTTGTTTCTCTTTTAATAAGTGATGTGGTGTGTGTATAACTGTATAGGTCAGTAAATGGAAGTGTGATTGATTCTTTGCATGACTGACTAGCTGTGTGAATAACTCCATGGATGAGTGGTGGTGTGTGAGTGTCTGTATAGGTGTATGAGTGCTTATGATAGTGTTGTATTGATGAGTGACTGCATGTATGAGTGACTTTATGGGTGAATGAGTGGATGTGTGTGTAGACCTAGGAATCAGCGAGTGCGTAAGTAGTAACTGGTATTGGTGTGTCGATGGTTTCGAAAATGGTAGTCTGTATTTTACAGTGGGTGTATCAAAGGTTATATTAGAGTGTGAGGAGGTGCATCAGATATTCACGTGGATGATGTCATCAGTGATGTCATCAGTGATGTCATTTGAGATGTCATCAGTGATGTCATCAGTGATGTCACTGACCATGACTATGGTTTTGTACGAGAGAAATGTCCAACTAACTATAACGTCCCTGAAACCTATGGTTTTTTCAGTGAATTTCTGAGGTTTTTAAATGGTAATTTCTAACTATAACGTGCCTGAAACCTATGGTTTTTTCAGTGAATTTCAATGGTTTTTTAAATGCTAATTTCTAACTATAACGTCCCTGAAACCTATGGTTTTTCAGTGAATTTCAAAGGTTTTTAAATGCTAATTTCTAACTATAACATACCAGTCGCGTTTCCAGAGTGGTGGAGAAAGGTGAGCGTGGCCTCCGAAACACCTCTTAGCAATCCCACTGTATGGTATTTACTGTAGGTAACTGGAGGAGTAGTTAGCCCCCAACGTCAACCTTGGGGGCCAACTGTCCCTTTTATTACCACCAGTAAGTCCCACACAGCAGGATTGCTAAATTCTTATATCAGGCCCGCCCCCTCCCTGCACCACTGTGCCCTGTGGCGCGTTTTAAGTTGGGGGATTAAGTCCCCTTGAATCCTGAGGGTCCCTGGGGTCCAACTAGCCCACCAGGTACCTCCAGTAAGCACCACACAGCTGCGTTGCAGAGAGGTGTAAAAAGGGGCGTGGCCTCTGAACACCTCTCTGCAACGCAGCTCTGTGGCGCATACTGGAGGTACCTGGTGGGCTAGTTGGGCTAGGGACCCTCAGTATTCAAGGGGAATTAATTCCCCAACTTACAACGCACCAGGGGTTCGCATTTGCCGAGTGCTGCAGTGAGGGGGCGGGGCCTCCGCCGCGATGCCGGCTTTTTAAAAACATTTTTTTACAAGGGGGGCTGTGTGGCCCCCCTTCTTTTACATTAATTGGGGCCCTGGGGACCCCATTCCCCAGGGCCTGCTCTTCTTTTTTAAATTTAAAAAAAAACGGGAAGGGGGCCGCGCGGCCCCCCTCCCGAGGCCAATTTCGGCCCGAGGGCTTGGCCACATTTTAGTTTATTTTAAAATGTATTTTTAAAGGAGGGGGGGCTGCGTGGCCCCCCTCCTTAGTCCTCTAGTGGCCCCGGGGACCCCATCCCCCGGGGCTGTGCCTCTTTATTTTTAATTTTTATTTTTTTTACAATATTGAAGGGGGGCCGCAAGGCCCCCCTCCTGGGCCACTTCTGGCCCCGGGGACCCCATCCCCCGGAGCTGGCCCTCTCCGTTGGGGACTATGGGGGGAGCCCCAATGCCCCCAGGGTCCCGCCGGCTTCCCGCCTCCTGCGGGAGCCGGCATTGCTTTTCCACACAGGGAGCTGCTGACATGCAGCTCCCCTTGTGGAAAAGCAATCTGCTTTGGATTTTGGAAGCGAGAGCAGGAAACCTGCTCTCGCTTCCAAAATCCAAAGCAGTGTTTGCTATGACAGGGCGGGAGCCGCACAACTCCTGTCCTGCCATAGCAAACGGCAGTGTCCCGGGACACTGCAGGAGCCGGCCCTGGGGGTTGGCGGTCCCCAGGGCCATGAAGGGTTCCAGGAGGGGGGCCGCGTGGCCTCCTCCCTACCATTGCAAAGCCCCGGGGAGGTGGTGGTCCCCGTGGCTCGGGGGTCTGTAACGGACCCCCGCATTTACATTTTTAGTGCCCCGGGGAGGTGGCGGTCCCTGGGGCGTGTGGGGGTCCCTGGGGCACGAGGCCCCCCTCCCGGGCCACTTCTGGCCCCGGGGACCCCATCCCCCGGGGCTGGCCCTCTCCGTTGGGGACTATGGGGGGAGCCCCAATGCCCCCAGGGTCCCGCCGGCTTCCCGCCTCCTGCGGGAGCCGGCATTGCTTTTCCACACAGGGAGCTGCTGACATGCAGCTCCCTTGTGGAAAAGCAATCTGCTTGGATTTGGAAGCGAGAGCAGGAAACCTGCTCTCGCTCCAAAATCCAAAGCAGTGTTTGCTATGACAGGGCGGGAGCCGCACAACTCCTGTCCTGCCATAGCAAACGGCAGTGTCCCGGGACACTGCAGGAGCCGGCCCTGGGGGTTGGCGGTCCCCAGGGCCATGAAGGGTTCCAGGAGGGGGCCGCGTGGCCTCCTCCCTACCATTGCAAAGCCCCGGGGAGGTGGTGGTCCCCGTGGCTCGGGGGTCTGTAACGGACCCCCGCATTTACATTTTTAGTGCCCCGGGGAGGTGGCGGTCCCTGGGGCGTGTGGGGGTGCTCAAGCCCCCCACACAGGTTTTATTTAAAAAAAATAGAGCCCCGGGGAGGTGGCGGTCCACGGGCAGCGTGGGGGGGATTGGGACCCCCCTACATTTTTTTTATCACCCCGCGCTTGTTTGTTGAAGCCCCGGGGAGGTGGCAGTCCCCGGGGCTGCGGGGTCCCCCGCTGGCCCCCGCTAATGAATTTACAGTGCCCCCGGGACCTGGCCTACCCAGGGGCTTTTTTTAAACCAAGCGCGGGAGACCGCGCTTCGTTTTAAAAAAAAATTATTTCGGCGGGATTTGCGACCCCATCGCGATTTCCGCCGAAATTATAAAAAAAAAATGCTTTTTTTGGGCCCTGGGGGTCCTTGTGGGACCCCCTGAGCAGGCCTTGGGGGTCAGGGTGTTTCTACCCTGCCCCCTTTTCTTCTTTTTTAATGTTTTTTCTACTGTTTTCTTGTGACTCGGTTCTACCGAGTCACAAGATGGCTGCCAACACTTCCTAGTTTGGAGTGTTGGCAGCCAATTAGAATGAAGCTCGTGGTCGGTAGGGTTCGCGAACCCACCGCTGCCCCAGATATCGAAACTTTTTCTTTTTCTATTTTCTCAGGAACTACTGAACGGATTTACACCATTTAACAAAAAGGACTCTTTCTGAACTAAGACCTACCTTTTTGCCAAATTTGGTGTAATACCGTTCAGCAGTTCGGGCTGTAGCTTTGTCTAAAGTTTCCTACGGAAAATAACATGGGGAAAATGCGTTTTGGGACCCCCCTTTTTTCTCGGCTCCCGCTTGGCAAATCACCCCGAAACTTTCAAGACAGGAGCTGACCGGAGCTGATCACTAGTTTTGAAAATTTCGCGAAGATTCGTCAACCGGCGCCAAAGTTATTGGGAAAACAAAAACGCTTTTCCTATGGAAACTAGGTCCTAACTATAACTACCTACTGGCGACTGCCAGTAGGTATATATATATATATATATATATATATATATATATATATATATATATATATATACATTGCTTCCACTTGGCCCAAGTTTGGACGCCGGCGCTCTCAATGAGGGGCGGTGCGTATTTCCTCCGGCAGAGCCACGCCGGTAACTATTTCTTTGAAGTTGCCACAACAATGGATCGCACTCACTCGAGATAGAATTTGAAAAATGCGTCTTTATTAATACAAGGGTTTTGCCATGCCCAACGCGTTTCGGTCCTACAACATGGACCTTGATCACGGGATGATTGTAACTCGTTCTCAAACATCTTTTATTTCCTGCATTTTCTTACAAAAAAAGGGGGATTACTTCCTGTTTCCGTTCCATATGAGGCATTATGGTTAGTGTAGTCAAACCTCATAATCCTTTTTACGCATGGCACAAATTAAGTGATTAAATAAGTGTTATAAGTGACATACATAAAGTGAGATGTGAGAGTGTATTAAAAAGTTAATTAAATTTTGAGAGGCAAAAAGAGAAAGAAAAGAGAAAGGAAATTATATTTGAATTCTTCTCGTTTAAATAACACACAAAGGTTGTTAGTTCATGAGTTTTTGATTTTTGTGGAGTTCGAGTTCAAATCCCTCTAGTGGGAGAAAATTCCACCTTAGATGAATCATTTTCTTCATGGTGATATGCTATATTTTTTAGTTGGTGGCACAGTTTTTTTTTGTTTGTTTTTTTTTGTTTTTTTTTTCCCCTCTCTCGATTGTTTAGTTGATGTTATTTCTCCATTTAGAGATCACGATTGGTTTCAAGCCCTCCAGTGGGCAGATTCCTTCTTGATATCATTTCTCTGTGTTTGGATAGTTGTTTAGCGATTGTTTGTTCAAGACTGATGGTTCTGTTCCAATTGCAGTTTTCACTTATGTATTTTATCTTCACACTGGTTTTCAAAGATGCACATAAAGTTCTTCGTCCTGATTTAGGCCTCTAGGATTTAAGGTCCTGAATGTTGGAGCAATCTAAATCCGGACGCAAGGCAGCCACGGCGAACTTCATTCCCGATATCAGATTTGCAACAATGTGGCGACTGCAGTTGCCACTCTAAAAAGTTACCAGCGAAGCAAAAAAACGGCGGAGAGACACATACGGAGAGTGATGACGATAATCCGGCACCGGAGGGTGGAGGACGACGCCGAAACTTCTCCAAGTAAGTGTGGGAGACGCTGCGCTGAGGAACACTGTGTTCCTAAGTTAATTATATCAGCTGATGGACTGAAGTAAATCCGTTGGGGGTTCGCAAATACAGAAGAAACTGTCCACATGTTATATAAGAACTTATGCAAGGATTTTGTAAATCAATAGAAAATCTTAGAACAAGACTCAATTGACACGTGGCAAGGGCAGCTGTTACTTTAACGAAAAAATCAATAAATCTGACAAGGGCAAACTTTATTGCTTTGGAAATTGAACAAAAACCAGTAAATAGATAGCGCTGCCGCGAACTCGAGAGTGTGCCATAAAACTAACAGAAGGGAAACAAGGCAAATACAGTGCCCAAAAACTTTTGCCATGGAAAGGAGGGAGGCAAAGAGGAATGCAGAACTATCGGAAATATTTGAGGCAAGTTCAAGCAGTTCCAATTTGAAAGACAAACAATATGCAAAAAAACCGAGCAATGACAAAGAAACATTGAGACACTGGGAAAAACTATCAAAAAGGAAATCAATAAGTGGTGGGAACTGATAACTCGAAAAAATATGTAGAAGTTAAGAGAGTACCCAGAGGACTACGGTTAACATTAATGCCAAGCCACCAGGACACTAGTGGAGAATTGCTACAGGAGTGGGGTGAACACTTATTGGAATCATCAACAGGACTAATATTGATTCTAATCAAACATCTAGAAAAAGTTTTAAAGGAAATACAGACAGAGCTAACAAAATTGGAAGAGAATATTGAGAAAATGGAATTAATTGAGGAACTCAAAAAATTAAAAAGTGACATTATAATTAACCTGGAGAAACACGAAGAAAGAGTGAAGCAAAGAAAGCAATATAAATTCCAAAGGGATAAAATAGACTTTGAGGAAGGCAGAATTTTTACCTTCGGAAAAAGATTTGAATCTCAGAGAAGCAAGGAACAATTTCAAATATCGAACCAAGAATCTTCGAGCTATGAGTCACTAACCAGCACAGATACAAGTGATGCTGAGTGTGGAAACCAAGCAAGTGCGAGCAGTAACAAAAAGTCAACTTTTTTATCAGAAATGCGACTTGCATTACAACAACAAAACAGAGACAAACAACCAGGACGAGGCAGGGGGAGAGGACGTGGCATGGGCAGAAAAGAAAAACAAGACGAGGCAGTAGGGGGAACAGAAAGCCCAAAAATGGATACAACTATCAGGGGGCGGTTGAGACAACCAAGGAAATGATTTTGGAGTCCAGCCAAGAATTGAATGTGATTACCTTATCGGACAGAGCGCTAACAGAGAATGAAACTAAATTACTTAGAAAAGGCCTAAACTACTGCCCAGTGTCACACATAAACATAGCACAAACGAGAATAGACCTTTACAGGTATACACGCAAACTGAAACTAGCTAAAATATATGCAGACAAACCTAATGAAAGATTAAGTGTGGAAAATGAACCAACTAGCATATTACTAGCTGAAGATCATCCAGCTTTAGTAACATTAATAACAATGGGAGAGACCTCTGTTGAACAGCAATTAGAAAACCTGGAAGGTTTAGAGGAAGTCATACCATCACGAGGAACTGGAGAAAGCGGCATGAAGCCGAAATCCTTCTTCTACCCTGTCCTACCACCTGGAAACAAAGTGGACTTGTTCCATGAAGCAGTTATAGAAGATCTATACAAAATTGGATATGAGAACAGGAAGGATAACCTAACTCCGGGAGAGAGAGATGCCCTAAAAACGCTCCAACAGGACGATACTATCGAAATAAAACAAGCTGATAAGGGCGGAAACATTATAATTCAAAACAAAATTGATTACATTCAGGAGGCCCATAGACAACTGTCCAACGTAGAGTGTTATACGTGTCTGACTAAGGATCCAACAAAGGAAATAATGAAACAGCTTACAGTTCTCTTGGGAGATTGGTTGAATAAGGGACTAATTGATGAGGAAGAAAAAAAGTACTTAACCACCAGCTTCCCGGTAATGGCAACCATTTATTTCCTTCCTAAAATTCATAAGAGTAAAACCAACCCACCGGGCAGACCGATAGTATCTACAAATGGCTCTTTATTGGAACCAGTCTCAAATTATATTGATCACTTCCTTGCCCCACTTGTAAAAGACCTTAGCTCATATCTACAGGTCACTGGTGACCTTCTACAAAAATTGGAAGGTATAGCTTGGCAACCAAATTACAAACTTGTATCTATGGACGTAGTCTCGCTCTACACCAATATTGAACATCAATTTGGAACACAAGCATGCAAGTACTTCCTGGGTAAAAGAAATATCCAGTACCGATCACAAAACGAAATGCTAATCGAGATGATAACACTCTGTCTACATAACAACATCTTTCTATTTAATAAAAAAATCTACAAGCAAACAAAGGGCTGTGCTATGGGTTTTTCTTTCTCTCCCAATTATGCGAACCTTATGATGGGGTGGTTTGAGCAGAAAATAGCATGGTCACCTGAGAATGATCATTTTACTGAGAAATTGATACTTGGTCATTGATGACTTGCTCATCATATGGGATGGAACAGAAGCTGAATTTAAAACATACTTTGCAGTATTAAATAACAATGAGGCCAAGTTACAATGGAAATCAGTCCAAAAAAGGTGACCTTTCTAGATACATGCTTATATGTAGAGAATAACATGCTACAAACTACATTATTTAGAAAGAAAACTGCAACGAATGCTGTCTTGCATGGTGACAGCTTCCATAAAGAAACCCTGAAATGGAGCATCCCTTATGGGGAATTTCTACGCTTGAAGAGAAATTGTTCATCTGATGTGGAGTTTGAGAAACACAACGAAGCCACGAAATGGAGATTCAGTAAAAGAAAATACCCCAAAAAAGTACTTGAAAATAGTCTACAAAGTGTCATCAAGCAAAACCGCAAAGATATTCTAAGAAATACAAAGAGGAAGAACAAATTGGAATTACAAACATCAACAAATTCTCAGCAAATCAGACTAATCACAACATATAATGCGGAATCAAATAATCTAAGGAAGATCTTGACAAAACACTGGGGACTCTTGAAATTGGATCCAACATTATCAAAAATAGTAGGAGATTATCCAAACATCACACATCGAAGAGCTGCAAACATAAGAGACAAGCTAGTACACAGTCACTTTAAGCAAAACAGGCCCATCACATGGATGCAAGAAGAAGGCTTTTGGCCTTGTAAAAACTGCAAAGCTTGTAGAATTGGAAAACCAAAAAAAGAAGTAGAGATTGGCAATGGAAAGAACTGGAGAATCAGGCAACACATCACGTGTAAAAGTACATTTGTCGTATACATAGTGGAGTGCCCGTGTAGACTTAAATACATAGGAAGCACAACTTGTGAGGTCAAGAAAAGAGTCCTGGAGCATATTCGAGCGACTAAAAACATAGATCGATCAAATGCAATAGCTAAGCACATGGAAACAGTACACAAGAGTAACTGGGAAGAACTGATTTTCTATGGAATAGAACAAATACCACAGTCTGAAAGAGGTGGAAACCGTGAGAAGCTATTGAGACAAAGTGAATCGAAACATATAGTAACATTCAGGACCTTAAATCCTAGAGGCCTAAATCAGGACGAAGAACTTTATGTGCATCTTTGAAAACCAGTGTGAAGATAAAATACATAAGTGAAACCTGCAATTGGAACAGAACCATCAGTCTTGAACAAACAATCGCTAAACAACTATCCAAACACAGAGAAATGATATCAAGAAGGAATCTGCCCACTGGAGGGCTTGAAACCAATCGTGATCTCTAAATGGAGAAATAACATCAACTAAACAATCGAGAGAGGGGGGGAAAAAAAAAAAAACTGTGCCACCAACTAAAAAATATAGCATATCACCATGAAGAAAATGATTCATCTAAGGTGGAATTTTCTCCCACTAGAGGGATTTGAACTCGAACTCCACAAAAATCAAAAACTCATGAACTAACAACCTTTGTGTGTTATTTAAACGAGAAGAATTCAAATATAATTTCCTTTCTCTTTTTCTTTCTCTTTTTTTGCCTCTCAAAATTTAAATAACTTTTTAATACACTCTCACATCTCAGTTTATGTATGTCACTTATAACACTTATTTAATCACTTAATTTGTGCCATGCGTAAAAGGATTATGAGGTTTGACTACACTAACCATAATGCCTCATATGGAGCGGAAACAGGAAGTAATCCCCCTTTTTTTGTAAAAATGCAGGAAATAAAAGATGTTTGAGAACGAGTTACAATCATCCCGTGATCAAGGTCCATGTTGTAGGACCGAAACGCGTTGGGCATGGCAAAACCCTTGTATTAATAAAGACGCATTTTTCAAATTCTATCTCGAGTGAGTGCGATCCATTGTTGTGGCAACTTCAGAGAAATATATATATATATATATATATATATATATATATATTCACTGAAAAACCATAGGTTTCAGGCACGTTATAGTTAGAAATTAGCATTTAAAAACCTTACAAATTCACTGAAAAACCATAGGTTTTAGGGACAGTTATAGTTAGTTGGACATTGCACTCGTACAAAACCCGTGAAATTCCCCCGTTATAGTTAGTTCAGCTAACTATAACTTGCGCCCCGCAATGCACTGCTGATGACGTCACATATTACATCACTCATGACATGGTCAGTGACATCACTGATGACATCACTGATGACATCTCAAATGACATCACTGATGACATCATCCAGTGACTGTGTGTTTCTGTAAAGTTTAAATATGTTTAATATATATAGGGAAAGGCGTATTGAAGAATGAGTGGGTGTATAAGTGTCTGTATGGATGATTTAGTAGGTGCGTGACTAACTCTATAAGTGAGTGATTAAACGTATCTTACTGAATGCATGGGTTAGTGACTAAACTGGGTGAATGTCTGTATCCGTCTGTCTGTTGCTGTGTAAGTGGCTGCATGGGTTTGTGAATAGCTACATGAGTGTCTATATGAGTTATTGATTGGTTGTCTGAGTATCTGTATGGGTGCCTGAGTGTTTGTGTGGGTGGGGTGTGTGCGACTCTGTGCATAGATGTGTGAATGGGTGATTCACTGGGTGGATGGTTTCAAGAGTGCATCTGTGATAGACTGTATGGGTGGGTAAGTGTGTGTAAGAGTGTGTTAGTGAGTGAATGTATGTCCCAGTGGTACATGTGTGAGTAACTACATATGTGAAAGGCAGTATATATGTGTGTTGGAGTATATAAATAGCTATAAGCGAGAGTGTGTGATTGTGAGAGTGACTGTATGGATGAGTGTGTGCTTGTATCAGTGATTGTATAAGAGCGTAAGAATGTGCTAGTATTTGTATGAGTAAGTGAGCTGGTGTGTGGATAACTGTATAGGTGAGTAAATGGCAGTGTGTTTAATTATTTGCATGACTGACTAGGTGTGTGAGTACCTCTATGGATGAGTGGTGGTGTTTGAGTGTCTATATAGGAGTATGAGTGCATATGATAGTCCTGTACTGAGTGACCGTAAGTATGAGTGACTGTACGGGTGAGTGAGTGGATGTGTGTGTAGACCTAAGAATCAGTGAGTGGGTATGTAGTTATTGGTGTTGGAGTGTCTATGGTTTTGCGAATGGCAGTCTGTAATTTAGAGTGGGTGTATCAAAGGTTATATTAGGGTGTGAGGAGGTGCATCAGATTATCACGTGGATGATGTCATCAGTGATGTCATCAGTGATGTCATTTGAGATGTCATCAGTGATGTCATCAGTGATGTCACTGACCATGTCATGAGTGATGTAATATGTGACGTCATCAGCAGTGCATTGCGGGGCGCGAGTTATAGTTAGCTGAACTAACTATAACGGGGAATTTCACGGGTTTTGTACGAGTGCAATGTCCAACTAACTATAACTGTCCCTAAAACCTATGGTTTTTTCAGTGAATTTGTAAGGTTTTTTAAATGCTAATTTCTAACTATAACGTGCCTGAAACCTATGGTTTTTTCAGTGAATTTCAAAGGTTTTTTAAATGCTAATTCCTAACTATAACATGTCTGAAACCTATGGTTTTTTTCAGTGAATTTCAAAGGTTTTGTAAATGACAATTTTTAAATGTATTAATTGTTATTTTTTTTTTCTTGATACTGATTTACATTTTTTTAAACTATTTATTTTTAGATATTTTATTTTTTAAATTACATTGTAATTACATTATAAATTACATTACAAAATATACTTTCTCAGAATGAATTACTTTAGTTTAAATACTTTGCAAATAGGCAATAGACTTTTAAGTACAGTAGTTACAGTTGTTGCAATGGGCAACACAATTTCAAACACAATGCAACATTGAGCTCAATGTGAATTTCTACTTAAATGCAATTAGTTACTTTATGGATTACTTTTCTAACCACAGGACTGGATCCTAGATTCAGTCCTGGGACATCTCCTGTAAACAGTTGAGTAAAAGCGTTTTGTTTACAGTAGTGATTTTTATGGAATATTATTGTATTTTAAAAGTTGACACTTAGAAACTTTTTCACATAGAATCACCAATGTTATCCTATGGGAGGAAATTCACTTAGCAGGTAAGTAGTGTTATCGTTACTTTTTCTTACTCAGTGGTGGATCCTGGATCGAGCACTGGTGCATCTCCTGTAAACAGTTGAAAGAATGCGTTTAAGTCATACAGGCGATTTTTAAGGAATATTTGTAGTTTGTGAAAATTGACACTTTGAAACTTTTCTGCTGAAAACCAGACAATGGATTCCTATGGAAGGAAATACAAGTTACTGGTAAGTACGGTTAGAATTACTTTTCAGGGTCAGTGCTGGGCTAAATGATGCAGCACTAGGTTCTCTCCTGATAACAGGTGAGTAAATCGGAATTCGTAGTTCGGTTGATTTTAGAGGACTATTATAAAGTTCCAAAACTCCACACTTAGAAGAATTTCCAAGTGAAACCAGTCAATGTTAGCCTATGCAAGGAAATTCAAGTTACTGGTAAGTACGGTTAGAATTACTTTTCAGGATCAGTACTGGGCTCAAAGATGCAGCACTGAGGTCTCTCCTGATAACAGGTGAGTAAATCGGAATTCGTAGTTCTGCTGATTTTAGAGGAATATTTGTATGTTTCAAAAATTGACACTTAGAAACGTTTTCAGCACAAGCAGGCAATGATATCCTATGGAAGGAAATTCAAGTTACTGGTAAGTATGGTTAAAATTACTTTTCAGGATCAGTACTGGGCTCAAAGATGCAGCACTGAGGTCTCTCCTGATAACAGGTGAGTAAATCGGAATTCGTAGTTCGGCTGATTTTAGAGGAATATTATAAAGTTACAAAACTCCACACACAAGAATTTCCAAGTGAAACCAGTCAATGTTAGCCTATGGAAGGAAATTCAAGTTACTGGTAAGTACGGTTAAAATTAATTTTCAGGATCAGTACTGGGCTCAAAGATGCAGCACTGAGGTCTCTCCTGATAACAGGTGAGTAAATCGGAATTCGTAGTTCGGCTGATTTTAGAGGAAAATTTGCACAATGGTGAAGGAAGGGGGTGGTGCCTGAGGTGACATGTCTGCAAACACGCCCTGTAGCGCGTTTTAAGTTGGAGAATTAATTCCTCCTCAATCCCGAGGGTCCCTAGGGGCCAACTAGCCCACCCTGTACCTCCAGTATGCGCCAGGGAGCTGCGTTGCAGAGAGGTGTTCAGAGGCCATGCCCCTTTTTTCACCTCTCTGCAACGCAGCTCTGTGGCGCTGTCTGGACGTACCTGGTGGGCTAGTTGTCCCCCAGGGACCCTCAGGATTGAAGGAGATTTTATTCCCCATCTTAAAACGCGCCACGGGGCCTGTTTGCACACTTGTCACCTGAAGCCCCGCCCCCTCCCTTCACCACTGTGCAAACACGCCCCGTGGCGCGTTTTAAGTTGGGGGATTAAGTCCCCTTGAATCCTGAGGGTCCCTGGAGTCCAACTAGCCCACCATGTACGTCCAAAAGCGCCACAGAGCTGAGTTGCAGAGAGGTGTAAAAGGGCGTGGCCTCTGTACACCTCTCTGCAACGCAGCCCCTGGCGCATACTGGAGGTTCCTGGTGGGCTAGTTGGCCCCCAGGGACCCCCAGTATTTAAGGGGAATTGCTTCCCATCTGCAAACGCAGCAGGGGGCGCGTTTGCAGAGTGCTGCAAGCAGGGGGGCGTGGCCTCCGGCGCGATGCCGGTCTTTTTTTATTTTTAGAAGGGGGGCTGTGTGGCCCCCCCTTGTTTTTCTAATTTTTTGGCCCTGGGGACCCCATCCCCCAGGGCCAGCCCCTAATATTTTGTTAAATAAAAAAAAATTGGAAGGGGGCCGCATGGCCCCCCCTCCCCAGGCCTTAATCGGCCCGGGGACCCTATCCCCCGGGCATGGCCTTCTTTTTAAAAAAAAAATGCTATGGAGGGGGGCTGCGTTGCCCCCCTCCTTAGGCCACTTATGGCCCCGGGGACCCCATCCCCCGGGGCCGGCCTTTGTTTTTTTTTAATTTAAAAAAAAAAAATGTTCGTTTCTTGGGGAGGGGGCCGCGTGGCCCCCCTCCTGGGCCACTACTAGCCCCCCACGGTCCCGCCGGCTCCCGCGTCCTTCGGGAGCCGGCATTGCTTTTCCACATGGGGAGCTGCTAAGATGCAGCTCCCCGTGTGGAAAGCAATGTGCTTTGGTTTTGGAAGAGAGAGCAGGTTTCCTGCCTCTCTACAAAACCAAAGCAGTTTGCTATGACAGGACGGGAGCCGCGAGGCTCCCGTCCTGTCATAGCAAACTACAGTGTGCCGTGGTAGGCACCCCGGGACACTGCAGGAGCCGGCCCTGGGGGTGGTGGTCCCCAGGGCCATCAAGGGCTCCAGGAGGGGGCCGCGGCCCCCCTCCCTCTATTGGCAAAGCCCCGGGAGGTGGTGGTCCCTGGGGCTCGTGGGTCCGTAACGGACCCCCATATTGAAATATTTAGTGCCCCGGGAGGTGGCGGTCCCTGGGGCGTGTGGGGTGGCTGGAGCCCCCCACACAGGTCATTTTATTTCCCGGGGCTGCGGAAGGGCCGAGAGCCCTCCCGCACCATTATCTTTTTAAAGCCCCGGGGGGTGGCGGTCCCCGGGGCTTGGGGGGGCCTTAGAGGCCCCCCTACACATAAAAATAAAAAAGCAGGCATGCCCCCGGGACTTGGGCCACCTGGGGGCCAAATAGCATCAAAGCGCGGGAGACCGCGCTTCGATTTTTTTTTTTCCGGCTGGATCCGCGCACCCAGCGAGTTTTTGCCGATTTTTTCAAAAAATAAATAAATATTTTTTTGGCCTTGGGGGTCCTTTTGGGACCCCCTGAGCAGGCCTAGGGGGTCAGGGTGTTTCTACCCAGCCCCCTTTTTGCGTTTGCGCACTTGTTTCTGTCTACCGAGGGACAAAATGGCTGCCAACACTTCCTGATTTGGAGTGTTGACAGCCACTTGACAGCCAATTAGCATGCAGCTCGTGATCGGGAGGGTACGCGGACCCTACTCGGCCATAGATATATATGTGACTTTACTTTTGATTTTCTCAGGAACTACTGAACGGATTTACACCATTTAAGCAAAAGGCACGACACTGAACCAAGGGCTACCTCTTTGCCAAATTTGGTGTAATTCCGTTCAGCAGTTCGGGCTGTAGCTGCGACTAAAGGTTCCTATGGAAAAATGAATGGGGAAAACGTGTTTTGGGACCCCCCTTTTTTCTCGGCCCCCGCTTGACGAATCACCCCGAGACTTTCAGGATAGGAGCGGACCGGAGCGCTCCAACAAGTTGGAAGCTTTCGCAAAGATTCGTCAACCGGCGCCAACGTTATTGCAAATAGAATGTTGCGGATTTCCTATGGAAAATAGGTCCTAACTATAACTATCTACTGGCGACCGCCAGTAGATAATATATATATATCTCCCAGTGGAGGTCGCCACTGGGTAGTTATAGTTAGGTCAGTGTTTCCATAGGAAATGCATTTTTTGTGTTGCCAATAACTTTGACACCGCTTGACGAATCTACTTGAAACTTTTTTAAAAAGTGATACTTTTTGACTAATTTGCGCATGGAAAGTTTCGGAGTGATTCGTCTAGCGGGGGCCGAGAAAAAGGGTGGTCCAAAATGTGTTTTTCCCATAAAATTTTCCATAGTAATTTGGACACAGCTGCAGCCTAAACCGCTGAACGGTTTGACACAAAAGGTATCAGAAAGCTAGATCATGGTCCAAAAGAGTGCTGTTTGTGTTTTGGTGTAAATCCGTTCAGTAGTTTTTGAAAAATTCAGGTTTAAAAAATTGCAGCCATTTTAGGACCTAGGACTTGGTCCTGAGTCCAAAGAGAAATGCAAAAAGAAGAAATAGGTGCAGTGGAGGGATCCCCTGATCCCCTAGGCCTGGTGGTCGGGTCCTGGAGGGACCCTGTCTGAGGCCAAAAAGTTTTTTTTTTTTTTGTTGTTGCTGCAAATTCATGCCTTTCAAGCCCCCCCCAGGGGAAAGGCATGGAGTTTAATTAAGGGGTTGGGTGAATGGCCCTCCTCCCCAAATCACCAAAAGAACCCAGGGACCCCATTCCCTGGGACGTATTCCCCAGGGCATATAGCTAATGAAGGGCTGCTCCAGCAGGGTTGGAGTAATGCTGGTTCCCGCTGCACCCACGATGGATGCAAGCAAGAGAGCTGGCGGGGTTGCAGGGACCCTGGGCCTCCCCCCACAACTCTCAATGAGGTACTAGCCATGAAGGGCTCCACTCTAGTGTTGGAAGTGGAGCTGTCATGGCATCACCTGAATATTCGTGGAACCTTTTAGATGTACATTGAGAAGTATTGCCCTTTTTGGAAATAAGACAACTTTTTTGTTAACTATGATGTTACAGGAAAAGAGAAGTAAGCTTACACGTTTTATACCAGTTATCAAGTCAGGTCAGCTATTGTCATGGAATACACTTCAGTATCATATTAAGAACAATAACCCGCAATGTGGCTGAAGTCCAATGATGTCCTGCCTTGGAACACCTAATATATCACAAGGACAGCCCATATGCCCACGGAGACAAGGGTCAATGTTTACTATGCATACAGAGTGCCGTGGGGCTCATTCAACATGCGGGACACCCTACAACCTGGTTGGGGAGTCCACCAATAAATGTATTATTATAATAATCCAGTAATCACCTATTACTTGAATTATGTACAAAGAAAACATGAGACTGAGAGGGTTCCTGTTACTGGTATGTATTACACAGATTATATGCAACAGTCAGTGCGACAGTAAACAAAAGCACAGATGAAGTAGTCCTCAGGTAGGTGAATAAATACAAATAACACATATCTAAGACACTGTACAAATACCCTAGTTACATACATGATTTTAGATATACATGTTGGGATGTTGTGGATCAATCCACAATCCCTATTGGTCACACTGAATCTGGGAACCCAGGGGGGAAATATATTGATGTTTCGACCCTAAATTAATGAAGGGGTCTCTTCAGTACTAAGTAATCTGGCAAAGAACCTGCATATAGATGGAGACAGAAACTCAGAACCAGTCATCAGTTCAATTACAGCTCATCTGCAGATATATCAGACCATATCGCAAGATCACAAGGTCTCCAAAACACTCACCAATTGTGAGCACTTGTTCAACATCCAGTCTACTCCACAGACCCACCACAATCAATGTAAATATGCCTGCAACAAATTCAGACAACATGTGCTTAGATTATTCGTGCACCTATGGTAAATCACCAAAGCTACTATTTCTGCCTCCAGTCACCAATGAAGTAGAGGTCAACAATGGTGGGCAGAGACCTACAACAAGTCCCTAGAAAGCCAGTTCACCTTAATATTGTTGTGATGGACAGCTGCATGCCAGTGTCAATCTACCATCAATGTGCACTGACTGTACTTTTGTACGGTGAGTGAAAAACAATAACACAACGATCATGATCAGCCCTTGTGTTGAAATTAACAAGGTGGGGGCACAGCATGTATAAGTCAATCCTTAACATTCACAATCAGTGCGCTCATTCATTACGGGCATAAAAGTACCCACTTGTAAAGAAGTGTGTACGAGACGTATCACATTCTCAATGCCTCTTATGTACATGGTCATAGCAACACTCGTATCACATCGCGTGTTGCGCTGCAAAAAACAAAATATCTCAACATCACACTGATGCTTAATAGGCTAACACCATGCAACAATCAATAGTACCCCGTCAACGCCATCTTAATTAGCCTCTTTGCGCTTTAATTAAAGTATTGTGGTCACTTTGTAAAATTCTTCAAAATCCAATTTCCAGTAGTCCTTCTTAAAGACATAAATTAAAAATCACCAATCCTGTCTGACCAGATACTCGGTTCGTGCATTGGACCAAACTCATAGTGTGTTCTTACCTATGTGCGGTGAACTCCATCCGCCAGAGGTTGCCGCCAACTGATGCTGCATGCAGAATCAAGAAGCCGCAGCAGACGCTGCTCACTTATCTAAGTGAGTGTCCCTTTCCCGCTAGGTCTCCAACCATGGCTGCTATCTTGGATGAGGATTACCCATATCTGATCTAGTGCTACAGTGCAGTGAATCATAAAAGCACCCATTCCTATTTAGCGGGATGCTTACTTGTGTTATTGTCACAAGAGCCTACTCTTAGATAAGCTGGCAGCGTCTGCTGCAGCTTCTTGATCCTGCACGCGTCATCAGTTGGCGGCAACCTCTGACAGTTGGTAAAATGTTTTACGAACTGTTGAAAGTGATGCTAAATCTCATGTCTTTACTTGACATAATCAAAACATGATGCCCTTGACTTTGAAGCAAAAAAACGCTGAGGGCTCCCTAAATTTCACAAAGATTGGAAGCCTCCTAGATTTCCAAAGGCCCTGGACAGAGCAGCATCACCTGAGGGGTGGGAGAGGAGTCTCTCCAGCATTCCTGGGACTTATATTATTTTGGTTGTAGTTCTTTGCGTGAGCCGTTACATTAGTGTTCTAAAGTTACACCATGTAAAGGTCAAAAAGCAAATCCAGTCCTCTTTTTTGAGTTGCATTTGGCAGCTCAGCTTTATAAACGTACCTATGGCTTCCAAGATACATACAATTGGCTTTAGAACTGTCACTTTCAGCCACTGGCTTTTTTTGCCAAGCCTCTTTCAGCCAGTCGCTTAAGACTAGGGGTGGGTGGGAATTTCGCGGAGTTACCTAAAAACTCTGCGAGATTACATGAGCGCCGGAATTCCTGTCTGTCGCTCTGCTCATGTTGATTTTATGCACCAGGAGCTTGTCCCACACTGTAAAATCAGCGCAAACAGCACCATGCAGCGCGCTAGAGAGCACTGCTTCTTTCTGCCACTCGAGTAGATTTTCTAATCGAGCTGCGCTTTCGCAACGTGAGCAGCAGCTTTCTCAACGCGAGCGGTAGCGGCTTGCCACAACTGCCTGCGTTGAGAAATCTCACCAGGAGGCAGTCTGGCACCCATTTTTTCTCACTTGTGCTCGGCAACTTAACTATGGTGAGCTGCACGCAGAGTTTTTGCCAAACGGAGTGGGCAAAACTCCAAAAACTCAGCCGGAGGAGTGGAGTTTACCGCCCACCCCTACTTAAGACTTCGTCAATCACATTTTGGCTCAGACCAGAGGGGTATTTTGTCTCACCTAATGCTACTGGAATGCAGTAGCAGCCCGTCCCCAGCCAAAGTGGCAGGCAGACTGGAGGAGGGAGCTGAGGCGGGGGGTGGCATGGGGACAAAATAATGATAATAAAAAATAAAAAAAACTTACATGATCATCGCTGCCGCCGATGCCCGCGGCATCGCGCTCCTCCAGGCTTCTTATGGGGACAGGATCCCAGAATGCACTGCGGTCAATCCTGATGCTGCATGAAAGCAGCATCCGGATTGGCCTGAGTGCTGGGACTGCGCTCCCAGGCAGACTGGGAGACTGTCCCTGCTCTCCCCAGCCCCAGCAACATAGCTGGGACTGGAGAGAGCTTCACTGCACATGACGGTTTGGCTGGCCTGAGACGGCCAGCCAAACCGTCGTGTGCAGTGAAGGGAGTGCACTATCACTCCCCCACCACAGTGTCATCCCCCTGGACCCGCGCCCAAGACTCGTCAGAGTCCTGGGGGCAGGTCCAGAGAGATTAAAATAAGACAATACTAAAACAGGTTTAAAAAGCGTTTTATTTGAGGATGGTGACGGGGGGGCGGCGCTCCTCCACTCTAATGGAGGGGCCGCTGCTGCTGGAATGTATACTTTTACTCTCAATGGAGTGCGTGCATTGGAATGCATCAGTGTGACAAATTGGGTTGTTGGTTGAGGGGGTGAAACCCAACTCAAGCAACAGCTACAATCCTTCTCAGTTTGCAACACAAAAAGTCACTAAATTAGCTAGTGCTTAGCCCTCTGGTATCTTGGCACAAAAGCAGTTAGGCTTAACTTAAATGCAATATAAACATTTATGCAGCACTAAACACTATTAAAGTGGAAACAATACAAGAAAAATCCCACGCTAATTTATAAAAATAGAGCCAATTTTAATAAAAGTTTTGATCCCAAACAACAAGAATCCAATCAGTAGAACCAGAGAATTTTGAAAGTTTAAATTGAAAAATAGTATCTAAAAGATCAAAGTGCAAACCACGGACATGTAGTCGTGCGAGACCAGGGCAAAGTCAAAAGTTATGGCTGAGAGTGATGCAGCATTGTTCTGCCAAGGAAAGTGGATTGGGCCCGGTCAACGCTTACCCTCAGATGTTTGAAGAAAAAATTTATGGGAAGGTAGAGTTCAGCGGGGCAAGGCAACCAGCGCTGTCTGAGGAGGAGGCAGCAACATTGGGGAGCTGCTGGACGAAGTCGTGGTGAAGATTTCTACATTCGGACTTAGGGCCTGATTTAGATCTCGGCAGACGGGTTACTCCAGCACAACGTGCCGGATATCCCATCCGCCGTAATATATATCCCATAGGATATAATGGTATTTATATTTCGGTAGACAAGACATCTGTCACCGTTGTGACGGAGTAACCCGTCCGCCAAAATCTAAATCAGGCCCTTAGTTTCTTTTATGTAATTTGAAAATCTCCACCTGGACACATCTGCAGGCTACAGCTGACGAGGGTTCCACAAAGCCGGATACCCCTTTTGCAAGAAGCCGCTAAACAGGATTTGCTGCTGTGGAGTAGAACGTAGGAAGAGCTGTCACAAAGTCAGGCCGACGATGCACTCTCAGTGGATCGATGAGCAGGTAGATCCCTGTCTCCTCTCAGTTTTCAAAGCACTCTTCAAGGCTCAAGTTTTGGATTTGGGCTATCTGAGTACTTTTAGCACCACTTCCAATGGTCCAGCACTAGAGGGCACCACTTGGAGGACATGACTCACTCAGGCTGGGTCTAGGCACAGGTTCAAGATGGTTGGACCCTTTTCTGTCCCTGAGGCTCTGATCAGTAGTCCAGCCAACTAACCCTTGGAGTCACACTGAAAATCTTGGGTTCAAGCAGGAAAGCAGGCCTCAGGCAATAGAGAAGTTTTCTGAGAGTCCTTACACAGGTCCTGAAGTGAACTAAAGAGTGGGTCTGAGGGGTCCTTGTTTTATACCAGGTACCAGCTTTGAAGTGGAAGAAACTCCTGGAGTTTTTCCCTTGCAGAAGTGTCTGGAAATTTCTGCTGGCCTGCCCTGATCCCAGGTTGCGTGCAGTCACAATAGGCTCTGAAGTTCTTTGTGTGTGAACTGAGGCAGTGTCTTGGAAGGTTAAGTAGGTCTGTGCACAGCTCTGCTCCCCCCCAACCTGCTTGGATAGCCCACCCTTCCAATACCCAGTCACTCTATTAGGTGGCTGTCTGGGAGGAATACACAAAGGCCGACTCTCAACTACACCTAGTCATATTGCCCAAGAAACAGGCTGCAGGCACCAAATAGTTAGGACAAGAAAATGACAACTTTCTAGGGGACGCCTGGAAAGACTTTGTCTCGGAACTTGATGTCCCATAATTCATCACCCTAGGTGAGGAGGGGCTGCCGCTCTTTTCCCGCAGTTCACCTGGGCCGCATGCTTTATAAGCGTCCACCACCTCTCGGGGTGTGGGACACCTGGAAAGACTTTGCCTCGGGATTTGTTGTACCATAATACATTATTTTATTTATTTATTTATTTGACTCATTTATATGGCGCACGAATCATCCCCAGGGGGATCTCTCGGCGCCCGAGAAAGAGGCAGATGTAGAGTAAAATATAATATTCGTTCATTAGAATAGCCAGGTCTTAAGCAACTTTTTGAAATGTGGGAGGTTTGGGCAGGCACGGATATGCTCTGGGAGCTCATTCCAATGTTTGGTGGCCAGGTAAGAGAACGCACGACCCCCATTTTGACTTTCCTTATTCTCCTGCTACAAAGCAGGCTGCGATTACTGGACCGGAGTTGTCGTCCAGGTTGATAGCGTTCAATTTTATTATTCAGATAAGCCGGGACCGTGCCATGCAGGGACTTAAAGACCAAGCAAAGTAACTTGAAGATGGCTCGTTTCCTTACAGGAAGCCAATGTAAATGACGAAGGAGAGGGAGGGAAGGGGTTCGTGCTGGTTTGTTAAGGGCAAGACGGGCTGCAGTATTTTGCACCACCTGCAGCTTAGATAACAAGTCTTCCCTAATTCCTACCAACAAGGAATTACCGTAATCCAGGCGACTGATAAGAAGCGACTGAATGAGAGTCTTTCTGGCATTCAATAGAATCCAGGGAAAGATCTTTCTGAGTAACCGCATGGTCCCGTAACAGGTCCCTGCAAGAATTTTCACCTGCTCTTCCATTGAAAGCTTATTATCTATTCTAACCCCTAAGTTCTTAGCCCACCCTCTTGGGGCGGGTGCTTCTCCTAATTCTGACGGCCACCAGTCAGCACTCCACAGCTGTTCTGCCTTGCCAAACAACAAAATCTCCGTTTTAGAGGAGTTAAGTTGCAGAAAGTTCTTCCTCATCCAGCTAGCAATGCTCGTCATACAAGTTATAAACTTCGCTTTGGTTTCTGCGGGGTTGTTCTCTATGTGTACTATCAGCTGCGTATCATCAGCATAGGATATGGTGTCAAACCCGTAATTTCTGATGATTGAGGCCAAGGGGGCAACATATAGATTGAACAGCGTGGGGCTCAATATAGAGCCTTGTGGAACCCCCTTGTCCACCACAGCTGTATGTGACACAAATGAGTCCAACTGGACACATTGTGTTCTATCTGACAGATAACTCCGAATCCAATCAAAGGCCAAACCTCTGACACCAATCTCTCGAAGCCTGCTCAACAGGATACGATGAGAGATGGTGTCAAAGGCTGCCGACAGGTCAAGCAGTACTAGCATAACTGGAGAGTCCTTATCCAGTGACATCCTTAGCGTATCCGTAACCTCTAATAAAGCGGCCTCAGTGCTGTAGGATGCACGGAACCCGGACTGGGATGGGTCTAGTATTTCATTCTGTTCTAAGTATCTAGAAAGATGTCGATTAATTATTGTCTCCATGATTTTAGAACAAGGGAGAAGGGAAATTGGCCTGTAATTCTGTAAGTCCGTAGGATCTGCTAAGGCTTTCTTGAGCAGGGGCTTGATACGTGCGTTCTTCCATTTGCATGGGAAAGTTGCAGTCGCTAATGAGATGTTACATATTTCTGCAAGTGAGTCCGCTACAACCAGGGATAGTTCAGACATAACCGCAGGTGGTACCGGGTCTAAAACAGAACCCGATTTCACCTGAGCTAGAAGGGCGCCTGCCTGCTCGCCGGTAATGATGGGGAAGCATTCTAAAGTCGGGGAACAGGGATTTCCCTGGGAGGGGGCTCTCTCCTGAACATCCTCTTCCGGCCTGAAGGAGTGATAAATTGTCTCGATCTTATTAGTAAAATGGGTCGCTAGGTGATTACATACTTCCTGCGTGGATGGCGGGAGTGGGTTGTTTGCCCTTGGATTTGTAAACTCCTTCAAGATGGCAAAGAGCTCGCGCGAGGAGTCCTTAGCTCCTATAATGTGAGAGCCTAAATAGGTTCTCCTGGCTACATTACAACTATTTAAGTAGATTCTATGGGCCTCTCGGTAGCACCGTTCATCTTGCTCGGATTTAGACTTTCTCCATTTCCTTTCTTTTACCCTACACAGGGCGTTTTCCCTTCTAAGTATATCGGTATACCACGGTGCCGGGGATGCCCTGGTCTGAATCTTTACCATCTTCAATGGTGCAACAAAGTCGAGAACCTCTGTAATAGAGGCCTCAAATAATTCTAAGGCCCGGTCACAGTCGTTGCAGTTCGTGAAGACTGGAGGGATATAGACCCTGCTAAAGGCCGAGGCTGTCACCTTTTTCCAGGCTCTACGGAGTTCTTTGCGCGGTTGCGGGAGACCACACGATTTTAAGAGGGCCCAGGAGAAACTTAAAACTGAATGGTCCGTCCAGCCTACCCTCTGTGGAGGTTCCACTGTTAATTCTGAGATATTCGAAAAAATGGTGTCCAATACATGCCCCGCCGAATGAGTTGGACTGTCTACTCTAGAAGAGAGATCAAGAGATTCCATGGCTGCAAGCAGGCAGGCTGAATCTGCATTGGCAAGTACCTCCAAATGATGATTAAAGTCCCCTACGAGTAGGAACTTATCCATTTGCAGCTTGAAAGGGGCCAGCCTCTCTAATAGTACTGTACAAAAATCTCTCTTATTTCCTCCAGGAGGGTGATACACTAGGGCTTCCGTCCATTCAATCTTATGGCCTCGCTGTAGTCTAAAAATCAACAGCTCTAGATTGGGGGTAGAGACAGTATCAAGGGTCTTAATGTGATAAGGGGGACACGTGGCGATAGCTAGACTTCCACCCCTCTTACCAGATCTATCTAAGCGCACAACCGAAAAGTCCCCTGGGAATGCTATTGCCAATGCTGGAGTGGCATCGTTGTTCAACCATGTCTCGGTAAAAAGACAGATATCCGGTTTTGCGTCATCTAACAGATCCCAAATTTCTGCCACGTGTTTTGGGATAGATTTAACATTGAGATAGAGCCCCTGAAAGGATGCTGCTGGTTCCCCCGCCGACTGACTCTTTATCCTAGTAGATTCACTTCCCACTACATAATTCCCCCTCGGATCAGCATGAAAGGTGCATGAGTTACGCGCCGTATCCATTGTTGACCAGCTACAGTGAGGGCAACTCCAATCTTAGAGGGTCTCCGCTGCTTGAGGGTTATTTCTCCCCCCAGGACAGGGTACCACAAGTCCCCATTGCAACAAACTCTCCCTCGAATAGCACATCCTAAGCATAGGACATACCTGCTGTCGAACGGGCAGCATTTCCTGGCAGCCGGCAGCGAACAGGCGCGGCCGGGCGCAGACGGGCTTGCCTTAGGCGCGCCTATGGCACGCCAGCGGCGCACCCGCTGCTCGCGTCCGCTGCGCGGCCGCAGGCGCGGTGGTATTTATGCCCCCGAGTGAGTTAAAGACTAGAACTAGAACATTACCCCAGGTGAGTTGTGGCTTCCGCTGTTTTCCCACTGTTCACCCGTGCCACGTTCTTTATAAGCGCCCCCTACCTTCCATGGCGTGGGGAAAAGCATTGCCTCGGGACTTTGATCCAGGTGAGGAGGGGCAGCCACTGTTTTCCTGCTATTCACCAGCACTGTGCGCTTTATAAGCGCCTACCACCTCCCAACGCGCGGGGCGCCTAGAAAGACTTTAACTCTGGACTTGCTGTCCCATAACACATTGCTCCAGGTGAGGAGGGGCTGATATTGTTTTGCTGCTGTTCACCCATGCTGTGTGCTTTATAAGCGTTCAGCACCTCAGGCAGCGCAGGAAGCCTGGAAAGACTTTGCACCGGGACTTGCTGTCCCACAATACATTGCCCCACGTGAGGAGGGGCAGCCACTTCTTCCTGCTGTTCACCCATGCCTCACACTTTATAAGCACCCACCACTTCCTGGGCTACACACGCTGGCCACGCTCGGGCTAAGCCCGGGCAACGGGTGGGCCCGTCTTTCATTTTTAGGTCTTGCCTGAGCCAGCGCGCATGCGCTGCCCTGCAAGGCTTTTAGTAAGGGCTTTTAAACTAGAAACACACACTCGTGCGTGTGCTTTTTTTTTTATCTCCAACTATTGGCCTTTGCATGTGTCTTTCTAAGAAAGACAGCACGCAATTGGCCTAAGGCGGGTGCATGTCCCGCCTTCTTTCTCCCCTGGCCTAGGGTGCTCGGAAGCGAGCATCAGCGCCATCTGTTTCCAATTATCACGCCCGCGTCTCGCGTTCGCGTTAATTGGAAACAGATGGAGCTCGTGCTGGCCCTGGTGCACTTTAGCTACAAACGCAGCGCTTTCACTTTCGCCTCCGACCTCGTTCTGCTTCCTGCTGCCAGTGAGTCCATCCGTCTGTGTCCCCCCCCCCGCATGAACTACTGCTCCGGTTCACATCATCCCGGCTGGGGGACCCGAGGCTTTCTTTCTCAAAGGGAGGGGGTCTCTGTAACTCTGGGAATATTTCAGCCGGGCGCGAGCTCCGTGCCACGGGGTCAGCCTGTCCTCTACGGTCTTGTTTTTTTCTAGACACATGTTGCTGTGCCCTGTGACTTTAACCGGCTGCTCCTGGGGGTATCAAAGAGACTGTTGGCCCTTAACGGGCTGCACGCAGGGTTGTTTCCAGACGGGCCAGCAGGCGAGGTGTTTGTAGAACCATGGTAGGTGCATTAGTAGTGGAAGTGTTTATACCGGTGCTTATTAGCTTGTAGCGCTTTCTGTTCAAGAGAAGGGCACTTTGGAACAGTTATAAGGGGCTGGGAGACAGCAGGGTCTGAAACATGGACCTGGCAATGAGTGAACTTCGTAAACCCCAAATCAGTGAACGTTCATTTTCCGAAGCGCTCCATGTTTGTTGTAACATTTTTCATCGAGTATACGGTCTCTCGCTCACAGTATAATCTAGTGCGGAATTGTAAAATAACCTTGTCTTTCTGGACTAGTTCCATCTTTTACCGCCTCTTCCATCCATTTCATGTTAGACAATAGGATCAGTGGCGTCATTTACCCCTCAGCGGTGCAGGATTAGTCCGTGACTTAACATTATCTGTCTCTGCGGTGCAGTACCCTGCACGGTGAGCTCTTGATTAAGCCCGGAGGTTTAAAAATAGTTTTACGCCAGGTGTGTGTGGTATAACTGGTATTACGCTTTGAACATCGTTTAGTCATTTTACTAAAGTTATGCGTAAGTGTAATCAGTATTGTAATTGGATTTATCTAGCGCTAACAGTACTATCCCTTGACGAGGCACTGAAGCACGTTGTACGCGTTTCTAATTGCTTCAGCTGCACGACATACTTTTTGATCTTTTGTTTTAAACTTCAGGGGTGGGAGGAGTCTGTGTTGCGGGTTTTTTATGTTAAAATCTTTTTTTAATCAGGTTTTTCAGTTATATTTAATGTCGTCTTCGTTTGTATAAAGGTAACAAAAATGCTTAACACTTTTTATTATAACTTTTCAACATAATGCACAGCAAACACAATGCTCTACAACATAGCCAAAAGTTCTGGCTAAACACATAAGGTCCCAAAGGCGAGACCTATTGGCTATGCCAATGCTTGTTTTGCAAGGTAGGACTGACAGCTCATTTCTTTAACCTCTCTCCCTGACTTTACTGAGGTTTTCCTCAGGCATTCTCTTGGTCGCTTAAAATGGGGAAGCAAAAGATGGCTGAGGCTCCCTCTAAACCTGCTAATCCTGCACCCAGAACACCTAGAACAACAGTAGACAGCTTTTTACAGAGGGCGGTTAGTGTCATCAATATAAAGATAGAGTTGGCAGAACGCATCTGTCGCTTTCTTCTCCACCCTCTATTTTGCCCAGTGGGTCTGGGGGCTACTAATGATGCTTCAGTCATTGATCTGAGTTCAGATGTAAATAAATAATCTGGGGAGGCGGGGCCTACAGTTTGCTCACCTAGCGCCTTGGAGCAAGCCCTGATAGAGGTATCACAGGAGGGGAATTTCCAAGATCATCGATGTGGAGTTAAAACAAGGGGCAATAGAGGCAAAATAATAGAGCTAATGGTGAAACAAATTCCAAAAGGCTGTGTCTATCAACCTCCCCCATTTCTTTGGGGGATGCAACCGAAGAAAGGGACACATACAGATATAGCGGATGCTATATGCATCTAAGTTATGGAGCTATTGAATAACAAGCTCGACCCCATCTTGGCCCGTTTGGGGAATATCGAGCACAAATTATCTAAAATTAGCTCATCCTTGTCTGCACACCAGATGGCAGTAATACCATCTGTGGTCTCATCCACTGGGGCCATAAATGCTAGTTCTCTGCTCTCCTCACTAGAGTCTTCAGCCCCACTTAGCAGGGCATTATCACATTTGAAGGGGTGCAAAAATGATCAAGGGGGAAAAGCCTGAAGACCCTAGGAAAATGCAGAGGGAAGAGGTGGAGAAAGAGGCACTGGGTTAGTGAGCAGAGTTCCTGTACATATGCAAAGCTCCTTATCAAGCTTCCACTGAAGTGCACTCCGTACATGGTGGTCCTGAAGAACGCACCGGTCCTTAAATATTTTCCAAGAGAAGATCACTCAGCTCTGAAAAACAAAGTTATTCATTGGCTATGGAAAAGCACCAGCTGGTCACTTGATTTTGCAACTGAAATGTTAATATTTAGAAGGTCTCCTGGGTCTTACCTGGATATAAGGAAGCAAGCAGGGACTGTATAATTATTAATTTCAAGTCACCCAATACAGCCAGCTCATTAATGATGTTCTTTTACAATTGGCATCTAGCACCTGGCTCTATTCAGGTTTTACCTTTAGGTTATTTTTATAGGCCGGAGGTGCTCTCCTCAAGACCTGGGAAAGTCAATGTACTCCAACCATCCTATAACGTGGAGGTTCAGAAATCTTTGGAAGCTCTTGCATCTCTAGATGATTTGGACTGACTTTGTACCAACTTGAGTTCAGAAGCACAGAACTGCGATAGCACCGACATAAGGCGGTGTGAGGATCCAGAGTCCTTGTGCAGGAAGTACCGGAAGGGCCCTCAGACGGGGGCTTTTCAATGGCTCTTCATGGTTCCAAGCCCAGTATGGGGGAGGGGAGGGTTGGGAGGAGAGGGCTGAGAATTGTGTCTTGGAATATTGCTGGTGTTCACACTTAACTTTCAAATCCAGACTGGCTATCCCTAATTAATAATGCAGACATTGTTCTATTTCAAGAGACTTGGGCGCTCGAGCATATTAGCATAAATGGTTTTTAGACATTATGCAGAGCTGCTAGTCCATCTCATGCGGGTACAGCTAAGGGGGTTTCGCTATTTAGTGCTCTGTAAAATTAATTGGCCTCTCTATTAGAACAATGTTTTTTGGCCCAATTACCAGATGGTATTATTACAGCTTCCATATTTTTTTGATGTAATTTTGATCAATTTGTATAACAACATTTTCGATTCACGTGTGACCACTTTAATTGATGATATGGAGAGTGATTTAGTTAGCTTTTTGGATAGCTAAAATAGGGAGACACTAATAGCTTGGGCTGGGGATTTTAACACGAGGCTGTGCGGGAAAGGTGACTCCTCTTCTTGTGGTATGGAGACAATGGAGGGGGGGGGTTATATACATTACCAACACACCCCAATTTGGGGAGGCCATGAACAGGCTGTTTATTATGAAATCTCTGGTATTTGCCAAAAAATACAAGGTATTGGGATCGCCCCCCCTACTTATAATGGGGTATCAAATGGAAGTGAGATGGACTTTATCGCGTCCCAGGATTTAGCTAGAGTAATACTAGATTACAATGTAACTGTCTCCTGTATAAGCTATCACAATTCCCTTGCCTTAGTCTTGGACCTTCAATTGATGGTGGATAAGAGGCAGCAGGAGAATTTGTCACCGTCTCACTCGTGTAATAAGGGTGTCCATATAAAATTGGATAAAGTGAATAGGGAGGGTTTCTTGTACAAGCTTTAAGGGAGAATAGGGAAGCTATTTTAGTACTTACCTTGGAGGAGGAGTCCTCGAAGAACATCTCCAATTCTTTTAGAACTATATGTACTGCCATGGATAATGGGCTTAGGCTAAAAAAATCTTTCACCTATAGGTTGGTTTAATCATGCCTGCATATCGGCCCATAAGAAGCTGAAAATGGCCCTTCCACTAAACCGCACTCCAGAGATGACATACTGAGTGCTAGAAGAAATTCTGAATCCACCTTGGAGGCTAGGAGATCTGAGCTTAGGGCAGAAGCTTGGGAGGAGTTGGAAAGAGCATCTAACTTAAAAGACTCTGCAGCTTTTTGGAAGGTTGTCAATCGGCCCTTTTTCGCAGTATGAGAAACCCTCACTGGAATCTGTTATTCCAGTGGAAGCTTGGGTAGATCACCATAATAGTATTTTTAACCCAGGCAATAGAGAGATTAATATAGCCAATGAAGAGGCAGCCCATGGTAACCCGGAGTTATACTTTAATCTATGTGATTCTATTGTAGTCAAAGATGTAATTGCTGCTCTTAACCAGAGTCCTGCAGGAAAAGCCCCTGGACCTTATGGAGTCCGATTAGATATTTTTAAAGATAATTTTGTATTTTGGACCCCAATTTTAACCAATGTTTTTAAAGCTTCTATTAAAGGGGAACTTATTCCATCCAGGAAGAAAGGAGATAGATACTTGCCATGCTGCTACCACCCCATCTCCCTCCTTGATAGTGCCCATAAAATATTAGGCAGAATTATAGCTGCTAGACTTGAGGATTGGTTCGAGGAAACCTAGGCTTTGACAAGAGTTCACTATGGGTTTTGCCCGGGGTTGGGCACAGTTGAGCAATGCCTGAATCTCCAGTTGCTCATTGGTAAGTATGTCAAGACAAGGAGAGGTTCTATTCTCTTAGCGTTTATTGACCTCTCCTCTGCCTTTGATAGGGTCAGCAGAATCAAGCTCTGGGGCATTATGGCGAGGGTGGGAAATGACCAGGCCATAATTGGATTACAGAGGATGCACTGGGATTGTTTGATTATGGTCAGTTATGGAACTGAGGGTGGACTCTTGTCGTGTAGTTCCTATAAATCTATATAGGATCTGCGTGTTTAGACAGCATAAACTGTGGGATCGGTGTCCAAACTGATTACAGACACACCCACCGGATATGTTCACCAGCTAGCTCACAGTGCCATTATGAACTCCTCTTACCAAGGAGGAAATAGTTTCGGGCAACTATCGAACATGACAACCCTGACCACTCAGGGATTGTGGAAACAGTACAGTACTTTTCGCTCAGTCACGCGTGCTCACTTTGTCTCAGAGAGATACACAGAATAAACGATGGGGACGTTTTCAATAAGCATTTATTGAGCCAGCATCATTCTAGTGTAAAATATGTGTGCTGCAACAACCATATGACAGAAACAGATATAAACGATTATAAGCACCAAGAGAGTAAATGGATGGTAGATTTCTACCATAGTGCTAAAACAATAGATATATGGAGGTATATAGATACATGACAGTAAAATGCATACTCCTACGATGCTAACCCTAACTAGATGTACCTAAATGTACCTAGCATGTATGTAGGTGTATAGCCAATAATCCCCTAGGATGAAGCCAACCCCATTACCTGAAGTGAGAAACTGAAGGACCCCGTCTTGGTCTCGAGTCTGACACCCTGTGAGGGATGTCAGACCACTGCGTGCTGGAGTGTCTGCGTGCACGAGACTCGCCATCTCTTGTCAGCGTGTCAGCTTGGAAGTCTTTCTCCCCTGCCTGCCCCAGCAAAGATATGGTGTTTATATACCCAAAATGTACCCTCAGGGGTTCTACCTTGCTGTGTCATGTCAGCCAAGGATGACGAAAGGGACGACCCTTATACATAGTTATTATGCAGAAGATGGTAGTCCTGTTGTGATTCTGAGAATCCTCATGCATAATAAATTAGGCTAGTTTTCAGAGAAAACCACACAACATTTATGCAGCACCTAACGAGGTAAAAGGTCAGCACAAATCCGTCATGTATTACAATGTCACAGTGAATATAGGTGAAAGGTTAGGTGACTACCCAAGCCTATATTGGGGTACATTACAAATCATAACACTCTCCCCTGTAATTAAATCTTCTTTGGGGCTCAGACAAGGGTGTGTGATGACCCCTTTATTTTTCCTCATAGGTATTAATGACCTAGAGCCCTGTCTGAGTAAAGCAGGGAAAGATATGCCCAAAGTGAAATGTAGTGCCCTTCCGGTTTTATTTTATGGTGACGATGCAGTCCTAATCTCAAGAACCTCAAATGGAATACTATGCCTTTTAGATGCTTTTTTTTTACAGTTTTATGGGGGGGGGGGGAGGGGCTAGACATTAAAACCAATCTCTGAAAAACCCTTGCTATGAGCATTGGACCAAAAAATATGAAATCTAGAGTATAACAATTGAGTGTCTCAGAGGTCTGTAGGGTCAAGACTTTGAATTATCTCAGCATTCCTCTGGATCACAATTTAAATTGGAACAGACTTTTTACTAGTAGTCGGGCAAATCAATGCCAAGGAGCCGTGGAGTCGTTTTTCACTTTTGTGCACTGGTTAGGGTATAAGCCGGTGGGTGAAATGATCAATATTTTTAAAAAGTGTGTATTGCTGTAGCATCATATGGAGCGGGTGTTTGGGGGCACAGGGGCGCGGGTCAGTACAGAGGGTCGAGAATACATTTTTAGGAAGACTGCTGGTTGTCCCCAATCCACTCCCTCTTTTATGTGTCACTCTGAGTTGGGTCTGTCTCCTATAGAGGATAAGATCAAGCTGAAACCCTTGTAACTTTGGATTAGAATTTGAGGAAAAATGGGAGCTTCTCTTTGGAAGATTGTCTCTCTTACGACTATGCTCTTGTTATCCCTTGGGTTAATTATATTAAAGAGGGTTTTACAGACCTAGGTTTCCCAGAGCTATTTTTTTATCCTGGTAATATAACGAAAAGTCTTATGCCCCAGGTGAAAGAGGTATTTAGGGAAAGGCAGGGTAGTCTTCACCAGGCAATTTTTGATAGTTTCCTTGCAGTGCCAACTACAATTTAATTAAAACATCTGAAAGGGCTGAGTTCCTCCCTACCAAATTACTGTGGAACTCACGGCCGATGGACCTTTATTGCCTGCTGAGAAGTGTAGAGGGGAGAAACAATTCATTTAAACAAGATCACAATTTGTAAGAACTATGGCTCTGAAGAATCACAGACTCCGGATTCCAAGTTAGTGGGGTTTATTGCAAAGCCAAAAACAACTGAATATACAAGCACCTCATCAAATATACAAGCACCTCATCACGAGGTTGTAGAAATACATGGGAACTAATACAAATCCAAACCTACGGGCTAACTTTATACGATGAATCATAAACAGAATGACAATCTCCAGAAGCAGAACGTAGGCAATGATTGCCCCCACGTCAAGTTTGGTCTTCATCTGCGGAGAATGAATAAAAAGAATTAGTCTGTCCCTACACTAACACTATCGTGACATCCCTTCTCAGCATTTTCCAAGCAAGATCAGGAAAAAGGTGTCAGCGCGTGAAGACTTCCTAAGAAGTACACTCACGTTGTATGGGTCAAGTAGCCAAAAGCTACGGAGCCCGTTCTAAGATGCTCCTTCTCTCTCCTTCGATCTCCTCATCCCTTCTCCTGACTCCACCCCAGGACACTATCCCTAATACAAAACACAAAAACATAGAACACGCCCACAGATCACCTCATCTCGCTGGACACTTCCCATAGGTGATTTTCCACGTGGTGTCGATGCTCCCAGCTCCTGGCTCGATGACCTTGATTCCCAGGCCTCCCTCAATGAGAAAGAACACCGGCTCCCAATTATCAGTTCGCTTCACCACAATGTATCACATCCTCCCGAGCCTAACTTTGCCTAAACAAAAGACGTTATTCTAACTAACAAAGACGATTTCTCCCCTGCAACAGAAACATAAGAAAAGAACAAATTCACCATGCACATGAATTTTCTAACAGCCCTGTTCAGAGCCCTCAGGGAAAATACAATTCAGGCCTACAGCAATCGGCCAACATAAGAGCGAAACACATAGGCCTTTCAAATTCACACATAAGTGAACATTTCATTTAGGCCTTTATACCTCATTACATTGCAAAAGCACATCAAATTCATTGTTAACTGTGAGCAACTTATGAAATCTTACATGTTAAATGCAATTTAGTCACATCAATGTGAATCTTCAATATGATGCACGTTCAAATCATACTCATCACATCACATACAAGCAATTTCGTTAGGCAAATTACATCAAATACTATGGATTACAATATTATAGCATGAATGCTACGTTGTCTCTTTACATGTCACAACACTTTTCCTACCATTTACACTTTCACGTGTTATTACTGAACACTTTCTAATCGTCAAATGTTAACACAACCAAGGAATATATGCGGGTGCTGGCTATTCGTGATTATTATGCACCCCTACAAATTACAGAACACCATCGCGCTCCATCAGTCCTCCCCTCTGATGACAAGTGTCATCACAACAATTCACAACTCCCTGGAGAAAGAACCGACCTAAACAGAAGTTGTAGCCTGTCTTCCCTCTCGGAACTTCTCTAGGCTCTTGAGATTCTCGTAGTGACTATCCTGCAGTCTCTCCATTCTCCTTTTTCGCTCTCTAAGGGATCTCTCAACCTGTCCTGCCTTATGCCATTTGTAGGCCTTCACAAATCCCAACAATGTAATCACACAAACCACAACTATGATAATGGGCTTCAAGATATAGCCAAGTATTCCCTTTCTAACGTTTGCAAACCAACTTCCTACCTTTTGGAACCCTTTCCCAATATTGTCCCAAATACCCTCTGTTGCCAAATCATGTATCTCACTATGAATATCAGTGATGTTACTTATAGACTTCTTCAGATCTTTGCTGTTATCAGGTATATAAGTACAGCACTGTTGAACCCTCAACATTTTACAGACTCCACCTTCTATTGCTAGCAAAACATCTAAAGCAAGATTATTTTGCATCACCATAGCTCTTATCGACACCATCTTTCCATCTACAAGTAACAAAGACTGAGCTGTATTCATTGACAACTTGTCCACAAAAGTCGACAAACTTCTAATTTTAACATCATTGAGAACCACTCCTAGACTTGGTATCATTGCTCCAAAAACATCTCCAACTATCTCTCCTGCACTTGTACCTCTCCTTTCTCTATGATGCATTACACTTTCCAAGGGTCCTAGATCGTCAACATGGTATATCATGGGAAACACCACGGCTACATAACATGTACCGTACCAATTCAATTGCAATCGCACATAGGCATTTTTCCCACACACAAAATACACATTTGGCACCACTTGCAGCGTCTCCTGCAAGAACTTCTTCGCAGTTGCTTCAATCGTGAAGATGTGATCACATACACTCTGTCCCACATAGATATTATCATAATAAGTTTGTAGTTGTCTAATGCAAAGCTTCCCTCTTTGTTCGAACTCTAAAGCTATTGGACCAGAACTCCCTCTCGCCTTGTGAGCTAATTCCTCCTTGGTCCATGCAGTTTTCCCTCTCTACTGTTAGTCTTCACTGACAATTGTCTATGTCTATCCTCTACTTGATCTACAAATTTATTTTCTATGTCAGTTAACATACATGTCAAATTGTGACGATGTGCATAAGCCGTATCTAAGGTAACGGTAGGTTGAAATATTTTCCCACTCGATCTTCTTGCGTATAATAATCGTACTTGTTCAGGTGCTTATAAGCTGGAACTTCTGAAAGCACCACATCATAATGTGAGAAATAATATTCATAATGTCCCTTACCGTAAAACATACTAAGCAGTAAACTACATGTAATACCATATGTCAAAGGAAGATGGTGATAACGAATACCTTCCTCCACAGACGCAGGCAATTGCATACACACATTGCAATCTCTCACATCCATCGTATTCACGTACTCATATAGCAGCTTAGCATAAGCATTAAGCGTGTAATCACCTTTTGACAAATCTACGTGTAACATGCGACTAGTCTGATCTAACATAGCTCTTTCAACTCCTACGATACCCTCTTTTGTGCTAGAAGTAACAGGTGTGGTTGTCCCCTTCACTTTCACCCCTTCAACTTCAGCATCATGTGAAATTTTCACAGAGACAATAATAACTCCCGCTATTACTATTATCACTCCTACTATGAGTGTACCTATCACACACTTAGACCTCTGATTCGAATTTCCAGACTCCATTTTCGACTATCTGTTGACACAGCAAGAGGATTAACACAAAGTCTCTTTCTCCGCCTCTTATTGCTGTAATTCAGTTCAATACAATTTTCTGGAGTCCTGGAAATATATTCACAGTTCGTTCTCAAAAGATTCCTTAGCCCTCTTTCTTCTTCTACAGAAAGTTCCCTAGATTTATTCTTCTTCCACTCGGGCCTAAGATATCTTCTTTCAAAGCAAGCTTATTTACAGTTCACAGTTTAATCAACAGTCTCTTATAAGCTTGGAACCAATTTCAATTATGACACATTGCAAAATTTCAAGACGAACAGCTGCAATTTCCTGAGCTGGTGGCTGATATCCAAAAGTTAAAAAAGACAAGTCTTGGAGAATCAAAACTCGCACTTTGCTCAATGTCGGAGGTCTTGGTACTGTCACTGTCAACACCCCCTCTATTTCCAGTCCAGGAACTATCAGCTTGATATCAATTTTCAGTTCAGGAGTCCTGCTGACCACTCGTGAAGACCTCAAACTCCCGGTCCCCACTGCTCTCGGCATCAGTAGCCAGATAAGTCCACTCTGGTGCACCGTATCTCTGACAAGGCACCCTCGCTCTTCTCGACCTTCTCAGACTCCCCTGCATTTGTTCTGCGTCACTTAACACCGACTCAAACATTTCAGATACAGGAGCAAGATCTCTTTCAGGTGCCAATCTCAGATTTAATCTCCTTTGCCTCCCAGGCCACGTTTCCTCTGCAAGCTCTGCCCTTCTCCTCTGCACCCGACCACCTTGCGCACCAGTTCTTTCGGCTGAGTCTGACTCTATACCACTCGCAACGTTACCGTCTCCCTCAGAATCAATACCTGGGCCTTGTGTAGCGTGACCCCCCTCAGCTTGCTCTGGTGGGCAACCAGCTTCGTCAGTAACCCTCACAGCTTGGCTTGTCCTCTCCTGTGGCCTCGCAACCACAGCTGGATTTTCTTCTTGAAGAGGAGATTTTTCTTCCAAGGGTTCTGAAACTCTGCGGGTGTGGGAAGCGTGTATCCAGTTCGGCAAGCCTCCACACTTCACAGCTGTGTTAGTCACTATGATCACTTGATAGGGGCCCTTCCAGCGAGCATCAATGCAACTCTTCCTCACATGCTTGCGAACGAGCACCCAGTCACCCGGACACAAGTCGTGGCACAGGTCCTTCGAGGTCGGGGCAGTCACAGCTTCAACCTGGTGAGATACAGAACGGTTTACGTCAGCCAGTCTTTTGCAATAATCGAAGTATCAAATCGTCTGTGATGTTTATCAAGGCTGTGGACGGCACTGCTGGCAAATGCATCGCTCTCCCCATTCAGATCTCATGAGGCGAGAGACCAGTTCTCCTGTCGGGGATACTACGGATACTCATCAACACCAAAGGCAATCCATCAGGCCATTTCAAAGACGTAGATGAATACACTTTTGCCATTCTCATCTTGAGAGTTCCATTGATTTGCTCCACAATTCCAGATGCCTCGGGCCTGTAGCTACAATGCAGTCTCTGATCAACTTGTAAAGCGGCACAAAGCAGCCTCATAATCTCACTATGGAAGTGCGTTCCTCTATCCGACTCCAATGAAGTTGGAAATCCGAAACGTGGTATAAGCTCCCTTAGCAACAACTTTGCTACTGTGAGACTATCACACCCCCTTGTCGGATAAGCTTCCACCCACCATGAGAAAACACACACCACAACCAAAATGTAACTCAATCAATTGCACCTAGGCATCTCTACAAAGTCAAGTTGGATTCTATTAAAGGGTCCCCCTGACCTCCCAATGTGACTCAATGCAACCACAGTCTTCTTTCCAGCATTCATCTGTTGACATGTAACTCATCTATGACACACTGCTTCAGCAAACGCACAAAACCGTGGATTGAACCACGTCTGCCTGAACACTCGCACCATGACATCCCTTCCAATATGAACTGCTCAATGAATCTGTCTTGCCATAGGACTCAGTAAATCATCTGGTAGCACAGCTCGACCGTCAGCTGAAACCCAAATACCATCGTCTCTTTTCTCACAACCTGCTTTAATCCAACCAGCTTCTTCCTGTTCTGACACTTCTTCCTGCAGGTGCTTGAGCTCGTCCCAAGTGTCTACTATGGCTAACATCATGCTGAGCTCGGTTCTTTCTGGGCTCTCTCCAGTATATTCTCCTGTGAAAATGCACCCTTGTTCAGCACAGAAATGTGCAAGTTCGTCCGCATACCTATTCCCAAGCGTGACAAAGTCCTCCCCCCTCCCGTGGGCGGTACATTTAACCACAGCAATCTCTTTTGGACGTTGCAAGGCTTCCAGCAATTTCCTCACATATTCCCCATTCCTGATTCTCGATCCTGATGACGTTAAAAATCCCATCTGTGACCATAGCTGTCCGAAGTCATGAACCACGCCAAAACCGTACTAGCTATCGGTGTAGATGGTGACTCAGATTTGCTCGGCAACCAAGCAGGCACGTGTCAGGGCAATGATCTCAGCCACTTGTGCGGAGTATACTCCCTGTGAACAAGCAGCTTCCACAACTCCAGAAATGGTGCATACAGCAAATGCTGCTCTCAAATGACCCACATTATCTCTTAGGCACGAACCATCTACAAAAAAGATTTAATCAGATTCAGGTAGAGGTTCATCGACAATGTCAGGTCTCGGTTTGGTGCAAAGTTCAGTCACATCGAGATAGTCATGGTCCTCACAATCTTCACCATCAGCATTTGGCAAAGGCATTAGGGTAGCAGGATTTAACATAGAACATCTTTTCAGAGTCACATTCTCTTGACTTGCTCATAGCGTGTGAGTCTGTTATTGGTCAGGTACTGAGTCTTTGTTCTCGTCATCAGGAGCTCAACTGAGTGTGGAACGCACACAGTTAAAGGGTGCCCCATGACTATGCACTCACACCTTTCAATGCTGACACCTGTTGCAGCAACGGATTTGAGACATCCGGGCAACGCTGAAGTTACCAGGTCTAAGGTGGCTGAGAAGTAGGCAACTGGTCTACGGAGACCCTCCATGAGTCTGAGTTAGTACTGACAGTGTGCAACCTTCTCTCTCACAGCAAAACAGTGAGAAGGACTTGTGTAATCAGGCATTCCCAGAGCCGAAGTGCGGCAAAGGCTTTCTATCAGCTCCAAGAAGGCAACCACACAGTCGTTATCCCATGGTACCAGATCACTTACATCCTTGTGTGTCAACCTCTGTAGAGGCTTTGCCTTCAGTGAAAAGTTGGGTATCGATTGACGGCAGTACCCAACCATTCCCAGAAACATCCTGACTTCCTTCTGTGTGGTAGGCGCAGTTATATTCATGATTGTCTCAATGCGGTCTGGTGACACCTTCCTCTTGCCTTTCTCAATTCGGTGACCCAGATACTGAACCTCAGGTAGACAGTGCTGTAATTTGCCTGGAGACACCTTGTGTCCATTCTCTGCTATATGATTTAACAGTGCAACAGTTTCAACTCTGCAAGCATCTTCCGTTTCAGACGCAATAAAGAGGTCATCAATGTACTGCACGAGAACTGAATTCTGTGGCAGTACGAGACTCTCAAGATTCTTCTTCAGAATCTGATTGAAAATCGATGGGCTCTCTGTACACCCTTGTGGGATACGACACCATGTCAATACACGATCTTCCAGACGGAACGCGAATAAAAATTGGCTTTCCTCATGCAAGGGTATTGAGAAAAATGCTTGGCACAAGTCAATCACCGTGAACCACTCAGCTTCACACGGTATCTGGAATAGGATCATTGATGGATTCGGTACCACAGGAAAACATGGAACTACTATTGTGTTGACCTTTCGCAGGTCCTGCATGATTCTGAACTTTCCACTTGGGTTGTGTAGTCCCATTATAGGGGAATTACATGGGCTCCCCATTATCTCCTTCAAGATCCCTTGTTCGATCATGGACTCAATTACAGGCTTGATTCCTGCCACCCTTTCCGGCGTCAGATTGTATTGAGGCGTTCTCGGGAACTCAGCATTTGGCTTGACCTGAATCTTAACTGGCTCAACCCCTTTGATCAATCTTATCTCTTCCCCTGTGAAATCACATACCTCCAAAGAGACAGAATCCCTCAAATCAAGTGGTAAATCCTCAACCGTTAACACAGGAAACATCTCTATGCAGGGATTCTGGTTCACCAGTTTGAATGCAATGTCATCATCTTTAGTCTGCAACTCCGCTCCTTTGGGCGTGCAATAGATGGTGCAGTTCAATTTACACAACAGATCACGACCCAACAAACAGACTGGACTTGAATCACACACCACAAATTGGTGTTGATCGTGGAATGTTCCTATTCTCACAGGTATCTCATCTGTCAATGGATTTGTCATTCTCTTATTTGCAACTCCTACAACTTGGATCGATTGTCCCGAGAGGGGTAGGTTTGGGACTACTGCTGATCTCATAGTAGAACGGGTAGCACCAGTATCAATCAGAAAGGTGATGGGGTGACCGTCAACATCTGCCTCTACATACGTTCCTCTCTGTTCTACCTCCAAGATTGCTCCAAGGGTACAGTCTTCCTCCCCCCTCAGGCACGTCATTGCAACTGGTCTGGGTCGAACTCATCGAAGGTCTCAATGAGTGGCATCTGCTGATACGCTCTGCTACCTTGTGGAATTCTCGGTGGTTTGGGAACTTGCACTTGTGGTCCTAAGCTTCCCCCTTGTACAGACCTGGGTCTTACCGTGGTATTTACAGTCTCAGGTACCTGTACTATCTCCTCATCTTGGACCTGATTAGCGGGATTTAACCCGCACTCGTGCATCTAATGCCCGATTTTGTGACAATAATGATATGCAGTAGTCTTCTTCAGAGTACCAACATCTACTCCTGTCTTGGGGCCTACAGGTTTCCCTCTCCCTTGGCCTGATGAGTTTTGGGCCCCCCTCTGGCCGTTCCCCTGTCTTCGTTCTAGTGTCCCTCCGCTCGGCTGTGCTTGATCTATCCTTTATGCATTTCTCATTTGGACAAGCATCAATTTGTCTTTGAGCTTCTTATGCTTTGAGTCTACTTCATCACTACAGTATCTAGCATATCGTAGGATTTCATCCATGGACTTGTTTTGCCAACAGATCAGATGATGTTGGATCATGAAGCAAATCTCTGGTCTTAACCCTAAAACAAACTTGGAGACAAACTGTCCCATGTCCTTCAAATCTAAGGTATCTAATCCACTGTACTGCTTAAAAGCTTGCAAGAGCCTCTCATAGTAAGCATGAACTGACTCTTTGGGCTCTTGGGTAGTCCGATCTATCTTAACCCAATCAATATCTTGAGGCGAAATCTTTGACCTTAACCATGTGATTACCTGCTCAAACGTTTTCATAACCACAGGTGAAGGACCATGGGTAATAGCGTCTCGCTCTGGTTCTGACGTTGGCCATTCAACGGCAATCTTACAAGCTGACCACAAATCGCTTGGTACTACAATGTCAAACAATGTATTCAAATCAATCCACAAAACCTTTGAGATTTTAACAAAGCGATCAACTTGCTTGTACCATTCAACAGGTTTTTCCCTCAGCCGAGGAAAATCATTTGTGAACGCTGCCAAATCACCCCTGCTCCAAGGAACATGCACATACCCTCCACTCGGTACCTCTCGCAATGGGTAAGCCTCTACTCCTGCTGTTCCTCCCCCTGGAGGCGGCGTATCACCTATACCCTTTTTGACACTTTTCTTCTTAGACCACCTCTCTTCCCACTTGTCAAGCATGCTCCATGCACGTATTCCTACAACCAATTCTCGAATGTGTGTTTTCAACCCTATGACTCTTTTCTCTTCCACTTCTGATCACTATAATTTAGCCTGTGACTTCCCTGCAACATCTTTGTTTTGGATAGATCTACACCGTATCTTCGTGCTAGTTCGGACAGTTTCTCATGCGCTTTCATTGCCTTACGGGTCACGTCCTTCGCCACAAACAACAGCTCATCTTGTTCATATGTTCCATTCTTTCCAAAGGCAAATTTCCGCTTATAATTTCATCCGCTTCTGCCTTCAACCTCACCACATCTAGAACTTTGGCCCTCATGGCAGCTTTAATTGTTCCCTGACTTGATGTACTGCTTTGCTCTCCACTTTCACTGCTCTGGTTTCCTCGGTGACTCCCTTCAACTATGGACCGTGAGACACCTTGCCTTCCCGAAATTCCTTGATCCATCCCTCCTTCTGCTTTTCTCCCCATGGGACCTCTAACTGGGGGTTCCCACATCCTCAAATCAGAACGTGAGTCTGCTAACGACACTGATCTTACTGCTCTAGACTCAGTATGCCCCCTAGAAGAGTCTGCAGTAGCTGGCAATGGAGTACTAGCCTGTAAAGGTCACAAAGAAGGACCAGTTCCACTCACTGTACCATTTCCTCCAGCACTAACGTTGTCTCCTGATGCTGGTAACTGTGATTGACTATTGTTTCCTGCTTGACCTGGATCATGCACTGACACTATGGGACCAATGGTGACCGGCACCGTAAGGGCAGCCAGTAACCGTGTAACAGTATTAGCTCCACTCATCTCTGTATCTCTCACTTGCTGTATTCCTATTCCCGCCGTTCCTGTTGAAATCTTCCCCACAACTCTCGCACTAGGACTTGTCTGCGATTTACCTGTCCCTTCTGTAAGCTCTTGTCTTCCCTCCTCTGACGTTGGATTATACGGAGGCAGACGCTGTGCTAACATCCTTTCCAACAAGCTGTCATCCGTATCACTATCATCTTCTTCTTCCTTCCTCTTGTGGGCATCGCCTACTTTCACTAACATCAGGAATAATCTTTCCCCCTCAATAGTCTCTACTCTCCACCTTTTCGCCAATGCATCCCATTGTGCATCTTGAAACGCCCTTATCGACTTTTTCACTCTTTCCTGGCTTCGGTCTCTTTTTCTCGCATGCGCTGCTCTTATCCATGCATCTAAAGCCTCAAACTATGTTGGTCTAGGTGGAGGTCGCAATGAATCCATCTTTGCCCTTAACTGATACAAAACATCCAATCTAAATGACCCATTACGTGGAAAAGCCAAATCTCCCTCTTTTTCAGTAACCTTGTGTCAATTTTGAAGCCAAACTGTGGTATGGAGTCCTACATTCGTGGCCATATAATGTGCTGGTGTGTCCTCGGGTGGGGCCTCTTCACCCACTCGAGTCACTACTCCTCTATCTCCCCTACAAAGGTCACGTAACACCCTAAAGCATTGCATGTTTAAACCCAACTCCTTTCCCTCACAAGATGTTTTCGTTTTTACTTCCTGATGACAATCCACCAATCCCAGTGTGGCTTTACTCCAACCAACCTATTGCAGGGCGGCACACTCTGATGTCACTCCGCTCCTCGCTCAGCTCAGCAGTTCACCCCCTTTCACAATCTCTTCCTTACGCATTCACACACCTCATTCATAGAAACAAGTAACTGTCTGTCCACAATATGACCGGACAGTCACATCTGACTGTCTGTACATGAAATGACCGGACAGTCTCACAAGTAATTGTCTGCCTCACCACTGGCAACCATCTGTCCGCGAAACGACCGGACAGTCACCTCAACCGTCTGCCCACGAACGGCCGGACAGTCATGTAACTAATCGATAGGATCCACTCGCCCAAATCACTCACACACAGTGACCCAAGACCTGCGTTGGCCACTTGAATCGCTGTGGTCCGCCCTTGTGCACTAGCTTCCCACACGACTCTTTCAAGCTCTCTCACACATGTTCCCTATCTCCTGTGGGTTTTGTCGATGACATCTCACGACTCCCACAATCACTGGTCAGACAATTACAGCTCTGGTGTCTTCTACACCACAAATATATCCAAATAGTTAGGACAAGAAAATGACAACTTTCTAGGGGACGCCTGGAAAGACTTTGTCTCGGAACTTGATGTCCCATAATTCATCACCTTAGGTGAGGAGGGGCTGCCGCTCTTTTCCCGCAGTTTCCCGGGGCAGTTTCCCGGGGCCGCATGCTTTATAAGCGTCCACCACCTCTCGGGGTGTGGGACACCTGGAAAGACTTTGCCTCGGGATTTGTTGTACCATAATACATTATTTTATTTATTTGACTCATTTATATGGCGCACGAATCATCCCCAGGGGGATCTCTCGGCGCCCGAGAAGGAGGCAGATGTAGAGTAAAATATAATATTCGTTCATTAGAATAGCCAGGTCTTAAGCAACTTTTTGAAATGTGGGAGGTTTGGGCAGGCACGGATATGCTCTGGGAGCTCATTCCAATGTTTGGGGGCCAGGTAAGAGAACGCACGACCCCCCATTTTGACTTTCCTTATTCTCCTGCTACAAAGCAGGCTGCGATTACTGGACCGGAGTTGTCGTCCAGGTTGATAGCGTTCAATTTTATTAATCAGATAAGCCGGGACCGTGCCATGCAGGGACTTAAAGACCAAGCAAAGTAACTTGAAGATGGCTCGTTTCCTTACAGGAAGCCAATGTAAATGACGAAGGAGAGGGAGGGAAGGGGTTCGTGCTGGTTTGTTAAGGGCAAGACGGGCTGCAGTATTTTGCACCACCTGCAGCTTAGATAACAAGTCTTCCCTAATTCCTACCAACAAGGAATTACCGTAATCCAGGCGACTGATAAGAAGCGACTGAATGAGAGTCTTTCTGGCATTCAATAGAATCCAGGGAAAGATCTTTCTGAGTAACCGCATGGTCCCGTAACAGGTCCCTGCAAGAATTTTCACCTGCTCTTGAATTGAAAGCTTATTATCTATTCTAACCCCTAAGTTCTTAGCCCACCCTCTTGGGGCGGGTGCTTCTCCTAATTCTGACGGCCACCAGTCAGCACTCCACAGCTGTTCTGCCTTGCCAAACAACAAAATCTCCGTTTTAGAGGAGTTAAGTTGCAGAAAGTTCTTCCTCATCCAGCTAGCAATGCTCGTCATACAAGTTATAAACTTAGCTTTGGTTTCTGCGGGGTTGTTCTCTATGTGTACTATCAGCTGCGTATCATCAGCATAGGATATGGTGTCAAACCCGTAATTTCTGATGATTGAGGCCAAGGGGGCAACATATAGATTGAACAGCGTGGGGCTCAATATAGAGCCTTGTGGAACCCCCTTGTCCACCACAGCTGTATGTGACACAAATGAGTCCAACTGGACACATTGTGTTCTATCTGACAGATAACTCCGAATCCAATCAAAGGCCAAACCTCTGACACCAATCTCTCGAAGCCTGCTCAACAGGATACGATGAGAGATGGTGTCAAAGGCTGCCGACAGGTCAAGCAGTACTAGCATAACTGGAGAGTCCTTATCCAGTGACATCCTTAGCGTATCCGTAACCTCTAATAAAGCGGCCTCGGTGCTGTAGGATGCACAGAACCCGGACTGGGATGGGTCTAGTATTTCATTCTGTTCTAAGTATCTAGAAAGATGTCGATTAATTATTGTCTCCATGATTTTAGAACAAGGGACAAGGGAAATTGGCCTGTAATTCTGTAAGTCCGTAGGATCTGCTAAGGCTTTCTTGAGCAGGGGCTTGATACGTGCGTTCTTCCATTTGCGTGGGAAAGTTGCAGTCGCTAATGAGATGTTACATATCTCTGCAAGTGAGTCCGCTACAACCAGGGATAGTTCAGACATAACCGCAGGTGGTACCGGGTCTAAAACAGAACCCGATTTCACCTGAGCTAGAAGGGCGCCTGCCTGCTCGCCGGTAATGATGGGGAAGCATTCTAAAGTCGGGGAACAGGGATTTCCCTGGGAGGGGCTCTCTCCTGAACATCCTCTTCCGGCCCGAAGGAGTGATAAATTGTATCGATCTTATTAGTAAAATGGGTCGCTAGGTGATTACATACTTCCTGCGTGGATGGCGGGAGTGGGTTGTTTGCCCTTGGATTTGTAAACTCCTTCAAGATGGCAAAGAGCTCGCGCGAGGAGTCCTTAGCTCCTATAATGTGAGAGCCTAAATAGGTTCTCCTGGCTACATTACAACTATTTAAGTAGATTCTATGGGCCTCTCGGTAGCACCGTTCATCTTGCTCGGATTTAGACTTTCTCCATTTTCTTTCTTTTACCCTACACAGGGCCTTTTCCCTTCTAAGTATATCGGTATACCACGGTGCCGGGGATGCCCTGGTCTGAATCTTTACCATCTTCAATGGTGCAACAAAGTCGAGAACCTCTGTAATAGAGGCCTCAAATAATTCTCAGGCCCGGTCACAGTCGTTGCAGTTCGTGAAGACTGGAGGGATATAGACCCTGCTAAAGGCCGAGGCTGTCACCTTTTTCCAGGCTCTACGGAGTTCTTTGCGCGGTTGCTGGAGACCACACGATTTTAAGGGGGCCCAGGAGAAACTTAAAACTGAATGGTCCGTCCAGCCTACCCTCTGTGGAGGTTCCACTGTTAATTCTGAGATATTCGAAAAAATGGTGTCCAATACATGCCCCGCCGAATGAGTTGGACTGTCTACTCTAGAAGAGAGATCAAGAGATTCCATGGCTGCAAGCAGGCAGGCTGAATCTGCATTGGCAAGTGCCTCCAAAAGATGATTAAAGTCCCCTACGAGTAGGAACTTATCCGTTTGCAGCTTGAAAGGGGCCAGCCTCTCTAATAGTACTGTACAAAAATCTCTCTTATTTCCTCCAGGAGGGTGATACACTAGGGCTTCCGTCCATTCAATCTTATGGCCTCGCAGTAGTCTAAAAATCAACAGCTCTAGATTGGGGGTAGAGACAGTATCAAGGGTCTTAATGTGATAAGGGGGACGCGTGGCGATAGCTAGATCTCCACCCCTCTTACCAGATCTATCTAAGCGCACAACCGAAAAGTCCCCTGGGAATGCTATTGCCAATGCTGGAGTGGCATCGTTGTTCAACCATGTCTCGGTAAAAAGACAGATATCCGGTTTTGCGTCATCTAACAGATCCCAAATTTCTGCCACGTGTTTTGGGATAGATCTAACATTGAGATAGAGCCCCTGAAAGGATGCTGCTGGTTCCCCCGCCGACTGACTCTTTATCCTAGTAGATTCACTTCCCACTACATAATTCCCCCTCGGATCAGCATGAAAGGTGCATGAGTTACGCGCCGTATCCATTGTTGACCAGCTACAGTGAGGGCAACTCCAATCTGAGAGGGTCTCCGCTGCTTGAGGGTTATTTCTCCCCCCAGGACAGGGTACCACAAGTCCCCATTGCAACAAACTCTCCCTCGAATAGCACATCCTAAGCATAGGACATACCTGCTGACGAACGGGCAGCATTTCCTGGCAGCCGGCAGCGAACAGGCGCGGACGGGCGCAGACGGGCGCGCCTTTGGCACGCCAGCGGCGCGTCCGCTGCGCGGCCGCAGGCGCGGTGGTATTTATGCCCCCGAGTGAGTTAAAGACTAGAACTAGAACATTACCCCAGGTGAGTCGGGGCTTCCGCTGTTTTCCCTCTGTTCACCCGTGCCACGTCCTTTATAAGCGCCCCCTACCTTCCATGGCGTGGGGAAAAGCATTGCCTCGGGATTTTGATCCAGGTGAGGAGGGGCTGCCACTGTTTTCCTGCTATTCACCAGCACTGTGCGCTTTATAAGCGCCCACCACCTCCCAACGCGCGGGGCGCCTAGAAAGACTTTGCCTCTAGACTTGCTGTCCCATAACACATTGCCCCAGGTGAGGAGGGGCTGATATTGTTTTGCTGCTGTTCACCCATGCTGTGTGCTTTATAAGCGTTCAGCACCTCAGGCAGCGCAGGAAGCCTGGAAAGACTTTGCACCGGGACTTGCTGTCCCACAATACATTGCTCCACGTGAGGAGGGGCAGCCACTTCTTCCTGCTGTTCACCCATGCCTCACACTTTATAAGCACCCACCACTTCCTGGGCTACACGCGCTGGCCACGCTCGGGCTAAGCCCGGGCAACGGGTGGGCCCGTCTTTCATTTTTAGGTCTCGCCTGAGCCAGCGCGCATGCGCTGCCCTGCAAGGCTTTTAGTAAGGGCTTTTAAACTAGAAACACACACTTGCGCGTGTGCTTTTTTTTTTATCTCCAACTATTGGCCTTTGCTTGTGTCTTTCTAAGAAAGACAGCACGCAATTGGCCTAAGGCGGGTGCATGTCCCGCTTTCTTTCTCCCCTGGCCTAGGGTGCTCAGAAGCGAGCATCAGGGCCATCTGTTTCCAATTATCACGCCCGCGTCTCGCGTTCGCGTTAATTGGAAACAGATGGAGCTCGTGCTGGCCCTGGTGCACTTTAGCTACAAACGCGGCGCTTTCACTTTCGCCGCCGACCTCGTTCTGCTTCCTGCTGCCAGTGAGTCCATCCGTCTGTGTCCCCCCCCGCATGAACTACTGCTCCGGTTCACATCATCCCGGCGGGGGGACCCGAGGCTTTCTTTCTCAAAGGGACGGGGTCTCTGTAACTCTGGGAATATTTCAGCCGGGCGCGAGCTCCGTGCCATGGGGTCAGCCTGTCCTCTACGGTCTTGTTTTTTTCTAGACACATGTTGCTGTGCCCTGTGACTTTAACCGGCTGCTCCTGGGGGTATAAAAGAGACCGTTGGCCCTTAACGGGCTGTATCCAGACGGGCCAGCAGGCGAGGTGTTTGTAGAACCATGGTAGGTGCATTAGTAGTGGAAGTGTTTATACCGGTGCTTATTAGCTTGTAGCGCTTTCTGTTCAAGAGAAGGGCACTTTGGAACAGTTATAAGGGGCTGGGAGACAGCAGGGTCTGAAACATGGACCTGGCAATGAGTGAACTTCGTAAACCCCAAATCAGTGAACGTTCATTTTCCGAAGCGCTCCATGTTTGTTGTAACATTTTTCATCGAGTATACGGTCTCTCGCTCACAGTATAATCTAGTGCGGAATTGTAAAATAACCTTGTCTTTCTGGACTAGTTCCATCTTTTACCGCCTCTTCCATCCACTTCATGTTAGACAATAGGATCAGTGGCGTCATTTACCCCTCAGCGGTGCAGGATTAGTCCGTGACTTAACATTATCTGTCTCGGCAGTGCAGTACCCTGCACGGAGAGCTCTTGATTAAGCCCGGAGGTTTAAAAATAGTTTTACGCCAGGTGTGTGTGGTATAACTGGTATTACGCTTTGAACATCGTTTAGTCATTTTACTAAAGTTATGCGTAAGTGTAATCAGTATTGTAATTGGATTTATCTAGCGCTAACAGTACTATCCCTTGACGAGGCACTGAAGCGCGTTGTACGCGTTTCTAATTGCTTCAGCTGCACGACATACTTTTTGATCTTTTGTTTTAAACTTCAGGGGTGGGAAGAGTCTGTGTTGCGGGTTTTTTATGTTAAAATCTTTTTTTAATCAGGTTTTTCAGTTATATATAATGTCGTCTTCGTTTGTATAAAGGTAACAAAAATGCTTAACACTTTTTATTATAACTTTTCAAAATAATGCACAGCAAACACAATGCTCTACAACATAGCCAAAAGTTCTGGCTAAACACATAAGGTCCCAAAGGCGAGACCTATTGGCTATGCCAATGCTTGTTTTGCAAGGTAGGACTGACAGCTCATTTCTTTAACCTCTCTCCCTGACTTTACTGAGGTTTTCCTCAGGCATTCTCTTGGTCGCTTAAAATGGGGAAGCAAAAGATGGCTGAGGCTCCCTCTAAACCTGCTAATCCTGCACCCAGAACACTTAGAAGAACAGTAGATAGCTTTTTACAGAGGGCGGTTAGTGTCATCAATATAAAGATAGAGTTGGCAGAACGCATCTGTCGCTTTCTTCTCCACCCTCTATTTTGCCCAGTGGGTCCGGGGGCTACTAATGATGCTTCAGTCATTGATCTGAGTTCAGATGTAAATAAATAATCTGGGGAGGCGGGGCCTACAGTTTGCTCACCTAGCGCCTTGGAGCAAGCCCTGATAGAGGTATCACAGGAGGGGAATTTCCAAGATCATCGATGTGGAGTTAAAACAAGGGGCAATAGAGGCAAAAAAATAGAGCTAATGGTGAAACAAATTCCAAAAGGCTGTGTCTATCAACCTCCCCCATTTCTTTGGGGGATGCAACCGAAGAAAGGGACACTTATACAGATATAGCGGATGCTATATGCATCTAAGTTATGGAGCTATTGAATAACAAGCTCGACCCCATCTTGGCCCGTTTGGGGAATATCGAGCACAAATTATCTAAAATTAGCTCATCCTTGTCTGCACACCAGATGACAGTAATACCATCTGTGGTCTCATCCACTGGGGTCATAAATGCTAGTTCTCTGCTCTCCTCACTAGAGTCTTCAGCCCCACTTAGCAGGGCATTATCACATTTGAAGGGGTGCAAAAATGATCAAGGGGGAAAAGCCTTAAGACCCTAGGAAAATGCAGAGGGAAGAGGTGGAGAAAGAGGCACTGGGTTAGTGAGCAGAGTTCCTGTACATATGCAAAGCTCCTTATCAAGCTTCCACTGAAGTGCACTCCGTACATGGTGGTCCTGAAGAACGCACCGGTCCTTAAATATTTTCCAAGAGAAGATCACTCAGCTCTGAAAAACAAAGTTATTCATTGGCTATGGAAAAGCACCAGCTGGTCACTTGATTTTGCAACTGAAATGTTAATATTTAGAAGGTCTCCCTGGGTCTTACCTGGATATAAGGAAGCAAGCAGGGACTGTATAATTATTAATTTCAAGTCACCCAATACAGCCAGCTCATTAATGATGTTCTTTTACAATTGGCATCTAGCACCTGGCTCTATTCAGGTTTTACCTGTAGGTTATTTTTATAGGCCGGAGGTGCTCTCCTCAAGACCTGGGAAAGTCAATGTACTCCAACCATCCTATAACGTGGAGGTTCAGAAATCTTTGGAAGCTCTTGCATCTCTAGATGATTTGGACTGACTTTGTACCAACTTGAGTTCAGAAGCACAGAACTGCGATAGCACCGACATAAGGCGGTGTGAGGATCCAGAGTCCTTGTGCAGGAAGTACCGGAAGGGCCCTCAGACGGGGGTTTTTCAATGGCTCTTCATGGTTCCAAGCCCAGTATGGGGGAGGGGAGGGTTGGGAGGAGAGGGCTGAGAATTGTGTCTTGGAATATTGCTGGTGTTCACACTTAACTTTCAAATCCAGACTGGCTATCCCTAATTAATAATGCAGACATTGTTCTATTTCAAGAGACTTGGGCGCTCGAGCATATTAGCATAAATGGTTTTTAGACATTATGCAGAGCTGCTAGTCCATCTCATGCGGGTAGAGCTAAGGGGGTTTCGCTATTTAGTGCTCTGTAAAATTAATTGGCCTCTCTATTAGAACAATGTTTTTTGGCCCAATTACCAGATGGTATTATTACAGCTTCCATATTTTTTTGATGTAATTTTGATCAATTTGTATAACAACATTTTTGATTTACGTGTGACCACTTTAATTGTTGATATGGAGAGTGATTTAGTTAGCTTTTTGGATAGCTAAAATAGGGAGACACTAATAGCTTGGGCTGGGGATTTTAACACGAGGCTGTGCGGGAAAGGTGACTCCTCTTCTTGTGGTATGGAGACAATGGAGGGGGGGTTATATACATTACCAACACACCCCAATTTGGGGAGGCCATGAACAGGCTGTTGATTACAAAATCTCTGGTATTTGCCAAAAAATACAAGGTATTGGGATCGCCCCCCCTACTTATAATGGGGTATCAAATGGAAGTGAGATGGACTTTATCGCGTCCCAGGATTTAGCTAGAGTAATACTAGATTACAATGTAACTGTCTCCTGTATAAGCGATCACAATTCCCTTACCTTAGTCTTGGACCTTCAATTGATGGTGGATAAGAGGCAGCAGGAGAATTTGTCACGTCTCACTCGTGTAATAAGGGTGTCCATATAAAATTGGATAAAGTGAATAGGGAGGGTTTCTTGTACAAGCTTTAAGGGAGAATAGGGAAGCTATTTTAGTACTTACCTTGGAGGAGGAGTCCTCGAAGAACATCTCCAATTCTTTTAGAACTATATGTACTGCCATGGATAATGGGCTTAGGCTAAAAAATCTTTCACCTATAGGTTGGTTTAATCATGCCTGCATATCGGCCCATAAGAAGCTGAAAATGGCCCTTCCACTAAACCGCACTCCAGAGATGACATACTGAGTGCTAGAAGAAATTCTGAATCCACCTTGGAGGCTAGGAGATCTGAGCTTAGGGCAGAAGCTTGGGAGGAGTTGGAAAGAGCATCTAACTTGAAAGACTCTGCAGCTTTTTGGAAGGTTGTCAATCGGCCCTTTTTTCGCAGTATGAGAAACCCTCACTGGAATCTGTTATTCCAGTGGAAGCTTGGGTAGATCACCATAATAGTATTTTTAACCCAGGCAATAGAGAGATTAATATAGCCAATGAAGAGGCAGCCCATGGTAACCCGGAGTTATACTTTAATCTATGTGATTCTATTGTAGTCAAAGATGTAATTGCTGCTCTTAACCAGAGTCCTGCAGGAAAAGCCCCTGGACCTTATGGAGTCCGATTAGATATTTTTAAAGATAATATTGTATTTTGGACCCCAATTTTAACCAATGTTTTTAAAGCTTCTATTAAAGGGGAACTTATTCCATCCAGGAAGAAAGGAGATAGATACTTGCCATGCTGCTACCACCCCATCTCCCTCCTTGATAGTGCCCATAAAATATTAGGCAGAATTATAGCTGCTAGACTTGAGGATTGGTTCGAGGAAACCTAGGCTTTGACAAGAGTTCACTATGGGTTTTGCCCGGGGTTGGGCACAGTTGAGCAATGCCTGAATCTCCAGTTGCTCATTGGTAAGTATGTCAAGTCAAGGAGAGGTTCTATTCTCTTAGCGTTTATTGACCTCTCCTCTGCCTTTGATAGGGTCAGCAGAATCAAGCTCTGGGGCATTATGGCGAGGGTAGGAAATGACCAGGCCATAATTGGATTACAGAGGATGCACTGGGATTGTTTGATTATGGTCAGTTATGGAACTGAGGGTGAACTCTTGTCGTGTAGTTCCTATAAATCTATATAGGATCTGCGTGTTTAGACAGCATAAACTGTGGGATCGGTGTCCAAACTGATTACAGACACACCCACCGGATATGTTCACCAGCTAGCTCACAGTGCCATTATGAATTCCTCTTACCAAGGAGGAAATAGTTTCGGGCAACTATCGAACATGACAACCCTGACCACTCAGGGATTGTGGAAACAGTACAGTACTTTTCGCTCAGTCACGCGTGCTCACTTTGTCTCAGAGAGATACACAGAATAAACGATGGGGACGTTTTCAATAAGCATTTATTGAGCCAGCATCATTCTAGTGTAAAATATGTGTGCTGCAACAACCATATGACAGAAACAGATATAAACGATTATAAGCACCAAGAGAGTAAATGGATGGTAGATTTGTACCATAGTGCTAAAACAATAGATATATGGAGGTATATAGATACATGACAGTAAAAAGCATACTCCTACGATGCTAACCCTAACTAGATGTACCTAAATGTACCTAGCATGTATGTAGGTGTATAGCCAATAATCCCCCTAGGATGAAGCCAACCCCATTACCTGAAGTGAGAAACTGAAGGACCCCGTCTTGGTCTCGAGTCTGACACCCTGTGAGGGATGTCAGACCACTGCGTGCTGGAGTGTCTGCGTGCACGAGACTCGCCATCTGTTGTCAGCGTGTCAGCTTGGAAGTCTTTCTCCCCTGCCTGCCCCAGCAAAGATATGGTGTTTATATACCCAAAATGTACCCTCAGGGGTTCTACCGTGCTGTGTCATGTCAGCCAAGGATGACGAAAGGGACGACCCTTATACATAGTTATTATGCAGAAGATGGTAGTCCTGTTGTGATTCTGAGAATCCTCATGCATAATAAATTAGGCTAGTTTTCAGAGAAAACCACACAACATTTATGCAGCACCTAACGAGGTAAAAGGTCAGCACAAATCCGTCATGTATTACAATGTCACAGTGAATATAGGTGAAAGGTTAGGTGACTACCCAAGCCTATATTGGGGTACATTACAAATCATAACACTCTCCCCTGTAATTAAATCTTCTTTGGGGATCAGACAAGGGTGTGTGATGACCCCTTTATTTTTCCTCATAGGTATTAATGACCTAGAGCCCTGTCTGAGTAAAGCAGGGAAAGATATGCCCAAAGTGAAATGTAGTGCCCTTCCGGTTTTATTTTATGGTGACGATGCAGTCCTAATCTCAAGAACCGCAAAAGGAATACTATGCCTTTTAGATGCTTTTTTTTTACAGTTTTATGGGGGGGGGAGGCTAGACATTAAAACCAATCTCTGAAAAACCCTTGCTATGAGCATTGGACCAAAAAATATGAAATCTAGAGTATAACAATTGAGTGTCTCAGAGGTCTGTAGGGTCAAGACTTTGAATTATCTCAGCATTCCTCAGGATCACAATTTAAATTGGAACAGACTTTTTACTAGTAGTCGGGCAAATCAATGCCAAGGAGCCGTGGAGTCATTTTTCACTTTTGTGCACTGGTTAGGGTATAAGCCAATGGGTGAAATGATCAATATTTTTAAAAAGTGTGTATTGCTGTAGCATCATATGGAGCGGGTGTTTGGGGGCACAGGGGCGCGGGTCAGTACAGAGGGTCGAGAATACATTTTTAGGAAGACTGCTGGTTGTCCCCAATCCACTCCCTCTTTTATGTGTCACTCTGAGTTGGGTCTGTCTCCTATAGAGGATAAGATCAAGCTGAAACCCTTGTAACTTTGGATTAGAATTTGAGGAAAAATGGGAGCTTCTCTTTGGAAGATTGTCTCTCTTACGACTATGCTCTTGTTATCCCTTGGGTTAATTATATTAAAGAGGGTTTTACAGACCTAGGTTTCCCAGAGCTATTTTTTTATCCTGGTAATATAACGAAAAGTCTTATGCCCCAGGTGAAAGAGGTATTTAGGGAAAGGCAGGGTAGTCTTCACCAGGCAATTTTTGATAGTTTCCTTGCAGTGCCAACTACAATTTAATTAAAACATCTGAAAGGGCCGAGTTCCTCCCTACCAAATTACTGTGGAACTCACGGCCAATGGACCTTTATTGCCTGCTGAGAAGTGTAGAGGGGAGAAACAATTCATTTAAACAAGATCACAATTTGTAAGAACTATGGCTCTGAAGAATCACAGACTCCGGATTCCAAGTTAGTGGGGTTTATTGCAAAGCCAAAAACAACTGAATATACAAGCACCTCATCAAATATACAAGCACCTCATCACGAGGTTGTAGAAATACATGGGAACTAATACAAATCCAAACCTACGGGCTAACTTTATACGATGAATCATAAACAGAATGACAATCTCCAGAAGCAGAACGTAGGCAATGATTGCCCCCACGTCAAGTTTGGTCTTCATCTGCGGAGAATGAATAAAAAGAATTAGTCTGTCCCTACACTAACACTATCGTGACATCCCTTCTCAGAATTTTCCAAGCAAGATCAGGAAAAAGGTGTCAGCGCATGAAGACTTCCTAAGAAGTACACTCACGTTGTATGGGTCAAGTAGCCAAAAGCTACGGAGCCCGTTCTAAGATGCTCCTTCTCTCTCCTTCGATCTCCTCATCCCTTCTCCTGACTCCACCCCAGGACACTATCCCTAATACAAAACACAAAAACATAGAACACGCCCACAGATCACCTCATCTCGCTGGACACTTCCCATAGGTGATTTTCCACGTGGTGTCGATGCTCCCAGCTCCTGGCTCGATGACCTTGATTCCCAGGCCTCCCTCAATGAGAAAGAACACCGGCTCCCAATTATCAGTTCGCTTCACCACAATGTATCACATCCTCCCGAGCCTAACTTTGCCTAAACAAAAGACGTTATTCTAACTAACAAAGACGATTTCTCCACCTGCAACAGAAACATAAGAAAAGAACAAATTCACCATGCACATGAATTTTCTAACAGCCCTGTTCAGAGCCCTCAGGGAAAAATACAATTCAGGCCTACAGCAATCGGCCAACATAAGAGCGAAACACATAGGCCTTTCAAATTCACACATAAGTGAACATTTCATTTAGGCCTTTATACCTCATTACATTGCAAAAACACATCAAATTCATTGTTAACTGTGAGCAACTTATGAAATCTTACATGTTAAATGCAATTTAGTCACATCAATGTGAATCTTCAATATGATGCACGTTCAAATCATACTCATCACATCACATACAAGCAATTTCGTTAGGCAAATTACATCAAATACTATGGATTACAATATTATAGCATGAATGCTACGTTGTCTCTTTACATGTCACAACACTTTTCCTACCATTTACACTTTCACATGTTATTACTGAACACTTTCTAATCGTCAAATGTTAACACAACAAAGGAATATATGCGGGTGCGGGCTATTCGTGATTATGATGCACCCCTACAAATTACAGAACACCATCGCGCTCCATCAGTCCTCCCCTCTGATGACAAGTGTCATCACAACAATTCACAACTCCCTGGAGAAAGAACCGACCTAAAAAGAAGTTGTAGCCTGTCTTCCCTCTCGGAACTTCTCTAGGCTCTTGAGATTCTCGTAGTGACTATCCTGCAGTCTCTCCATTCTCCTTTTTCGCACTCTAAGGGATCTCTCAACCTGTCCTGCCTTATGCCATTTGTAGGCCTTCACAAATCCCAACAATGTAATCACACAAACCACAACTATGATAATGGGCTTCAAGATATAGCCAAGTATTCCCTTTCTAACGTTTGCAAACCAACTTCCTACCTTTTGGAACCCTTTCCCAATATTGTCCCAAATACCCTCTGTTGCCAAATCATGTATCTCACTTTGAATATCAGTGATGTTACTTATAGACTTCTTCAGATCTTTGCTGTTATCAGGTATATAAGTACAGCACTGTTGAACCCTCAACATTTTACAGACTCCACCTTCTATTGCTAGCAAAACATCTAAAGCAAGATTATTTTGCATCACCATAGCTCTTATCGACACCATCTCTCCATCTACAAGTAACAAAGACTGAGCTGTATTCGTTGACAACTTGTCCACAAAAGTCGACAAACTTCTAATTTTAACATCATTGAGAACCACTCCTAGACTTGGTATCATTGCTCCAAAAACATCTCCAACTATCTCTCCTGCACTTGTACCTCTCCTTTCTCTATGATGCATTACACTTTGCAAGGGTCCTAGATCGTCAACATGGTATATCATGGGAAACACCATGGCTACATAACATGTACCGTACCAATTCAATTGCAATCGCATATAGGCATTTTTCCCACACACAAAATACACATTTGGCACCACTTGCACCGTCTCCTGCAAGAACTTCTTCGCAGTTGCTTCAATCGTGAAGATGTGATCACATACACTCTGTCCCACATAGATAATATCATAATAAGTTTGTAGTTGTCTAATGCAAAGCTTCCCTCTTTGTTCGAACTCTAAAGCTATTGGACCAGAACTCCCTCTCGCCTTGTGAGCTAATTCCTCCTTGGTCCATGCAGTTTTCCCCTCTCTACTGTTAGTCTTCACTGACAATTGTCTATGTCTATCCTCTACTTGATCTACAAATTTATTTTCTATGTCAGTTAACATACATGTCAAATTGTGACGATGTGCATAAGCCGTATCTAAGGTAATGGTAGGTTGAAATATTTTCCCACTCGATCTTCTTGCTTATAATAATCGTACTTGTTCAGGTGCTTATAAGCTGGAACTTCTGAAAGCACCACATCATAATGTGAGAAATAATATTCATAATGTCCCTTACCGTAAAACATACTAAGCAGTAAACTACATGTAATACCATATGTCAAAGGAAGATTGTGATAACGAATACCTTCCCCCACAGACGCAGGCAATTGCATACACACATTGCAATCTCTCACATCCATCGTATTCACGTACTCATATAGCAGCTTAGCATAAGCATTAAGCGTGTAATCACCTTTTGACAAATCTACGTGTAACATGCGACTAGTCTGATCTAACATAGCTCTTTCAACTCCTACGATACCCTCTTTTGTGCTAGAAGTAACAGGTGTGGTTGTCCCCTTCACTTTCACCCCTTCAACTTCAGCATCATGTGAAATTTTCACAGAGACAATAATAACTCCCGCTATTACTATTATCACTCCTACTATGAGTGTACCTATCACACACTTAGACCTCTGATTCGAATTTCCAGACTCCATTTTCGATTATTTGTTGACACAGCAAGAGGATTAACACAAAGTCTCTTTCTCCGCCTCTTATTGCTGTAATTCAGTTCAATACAATTTTCTGGAGTCCTGGAAATATATTCACAGTTCGTTCTCAAAAGATTCCTTAGCCCTCTTTCTTCTTCTACAGAAAGTTCCCTAGATTTATTCTTCTTCCACTCGGGCCTAAGATATCTTCTTTCAAAGCAAGCTTATTTACAGTTCACAGTTTAATCAACAGTCTCTTATAAGCTTGGAACCAATTTCAATTATGACACATTGCAAAATTTCAAGACGAACAGCTGCAATTTCCTGAGCTGGTGGCTGATATCCAAAAGTTAAAAAAGACAAGTCTTGGAGAATCAAAACTCGCACTTTGCTCAATGTCGGAGGTCTTGGTACTGTCACTGTCAACACCCCCTCTATTTCCAGTCCAGGAACTATCAGCTTGATATCAATTTTCAGTTCAGGAGTCCTGCTGACCACTCGTGAAGACCTCAAACTCCCGGTCCCCACTGCTCCCGGCATCAGTAGCCAGATAAGTCCACTCTGGTGCAGCATATCTCTGACAAGGCACCCTCGCTCTTCTCGACCTGCTTAGACTCCCCTGCATTTGTTCTGCGTCACTTAACTCCGACTCAAACGTTTCAGATACAGGAGCAAGATCTTTTTCAGGTGCCAATCTCAGATTTAATCTCCTTTGCCTCCCAGGCCACGTTTCCTCTGCAAGCTCTGCCCTTCTCCTCTGCACCCGACCACCTTGCGCACCAGTTCTTTTGGCTGAGTCTGACTCTATACCACTCGCAACGTTACCGTCTCCCTCAGAATCAATACCTGGGCCTTGTGTAGCGTGACCCCCCTCAGCTTGCTCTGGTGGGCAACCAGCTTCGTCAGTAACCCTCACAGCTTGGCTTGTCCACTCCTGTGGCCTCGCAACCACAGCTGGATTTTCTTCTTGGAGAGGAGATTTTTCTTCCAAGGGTTCTGAAACTCTGCGGGTGTGGGAAGCGTGTATCCAGTTCGGCAAGCCTCCACACTTCACAGCTGTGTTAGTCACTATGATCACTTGATAGGGACCCTTCCAGCGAGCATCAATGCAACTCTTCCTCACATTCTTGCGAACGAGCACCCAGTCACCCGGACACAAGTCGTGGCACAGGTCCTTCGAGGTCGGGGCAGTCACAGCTTCAACCTGGTGAGATACAGAATGGACTACGTCAGCCAGTCTTTTGCAATAATCGAAGTATCAAATCGTCTGTGATGTTTATCAAGGGTGTGGACGGCACTGCTAGCAAATGCATCACTCTCCCCATTCAGATCTCATGAGGCGAGAGACCAGTTCTCCTGTCGGGGATACTACGGATACTCATCAACACCAAAGGCAATGCATCAGGCCATTTCAAAGACGTAGATGAATACACTTTTGCCATTCTCATCTTGAGAGTTCCATTGATTTGCTCCACAATTCCAGATGCCTCGGGCCTGTAGCTACAATGCAGTCTCTGATCAACTTGTAAAGCGGCACAAAGCATCCTCATAATCTCACTATGGAAGTGCGTTCCTCTATCCGACTCCAATGAAGTTGGAAATCCGAAACGTGGTATAAGCTCCCTTAGCAACAACTTTGCTACTGTGAGACTATCACACCTCCTTGTCGGATAAGCTTCCACCCACCATGAGAAAACACACACCACAACCAAAATGTAACTCAATCAATTGCACCTAGGCATCTCTACAAAGTCAAGTTGGATTCTATTAAAGGGTCCCCCTGACCTCCCAATGTGACTCAATGCAACCACAGTCTTCTTTCCAGCATTCATCTGTTGACATGTAACTCATCTATGACGCACTGCTTCAGCAAACGCACAAAACCGTGGATTGAACCACGTCTGCTTGAACACTCGCACCATGACATCCCTTCCAATATGAACTGCTCAATGAATCTGTCTTGCCATAGGACTCAGTAAATCATCTGGTAGCACTGCTCGACCGTCAGCTGAAACCCAAATACCATCGTCTCTTTTCTCACAACCTGCTTTAATCCAACCAGCTTCTTCCTGTTCTGACACTTCTTCCTGCAGGTGCTTGAGCTCATCCCAAGTGTCTACTATGGCTAACATCATGCTGAGCTCGGTTCTTTCTGGGCTCTCTCCAGTATATTCTCCTGTGAAAATGCACCCTTGTTCAGCACAGAAATGTGCAAGTTCGTCCGCATACCTATTCCCAAGCGTGACAAAGTCCTCCCCCCTCCCGTGGGCGGTACATTTAACCACAGCAATCTCTTTTGGACGTTGCAAGGCTTCCAGCAATTTCCTCACATATTCCCCATTCCTGATTGGCGATCCTGATGACGTTAAAAATCCCATCTGTGACCATAGCTGTCCGAAGTCATGAACCACGCCAAAACCGTACTGGCTATCGGTGTAGATGGTGACTCAGATTTGCTCGGCAACCAAGCAGGCACGTGTCAGGGCAATGATCTCAGCCACTTGTGCGGAGTATACTCCCTGTGAACAAGCAGCTTCCACAACTCCAGAAATGGTGCATACAGCAAATGCTGCTCTCAAATGACCCACATTATCTCTTAGGCACGAACCATCTACAAAAAAGATTTAATCAGATTCAGGTAGAGGTTCATCGACAATGTCAGGTCTCGGTTTGGTGCAAAGTTCAGTCACATCGAGATAGTCATGGTCCTCACAATCGTCACCATCAGCATTTGGCAAAGGCATTAGGGTAGCAGGATTTAACATAGAACATCTTTTCAGAGTCACATTCTCTTGACTTGCTCATAGCGTGTGAGTCTGTTATTGGTCAGGTACTGAGTCTTTGTTCTCGTCATCAGGTGCTCAACTGAGTGTGGAACGCACACAGTTAAAGGGTGCCCCATGACTATGCACTCACACCTTTCAATGCTGACACCTGTTGCAGCAACGGATTTGAGACATCCGGGCAACGCTGAAGTTACCAGGTCTAAGGTGGCTGAGAAGTAGGCAACTGGTCTACGGAGACCCTCCATGAGTCTGAGTTAGTACTGACAGTGTGCAACCTTCTCTCTCACAGCAAAACAGTGAGAAGGACTTGTGTAATCAGGCATTCCCAGACCCGAAGCGCGACAAAGGCTTTCTATCAGCTCCAAGAAGGCAACCACACAATCGTTATCCCATGGTACCGGATCACTTACATCCTTGTGTGTCAACCTCTGTAGAGGCTTTGCCTTCAGTGAAAAGTTGGGTATCGATTGACGGCAGTACCCAACCATTCCCAGAAACATCCTGACTTCCTTCTGTGTGGTAGGCGCAGTTATATTCATGATTGCCTCAATGCGGTCTGGTGACACCTTCCTCTTGCCTTTCTCAATTCGGTGACCCAGATACTGAACCTCAGGTAGACAGTGCTGTAATTTGCCTGGAGACACCTTGTGTCCATTCTCTGCTATATGATTTAACAGTGCAACAGTTTCAATTCTGCAAGCATCTTCCGTTTCAGAAGCAATAAAGAGGTCATCAATGTACTGCACGAGAACTGAATTCTGTGGCAGTACGAGACTCTCAAGATTCTTCTTCAGAATCTGATTGAAAATCGATGGGCTCTCTGTACACCCTTGTGGGATACGACACCATGTTAATACACGATCTTCCAGACGGAAAGCGAATAAAAATTGGCTTTCCTCATGCAAGGGTATTGAGAAAAATGCTTGGCACAAGTCAATCACCGTGAACCACTCAGCTTCACACGGTATCTGGAATAGGATCATTGATGGATTCGGTACCACAGGAAAACATGGAACTACTATTGTGTTGACCTTTCGCAGGTCCTGCATGATTCTGAACTTTCCACTTGGGTTCTGCAGTCCCATTATAGGGGAATTACATGGGCTCCCCATTATCTCCTTCAAGATCCCTTGTTCGATCATGGACTCAATTACAGGCTTGATTCCTGCCACCCTTTCCGGCGTCAGATTGTATTTAGGCGTTCTCGAGAACTCAGCATTTGGCTTGACCTGAATCTTAACTGGCTCAACCCCTTTGATCAATCCTATCTCTTCCCCTGTGATATCACATACCTCCAAAGAGACAGAATCCCTCAAATCAAGTGGTAAATCCTCAACCGTTAACACAGGAAACATCTCTATGCAGGGATTCTGGTTCACCAGTTTGAATGCAATGTCATCATCTTTAGTCTGCAACTCCGCTCCTTTGGGCGTGCAATAGATGGTGCAGTTCAATTTAGACAACAGATCACGACCCAACAAACAGACTGGCCTTGAATCACACACCACAAATTGGTGTTGATCGTGGAATGTTCCTATTCTCACAGGTATCTCATCTGTCAATGGATTTGTCATTCTCTTATTTGCAACTCCTACAACTTGGATCGATTGTCCCGAGAGGGGTAGGTTTGGGACTACTGCTGATCTCATAGTAGAACGGGTAGCACCAGTATCAATCAGAAAGGTGATGGGGTGACCGTCAACATCTGCCTCTACATACGGTCCTCTCTGTTCTACCTCCAAGATTGCTCCAAGGGTACAGTCTTCCTCCCCCCTCAGGAACCGTCATTGCAACTGGTCTGGGTCGAACTCATCGAAGGTCTCAATTAGTGGCATCTGCTGATACGCTCTGCTACCTTGTGGAATTCTCAGTGGTTGGGGAACTTGCACTTGTGGTCCTAAGCTTCCCCCTTGTACAGACCTGGGTCTTACCGTGGTATTTACAGTCTCAGGTACCTATACTATCTCCTCATCTTGGACCTGATTAGCGGGATTTAACCCGCACTCGCGCATCTAATGCCCGATTTTGTGACAATAATGATATGCAGTAGTCTTCTTCAGAGTACCAACATCTACTCCTGTCTTGGGGCCTACAGGTTTCCCTCTCCCTTGGCCTGATGAGTTTTGGGCCCCCCTCTGGCCGTTCCCCTGTCTTCGTTCTAGTGTCCCTCCGCTCGGCTGTGCTTGATCTATCCTTTATGCATTTCTCATTTGGACAAGCATCAATTTGTCTTTGAGCTTCTTATGCTTTGAGTCTACTTCATCACTACAGTATCTAGCATATCGTAGGATTTCATCCATGGACTTGTTTTGCCAACAGATCAGATGCTGTTGGATCATGAAGCTAATCTCTGGTCTTAACCCTAAAACAAACTTGGAGACAAACTGTCCCATGTCCTTCAAATCTAAGGTATCTAATCCACTGTACTGCTTAAAAGCTTGCAAGAGCCTCTCATAGTAAGCATGAACTGACTCTTTGGGCTCTTGGGTAGTCCGATCTATCTTAACCCAATCAATATCTTGAGGCGAAATCTTTGACCTTAACCATGTGATTAACTGCTCAAACGTTTTCATAACCACAGGTGAAGGACCATGGGTAATAGGGTCTCGCTCTGGTTCTGACGTTGGCCATTCAACGGCAATCTTACAAGCTGACCACAAATCGCTTGGTACTACAATGTCAAACAATGTATTCAAATCAATCCACAAAACCTTTGAGATTTTAACAAAGCGATCAACTTGCTTGTACCATTCAACAGGTTTTTCCCTCAGCCGAGGAAAATCATTTGTGAACGCTGCCAAATCACCCCTGCTCCAAGGAACATGCACATACCCTCCACTCGGTAACTCTCGCAATGGGTAAGCCTCTACTCCTGCTGTTCCTCCCCCTGGAGGCGGCGTATCACCTAAACCCTTTTTGACACTTTTCTTCTTAGACCACCTCTCTTCCCACTTTGTCAAGCATGCTCCATGCACGTATTCCTACAACCAATTCTCGAATGTGTGTTTTCAACCCTATGACTCTTTTCTCTTCCACTTCTGATCACTATAATTTAGCCTGTAACTTCCCTGCAACATCTTTGTTTTGGATAGATCTACACCGTATCTTCGTGCTAGTTCGGACAGTTTCTCATGCGCTTTCATTGCCTTACGGGTCACGTCCTTCGCCACAAACAACAGCTCATCTTGTTCATAAAGTTCCATTCTTTCCAAAGGCAAATTTCCGCTTATAATTTCATACGCTTCTGCCTTTAACCTCACCACATCTAGAACTTTGGCCCTCATTGCAGCTTTAATTGTTCCCTGACTTGATGTACTGCTTTGCTCTCCACTTTCACTGCTCTGGTTTCCTCGGTGACTCCCTTCAACTATGGACCGTGAGACACCTTGCCTTCCCGAAATTCCTTGATCCATCCCTCCTTCTGCTTTTCTCCCCATGGGACCTCTAACTGGGGGTTCCCACATCCTCAAATCAGAACGTGAGTCTGCTAACGACACTGATCTTACTGCTCTAGACTCAGTATGCCCCCTAGAAGAGTCTGCAGTAGCTGGCAATGGAGTACTAGCCTGTAAAGGTCACAAAGAAGGACCAGTTCCACTCACTGTACCATTTCCTCCAGCACTAACGTTGTCTCCTGATGCTGGTAACTGTGATTGACTATTGTTTCCTGCTTGACCTGGATCATGCACTGACACTATGGGACCAATGGTGACCGGCACCGTAAGGGCAGCCAGTAACCGTGTAACAGTATTAGCTCCACTCATCTCTGTATCTCTCACTTGCTGTATTCCTATTCCCGCCGTTCCTGTTGAAATCTTCCCCACAACTCTCGCACTAGGACTTGTCTGCGATTTATCTGTCCCTTCTGTAAGCTCTTGTCTTCCCTCCTCTGACGTTGGATTATACGGAGGCAGACGCTGTGCTAACATCCTTTCCAACAAGCTGTCATCCGTATCACTATCATCTTCTTCTTCCTTCCTCTTGTGGGCATCGCCTACTTTCACTAACATCAGGAATAATCTTTCCCCCTCAATAGTCTCTACTCTCCACCTTTTCGCCAATGCATCCCATTGTGCATCTTGAAACGCCCTTATCGACTTTTTCACTCTTTCCTGGCTTCGGTCTCTTTTTCTCGCATGCGCTGCTCTTATCCATGCATCTAAAGCCTCAAACTATGTTGGTCTAGGTGGAGGTCGCAATGAATCCATCTTTGCCCTTAACTGATACAAAACATCCAATCTAAATGACCCATTACGTGGAAAAGCCAAATCTCCCTCTTTTTCAGTAACCTTGTGTCAATTTTGAAGCCAAACTGTGGTATGGAGTCCTACATTCGTGGCCATATAATGTGCTGGTGTGTCCTCGGGTGGGGCCTCTTCACCCACTCGAGTCACTACTCCTCTATCTCCCCTACAAAGGTCACGTAACACCCTAAAGCATTGCATGTTTAAACCCAACTCCTTTCCCTCACAAGATGTTTTCGTTTTTACTTCCTGATGACAATCCACCAATCCCAGCGTGGCTTTACTCCAACCAACCTATCGCAGGGCGGCACACTCTGATGTCACTCCGCTCCTCGCTCAGCTCAGCAGTTCACCCCCTTTCACAATCTCTTCCTTACGCATTCACACACCTCATTCATAGAAACAAGTAACTGTCTGTCCACAATATGACCGGACAGTCACATCTGACTGTCTGTCCAAGAAATGACCGGACAGTCTCACAAGTAATTGTCTGCCTCACCACTGGCAACCGTCTGTCCGCAAAACGACCGGACAGTCACCTCAACCGTCTGCCCACGAATGGCCGGACAGTCATGTAACTAATCGATAGGATCCACTCGCCCAAATCACTCACACACAGTGACCCAAGACCTGCGTTGGCCACTTGAATCGCTGTGGTCCGCCCTTGTGCACTAGCTTCCCACACGACTCTTTCAAGCTCTCTCACACATGTTCCCTATCTCCTGTGGGTTTTGTCGATGACATCTCACGACTCCCACAATCACTGGTCAGACAATTACAGCTCTGGTGTCTTCTACACCACAAATATATCCCGGGATCTTAAGCTACTCGTCGAGCCTGACATCAAAACAAAACAAATCGTATCACATGGACCGCACGCGTTCGGCCCAAAACCACAATCACTTGACTCTCAACCCAACTTTGCAAGACATCAAACAATCAATCATCACCGCAATCTAACACACACATCCCTATTCATACTCACTCCACCGTGAACTGCTGTCTCTCTCACTCTCACTCTCATGGTCACTCTCCATCGGTCTCCGCCAAAGTCTGTCGTCCTCCGCCTTCAATTCTCTGATCTTTCATCCTCTGGGTTTTTTGGGGCTCTATGACTAGCTTTCCTTAATATTCCTATCTTCTCCCCTCACTGCATAGGCAACCGTCACTCTGCTACCAACTGAAAGGGCTGAGTTCCTCCCTACCAAATTACTATGGAACTCACGGCCGATGGACCTTTATTGCCTGCTGAGAAGTGTAGAGGGGAGAAACAATTCATTTAAACAAGATCACAATTTGTAAGAACTATGGCTCTGAAGAATCACAGACTCCAGATTCCAAGTTAGTGGGGTTTATTACAAAGCCAAAAACAATTGAATATACAAGCACCTCATCACGAGGTTGTAGAAATACATGGGAACTAATACAAATCCAAACCTACGGGCTAACTTTATACGATGAATCATAAACAGAATGACAATCTCCAGAGGCAGAACTCAGGCAATGATTGCCCTCACGTCAAGTTCAGTCTTCATCTGCGGAGAATGAATAAAAAGCATTATTCTGTCCCTACACTACCACTATCGTGACATCCCTACTTAGCAGTTCCCAGGCACGATCAGAAAAAATGTGTCAGAGCGCGAAGACTTCCTAAGAAGTACACTCACGTTGTATGGGTCAAGTAGCCAAAAGCTACGGAGCCTGTTCTAAGATGCTCCTTCACTCTCCTTTGATCTCCTCACCCCTTCTCCTGACTCCACCCCAGGACACTATCCCTAATATAAAACACAAAAACATAGAACACGCCCACAGATCACCTCACCTCGCTGGACACTTCCCATAGGTGATTTTCCACGCGGTGTCGATGCTCCCAGCTCCTGGCTCGATGACCTTGATTCCCAGGCCTCCCTCAATGAGAAAGAACACCGGCTCCCAATTATCAGTTCTCTTCACCAAAATGTATTACATCCTCCCGAGCCTAACTTTTCCTAATCAAAAGATGTTATTCTAACTAACAAAGACGATTTCTCCACCTGCAACAGAAACGTGAGAACAGAACAAATTCAACATGCACATGAATTTTCTAACAGCCCTGCTCAGAGCCCTCAGGGAAAAATACAATTCAGGCCTACAGATATCGGCCAACATAAGAGCGAAACACATGGGCCTTTCATATACACACATAAGAGAACATTTCATTTAGGCCTTTAAACCTCATTACATTGCAAAAGCACATCAAATTCATTGTTAACTGTGAGCAACTTATGAAATCCTACATATTAAATGCAATTTAGTCACATCAATGTGCAACTTCAATATGATGAATGTTTAAATCATACTCATCACGTCACATATAAGCAATTTTGTTAGGCAATTTACATCAAATACTATGGATTACAATATTATAGCATGAATGCTATGTTGTCTCTTTACATGACATGAACACTTTCTAATGGTCAAATGTTAACACAACGAAGGAATATATGCGGGTGCGGGCTATTTGTGATTATGATGCACCCCTACAAATTACAGAACACCATCGCGCTCCATCACATCATTGGGCTACGAGCTCTGTTTGACATCAACCCTTAACATGAATTGTAGGTTTTATTTTACAAGGTTCCGTTTTAATTCATTACACTTACTAGTGGCTTTTCCCAGGTATGTTGATTGGAGCACAGCTTTTCCAAACTGCCCCTGTGATAACTCCTCCAAGCAAAGCACTTTGCACTTAATTCTCTTTTGTCATTTATATTCCTACCCATGGAAGCGTTTTTTATACCAATTTTACAGCTGTCCAAGATCCTATAGTGAGGCGTTTATTTTACTGCAAAAATTGGGTAATCTGGATCTTTGTGTTGCAGTGGCAAATTTTGTTGGTTGTGCCCTGAGAATTAGAAACAGATATGGGGCATTGTAGTGTATCATGGTTACTGAATTTTGGCTGTTTCTTTCTTTGGGCTGCTGATTTTTATGACTCAGTTTTTAACTGTTTTATAAGTATGAAGTTTTTTGTGTGAACTGTTTTTATTGTGTGCTTTTATGGCTTTTGATGAGCCGAATAAAGATTATTTGACTGACTGACAACTTTCTAAAAATGTCATTTTCAGAATTGTGACTTAAAATCTGGCTTTGCCATAAAAGAGGATTTTAAATTATAATCCCTTAGACACCAAACAAAAGTTATTACTAATTAAATGTAATAAGGTAACCCATTGTTATCCAATGGGAGAGGTAGACCTCACAGTAGTGGGAAACGAATTTGGGAATTTTTCACTACCAATGCATATAAAGCTTAAAAGTACATGTCCAACTTTTTAAATACAATGCACCCTGCCCTATGGGCTGTTTAGAGCCTACCTTAGGGGTGACATATATGAAATAAAAAGAGAGTTTTAGGCCTGTCAAGGTGTTTATTTTGCCAAGTTGAATTGGCAGCTTAACCCTGCATGCATGCTGCACCGGCAGGCCTGAAACACGCTTTAAGGAGTTACTAAAGTGGGTGGCACAATGAGAGCTGCAGGCCCACTAGTAGTGTTTAATTTTCCAGCCTAGTAATATGGTATACCACATCACTAGGGACTTATAAGTAAATTAAATATGCCAATCAGGTGTATGCCAATTGTGCTATATTTTAGGGAGTGAGCACAAACACTTTAGCACTGTGTGCACAGAGACCTAAGACCAATAAAAATGAATTCAGCAAAGCAGGAGGGGAGAAGGGTAAAAGTTTGGGGAAAGACCATCCTAAGGCTGACAGCTCTACCAGTCAGGTTCACTTTTATGTCACTCCTTGGGGTACTAGCAGCAGGTGGCAAGAGAACGTCAAACTAGCCTGTGTGGTGCTTTTATAACTGAGGTTTTTAGCTCTACATCGAGCAAACATCTCTTGACTACAGCCATTATTTGTTTTATTTATTTATTTGTTTTGAATCAACGACTGCACAGAATAATGAAAATCCATTCGTTTGTTTCCCTTGGGAATTAACAACTACGCAGACAGATTTTGCCTGGTTACGTCGGAAAGGGCGGGGTGTTTTGAGGGGAGGTGCACATGTTTTAGTTGCAGTATAAACAAACTACTCACTCACTCTGGCTCCCCTTTGGTAACGTCTACACAGTGCACACTTGTGTAGGCCTTTCTTCATAAGCATTTGTACATTTAAACAAGACCTACTGGCTTTGCCAATGTTAGTATTTTTCTTGTATTTTTGTTCTTATGTTTGTCTGTGGCCTCAATGACGTAAATCACCCTCGTCACCCAAGCATGCAAAGATAACAATACCGTGCTGGGAGAACAGTTCACTGGCTGTGCAGAAACAGTGTATGAGTTTTAATGTATGAACATCAAAGCAAAAGGTTTTACAATAATTTTCTTCGCACCAGATTCAGAGCTGGTCGCCTTAGATCTATCATTAAAGGCTTAGGGATTTCAGAATGAACCCACCAGCTCCCTGCGAGCAGCTCTTCTATCCGAGAACCAAAATAGAACAGTGTAACATACAGGGTCACATGTTCCTCCCTTCGGAGGTAATCCTGCTTGCCTCGGGTTTCACAAACACACCCGGGGAAATAGTTGACGGGGCAGAATCTGTGAGGAGGTCAAACTGCCGAGAAGAGGGAGAGCAGGTGTTGTCCAGCAACCCAGGGGCACCTGGCTGGAGGTTTTTAATACATCAGAGAGATGTCTTTTTTTAAACCAGAGCTCCTTATCCTGAGTGTCATCACAGACTGATGTCTGTGATGCGATCAGTGGAGCGGATGGTACCTACAGCATTCATGGCAGATAGCATCCGCCCATTTCCCTGTTCACTTCCTCAGTAATAGGTCATAAGTGTTGCCACTTCCTGCAGTTTTTAACTCACTGTATGTGGCTTCCTGACAATCGCTGTTAGGATGATGCGGGTCACACCTAGGCCAAGTAAATCATCTCTGATTGATAATTAAAATAAGTAAACAGAGCCAGAAAAGCCATGTTAGAAATAAATACAGAGGGTTTTACATACATTCCTATTTAGGTGTCTCATCCCGCCCTTACAGAATCTCAAAACCTGGGCAAATGGTCAGTGTTTTTCTGTGGGAAACGTCGCGGGCCTACATCTTCCACTTCCTGCGCGCACACAAACACTGGTAAATGACTTGTCTGATGCAGAGACGTTTGAAGGCATAGGCAAAGCGGGCTTTCGCCCAGGGCCTCAGCCTGTCAGGGGGCCCTTGATGGAGCCAGCTCTGTTCTGCAGAGAATCTTGCCCTGATGGCCTTGAATTGTTCTTAAACAGATTGTTTTAAATGCAGTTTTCCTTAATGTATTTTTTATTGTGGGTGATGTGTGAGAGACAATTACACACATTTTGCAGAAAAATGTTGTATTTTTGTTTCATGCAAGATCCATAAAAAGTTTTTTTAGATCAAAACAAGACCTCACATATGAGAAACGGGAGGGTGTCACAGAGAATATTTGCAGTCATATTAGTTAGTGAGCTGCTGCTGTGTTACAATATTGAAAACACACATCACTGTGCCTGAATATTGGATGGAAATACATTTAGAATTTTGATGAGTATGCCTGTGAACTGTCAGTGCCCTGGACAAAGAAGTCATGAAAAGCTGAAATTTGATTCATAAATTCAAAGCTGTTCCGAACAGGGCCCCCCAAAATACGTTTGGCCCAGGGCCCCAAAAATCCTTAAGATGTCCCTGCTCTGATGGGCTGCTTTGGTGTTCTCTTAATTTCTAAATTAGTAGCCTTATGATGACAAGAGCCCGAAGACAGAAAGGTGTGAAATAGTAATCCTTGAACCAGCAAGTCGGGAACAAAAGCTATTTATACAAAAAGAGAAGGGTAAGGCTAAACATAAAGGGACAGGGCAGATTTAAAGGATATTCTAACAACAATACAAACAGGAAGTGCACTGTTCCTCGAGGAGAAGATACCACCAAAAATACAGAGGAGCCAAACAGAGGTGAAGGCAGAGCTAATAAAACAAAATCTGTGTTATCTGTCCAAGAAAGGCAAAAGCCAGATGTCAGATTTCAAGATCTAGAAAAACAAGCGTTTACTAATGTATAAGAAAGAGAGTGGGGAAAAAAGGGTAGAAAGACATGCATGGTCTTTTAGGAGGAATGAGAAGTTCTCAATAAAAATATATCTTAAAACCAAAGAAATCACTGAAAAAAATGTTGAAAGGAATTTTTATCTTCTTATAATACATGGGATTCTGTGATCCCTGTATAAATGCACGTCTTTGATGTCTTTATAATCGGGCGACTAGCGTCAGTACAATCGAGTTCTGACATAAGGATGTCTTTTGTCAGAGCCAGCAGAGCAGGTGAAAGGCAGGTCAGGCCACGGAGCATAATTGAAGCAGTTGTTTAAAGCAACAGAAGGATGCTTTTCTTTGTTCTCCTCTATTTTAATAGCTTGCAATTACATACACAGAGAATATGTTTATTTTTTGCACTCCTTACATAGAGAAAAGCTAGAATCTTTCTGCATGTTTCTACACATTCCAAGCTACTGCAGTTTTTTTAACTGACATATTGAATTGTGTCTAATGTCTGTTTGCAACAAATATCTAACAGGTTTTTGATGGGTTGAATTTTGCACCAGAGGTTTTATCTTTATTCTTCACTGTACAGCACACATACACAGTGAGAACCATATTAAAGCATAGTTTTTCTACTGGAAGTCTCCGCTTCCAGTCAAAAAGCCTACGCTTGACAGCATGCATAAACCCTTGAACTATTGTGCAAGGATGTGTGCATTGGCATATGGAAGCTTAAATTGCACTGGTGAAGGAAGGAAGGAAAATAGTACCATATCTTAGCAGCTATCACACTGTTCTGCTCTTTTCTCTGCCTTTCATGCATTTCAGCACAGTAACTTTATTTGCTGAGTAGTATTTAAAACAATCAAATAAATTAATTTATTTTAACATTATTTCTTATTGGGTTTTATTATAAGTCCCTTCCTCCAATATTCTATGGGAGGGTGTTGCACTACCTGGTCATGCGTGTTGCTAGGCTTATTTCAGGTCTGAGCAAGTGTATATTTATGGCTGTTTTGGGTCCTTTTTGGGTTTAGTAACTGTAGAAGTGCAGTTTGTGAATAGCAATGGGCTTACTCTTTTGTGGGTGGGTGCATGTTCCTCCCGAATCTTCTCACTAGCCCTCCAGGTGCACCTCCTTACTTCTTTGCCTTTAGTAGCATGTATTCATCATTTTTCAGCCACTCTCCCATTCCTCTCACATTTATTTCCAAACCATGTTAAAGCTGCTTTGTGGTTCAGCATTGGATGAAAGTCCACCACATTTGTAGCTGCCATCATGGAAGTATGCCTTTTTTTTCTTGAGTCTGATTTTGTCAGTGTGACAAGAGCTCCCTTGAGGCAAATATGCTTTAAAAAAATTAGACTGTTTTCTTGGTTCTTTCACCTTTTTCTCCATGAATGTCTCACATTCTGCCCTTTGAGCGGGTAGGACCTTCTAAACCACTGGCAACTGTGTATGAAGTTCCTTAAAACTGAAATATAATTTTGTTATTAAATTTGCATTTTTGAATTTTTGGAAAGTCAGCTGTACCGTGCAAACAACTGGTGACAGCTGCAAAATGTCCCATTTTACTAGTGAGCTTCTAGGTGATATTCTTTCCCACTTACAAATGGCACAAAATATAATACATACTTAAACACCCCAAGTGCCTGAATAGGTTTAAACGTGTGCTTAAAAGAACACGCATTTACAATGCAATCGGTCTCGCATTTGTGAGAGTTAGAGCTATTGGCGTTGTAAATTATATTGTTTTTTACTTATGTTTTTTGTTTGTAGAGGAGTGGATGAGAGTGATAGGTAGTTTGTGTATGAAGTGGTGAATGAACTGTAGATAGAGTAGTAGAAAGAGTGTGAGAAAAAGAATGAAGGGGAGAGAAGGTTATAGACGCATAAAGAACCGTTCCAATCCAATGATGCAAGCAGTCATTACCACACCCCTCTAGAAAACACTCAAACAAAAGACCTAGTAGGCTACCAGCCAATTTCAGACCTGCCTAACTTCAACATAAATCCTGGAGCAAAACGAGAGCGCTCAATGCCACGACTAGATTAAGCTTAACATCTCCTCCACGAACTACAATCAGACTTCAGGCCCTTGTTGGGGAAATAAACTGCACTTGATAAAGGGAAAGAACTACACACCACCCTTCAGGGGCGCCGGTTCCTGTGGGGCACTAGAGCTTGGGCAACAGCAATATTTTAGCTGAACAACTCCACACTTGAAGAGACACCACTGACAAACCTTAATGTGTCAACCTGCAGCATGTGCATCGTCAGGTCACGTTTTGCTACTGAAGAGGCTCTTTCAAGCACACCAAAGTTCAACCATGGAACTGTGGTGCCTACAAGGACTTTTTCTTGTCCCCTTGAATCTTCAGCAGTTCGCACTCCACAGAGCTGTCACTGTGATGAGGCAAAAGGCTGTTAGTGGCCCCATTGTTTTAGAGTAGTGGGAATGCTTGCCCTTTGCTACTGGGATTCACACAAAGGCAGCTACCTTTTTTGGCAGACAGACTATGCACTTGTAGGTCAATGTTTGTAAATGATTTCTGATGATTGAATACTCAAGTCAGGCACACACGTCAGCCTAATGAAAAAGGTTTTGAACATGTGTGTGCTGTGTACAGCACTCAGTTCCTTTGAAAGTGTTCAGAGAAGGAGGCATTGGGGAGGTAGTGTGAGAACAATGGGAGGGAAGTATATGAGTAAAGTAGGTAGTGTGTATGCATGCAGGAGCAGAGATTACAATATTAAATTAAAAGGCAAGTTCAGACCTAAAAATATGTATTTTTGCATACAGATAACAAATAGAGGAGCCCACCACACTTCCTTCCCACATGCAATTCTTCCCAATTTAAATTTATATTTAAAATTGGCTCATGTGAACTGTACCCGACTAATATTTTAAAGAACTTGGCTCCCATGCCACTCTATACACAAAGGAAGCCAGCAGTCCTCATACTCCTTGATCTTTCTACAACGTATGACACTATACTACAAAATCCTTTAGAAAATATTCAACTAATGAAATCGACTCTCCTACATTTCCCATTCAATTGAACCCCTACTTCCTCCTTACACAAAGCAAGCAAGTGCATAGCGCCTTGGAAGATTCATCAAAACGAAGGGTGACACGCGGGTTCCTCTGACTGACCCCTACTGGTCAATACCGACATGCTCTAAGTGACACACATACTATAGCATAATTAAGTGCATTTCCAAATGGATCCATATCCGACTGAACAACAGTTCTTAAAGTTAAATCCCAGAGAATACCTAGACCACAAATTCCGTTGAATGAAATAAATGCCCTCTGTCTGAATGGATCAAAAGCCGTATTCAACAAGCATGCTTCTTAAATGGCTGAAAAGATTGGGATCCCAACCTCCACATCCAACAAAATAAATTGAAAGAAATAAGTATGTGAATCATTGCTGCAACACATATTTTGCTTGCTCTGTAAATTAAATGTAATCAGTGGCAGAAACCCACAATTCTCCATGCTAAAGGAGCATCTCTCAGTCATGTAAACCAATGGCCATGGTTGGAATATTGTAATCCGGTCGAACCCAAGAGCCCCCAAAGAAGCTTATAGACAGATTTCAAAGGCTCAAATATCATGAAGACAAGCTGACTCAGCCTTCAGAAAGATAATTATGCGAAAGCGGCTTTTAAAAAATAAAACTCTCTTGCTCCCAATGGTTATGTGGCTTGTCCGTGCTTTAGTAACGTCCTCAATAAACAAATGAATTCAGTTAACTGTATTTAGCTTAGGCCTTTTTCCATTTAATTCACTTCTGTTGCATTCACTCACTTTTCTGTTAAAAAAATAATATTAAATTCCACCACATGCCCCACCCAAGTCTCAACCGTGACCCATAGCTGTCGGCTCTTATCCCATACAATGAAAATCCAGAAACTGTTTCTTTCTCCTCTGAATTTGAAGGTCTTTCTGTCCTACCCCCCACCACACAGGCTTTTCTCTGGTGTAGAGAAGGCAAGTTTATTAGGCCTCCCAATGAAATTATGGGTTAAACAATGCATTGATCTGGTCGCCAGTCTCCCATCCGTATCCAATTTGTATTTAACCTCGTGGGATCACGGTGCACTAAATGGGGCGTGGTGTGTTAAACACACAGATAGTATTGAGTAGCATGCATTGTGGGACGAGTGCGGTGAGGACGGTCAAAGTATATGTTTACTGCCAGCTCTGGCCTTCCATGCCAGCTTTTTAGGTCTCGCCTGAGCCAGCGCATGCGCTGCTCTGGCGAGACATTTAGTGAGTGGGCTTTAAAAAGCCGACCATAGCTTTTTGTGTGGCCTAGAGCGTGCAGTTACGCGCACAGTAACGCGCATTCCTCGCATCGCTCGATCAGGCGCCATCTGGCTTTCCTCTCACTTGCCCTCCCAAGCGCGCGCTTCAACGCTCCTCCCCCTCCCCCACCACAGAGCGCGTCTCGCGGCCGCGCGTCTTGCTTGCTTTGATTTAAGCTTGTTTTATTTACTACTACGGGGGCTTTCGATTTGCTGTTCATGCTTGATGCATTTCCTTCGAACCTGGTGTAATATATTACTTTTTTCTCAGATTTGTACCCTGTGTTTTCCAGACGCCATCATCCATCAGAGCCAGCAGCATCCTGAATCCTTCTGCCTGCGGTATCTTTATCTGCGCCTCGCAGCTAGAGAGGTCTGCCCAGGCTCTGCACCAAGCCATTACTCTTCGCTGGATGGTCCGGAGCCAGACCCTGTCACTCTGCAGTGGTAACTCTGATGCAAACACGTACACCAGTAAGATGCTTGGTGGGTTAATCCACTCACCTCAGATGTGGGCCGACATGCCTTTCATCCTCCCGACGTTCATTCAATAAGCATGATTTAGCTGGGAAATAGGAGTACCTGTCACGTGCTTTAAACATTTTCAAGAGAAAACGATCAGACAAAGAAGTGAAATATAGAATACGGGCATCTCCGCAACGCCAGTATAACTGACACATTGTACGGCTACGGCTTCATTCCATGCCCTGCACATCTCGAGGTCTACATTCTATCCCGTGAAATCATTGTACTTTTGCGGGAGTTGCTCTCAATAGTCTAATTCATACTCTTAATTTTCGCTTTGTTATAACCCATGCCTTCTTCGATGTCCCCATTCCAGCATAAAACCCTTCATTCATACACTTTTTGGCAGCATTTCTTTCAACTCTTGATAATTAAGTGCACATAGATAGTTCAGTTTGCAATCGGGCTGGATGAAGGGCCTACCTTAGTCTGCAGGCTATAGTGCACCTCATATTCAGACTAGGTATGTCAGAGTATCATACATCCAAGATGGCCGACATATCGACCAAACAGTAGGGCTAAGGTCACGAAAACACTCATAAATTAAGACCGTGTAGATATGCAGTGTAGATAATGGATAGAGTATACACACATAGGATTAGAAAATGTATGTTTCTTTGAAGACCATTTTTTTTCCAACCATTGTTTTCTCAAATTGTATCTTGGTTTATACATATTTAATGAAATTAGGAAATATTGGGTTCATTTTGGTACATGTTATGCTTTACACAGTGGGCCATACTTTTACCACTGTTGTATGGTCTACACAGAGCCTAGGGGCACATGCATCAAGCATTTTTGCCTTTGCAAACGGGCCGAATCGCCAGATGCAGCAAACCCCAATTTGCAATTCAGTAACCTGTTACCGAATCGCAAAATGGGTTTGCGATTCGGTATTTGGAAGGGGCGTGTTTAGGGCGTCCCTTCCACATACCGAATCCTAACTGTATGCATGAATGTTTTGTGACAGTGAATGTGGTCGCAAAACATTCGCATATTATCACCTACTTCAAGTAGGTGGTAACCCATTCGCAAATGGGAAGGGGTCCCTAAGGGACCCCTTCCCCTTTGTGAATGGTTGTAAAAGCATTTTTAAGAGCAGGCAGTGGTCCCACGGACCACTGCTTGGTCTTAAAAAATGAAAAGAAAACTTTTCATTTTACTTTTTGTAAAACATCTCGTTTTCCTTTATGGAAAACGGGCTGCTTTACTAAAAAAAAAGATTGCTTTATTTAAAAGCAATTACGGACATGGTGGTCTGCTGACCTCAGCAAACCACCATCCGCCTGATTTTTGCAATTCCTAGGTGGTCGCAAATTGCGATCTACCTCATTAATATTAATGAGGTAACGCGATTTGCGACCCCCCAGGAATCGCAATCTGAAACTCTTTGAGTTTCATGCATTGTAAATTGCGATTAGCTAATTGCGATTCTCAGGAATTCACAATTAGGTATTCACAATTTACATTTTGATGCATGTAGCCCATATTACTCGCATCTGGGTTGGCAAGCTGTGCCATCCACAAGTTTACGCCCCACTGCCACAGTGTGAACATTATGGACTTATTTAACAGTTCTCTACTTTTAAAGGAGCATATTATGGGGATTTCACCTCAGACTGCTCCTGAGTAGAACTTATAGACACACAATTTCCTTGCTGGTTGGGAAGCTATCACTTCCAGCAAGATGTACCTTAATCGCTTCTGGGTGTCCCTCAAAGACATATAAAGTAACTGGTTATGTTTGGGAAGCCATAACTTTGCTGGGTGGACAGCATAATATTCATGATGATTGGAAGCTGCGTCTTCCAGTGGCTTGTACCTCCACCACTCCTTGGTGGACCCTATGGACTCTTATTTCACTTGGTGCTTTTGGGAGGCTGCCTCATCATTGTGGGTTATACAATCACTTCCTCTGGATGGACCACGTAGGCTTATTTTATTCTTGTTCGGAGAAGAGACACTGCGCCTTCTAGTGGGGGGTGGCGGGGCTTGTCTATCTCACCTGGATGGAGCTCTTCAAAGATTAGAGCTTCTTAATCACAACACCTGATACTTCAGAGTATCTTCTTTCCCAATCACGCAAAGAACGCAAATATAATTAAACTCAACTCTATCTCTTACATCTCCCTACTTCACTTTATACTTAAGTGCAGCATCAAGTTCACCACAACATGTTTGGAGCACCCTTCTACCTGGAAGTGCTTCGGGCTTTAACAAGGAACAGAAGTTCTGAAGCACTACACAAAATCACTATACTGTAACCGTGCAATAAAACTGGATCTTTCAGACTAAAATAAGAGGTGCAGATATGTGCAGGGAACGCTTTGCAAAATATTGTAAAAATCCACCAGGCTGAAGTCATATGGGTGTTCACCCACCGCATCTGCATTGATAGGATACTTTCCTGTAAATCCCCAATCGTTTCAAGTGTTTCAAACTTTGTGAACGACGCACATGTTAAGACTTTTTAAAATCACAAGTTTGACTTGCTGCACCCGACACAGCCTTGTAATGATCTCGTCAAACTGATGGTATAAAGTAACCACGTCATACCAACTAAAAGATATGACTCTCCACCCAATATTAGAAGTACCTGCTACCATTCAACACTTGAAACCCTGCTTCCCTTCTGAGATGGAGGACTCGTAACTATTGTCTCTGCCCTCATATAACAGCCACAGTGAATGTCTGCCTTGTAATCTACCTCTAGCACAACATGAAAACAAGCATTGGCATAGCCAATAGGTCTCGCTTTTGGGACCTTATAAGTATTTAGTTATGCAGCACAATATCCTTGGTGCAACAACATCAACTGTTGCATGGCTAAGCACTTATAAGGTCCCAAAGGCGAGACCTATTGGCTATGCCAATGCTTGTTCCTTTAAGTATGTGATCTTGAGCTAATAACCAATTATAAGTAAAAGGATGATGCACTTTGAGCTCTTAGCAAAACCCTCCTGGGGAGTCACGCCCGACATGGAAGAAGGAAAAAATTACACACGGTGTTCAAGCTGGCACAGCAACAGCTAGCTTCAGCAAACAGACACAACCAAATGCTTATTTGCTTATACGTAGGACTTTTAGGAAGTACTCAATACAAACATAATGTATACAAAATTAGTAAGGTGGCTGCATGTGTAGATCTGGGAAACCTTAGCAGCAGATAAGCTAGCTCAAAGGATTAGTGGGCCCGTTGCAAATATCTGTGTGTGACATTAAGTCATGTGTTCTAAAAGCAATGCAACAAGACATATCAGTGAATTAATGCAGTTGCTACCGCGATCTATGTTGCGTATACGAGTGGCATGCACTCAACATTTTATCATTTCGCAAGTAATTAATTTTGCACACGGTCCATAAAATCAGTCATCTGGTTACCAGCACTAAAATGTAATTGCAGAACAACAAAATAAAAATATTCAACAGCAATCACTAAATGCAACTATTAGCAGTGGCGGTGTGAGTCTATCCTTTGAAAATCAGTACATATGCAAATCCCCCCAGCTTTGTTAAAATGCCTTGGCCACCTAAGATCGCCTTGAAATAACTAATAATGAGTTCCTCCTGTGAAGAGACTGTGCTTCAGGACGTCCCCCAAAGCATCTTTAGGGCGCGTTTGGCCTTAGTGCAGTGTATATAAAGTGATAGCTCAGAAGTTGATGTACGCCCCCTACAGGAGAGTGAACATAAGCATAAGGTCACTAGTGTTGTATTCCGCTTTAGGTGTCCGTATATAGGTTTTCCTGAAACATGTCCTTATATAGGCACAATTCTCATTGCCCTTATATAGGCATAGAATCCCAGTCCTTATTTAGGCATTAGCCGTGCACTCCAAATACAGGCATGGTCACCGACATCCGTCCACCCTAACGTCACAACGAGTTCTTAGAAACCAGACCCTTAAGCTCTTGGGAGTTCCCCTAGCACAGGATTATTGATTTCTCCAAGAACTCATCTATTATGCATGAACCGTTATACCTTAAGGGTTCATTCCTGACGTCTTCCTCTGTCCGACTTCACGTCAATGCTAACATTCCAAGGCACCTACCAGGTATAAATATACCTTCCCTTGCCCAAGCAAGTTAGAGGAGACCTCGACTTCAGAGGAGCCCGTATCCCGGCCTGACGCACTGAGAAGACGCTGTCATTCCTGCTCACAGAAGAATCCAGCTTCCAGTGTTCTGACTCCCTTCGCGGGGTGTTACAGTTTGAGATCCGGCAGGAGATTCCCACCTCTCTCATTCTCAAGGTATGGAGCTGACTAGAACCTAGAGGGACTCTTGGCATCCTAGACTTAACATACTCTTAGTATACCATACTAGAGAATACTTCACCTACTTCTTACCTTTCCCTACACCTAGACTAGGTTAGGTACATTGGGATAGAACTAGCTTAGAGAAGCATCGTATGAGTACTCGCATTTTTAGCTCATGTTATTTATGTACGTGAATATATGCTAAAAGATAATGCTAGCGCAGTATTATTTATTTCTACTGCTTACGCTGTACATTATATATCTTGCATACTGTCTTGTGATCATAACAGCTCATATCTCTTACACGAGAAACAAGACTGTTCAATAAAACCTTTTTATTGAAACGCCCGTCTATTCTTTCTGTGTAACTCTGAGGAAACTAAGCATGCACGATTAGCTGAGTGAAACTATTATCTATTGTTTCCACGATTCTGAGAAGTGTTCCGATTCTAACAGAGAAACAAAGTTGTCATGTTTATGCGGTTGCCAGAAACTACTCCCTTCTTGTTTACAAGGAGTTTCTAGTGGCCTCTGAGTTAGCTGGCACAAAGTAATTAAGTTTAATATACTCGATAGGGACATACCGACCTCAGTCCTATGTCAAACCTATAGGGTATATTATTCCAATGCGCAGAGCCTATCAGGGAAATAGGAACTACACTACACTAGCAATGTACCCGGTAAGACAAATCAACTAGTAAATACCACCGAGTTGAATCATATGAACACCTGCTATTTAAAGAGCGTTTACACTTCACAAGTTTGCCTTATTTAATAATACATTATTGGTACACCCATCATCAACATAGCACCGTACCTTGCAGCTGCTTGAAGCGGCCCTCTAGGATGTTGGCAACATGGAGGAAGGTGGTGGGAGACAGCCCTGGGGAAGAGGGCGTCCGGGGAACATCCAACTGCCCCGATTCGAACTGGAACATCTTCCATTAATTAGTTATAGCTCCTCAACGGCGACAGTGACACAAAAAAGTAGAAATAAAAGAATCCACTGATGCAAGCTAAGCTTCATGTCGGTGCTCAATTAAGTATGTTGTAGGTTTTCTTAATAACTTAGAAAAAAAGGTGCAATGAGGGCTCTCTTAGCAATCTACAGGTCAAGTGTTCCCAACAGAGCCTCCAGTATCCCGAGACGGCCACTCCCCTCTTTTGGTTTTCCCTCCAAAAAAGAAAAGGAATTTGGAGTAGGAAAACAATTCCGAAATCTTGAGGAATGTGGTTTAAATTCCAGACAGGCCTCTGAAGGGATCTCTCGGTTCCCCCTTAGGTATAGGAATCCTGTGCAGGAACTCATTGAAAACAGGAGCAGGAAGGGTCAGGCCTCCAAGAGGTGGACAAGTGGTATGCTGGGAGCTCATTACCCAGAAAAAGTGGGGTTTCCAGGGGTGTCCTCAGCAGCAAGCTGGCTTCAGCATGCTAGCATGGCAGAAGGTGGGTGTCACAGGAGCCTCGGGGTAGACGGTGGTTTTCAGCGCACTTCCAGTGCAACACGAGGTGCTCAGTTGTCTTCCGGTGTAACAGGTATTCTTGGTCTGCAGGAAGGGGTGTTCCGATGCCCTTGGCCGGGCAGCGGAGGCGCGCGGAGTACGGAGGTCTCTCCAGGAGAGCGCAGAGTTCTTCTTTGGCGGCGGCTGGAGGTGTGCTGAGGTTTTTCCTGGGCTGCAGCACCTTGATGACTGTGCACAGGGCTGCCGCCCGGCTGGCTAGTAACCAGGGGCGGGCCAGAGGAGTCCACTTGAAAGGAGAGCAGGTTCAGCTACTACAAGGTACGTTCTCGGAGCAATGTGCTTGGCTGGCTCTCACAGGCCACAAACTGCCGAGTCCTGGAAGGGGGAGGTAGTTGCAGTCTGCGGTGCGGTGGGCAGGGTCCAGCAATGCCATCTGCACTCAATGGTCACCGGCCCCAAAGTAAACTCCGGGCAGCAGTGTGCATGCTCAGTTACAGGAAGCACTTCCTCCATCCCACACCCCGCCCGAAACTACCTGCACCCTGTAAGCTCGCCAGCTTATCGCTGAGGCCATCACATGGCTGAGCCAGGAGCTGCAGCAGAACACCGTCACCGTTTACTGTGTTAAAAAAAAACACAGTCTCCCCTTGAAAAAACAAGCGGTCGCGAGTGTCCCGGAAAGTCTGAAAGTGAAAGCGCGCACAGCGTGCTCAATGTAAACAAAGCATCTCGTCCTGCCTCAAGTTGGACAGACTCAATAAAGAATATAGTGCTTACAGAGTAAGAACCGAAGTAAAGGGGCCAGTAGCCATGGGAGGATACAAATGGCGACATGGCCGTAATAAGGAGGGACTAACAAGCCTATTAAGCAATCAGACGCCAGCATTTACGAAGGACAAAGACACAAGCCAATGAAAAATATGGGCGGGGGAGTGGGCGGGGCTTCTCTCCCCTACTGAACTACCACAGATCATCCCCAGAGCAGCGCTTGCGCGCTGGCTCAGGCTCGACCTAAAAAGGAAAGCCATTTTTTAAATTAAACTAGCAGAATTTATATTTTGCCGGTTCTGTAAATATGCGAGATACACAAAAAAAGCTCACCACAAGTGCTTTGTTTGTAAGTGTGAAATGTAAGCTATACTCCCACTTAGATTTTAAAAATGGTAATAGGACCAGCTCACCACAGCTACAAACTTCATTTTCACACTGCGTAGGTCAATGAATAGTAAACAAAAAAAAATCATCCTCTGGATGAAGTAGTGCACCACACTGGAGCCTGGAAGGGTAAGGACAGACATTTCAAGAATGCCAAAGGCTGCCATTTTTGTAAGCTGTGGAACAAATGGCTGTGTGAAGCGCCTATACAGTAAGGCCCCTTTGTGAGCTAGGAATTGGGTCACTGTAGTAGCAATCAGTCTATGAAAGTGCTAGACCTTCAGTTTGATTTTCTTATGGCTAGTTACCAACCACAGCTGAGTTCAGCCCACACTTGTGGAAGCACTAAAGGCAAAATGATCTTAGCTGTGTTGGCAGTGATCTCTAACTATGGTGGGTGGTCTTTCTACTGGGCTTAAGAAGGTGAAGACCTCTGCTGATGTGTAGGCATGGTGGACCATCCACCATACTCTAAATAACCTTAAAGGGCCAAGCTTACAAAAGATAGGACGTGACTATCTACACCTTCCCGGTTTATTCCCTTGGAGCTTTTAACCCTAAATCCCAAGGCTACTGCATCACTTGAAAAACTGTGTCTGCAAGGAATTTGGTCACTCTGTAGTCCATTTATTTGCCAGAGAGCAGCCTTGAACTAAATAAGATTTCTGATTAGCAAAGTTCTAAGATTTTAAGTTTGATGGCAAACGTTTCAGTTGTGATGAACTGTGAACCCCTTTCCAAAGTCACTCTCTGGTGGTTACAAATGAAGCCTTGTTCTTAGAACTCCTAAATTCTTTACCGCAATGAACCAATTGCTTGCTTTCTACCTAGTTTCTTTGCAGTTTGCTTGGGATGGAACCTGGGTTAACATACATTGGTTTTTACTTCCCATTGTTTCCCATTGTTTCCTACAGGGCATATTTTAAATAACTCCTGATGCTTACTTATTTATTTCTAAAGTTTTATATATCGTGAACATGACCTGTGGTGGTATCAGAGTGCTTTACAGGGGGGAGGAGTAAGAAACAGGAAAAGATGCAAGTATAATCACAAATACAAGATAAATACAATCAGAGAAGAATAAAAAATTGAGGAACATGACCTCCATAGGAGATCAGCAGGATAGTAGTCACGATCAACAAATGAAAATATACAAGGGTAAGATCAATTGTCACAGGGTATGATTTTAGGCCAACCATTTGTTCATCAGAAAGGATTTCACTTCTTTTTTGAAGGAGGCGGTAGACGGAATCAGACGGATTTCCTTCGGCAAAGAGTTCTAAATGTTCAGTGCACGTTTTCTTTTTGTGGAAAATTTGTGGTTTCAGCAGCAGGAAGTTGGTACTTTGCGGTGATCTACATCTGCCTGATAATTCTAGCTTTTGTGCCAAGTACCTGGGAGTATTAAAATGTAGGACTTTATGAGTCATGCACACCATTTTTAGTTGAGTTCTTGCCTCATAAGGGAGCCAGTTCAGGGATTTCAGATCTGGGGTGATAGGTTTAATTCTTTTTGTTCCGGTGACGAGTCTGGCAGCAGTGTTAAGAGAGGCCCGTAGAGAGGCCGGTGCACAGTCAAAATATCGACTTTTAAATATCGACCTACATTAATATTGAGTTTTTAATATCGTAGGGACAGAATATCGACATGAAGAATATCGGTGACCAGAATATCGACCTGAAGGTAAGAAATATTGTTTTTGTTAATATCGAAGTTATTAATACCGATAGTAAAAATATCGATGTTTATGTTAGTGTTATGTATTTTAGTATGTATTTTATATGTATGTGTTTCACATGTTTTGTTATGTTTTGTATTATTATTTTTAATATATGTATTAATTGTTTAGAAGTTAGTCATTTTATTTAAAGTAAATGTTGCGTTTTTGTACCGTAGCGGGTTGTGGGTTTATAGGGGAATAGGGTGGGAAGTAATTTAATTATAGTAAATTAATTCATAATTTTGAGAAATTATTAATTATTTTTAATTAAATTTTGCATTTTAGTTCTGTAGCGGGTTGTGGGTTTATAGGGGAATAGGGTGGGAAGTAATTAAATTCTAATTAAGTAATTATTAATTTTTATTTATTGTTATTGATATTTAATTTATTGTTAATTATTAATTGGTAATTAATTTTTATGAATTGATTAATTGATAATGATATTAATTGTATACATTTTTTATTGGAACGGGTTGTGGGTTTATAGGGGAATAGGGTGGGAAGTAATTTAATTGTAATAAAGTAATTAATAATTTTTATTTTTTGGTATTGATAATTAATTTATTGTTTATTAATTATTAATTGGTAATTAATTTTAATTAATTAATTAATTGATAAATATATTAATTGTGTTAATTTAGTTTAGGAGTGGGTTGTGTGTTTATAGGGGAATAGTGTGGGAAGTAATTTATTATAATTAAGTAATTCTTTATTAATAATTATTGGTATTGATAATTAATTTATTGTTAATTAATTATTAATTGGTAATTAATTTTTATTAATTATTATTTATTGGTATTGATATTTATTTTATTGTTAATTAATTATTAATTGTTAATTAATTTTGATTAATTGATTAATTGATAATTATATTAATTGTGTTAAATTTTATGTGGAGTGGGTTTTGTGTTTATTGGGGAATAGGGTGGGAAGAAATGTAATGTTATTAATGTAATTATTAATTTTCATTTATTGGTATTTATAATTAATTTATTGTTAATTTATTAATGAATCATTATTTAATTAAAACAATTATTTAATTGATAAGTATGTTATTTTTAACCCCTACGCTATCCAACACTTTCCCTACTGTTGCACTCTCTGGAGTGGGAATAGTAATTTTTACCCCTACACTATCCAACACTATCCCTACTGTTGCACTCTCTGGAGTTGGAATAGTAATTTTTACCCCTACGCTATCCAACACTTTCCCTACTGTTGCATTCTCTGGAGTGGGAATAGTAATTTTTACCCCTAAGCTATCCAACACTTTCCCTACTGTTTCACTCTCTGGAGTTGGAATAGTAATTTGTACCCCTACGCTATCCAACACTTTCCCTACTGTTGCACTCACTGGAGTGGGAATAGTAATTTTTACCCTTAAGCTATCCAACACTTTCCCTACTGTTGCACTCTCTGGAGTGGGAATAGTAATTTTTACCCCTACGCTATCCAACACTTTCCCTACTGTTGCACTCACTGGAGTGGGAATAGTAATTTTTACCCTTACGCTATCCAACACTTTCCCTACTGTTGCACTCACTGGAGTGGGAATAGTAATTTTTAGCCCTACGCTATCCAACACTTTCCCTACTGTTGCACTCTCTGGAGTTGGAATAGTAATTTTTACCCCTACGCTATCCAACACTTTCCCTACTGTTGCACTCTCTGGAGTGGGAATAGTAATTTTTACCCCTACGCTATCCAACACTTTCCCTACTGTTGCACTCTCTGGAGTTGGAATAGTAATTTTTACCCCTACGCTATCCAACACTTTCCCTACTGTTGCACTCACTGGAGTGGGAATAGTAATGTTTACCCTTACGCTATCCAACACTTTCCCTACTGTTGCACTCTCTGGAGTGGGAATAGTAATTTTTACCCCTACGCTATCCAGCACTTTCCCTACTGTTGCACTCTTTGGAGTGGGAATAGTAATTTTTTTCCCTCCGCTATCCAATATTTTCTGTATTGTTTTACTTAATGTTGTGTATAATTTATTTTACAAAAATTAAAAATATATATATTTTTTTAATTTGTTAAATATATTTTTAAAATTTTTAATAAAATTATTTTTGTATGTGTATGTCTGTATTTATAATTTATCAAATATTTTTAACAATTTATAAGTTATTAAAATAATTATTTATGAATATTATTAAGTAAGTATATATATTTTACTTTAACTGTATATGTTTAATTTATTTTAACATTATATGTATCAGTTTTTATTTTTAAACATTTTAAAATAATTTTAACTGTTTCTTTTAATTATATGTATTATTTACTTTATTTTAGATAATTTTTTTAACATTTAAAAAAACCGATATTTTTTACAATGATATTTTTGACATCGATATTTTTTTTCCGATATTTTGGTACACACCATGATGTAGATAGGATGTCGATATTCTTGACTTCAATATTCTTGTCACGATATTTTTGTACCTCGATATTTTTGAGGTCGATATTTTGTCAGTGATTCGAGAAGCCAGCTTGTATCTGGGCAGACCACTGAGTGTAGCACTTCCGTAGTCGAGCCTGGGAATGACTAGGGTTTGGACCGCAGATTTAAGGTTGTCCTGGGGGAGGAAGGGTTTTAATTTCCTTAGGATGCTCATCTGGTAGTTTGCTCTTTTGGTGGCGTTACTGATGTGGTTCTCCATGTGCAGGTGTTTGTCTACTGTAATTCCCAGAGATCTCGAAGAATCTATAAGGTGAGGTGTGCAATTGAGGGCAATTAGATGCTTCATCCATAGGTCGATCTTGAGATTATGTTTAGGTGGAGTAATGAGGAGGAATTCCATTTTGATGGCGTTCAGTTTGAGATGGTTGCGAGAATACCAATTCTGTGTATTTTGTAGAATAGTGTTGAGGGGAGGAGGTTATCAGGTACAATTGGGTATCATCTGCATACATGTGATAGTGAATGTTAGAGGATGACAAAGAGTCTGCTAGAGGTTCCATGAATAAGTTGAAAAGAATAGGTGACAGAGCGGATCCCTGTGGGACCCCAGTGTGACCGCAGTGGGCTTGGACAGAGATTGGTTGACCTTGACTCTTTGTGTCTCTGATATGGAGGAATGAAGTAAACCATTGTAGGACGGTCCCTGATAACCACATCCTCCTTTCATGTAGGTTTAGCAGAATGTCGTGTTTCACAGCATCGAACGCAGAAGATAAGTCAAGGAGGATAAGAAGACACGCTTCATTCTGATCCAACATTGATAATACATCATCCACTATGTGTGTGAGTGCTGATTCTGTGCTGTGACCTTAGCTGAAGCCTGACTGGTATTGGTCAAGGAGTTGGTAATGATCTATGTGGTTGCAGAGTTGGATCTTTTTTTAAGATGAGGGTTACCTGCCCTACGTTTAGGCAGTCAGGGATAGTGGTGGAGCGAAGCATTTATGATCTTGTCCTATAAGGGGAGGATAGACGATTTGATCTCCTTAAATATATTCAGAGGTAAAGGGTCGATGAAGTTGTTGGAAGGTTTCAATGCTGTAAGAATATAGTGAATGTTGCTTTGTTTGAGGTGAGTGAATGTGTGCCAGGAGGCATTGTTTTGGGGGAATGCCCAGGGTGAGCGACAGGAGCAGCAGACTGTGAGGGATGAGGAATGGTGAGTAGGATAGTCGGCAGCAGCTCCATTACTGTCTCCGATTTATTTTAAATAATTTCCGTTTTTTCCAAGAAGAAGGAGGCAAAGTCTTTGCAATTTTGAAGCGTGATAGACCCAGTACCAGGAGTGAAAGGTTGGTTGTTGGATTGTTGCTTGACAATTTCAAAACGTTTTTGGGGTTGATTTCCAGCTAGGTCAAGTTGAGTTCTAAAGACGTTAGCTTTCAAACCTGCACTTTTTTGTTGTTGTAAGTGTTCCTCACTGATCTTAACCATTTCAGGTGCTCCATTAATGTTAAGGATCCCCAAGCTCTTTCCGCGAGTCTCAAATTGCATCTTTCTGTCTTATGGTTTTACTTTAATAAAGGTTTAGATACTTTGGTGGATATGATTTTTTAGTTGTGAGGGGCAATCAAGTCAAGGGTGTTCAAGATGGAGGTATTGTAGTGCTCTGTAAGGTCATGCACATCCACCATGTCCACCTGGGGAGTCAGGGAATTGTTACTGAAGGCAGATAAGTCATTAAGGTTTATGTTCTGCAAACTTCTTTTCCAATGTTTAGGTTTTATTAGTTGAGCTCTTTTTGGGATCACAACTGCATTGATGAGGAAGGTGATACAGTAATGGTCTGTCCAATCGCAAGGCAAAATAGACTTCAGTGTAGTGTTACCCCATTGTGCAATGATTAACTCTAAGGTCTCTCCTTTGTTCTGAGTAGGGCTGTCACAAATTTGGGTCAATTCGAGGTCTGATAAAAAGGTTTTAAAGGTATTCACTGCATGGTCATTCAAATCATTCCAGTGAAGGTTGAAGTCTTCAAGGAAGATCTGGGTAGCTTGCTGATCAGCATTGGTAGAGATGGCTTCCATGACTTGTTCAATGAAAGCTAGGTTGTCTCCAGGATGGTGGAAGATCACATGAAGATTCCAGATGAATCTATTGTTGCTAACGATATTGATGCAAAGGTATTCTCTGGAAGGAAGAGCATCACTTACTGCCTGATTCACAACGAGGTTGTTACGGTAAATGCAGGCTACTCCCCCACCAGGTCTGTTAGTTCTGTCCAATCTAATGATGTTGTGACTAGGGGGAACTTGTAAATCTAGAATAGGAGCAGTTGAGTTGTTTTACCAGGTTTCTGTAAGGATAACGAGATCAAGCTCATGGGTGAGGTCATAAATATCAGGTGCACAACTAATAGCCGATTTGCAATTAATGAGCAGGCATTTCAGGTGAGTATTCGAGTAGACTGTGACAGAACGAATGAGATGGGCATTGTCTACCCCTCTAGGGTTGTGACCAGGTTCTCTGTAAGGATTAGCAATTGTCCCAGACAGACCTTGTTGGTCTCTTTATTGGGGGTGTAAGAAAGGAGGAGGGCATGGATGTCACAGTCTGAAAGACAGCCGGTCGATCTCCTGGCTCGAGAGGGGGAATTTGGGACCGGTGTGGTTTTCCTATTAAAGTGAGGGGTGTGAAGGTTGTGGGCAGGGAACGAGATGGAATGGGAACCAGTCTGATTCCTCAGGGAACTGTCAGGCCTTTGATTGAGCAACATATCTGTGGTTATTGATGTAAGTCTCTGAATATCATCCTTGAGATGTAGCAGGTTAAGTGAGATCTCATCGAGGCAAGATTCCAAAGAGGCGTGGAGGCGGGTGGTGATGGATTGGGGGGGTGAGGCCAGGTTGGGAGGGAAAATCAATAATGGAGGAAGGCGAGAATTTGTAGGTCAGGGAGGTCTTGTGGAGGGACTGTCAGTGTGGGGGTGGAGATAGCCTGAAGGTGGGAGGGGGAGGAATGTGTGCTGAGTGAGAGCACTACGAGGCGTGCGGTTTGTCATGTTAGGGGATATGTAATCAGATATAGTCGACGTCTGTGCACAGGATGGAGATGTGGAAGTGCAGGCAGGACCAGCTAGGCATAGTTGGGAGGTGAGGTCGGGGGGGGGGAATAGGACCTGGAAAGAGGAATTCAATGCTTGCTGTTGTAAGGGCATCAGATGCACGTGGACTGGGTCGACGAATTAAAGGGAGAGACTCAGTCCAGGCATGATGTATAGAGTCTAAGGGGCCGATTCCGATCTCGGTCGGAGGCGCACCCAATACCATTCGGTCGGGAAAAAAGCCATGCGAATGCCTGTTTCCCGACCGATCCGTACATCATTCCGAACGAGTAAGTACGATGCGCACAACAGCACAGAATCCGGCTGAGTCGTACTCACCCAATCCAGGTCCTGTTCTCCGACCGAGGCGAATCCGGAAACGCAGAATCGAGTCGCACGGAAGGGAAAATGCAGCCCCGTCCGGCCGAACAAGTACGATGCGCTTTCCGTACGCGCCGAACCCGTCGCTACGTCCGGCACGTCAAAGCTTCCGGGAGAGGCGCACATAAGCTCCGATTCGCGCCACAACACGATCCACGGCTACGAGGCGAACACGCCAGCGACGAGGATGACGCGAAGCAACGAGAAAGACGAACGACACGAACCAACCATGAATCCCTTCGTCCCGATCGTACCAATATTCTACATTTACTACCGGAACAGGCACGGACGCGTACGGCGCAGAAGGTAAGTCAGACACCAACCACAAAAACATACAACACGTACACGACACATCACACACACACAGAGGGATGCAGAATTTACTTACACCAGCAACAGCAGCACCATAGGGGCGGGATGCCCATCACCAATGCCACATATGCACACAGGGGCCTGGATGCGCACCACCACTACCACCCCTACCCAAGGGGGCTGGATGCCAACCACTACTACCACCCTTAGCCATGGGGGTGCCAGATGCCCACCACTACTACCACCCTTACCCAGGGGGGCTGGATGCCTACCACTACTACCACCCTTAGCCAGGGGGTGCCAGATGCTCACCACCACTACCACCCTTACCCAGGGGGGCTGGATGCCTACCACTACTATCACCCTAAGCCAGGGGGCTGGATGCCTACCACTACTACCACCCTTAGCCAGGGGGTGCCAGATGCCCACCACTACTACCACCCTTACCCAGGGGGGCTGGATGTCTACCACTACTACCACCCTTAGCCAGGGGGTGCCAGATGCCCACCACCACTACCACCCTTACCCAGGGGGGCTGGATGCCTACCACTACTATCACCCTAAGCCAGGGGGCTGGATGCCTACCACTACTACCACCCTTAGCCATGGGGGTGCCAGATGCCCACCACTGCTACCACCCTTACCCAGGGGGCTGGATGCCTACCACTACTATCACCCTAAGCCAGGGGGCTGGATGCCTACCACTACTACCACCCTCAGCCATGGGGGTGCCAGATGCCCACCACTACTACCACCCTTACCCAGGGGGCTGGATGCCTACCACTACTACCACCCTTACCCAGGGGGGGCTGGATGCCTACCACTACTACCACCCTTAGCCATGGGGGTGCCAGATGCCCACCACCACTACCACCCTTACCCAGAGGGGGCTGGATGCCACCACTACTATCACCCTAAGCCAGGGGGGCTGGATGCCTACCACTACTACCACCCTTACCCAGGGGGGGCTGGATGCCTACCACTACTACCACCCTTAGCCAGGGGGGTGCCAGATGCCCACCACTACTACCACCCTTACCCAGGGGGGCTGGATGCCTACCACTACTACCACCCTTACCCAGGGGGGGCTGGATGCCTACCACTACTACCACCCTTAGCCAGGGGGGTGCCAGATGCCCACCACTACTACCACCCTTACCCAGGGGGGGCTGGATGCCTACCACCACTACCACCCTTACCCAGGGGGGGCTGGATGCCTGTCACTACTACCACCTCTACCCATGGGGGCTGGATGCCTACCACCAACACCACCCCCACTCATAGGATGGACAATGCATGACACAACCAGCACACCACAACCTAGGGAATGCAAGAAAAAGACATCCCCCCAACACCATGACAAGCGTGTGTAGACTGTGTCAAATGCCTACAACACTGAACATGACTTTGAACATACAATGTGACCCCCTATCACATGTGCCACACATATATGTGTGTGGCCCCCACAATGCAAGCAGGCCATGACCATTGTGGCAATGGGGTCCAAACCCCCATCATCACAGTGACCAAAATGTAAGTGTGGGGTCCATAGCTGAAGCACATTTTGAACATTGTGGCAATGGGGTCCAAACCCCCATCATCACAGTGACCAAAAGGTAAGTGTGGGGTCCATAGCTGAAGCACATTTAGAACATTGTGGCAATGGGGTCCAAACCCCCATCATCACAGTGACCAAAAGGTAAGTGTGGGGTTCATAGCTGAAGCACATTTTGAACATTGTGGCAATGGGGTCCAAACCCCCATCATCACAGTGACCAAAAGGTAAGTGTGGGGTCCATAGCTGAAGCACATTTTGAACATTGTGGCAATGGGGTCCAAACCCCCATCATCACAGTGACCAAAAGGTAAGTGTGGGGTCCATAGCTGAAGCACATTTTGAACATTGTGGCAATGGGGTCCAAACCCCCATCATCACAGTGACCAAAATTTAAGTGTTGACAAAGAAAAAGCTGCAACTGCCAAACTGCATGGAGGATTCCTGGTCACAGAACATAAAACACATCAGTGGCAAAGTAGTGCATGTGTCCCATTGCAACATAGATTGGGGGAGGCAAATACTGCAGTGCAAATAAGACATACCTTTGGCCATGTGCAGACAAACAACACCCATGGGGGCTGACACAGTCAACATTCATCAATGACACAATGACAGAAGTGACCATCAGAATGCAGACCCACATATTTGCACCAATGGGCACACAAATGCAGATACCCTGTGGAGACTGTAGATGTGAGGTGAACAGATACCATACCATGGCAGCAATGGGACACACAAACCATGATCATTGTGCTGACTGATGACCTAGGAGTCCCAGGGACAGCAGGGGAAACCCACCAAACTACATACAGCCAATGGCACACCTAAGATATGCCAATGCAGTGGTGCAGATGCACAAACAGGCAGACCCACACTGCACATCAAACACAACAGGTGAGGGGGGGGTGCCAGTGTCCCCAGGCAACCACACAACACATGAGGAGGCCTGAATACCAATTATACAGATGTGCATACAGTGCCACACAAAGGTAACTCATGGATCCAAATCCCCTATGTGGGCAATCAGGCATTGTCAGATGAGAGGGAGCACAAATCACACATGTCACACAGGCACGTAGGAACAGCAACTGACACAGCAAGACACAGACACACCACAGCACTACCCCCAGGGCCCCCACAATGTGGTGACCCTGGGCTGCATTACAATCCCACTGTGATGACAAAGCTAAATGTCGTTCACACTGTGAACCACAGTCATGTGTCCTGAGCAACAAACTACCATCACACCTACACAAGCACAAATCAATCAGCACGGCCAGTAAGCCAAGGCCAACATGGAGGCAGGGGTCTAGCCGGGCAACAACTCTCATCTGCACACACTCAACACCACACACCTCGACCTCCAACAATGTGCAGCAGTGAAGCACACATGCACTGGTGACATTGCACATGCACCCATGACAATTCCAGGGTGGTGGGTGGGAACCAAGGTGCAGAAACACATCACACATGGCCACTCAACAAGACTCCTGAATGTCTGACACACTGCACACTACGCTGTACATGGACATGACGGCAATACCACACCAACCAATGGGATCCCAGCCACAGTCACACACCAATGAAGAAGCCAAGGTCACCCACAAAGAACACACATAGACAACAACCAACATTGCAGCCCGGACCCTGAGGAGTGCCAGCAGTCACACACACAACATGTCACAATCACTGAAAGATAACACAAACTGGAAATCACATGACAGGTGCAAACAACAAGTGCCAAGGGGAAACCTGACTGTGACCCATCTGCGTCTGCACACAAACTCAGCCCTGACAGCAAACACACCTATGGGTGACACCCTGATGACCAGTAATGTGCCATGCACCCACATCACAGAGAACCCAGGGAGAAGACTTTGGGGGACTATAGGTCAACTCAGCAAGCATCACAAACAGGTACAACACTAGGGATCACAGCATGCACAGCAAAACGTAAGTGAACACACAGACATGCTCATACAACACACACCTTGGGCGCAGGCAATGTCACAGGAGTACACACTGCCATGAGGGGACTCCACTCCTGTGTGAGGAAAGCTGTGCCATATGTTGCCTCAGTAGGGCCCCATCATGTCAGCTGAGCACTTGGTCACACAATCAACAATTAGCACCAAATGAAGGCTCCCGTCACATCAGCCTGGTCATGGGAGTGCCAACGAAATCATCAGCACAGATCCAACACACTTGTTTAGCAATGTTGCACTGACAACACAGATGAGTCCTTCCCCATTGATGCCCAAACCTGCATGTCCAGTGGAGATGGCCACACGGTCAGGGAAGTAGACGAATTGAACAATGGCAGGCACAACAGATGTGCAGGGGTGGAAGCCACAGATGTGAAATTGCTAATGTAAGTAGGAAATCCCATTGCCAAATACTGAACACATGACACCCTCAGATGCTGCTATGGATGACATGGATACACCACAGGATAGGACACATTCCCCTGGACCACATGTGTTCCTGCACAGTAACACTTCATTATCATGAGACCAAATATCACCATCACTGCAGCAAGGGCATGGTTAGCATCATCAACAACATGTACATCAGAAGCATAAGCACTAGAGAACAGAAAGTTGCTTTATTCAGCATATGTGTGTTTAAAAGTGAAAGTCCAGAAAAAACACAAAGGCCAATGGCCAGTCCATTGTCAAAGTCCAAACAGGGTGACAGTGGCAGATGTCACCCTACGCATGCCTGCACTGCACAAAACCAGGGACAATCCACTAGGAGGGGCAACCGGGGGGCAGGCCAGGCACCGCAGGGACAGGATCAGGGCTCACCAGGAGGAGGCAGGGAAGGGGTGGTGGGTGCTGGAGAGCCACTGACAACTGCAGTGGAGGTGTCTGACATGGTGTGTGCCGGCACAACTGGGGGGCATGACTCAGATGTTGTGGGTGCCGGCACGACTGCAGTGGACCCTGCAGATGGAGTGGACAGGTCTGCCACTGCAGTGCCCAAGTCAGACAGGGTGGTAGTGGACTCCACTGCAGTGCCTACCACCAGGGGAGGAGAATGGGGAACAGGCAAGGTGGGCTGGACAGAGGGGGAGGACACCCTCACCACATCAGTGGCACAGACAAGCGCAGTGGGGGTGTGGTGCCGGGAGAGCAAGTGGCAGGGGGAGAAGGCCGGATCCTCTTGGGGATGGTATATCTGTGGGTGGGGGAACCTGGGGCAGGGTGTGGTGGGGGCACCTGTGGAGTGGGGGCCTGAGGGATGGAGGAAGGAGACCTGGTGCCTGAGCTGCAGGGCGGCGGCGGGGTCTTGCTCTTACGACTCCGGGGGACTTGCGGGTGGGGGCCTCAGTCTGTCTGCGCCTGGGGGAGGGTGTCAGGGGCGAGGGGCACTCTGCTCCGTGTGGGTGGGCTTCCTCTTCCCCCTGAATGCTGTATCAGCTGGATCGGAGGGGAAGAGGCCGAGGTCACTGAGGAAGAGCCGCTGGGTCTTTGGGGTTGCAGGTGAGGCAAGAGAGGGTGTTTTGGAGGGAGAGGCAACTGAGGACTGCGCAGTGCTCGTGGATGCGTGTGTGTGTTCCAGGGCCCCATCCCCTGTGAGTCTGGTTTCAGTCCCCTGACTGTGCGTGCGTGTGCGTTTTGTTTGTGGCGTGTGTGTCTGTGTGCTGGACGTGTGTGTGCTGGTGTGTGCCTGTGCCGGTGTGTGTGTGCTTGGGACGGGTAAGGTGCTGGGGAGTGTGGATGGAGCAGAGGCAGGAGGGGTGAGGGACTGTCTGAGGAGGGACACTGCTGCCGTCAGGGAGGAGTCCATGGACCTATTGCCCCTCTGTAGGTCAGACATGCCCGATGAGATGCCCTCCATCAACGACATCAGCTGAGTCAACAGAGCGGTGTGCGCATGGAGGACACTCAGCATGGCTGTCTGCCCTACATGGAGCTGGCGAAGGAGGTACACAGACTCCTCACTCAGGGCAGCAGGGGACACAGGGGCAGGGGGTGCGGTGCCTGGCCCAAAGGAGACACGCTCCCGAACATGGGAGCCTCCACGGACCTGGGGAATGGGAGCCGATGGGAGGGTGGTGGTGGTGCTGGTGGTGGCGGGGACAGCAACACTAGCTGGGGTGTGGTGGCTGCTGACACCCGCCTCCATAAGGGAGTCATCCTCCGAGCCGCTGTGGTCCTCAGCTGAGGTGGATGGTGCTGAGGACTCCTCGGTGTGGCTCCCTCGCCCTCCGTGCCACTGGGTCCCTCCGACCACTCCTCGGCTGCTGACCCAGTCTGGCTCTCCGGCTCCTCCTGGTCCATGGAGCTGTCCCCTTCCGTGGCCGTGGATGTATCTGCAAACAATGGGGAAACAGACAGACATCAGTCACCTGCATCAAACGCACACACCACTGTGAGCACAGCACATTACAGAGCAAGCCCTGGCATCATTAGTTGAACATTGCTAAAAGTGCCCTAACTGAACAGGAGAAGCCAATTGTCAGTCTGATGCCAACCATGACACTCACATCCCACATGGCCTTGCACCCATCTGTCTGGTGTCTGTTGGATAGCAACACCCCAGTGTGGACACATGCACCACCTACACAGTAGTTGGACAGTGCAGAGGACACGGTGTAGCATGTGGACATGCACACATCACAACTCTTGCCACTGAGTCAGTACAGGTTTCCGGATGAAAGGGATGCCCAGAGTCAAATAGGAAATGCATGTGATGCATACCAGCGACAGACACCATGATGCACCCATGTCCTGATAGCCATCGCCACAATGGTGTGCATGTAGCACATGTCACTCCCCTGCAGGATCACCAATAAGTAGACACATGCCATGGCGGAGGCATGACTGCTAAGTCATACATCACTGTCTCAGGGATGTATGACTTGGCAGCCAGACAACAACACTCTGCACTGTGTCACAATAGTAGGTCATGGGGAATGCAAGTACTGGAGCTGCACAAGTGCACATGTACATCCCCCACACAACACATCATCTTAACCCTCATCTGTCCAGGTCATACCGATTGGACATATGGGAGACCTGTGACACTACCCTCTGAACCTGAGCCCCTCACAATCTGCTGTGAATGGGAAACAGCTGCCTGAACTTCACATTCGCATACCCCAGTCTGCACGGGCAGCTGATCAAACACCTATGTGACACACAAGTATCGTCTCATATGGTCACATCTCCAGTGGCATGCTGAGCCCCTACCGAGAAACACCCCAGCAGTCCTGGCAACAAATCCACAGCACACTGACACAGAGGCAGACACCTGAGGGGTCAAATCACTGCGCACAACGTGTCAGCTGATACACGGGAGTGGGAGTACAGGTGTATTGGATGGGCTGGAGTAGGCATGACTGTCCTGCCCCACATGAATGAGGGATGAGCCCTGGACAGTGGATAGCTGGCTATGTATGTGTGACACACGTAATCTGCACACTCCTGGGGCCCAAACATTGTTCCCACCCGCTGCATGGGTGTGTGCCAGATACCCCAGGCACATGTGGTGGCTCAGCTCAGCAAGTGGACCGCATATCAAAGCAACACGCAGATTACATGTCCGAACACAGGCGTTGTGTGAACAATGGACCCACCCATGATGCCCACAACAGAGTTAGGGAAACAGATGCTGTCCCCCACCTTGAGTGAAGCAAACTGCAAGGACACAGTCCCAAGTGACACAATTCCCTGAATGTAAGGGCCACACCTGGGTATCAGATGAGGAGTGGGCAGTGCACAATAGAGGGACATGGCTCCTGGACAACATGACTGCTGTACTGTGGCAGTTTAACCAGGCCAGAGGAGGGCACATAGCATGTAATACAGAGTTCACAGTGCAGTCTTTGACTCACCCCCTCCTTGCTGCTGTCTGGCCTTCAGCTGCCCATCCAGGTCTGGAAACACCACCGCCAGGATCTGGAGCATGTGGGGGTCAGGGTCCGTGTTCCGCCCCTCCTGCGAGGAGGCGACAGCTTCAGCTGGACCCGTGCAATCCTCCGGGTCCAGCCCCGAAGGTCCTGCCACCTCTTCTGGCAGTTGTGGATCCGGCGCTTGTAGACCCCCACGGACCGGACAGCCCGGACGATGTCCTTCCAGATCTCCTGCTTCCGATGGGCATTAACCTGTCAGGATGACAAAGTGAAAAGGCCATTACTACACATGCAACATATCCGTGCATGACACAGTTGTATATACATGTCTCAATCACAGGGGCACATGATGTACACAGGCAGTGCAACGCTGCCCATGGACAGTTTGCCAGAAGTCACTACATGGTATCATTGCATGGGAAGTAAAACCTTGTTCAAATGCACTGTCACTGCACCATACCTGTCCAGTGCATGTCACTACACACTATGGGGGGTGACAACTACTCAGTGAGCCTCCTAGCCAGTGGCGTGCAGACTTTCATCCTTGCTAGTCAGACAAAATGCACATTCAGAAAGGCAGTGCACAGAACACTCACCTGCTCCCCTGGTGTCCCATACAGCTTGCTGTACTGTGGAAGTAGGCTGTCCAGCAGGGCCTGGTTCTCCTCAAGGCTGAAGGCTGGGGCTCTCTCCACAGTACGTGCCATTGCAGGGTCCAGAGGGGGCAGAGACAGCAGCAGTGCAGTGGCAGATGTCGTCCTGGAGCATGTAGTGCAGGCAAGTGAGCTCTCAGGGGAACAGCCAGCAATATATATGTGCTGCAGAGGCAGATACTGTCCCATGTGTCCAAAGTGATAGGTCCAAGTCGTTTGCATCTTCTGAATCTGGCCAATCCATGGAATAGCAGCACCAATACACGCCCACAGCATCCTTCAAATCTTCAACTTCATGACATACATGATTTTGCAACATTGTTGTGGGTGACCAACTGAATTTCCAGCAACAGACTCGTTCGAATTTCGAAAACGCGTCCGTTGCCAGGCTAGGCCATTGACAATGGGTGCGCACCGATCGGTCCATTGCTGTTCAACGCGTACAGGGGTACAACGCGTACACGCACACATTGAATGCAATGGGCCGGCCGGGCGCACCGATCGGTCCATTGCGGTACAACGCGTACAGGGGTACAACGCGTACCCGCACACATTGAATGCAATGGGCCTGCCGGGCGCACCGATCGGTCCATTGCGGTACAACGCGTACAGGGGTACAACGCGTACCCGCACACATTGAATGCAATGGGCCGGCCGGGCGCACCGATCGGTCCATTGCGGTACAACGCGTACAGGGGTACAACGCGTACCCGCACACATTGAATGCAATGGGCCGGCCGGGTGCACCGATCGGTCCATTGCTGTTCAACGCATCCCTGTACAAGTGACTGGCATATGTCACCATGCCTGTCTCAGATGAACATATGCCAGCCACAGATAGCTCCCAGGGAGTGAGGGGCACACCTACAACACCACAGCCTGTCCAAACTGTATCATAAGGCATGTAAGGCTGCATTTCCTATTGTGTGTATGTTGGTGTACATGTTGTCCTGTGGGTGTCACCTGGGGGCAGCCACCCCCAGGCTGTGCATGTGTTGATGGGGACAGGATCCTGGGTGTTACGTGTACATGACCACTGTGATGTGCAACTGTTCATATCTGTGCATGTGCCATGGTCACATTTCACGGTGGTGTATGTGTATGTCATGTCACATACCCCGTGAGTCCCATGTGGGACGGTATGTTTGAGCCAGGGTGTCCCAGTGGCACAATAGTGATGGTCCTCCACAGTCTGTGTGCATGTAGTGTTTACAATGTCTCTGATTTCATGTGCACAATGGGAGACAGTCTCCACATCCACGTTGTGTGTGCATGGACTTTGATGTTGTGCGTGTGTGTGTGTCACAGACGTCCATTTCTGTCCTGCAGAGGCAAGTGGAACCACAACCTGTGGGGGTCATGGTTGTTTTGCTGTGGTGTATACATGATACTCCATGTAATGCCAGTGTCCATGTGGCAATACAGGGTCCCTGGGAATGTACCTGTCGTTGAGCTGTGATGCCTGGGGCACATCTGTCCTCACATGTCACTGTGGGGGGTGATTGTGACATGGCAGCAGGAGATGGGAACTGTGACACGGCCTCATGATATCCAATGGGCCAACCTGGGACTTATTGATGCCACTTGTTGAACCGTGATGACAGATGTTGGCCATGTATGTACCATACATGTCCTTACGGAACTGCACACTTCATGTAGTTGTGCCTCATAATGATGTATGATGTGATATTGAGTGTGTTCAATGCCGCATATGTGGGGTGACTGACAATCTTGCTTTCTTCTCCTCTGCACTGCAGGGCTCCTGCTGTCCATAGACCATTCCCAGACCTGGCAACGATGGTGGAACGGGACAGCATCCGACGGTACCGCTTCACCAGGCAGCTGATTGAGGATTTGGCAGTGCAGTTGGCCCCACATTTGCAGCCTGGCCGGCCGTATCCTACAGCGCTGACCCCCAAGGTGAAGGTGATGGCAGCCCTACACTTCTTTGCCACCGGTACCTTCCAACATACTGTGGCGACTGCTGGTGGGATGTCACAGACCATGTTGAGCCGTGTGCTCCACGATGTTTTGGAGGCAATGTTGCTATACCTGAACCGGTACATCTATTTCCCTAGACTGCAACGACTCACTGACGTGAAGAGTGACTTCTATGCCCTGGGGAGGATGCCGCATGTCATTGGCTCCATTGATGGGACACATGTGGCTTTGGTACCACCACAGGCCCAGGAGAAGGCCTACCGTAACCGCAAGCACTATCACTCGGTCAATGCACTGGTGGTGTGTCTTGCAGATATGACCATCTCACACGTGTGTGCCCGTTTCCCTGGTTCAGCACACGATGCCTTTGTGATGAGGAGTAGTCGCATCCCCAGGATGATGGCACAGATGCAGAACCAGCGTGCCTGGCTTGTCGGTGTGTACTGACTTTGTGCCATTGTGTGTGATCTGATCTGTAGTATTCCGCCCACTTTTCCAAGTCAGCTAATGTGCACTTGTCTGTCCGTAGGTGACTCGGGATACCCCAACATGCCGTGGTTGCTGACACCCCTCAGGAACCCTGTGACACCAGCCCAGATGCGCTACAATGAGGCACATGGTCAGACCAGGAGAGTGATTGAGCGGACATTTGGTCTCCTGAAGAGCCGCTTCCGCTGCCTCGACAAGACAGGAGGGTCCCTCCCATATGCCCCAGCGAAGGTGTGCAAGATTATCATCGTCTGCTGCATGCTCCACAACCTGGCAGTGCGGAAGGAGTTGCCTCTCATCCAGGATGACAATGACCAACATCCGCCACCTGTGGAGGATCCTGGCCTGGACCACGATGCCAGTGATGATGATGATGATGAGGGTGATGTCCGCACACAGCTCATCACCAACTTCTTTAGCTGAATGTGAGTATCCTGAGGTGTCATGTCAATGATGTGAGTTGGCATGATATGTGTAGGTGGTGCTCTGGTGCTGTTGGAGTGTGTCTATGGGCTACTTGACTGGATGTGTGTAGCGATGTGTGCTTACAGGTGCTCTGTACTCCCCAACAGTGTTGACATGCTAACTTGGTTCTGGGTGGGTATCTTGTAACATGTATTGTGCATGAGTTTTGCTGTTCTGTCCTGCTCTCCATTGCTTTTGACTGTGTGTCATTTCTGTCCTTCACAGGGTACTTTCAGATTCGTTTGGTCAACTGTGTCCACCGACGACGTGATTGTACTTCCAGGGTGGTAGCTGTTGTGTCCCTACAGGTGATGTGCGCCACACCCATGGACTTCCTTCCTTCTACAGTTGTTGACTGTGTGCCCGCTGCCAGGTGGGATTACCTTTGCATCTGTAGTGGTTACGACATGTTGCAACTGTGTAATAAACCTGTGCTTCACTTTGTGATGTGCGTTGTCTGTGGTCACACATTTGACTGCCATTTGCTTACTGCACCTGTGGGCTACTTGACTACAACTGGGAATAGGTGTGGTGTCTGTGCATTGCACCGTCTTTCCTGACAACATCAGTGTAGGCAATGAGTCAGATGGCCTAGGTGTGTATGTGTTGTGTAGCCCTGGTGGTGTGTCTCCCTCATATGTGTCACGTTGCCATTACTCACATGCCTGTGTTGTACTTGCTGTTGCAGTTCGCATACACAGTGTAATTTTGCAGTTCATCATCCCCATGACAGCACCCACGTTGGAATCACAACAGAGGCAAGTATGGTGTATTAGTGTGTTTATTGTGATACATTTGTGTGTATAGTGCATAGGGTGGTTAGTGCTGTACATTTATATTGCAATCAGAAGTTCCTAGGTGAATTGAAAGTCCTGGTAGACAAAATCCCCAGTATCGGGGCCACAGTTGTCTGAGACATTGGTCCAACTTGTACTCCCCATGTCATGTGTGGGAGTTGTGTTGCCGTCAACAGGGTGAACAGTTTGTGCACAAAGGTGAACATCCAGAACAGGTTCAGGCTTCCTGGGGGTTGCACTTGGCCATCGGCCTCTCACTTGCCCCTCCTCGGACGACCCCTCTTCTTTGGGGGGGGCCCTCAAGTACAGGCTGCTGCGGTGCAGGGGACTCTCCGCCAGAGTCATCCTCCCTCCCTGTGGCAGTTGCAGTTTGTTCAGCACCAGATGTTGTTGGCACACAGGGAGGTGTAGACTGGTTGCTGTTCATCTGGCGGAGGCATTGTAATATGTCCCTATGCACCGCCGTCATCTCTTGCAGTGTGTCCCACTTGGACTCCACGCGGGACATGTGTGAGTCCAAGCGGGCATGATGGGCAGCCTGCTGCTGTTTCATGTCTCTGAGGAGCCCCACTACCTGGCTGAGATCTCCGGTGCTGGACTGGTACGCATCGGCTATGCGTGCCAGTTGTGGGTCATCATGCACACCAGACACCTCTGCAAGCAGCGACCTCTGTCTCCCACCTCTCCCACCACCCCTGCCGACATGTGCAGTGCGTGCAGTGGCACGCACAGATGACCCTGGTCCCCCTTGGGAGTTGGTGGTGGTGTCCATGGCCCCACGTTGGTCCAGGGTCCCTGTGCTGGTGGTGCTCCTTGTTCTGTCCATGTCGGCAGGGATGGTATTTGTGGTGACAGTCGTTGGAGGGGTGGGTGCAGGGGGTGCAGCTGGTGGTCCTGCTGGTGCTGCAGCTGGTGGTCCTGCTGGTGCTGCATGTTGACTTGCACTGGAGGTGCCAGGTTGGTCTTCTTCATCCGAGGAGGGCAGAGGCTGTACGACACCAGTGAGCTCCGTATCCTCTTGAGCCTGGGACTGGGACTCCTCAGCGTCTGCTGCTGTGTCCCCATCATCACCTGTTTTTGGGAGACACACACAATGTATGTTATGTTTCTGCAGGCATCAATGGTTGACACACCTGACAGTTGTCACTGTGCCTCTGGGTGCGGGCCTGTACATTGCATTGTCCTAAGTTGTCACAGTCAGGGGTTGATATTGGTGTAGCACATTGTCCTGCATTATTTGGGCATTTCTATGTATTTGTTGGGGTGTGAACATGGTCTGCATTGGTTGTATTTGGTTGACAGCCGGCCCTCCTTCCCACCCAGCCAGTCAGTTATCCCACCATGGACTGTGCTTGCATTGCAGGGAGTGAAAGTTGTCTTTCAGGATGTCAGTCAGTGGTGTCCTGCTGTTGGTTGTTACACAGTTGCCAGCAGGGCCTTGTGCTCCCCACAGCAGTAGCCAGTGTCAGCCATCTTGTCAGTCCTTATCCACTCCCTGTGATGTGAGCATGGTTCAGGGTGGTGTTGATGGGCCAGTTGTGAGGCTGAGCAATATCTGTGCCTACTACTCCCATCATGCTATTGCCTCCACCCCCCTTCCCAGCATGCCCATGCTTCCTTCCTTTTGACTCTGCTTCCCTGTGGGGTGGGCTGCCTGTGCTGACAGGATGGCTGGGAGTGTTGTCCTGGCAGTTGTTTGGCTAAAAGTCCCAAGAGTGTCCCTGTGCTTCACACAACATAACCCAGGGTGGTGGTTCTTTGTGGGATCTTGAGTTAGGATGTGAGGCATTGCATTCTCCCTGGTGGGTTATGTGGAGTTTGTGTTGAGGGGGTGTGTGAGGGGAGGTGCTTGTGACTATGGTCAGTGCTGCAAGTCCTCCTTCCCACCCAGCCAGATATCCCACCATGGAACGTGCTTGCATTGCAGGGAGTGGAAGTTGTCTTTCAGGATGTCAGTCAGTGGTGTCCTGCTGTTTGTTGGCGCACAGTTGCCAGCAGGGCCTTGTGCTCCCCACAGCAGTAGCCAGTGTCAGCCATCTTGTCAGTCCTTATCCACTCCCTGTGATGTGAGCATGGTTCAGGGTGGTGTTGATGGGCCAGTTGTGAGGCTGAGCAATATCTGTGCCTACTACTCCCATCATGCTATTGCCTCCACCCCCTTCCCAGCATGCCCATGCTTCCTTCCTTTTGACTCTGCTTCCCTGTGGGGTGGGCTGCCTGTGCTGACAGGATGGCTGGGAGTGTTGTCCTGGCAGTTGTTTGGCTAACAGTCCCAAGAGTGTCCCTGTGCTTCACACAACATAACCCAGGGTGGTGGTTCTTTGTGGGATCTTGAGTTAGGATGTGAGGCATTGCATTCTCCCAGGTGGGTTATGTGGAGTTTGTGTTGAGGGGGTGTGTGAGGGGAGGTGCTTGTGACTATGGTCAGTGCTGCGAGTCCTCCTTCCCACCCAGCCAGATATCCCACCATGGAACATGCTTGCATTGCAGGGAGTGGAAGTTGTCTTTCAGGATGTCAGTCAGTGGTGTCCTGCTGTTGGTTGTTGCACAGTTGCCAGCAGGGCCTTGTGCTCCCCACAGCAGTAGCCAGTGTCAGCCATCTTGTCAGTTGTTTTCCACTCCCTGTGATGTGAGCATGGTTCAGGGTGGTGTTGATGGGACAGTTGTGGGGGTGAGCTATGTCTGTGACTATGACTCCCATCATGCTATTGCCTCCACCCCACTTCCCAGCATTCCCATACTTACTTGCTTTTGTGGGGAGTTCAGTGTGTGTGGGTGTGAGAGCAATGGCAAGATGGCTGACAGTGGTGTCCTGCTGTTGGTTGGTGTGCAGTTCCCAGCATGCCCTTGTGCTCCCCACGACACAGCAACAGTGTCAGACATCTTTGATGGGCCTTTCCACTCTCTGTGGGATGTGCATGCGTGAGTGTGAGCTTGCTGGGCCATGTGGTGGGGGATGTTGAGCTGTGACTACGACTCCCATCATGCTATTGCCTCCACCCCCTTCCCAGCATGCCCATCCTTCCTTCCTTTTGACTCTGCTTCCCTGTGGAGTGGGCTGCCTGTGCTGACAGGATGGCTGGGAGTGTTGTCCTGGCAGTTGTTTGGCTAAAAGTCCCAAGAGTGTCCCTGTGCTTCACACAACATAACCCAGGGTGGTGGTTCTTTGTGGGATCTTGAGTTAGGATGTGAGGCATTGCATTCTCCCAGGTGGGTTATGTGGAGTTTGTGTTGAGGGTGTGTGTGAGGGGAGGTGCTTGTGACTATGGTCAGTGCTGCAAGTCCTCCTTCCCACCCAGCCAGATATCCCACCATGGAACGTGCTTGCATTGCAGTGAGTGGAAGTTGTCTTTCAGGATGTCAGTCAGTGGTGTCCTGCTGTTGGTTGTTGCACAGTTGCCAGCGGGGCCGTGTGCTCCCCACAGCAGTTGCCAGTGTCAGCCATCTTGTCAGTTGTTTTCCACTCCCTGTGATGTGAGCATGGTTCAGGGTGGTGTTGATGGGACAGTTGTGGGGGTGAGCAATATCTGTGACTACGACTCCCATGATGCTATTGGCTACACTGACTTGCCCAGCATACACAGAATTCCTTTCTTTCAGTGGTCTTCACTGTGTGTTGGTGTTGTAGTGGTGGCTACATGTCTGGATGTGTTTGTTAGTTATATTTGTGCCACTGCCTAGCTGTAGTTGTAGTTGTGTTTGTACATGTGATGACACGGTTAAATGTAACTTTGAGATGGCATGTGTTGTGTTTATCTGACTGACATACACATTTTGGGATGATTCTGTTCTGGTTGCTGTGTAATTGCTAAGATTGCATGGTTTGACTCTCCCCTTGACAGTGATGTGTGTGTGTATTGTGGCAGAATATTGTGTACATTTGTTGTGTACTCACTCAGGCTCTGGGATGTTTTCTAGTCCATAGACGCTCACTGGCGGAAGGATGGCCCGCACCTTCTCCTCCCAGGGCCTGAGGTATACTGGCTTGGCAGGAGGGCCACTGCCGGTGTATTGGCTCAGGAGGTAGTCCTTCTTCAGCAGCTCCCGTACCCTCCTGCGCACATCATACCACCTGTTCTGGATGTCAGTCTTTGTGCGCAGACATGGTGATTGTGCGTTCACCCTGTTGATGATCCTCTCCCACATCTTTGTTTTCTGGGAGATGGGTGTCTGTTGGACCAGTGTGCCAAACAGCTGTGGCTCTACCCTGAGGATCTCGTCTACCAGGACTTCCAATTCACAATCTAGGAACTTGTGATTCTTCTTTGGGGGCATGGTGATGGGTGGTGATGGTGGAGTAATGTGTGTGTTGGTGTGCAGGTGAAGGTGAAGGTGTGTGAGTGTGTGTTTTGCTGGGTGTATGTGAGGTAGCTATTTGTTGGTGTGCTGATGGTGTGTGGCTTGTGTGAGGGATGAGCTGTGGGTGTGTGGTTGCTGTCTGTTAAGTGCTGGCAGTAGAATAGCATTTGCAAAGGATCATGGTTGGGATTTGTGTCCTTTATATGGGTGGAGTTGTGGGTGTGTCTTTGTTCTCTGTCCCCACCCCGCCCCCCAGTATTTATTGGCTTTGTAATTGCTTGTTTGGCCTTTTTTGTGTATTTTTCCTTAGTACTTTCTGTGCATGTTGGAAACGTTCTTGTGACCGAGTCGGACCCTGCAGTTGTCTCGTGCTGTCTTCTCCCGTTTCGTTCACGCTGTGTTTGTGCAGTTTTCTATGCTGCGTACGCGTCGGTCGCGGTGTTTTGTGTTACTTCGGCTGCGCAGTTTTCTATGCGTGTCGGTCGTACGGCTTGTCCTCCGTACGACTCGGTTGTGGTTTTCGCGCCTTGCATCGTACTTTGCGATTTGGAGTTCGCGTGTACGTTTCGGTTGGATTTGTTCCGGAAGCGTGTCGGTCGGTTCGATTCGCGTGTTTTTCCGGCCGGATTGCTGTTTTCCGTGCGGCTCGGTCGTTCGGCTTGGGTTCGGTACGTGTCGGTCGGATTTTGCACGCTTTGCATCGTACTTGGCGTGTCGGGCGCCACAGGTACGTGTCGGTCGGAATTAATTCCGGCTCCGAGTCGGTCGGTGCTTTTTCCGGCCCGAATCGGAATCGACCCCTTAGTGAGGGATGGGAGGGAAAGCAAGGGCTAACGGTGGGGAATGGGCTCGGTGATGCTGGTGTAAGATTGGGCATACGTAGGGGTGCAGGAGCGATGTCAGGCGAGCTAGTGTGTCTTTGGTTGGGGGTTGAGTTCCTATTGTTTAGTCCTTTTGATGACAGGGAAGATATCGTCCAGCATTGCTAGGTTGTCATTACATTCATTTTCTTCGTTTTTGGTTAATTGTAATGACTAACCGTCCTATTTAGAGTACAGCAGATATGGCAATTCCTCCAAAAGGCAGAAGATGTCCTATCTTCCCAATTAAGAGTTTATAGGGTCTCTATGCACTCTAAAAAAAGCAGACAGGACATCTACCAGTTTTTGGCAAATAGCCTGCCTCCGATAAACTCTAAGGGGCCAATTCCGATCTTGGCCGGTAGTGCTCCGAATCGGATTCGGATTCACCGGATCCGATTCGGAGCCCTGTTTCCCGACCGAATCGTACGCGGGTCCGGCCGAGCGAGTACGATGCAAGCACCCGCGAAATCGCCGACCCGACTCGAGCGCGGCTTCAACACGCTCCGACCGACTCGCATGGACACGACTCGCACCGCGCTATGGAGACGTTTCCCGGCCGGGTAGTACGATGCGCGCGCGCAGCGAGTCCGATCGACTCGCGCCGTCCGGCTCGAAAAAGCTGTCGGAGCCGGACTTTGGGAGTCCGCGTCGGACCCCCTGTACACGTAGGCGCGCGAGTCGCACACAGGGGGGACCCATGGGTCCCCCCTACCTGTGCATGTATGCTGCGATGCGCATGGACGCGTACACGCTGTAGGGGGCGCCCTTGTCCGCCTCGCACCCATTGAGTCAATGGGAGCCCGCGTGCGCGTTGTGCGACAGGCTCCCATTGACTTCAATGGAGAGTCCGACCGACTTCGAGTCCGATAGCATGTGTGCGCATCGTACTCGTTCCGGTCGGATCTGCTAGTGGTCCGATTCGGTCGGAATTCTCTCCGGGTCCGGCTCGGTCGGAGAGATTTCCGGCCCGAATCGGAATCGGCCCCTAAATGTTAGAAAATGAACCTGTCTTGACTAAGCATGCTCACAGGGACTCACATGCTGCCATAAGACCCTGAGATCTTGAGGTGGGGGTCACATAGCAGCTGCCATGAACTAGTTAAGCTTTGGTGGTGGTGCCATAAACAGTGGTTCTGGACCACTGGACAATAGTCAACTGCGCTGGAACCCTTTTAAAACTACAAGCCCCAGCATTCCAAGTGAAGTGTCCCTCTTGAGTTGATCCTGCTATTTAAGTAGGCATGTCCAAACCACGGTGCTCAATATTCTGGATCAGATGCAACAAGTGCACACATGAGGAGCAACTCCTCATGATCTGAATGGACTTCGGGGGTCTTTTCCCTCTGGTAAAGTATCTGTGTGCACCATTTTTTGTCTGTAATAAGTGTTCAGTTCGCTTTTGTTGTGAGCCTTTATATGGAACATCGTGCTTTGAGGATTAATGGGCTTATTACAGAAACTCAAAAGCAAAATTCGTACAGTACTAAAGCGACACAGTTTGGAAAGAATATAGCATTGCTATTTGCTGTTTTTGACTACCGCATTCTTGTCAGCAGCATCTGGGCATCCTCAGACCACAAGGCCCAGCATTCACGGGGCCCCTAGAGGCAGTACCTACAACCGGCTACACCTGCAGCCAGCATCTAGCGCTCTATAGTCCATTTTCGAGTCCCGGGGCGCGGGCTAAGAGCATGCTCATCCTGCGCCCGTCAATGGCAGGAAGAGCTGGGGCAAGGCCACCGCCCTGACGTTTGTGCCAGGAGTTCTTCTGCCCCAGCCCAGGGACCTGGGCTGCCTGATGGCAGGTAGGAGATGATCTTGCCTATTAGCTTGCTGTCTCTCTGGGGTGGCTGATACAGGGCTTGAGCGCTCAATATTGTTCTACGCCACTGGAGTGTTTTTTTGTGGCTGTTCATTTTTTTGCTGGTGTTCCTGGTCGTCTGGACCCAGTGTATTTGGAAGGTCTCCCAAGTTTTGTAGCCCCTGGAGTGACAGTTTTTTGTGTCCCCCACTTTGGTGGAGAAAAGAATCGTGGGCAAAAGGAAGGCATCGATTTTGAAGCCAGTGTCCTCGCTTGTGGTCCAACGCTCCACTATTGATGTTTTTTTGGCATGCGCTGTGAGGGTAGTCTCAAAGGAAATTGAATTGGCAAAACGATGCTTGATCCTGACGGGTGAGGGACTAATGTCCATTGCTGTGTACCCCTCTTATCGAGTGGTTGATCCTGTCGTGCAAGGCACGCATAATTTGGACATAGAAAGTGTCACAGTGGACTCTCTCCTTGAGGCAACTGCATCACTTAGCCCTCCTAAAAGGGTGGGTATTACATCAGATCCCTTGCCGGAACCTGCATCAATCGGCATAAGCCCATTCAGAAAACAAATGAAAAGGGCCCCTGCAACAAGGGGTGGTTCAGGTGGCATCAACGTGGGCACACAAACAGAACACTTTGATCCACCTTTCCCAACCGAGGACATGTGGCTTACTGCCTCGTTGGAGAGGCTCAGAAAGGGCATTACCAACAGTATGGATCAAATTCGTGAGAGACTTGCACGGATAGAAGATAAATTGGCTCAGGGGGTGGTTGGTTATAGTAGGGGTGGGGTCATCCCAGCTGCAGCCAGTACACTCTCTGCTGATGGTGCATTGAACAATGGTCGGATGGTTGCTCTGTGCTCGGGGCTGATGGGGGACCCTGTAGTGGCCCCAATCTGCCTTCTACTGCATTTCCTGTCCCCAATGTCTCACATCGCTCTTAAGCCCCCCAGCTGGATTCTGGCTCTCAAATTTCAGCCCCATATACCATCCATGGCACTGTCATTAATTTACCGCATGAAGCCACACCATTTGTAGTAGTCCAGGGGAACATTCCACCTTCAAGGGATTTTGCAGTGGAATTGTATGATAAATTGAAAAACAAGGTGGTGCATTGGAGTAGTCATGCTTATTTAGGGGTGCAGATATATAATAGCATTAATATGGTAAGAAGGGTGAGCTGGATAGGGCAAGATAAGAAAAGTTGGTCTGGGGACTGTGTGATTATTAATTTCAACAAACCTTCTATTGCTGCCCCTGTATTGTCTGCTGTAGCTTCTTGCACATTAGCTAAAGCATCAAACATCTTGGCCCTGCCTCTGTGTTTTTTTATAAGCCTGAATCAGTCCAAGCAATTAGACAGAAGGTGAGGGGGTGTCCTCATGGGACATACGTCCCCCTGTCCTGCCTACTCCCCCATACCTGAGATCTGTAAACAGATTTAATCCCTTAAGCAATCTGGACTCTTGTGATTGAGTGGCTCAGCCTTCTCCTTCTCACTGTGGAGTGACCCCCAGTCCACCCCAGCTCTTGTTATAGTTTCCAGTATGGCCTTGCCCTCTAAGCCTAAAACCATTCAGCTCCTCGTGATATCATGGAACATTGCAGGTTTATCTGCTAAGTTTAACAACCCTAATTGGGTTGCATTTGTTAGACATTTTCCCGATTATTTGTCTTCAGGAAACCTTGGAAGAGGTGAACCATTTGTTTTTAGAAGGCTACAAAACTTTTTTCGTGGCTGCACTATCTTCTGAGGTGGGGTGGGCTGAGGGTGGCTTGATCACTTTTTCACTGGAGCTGGGTGGAAGATTGAAAGACTTTGAATTGGAGTCACCACCGTTACAAGGGATAAAAGTAACCACGCGTGGCCTCGCACCATTTGTGTTGATGAATTTTTATAACGCTAAATTCTGGGAGGGTCAACCGTCTAGCATTCGCACATTAAGTACCGCTATTAATGCTCTGTCAACTAGGAGGGAGGGGCTGGATATTTTAATGCTGGTGGGAGATTTTAATTGTCATCTCTGTGTGAATCCCTTAGACCCCGTGGATAGCAGGCCCAGGTATACGGGGATGGAAGGATTGCACATGGCACACACCACTGAAGGGACTCTCATAAATGATATTATAAATAACCATACCCTGCTTTTCACCCTAGATAAACTTCTTGGCGCTAAAAATCAGTGTGTTACCTTCTTTTAAAGGTAGGGGATGTGTACCATCATTGATTTTATATCAGCTTCGTTCTTCCCACTTATTGATAACTTTGTCATTGTCCATTGTGCTTTTAGCGACCAGAATCTTCTTACGTTGGTCTTGAATGGGACATGGAAGGGTATTACTTGCCCCCGTGTCACCTAAGGGGTGTTCTCCCATCCAGCTCAGGGAAGGCGAGTTAAATGGGCTCAAGTGGAGCTCATTCAGTTCAAAAAATCCCTTTTTGTAGTGTAGAGGCCAGTTTTTGACCTGCCTTATCTAGACGCCTCAAGTGGGTCAATTCTATGTGCCTTTGAGGGCATCACCCAGAAGGTGTCTGCCCTGTTGAAGTCTCTCCCTAAGGCAGGTAACGCCTTGCGTGAATAATTGGTTTGATAGGAAATGCACCAAGACCTGAAGCTGGCCCTGAAAATGGTTCCCAGGGCTAAAGATCATATCTGTGATTGTCAAAAGGCATATACAAGGGAACTTGCCTCTTTTAAGGATAGATTAAGAAAGAAAGCTTGGGCAAATTTAGCTCAGGCCTGTGAAGTGGTTGACAGTGCCCTTTTTTGGCAAGTAATTGTTAATCACCCTGGTTTAGTATTTGACAATGACCCTAGTCTATGCCATAACATTACCGAAGCCCAGTGGGTGGCACACTTTGAGGAGATGTATAATGAGGCTGTGATGGGTAATGAAATGGCCCTGGTGACTGCTTTCTCAGGGTGACCATACATTTTCTTTACACTTGAGGAAGTGATTAAAGGCATTCAAACACTCTCATCTGCTAATGCATCATGACATGATGGGATCCCCCCGGATTTGTTCCTAGATGATATCGCCCTATGGGCGCCCATACTGCTAATGCTTTTCAATGCCGCAATCAGAGGGCTTGCCCTCTTCTTGGGCATCAGCTAAAATTGTTCCCATCTTCAAGAAGGGGGATAATGACAATCCTCACTGCTATCGTCCTAACTCCCTTATTGATGTTGTGGAAAAAGTCCTGGGCAGGGTGGTGCTCTATAGGCTGACAAGCTGGGCAGATGATCACAACGCTATTGCTGACCTTCAGTATGGGTTCAGGCAAGGTAGATCCACCATAGACCAGTGCATCAATCTATACTTGATTGTCAGCAAGTATACTGTGGCCAGGCCCGAATCTATCCATCTTGCCTTCATGGACTAAACGTCTGCATGTAACAGGGTCAACCGGGCTAAACTCTGGAACCTGCTAATCACCTTGGGGATTGATCCTAACATTGTACAACTGTTGAATGATTTACATGCTTGCACTTCAGCCTTAGCCCGATATTCCAGAGGGGTGGGGCCTGCACACGAGTGTTTGACACTAGCAGAGGGGTGTGACAAGGTTGTATCCATGCCCCCTTTCTGTTCACACTATATGTAAAAGGTCTGAAGTGGGCCCTCTTGTCGATGGGAGCTGATTGTCCGAGGGTGGGCTCCAGGTTACTACCTGTATTACTATATGCAGACGATGTGGTCCTGATGGCAAGGACTGCAGTGGGGCTACAACTCTTGGTGGATAAGTTTGTTAATTTCATGGCAACTTTGGATCTTGCCGTTAATTTCACAAAACACTCGTGAGTGTTGTGGGCCCCAGAAATACTCGCTAGAAAACATTCAAGGTGGGATCTCACACGCTAACTAAAGTCTCAGTATTCCCGTACCTTGGGATATTGTTTGGCCATCAAAGCAAGTGGAAACCCCTGATGTAATAAAAAAAACTTGAGTTTTTAAAGACAACAGCTGCCATCCATAGATTTGCACAGCGCTTGGGTACATGACCTCCTTTAGTAATAACTAAGATGTACATGGTGAAGTGTGCATCCAAGGTGCTCTATGGAAGTGAAGTGTGGGGGTACACAAAAATTGATAGCATTCAGCCGATTGAAAACACATTTTTGAGACTGGTACTGCAGGTTCCCCAAAGCACCCCAGCATTTACAGTACATGATGAACTGGGGGTGCAGTATCTAGTTGATAAGATTGCGTTGAGGCCACTAATCTGTTGGATCAAATTATGGTCAGCCTGTGATTTGCAGTTAAATAAGGCGATTTTGAGAGACTGTCTGTCTATGGCACATATACTATGAAGATCTCATGGATTGGGTACATTAAGGGCATTCTGAGCAGCCTGGGGAGAGAGGACTTAATTTCATGCCCAGAATCCAGGAGTCAAGCTGAAATATAAGGGGTTAATTGCACCTTTTTCAACTAAGGGCACTTTATATGGAACAATTGGAGATCTTGGAAACCAATGTTAGGGGCTTTCTGCTTCTTAAAACTGTACTTGGTATGGAACCATATTTGTACAGATTGCAGAATGACAGGGACAGATTTATATTGGCCAGATTTAGACTCAGTATGATACACCATCTTTTGGCCTTATCAAAGGGCTGGATCCCCACTGGCACTTTGGGTTCCTGTAGCTGTGACTCTCAGTCTCCTCGGCACACCCATCACTTTACTTTATTCTGTCGATAATTTACAGGCCAGAGGAACATGTTTATTTAACCTTTATTGAGATCTCTGAATTTTAAAGAAGCTCACCTGGCCCTGTTGTTTTTGCAACTTTTATCTGGTTCTCATGTTATTTTTAATGTGTGTAGTTTTCTAAGAGTTGCTACATGAGCAAGAGATTCCATGTCTGAGCTATAGTGTAATTGTTTTTGCCCCTTTTTTATTACATGGCCATCTGTGTATTATGTTTCTCTTGTGTTGCTGGCCAGATTTTGTAATATCTATGTATCTTATCCATTTTATGAAATGTAGTAATTTATTGATTTTATACATAGTATTTATTAACTATACTTGTTTGTATCTGTGCTTTTATGGTTATCAAAATGAATAAAGTCTTATTGAATTGAATTGAATTGATTTTGAGAACATTATGTGAACCTAGTGACTTTGGATACTGATCTTGAGAACAAAATGTGAGACTAGCGATTTTGGCAACAGTTTCTTGATCATGTTTTGCTTTTCTGAAGAAAATCTTTGTGTGTTTCCACAGTGGCACTAGAAACATCTTTTAGTACGGTGAAGAAGCCACGGCACTGAGAGTCAAATTAACAGAATATGGATCCCACTTCATGTTAGATCTCTTTTCGTTATTAAGAATATCTTCACTATTTTCCCAAAACATATCTTTCCCTCCGTCCATGGTAAGGAGAATTAGGAGAGTCAAAGTTATTATTATTCTAATTGTCATTGAGAAAGGAGTAGTCAGTTGTCCTTTGCTTGTTTGTGCTTCAGGTCTCCTTCAGTGCTCTTCCTTACCCATTTCGGTTCCCAACGTCTGGCCACTCTGAAACTCGGTGGTTTCACAACAATCAAAGTTGGTGGTGCCTGAAGCTGGACTGTTTTCACCATGACGTTGATCCTTAGGAATCCTGAGGACTTGACATTTAAATAAGGTGAAAGAGTGGGAACTCCTCCCTAACATTGGCCAAGGCAGTGTTGGTTCCCCTCAAAAAGTGGACTCCAGACTGATGGTTGTGGTGCAGCTGACTTAGATTCATCTCCTGTTGATGATGTCTCTTGTCACCCACCTCTCTATGATTTTTCCAGAGAAAAAATAAGTTGGATATATAACTGTAATTGTTCAATATTTCTGGATCAGCATAAGGTTTTTTCAGAAGGGGATGGTGATGGCATGTTTCAGTGGGGCTGGAGTGTTATCAGAGGGAAGCAACACATTTATTACAAACACTGTGCCTGATGAAAGGGTTGTATTAGGCATCTGCTTAAACAAGGGATCATAGAATATATGGATGCTTTTGTTAAATAAAGATGTATTTCTGGGGTGCTGATGATGGTTTCAAAGATTTTGGCAACTTTAGAATCAAAGAACTAGAGAAGATCTTTGAAGCATTGTTGAGGTATTCAAGGGCTACTTTTTAAGGCACCTTGGTTGGCCTTATCCTGGTAAATATTGAACATTTCCTTCATCAAATTGAATGCTTCATGAAAGTTTTGGAAATGAAGACCCTTTTGGCTTTCTTGTGGTAGCCTGTATTATGTCTCGCTGTGGATTGTGTCCTCTATGGTCTGTGGTTTGTGCTATTCCAGTACCAGATTTCCAAAAGCAGATCCTAATGGTTGGTGGAGATGAAGGAGTAATCCAACCATATCTGGGTTTGGACAGCTAAGTTAGAGCCTTTGAGAATGTAGGTGAACTGGAGGCCTAGGTTAGGTTCAGCTCTGTGTGTTGGGGTTATCACCATGTTTTTGAAGCTGCTGGACTGGCATCTCGAGTATGCCAATAGCAGCATTATCATTAGGCCTGTTTACACATAAATTAAAGTCTCCCATGATCAAAAATGTGATTTCTATGGTCTGTAATTGGAGAGTAAGCGTAAGCAATTCATCAATGAAGGCAGGTTTGTAGTGGGTGAGGTAGTAAACAAGAAGAGAATGTCCCAAGTGTCTGTTTGACTGATGCTCCCGAATGCTTTTGCACCACTTTCTACTAATTGGTTAGAAAACTGTTATCGTCTATTAGCTCATCAGACTCTCCTTTAGACTCCTATCCATGTAAATTGTGGTGGTGCCGGTGCTCTTCTGTTATAATGTATCAACAGCTCAATAATCACAAGACACATTCCAAAGTTGCTGAAATCAGCTATTTTATAGTAGCTGGTGAAGCCTTCATTCCGTCCTAGCAATGCTGATAACTTCTGTCCCATTTCACTTGTTCCTTTTTTCCAGCAAAGGTACTGAAGTGGCTGTCACAACCCAACTTCAGAGCTTTAGTGAAGACAATAAGATTTGCCATCCTCTACAGACTGTGTTCCAGTATGGATGAGTATGGAGGCCACAAGACGTCTGTTCTTTATTACCAACATGTTATCATAGATACATATCCACTCCCACACTATCTACTTGCAATACTTCACAATCTTTTAAAGCCAGACCTATTAGCATTGTCAGTGCTTGTTATTCTAAGAAAATGCGTTCATGTGTCAGTCACAGTAAAAAAGCTGCACTGGCTATCAGTGAGAAAATATATTTCATTTAAGACAGCTTGTTTTTTGCATCACACCTTCAGTGCAACCTCCTCCTTTTTGGTCAACAAATTCAGCAAATATGTTCCTTGTCTTCATCTTGGGTCTGGTGGACTGCTGTTTGCCATGGCACATATTTTAGAGTTCACAAAGCATTGCTTTAAAACTCAGTATCTCTTGAATTGAAGGACAAATCCAATTATGTTAAGTTTAAAAAAAAATAATTAAAGTTTGATGCTTTCTTCTCGAATGTCCTATGTTTGAATTGGTATGTTCATCCTTTTCTAGAGCACCAAGAGATCTTCAACAATGGTGTCAATCAATCAATCAATCAATATGGGGAATTTTAACCCCTTCGCTGCTAGGCCTTTTCCCCCCCTGTGCTAAGCCATTTTTTGGCTATTTGGGGTAGTTCGCGCTTAGGCCCCTGTAAATTTTTGAACACATAAGATATCCACGCCAAATTTGCGTCCTTTTTTTCCAACATCATGGGGATTCTAAAGGTACCCAGGGTTTGTGGATTCCCCTGGAGGGGACCCAGAAATTAGCCAAAATACAGGTACATTTTCTTTTGTGGGAAAAATGGGAAAAAGGGCTGCAGATGAAAGCGTCTGGTTTTTTCCTGCAAATGTTATCAAAAAGGGGTTGTGGTGCTGAAATCACCATCTTCCCAGATTTCAGTGGACAAGCAGACTTTTGTCAGAAAACCAAAATGTTTTACACAGTTTTGGCATTTTTCTGGGACATAGCCTATTTTTGCTATTTTTTGTGCTTTCAACCTCTTTCCAGTTAATGGTAGAAATGGGTATGAAAGCAATAATGGATCCTGGAAAGCTATACATTTTAGAAAAGTAGGCTAAATTCTGAATTCAGCAAGGGGTCATTTGTGTAGATCCTTCAAGGTTTCTTTATAGAAACTAACCGTTGAATATAGGAAAAATTGAAAATGAGTTGAAAAAACAGCCATTTGTGTCAACGTTTTCACCTGTAACTTCTTCTAATTATGACATCTGTTTGAAAGCAATATACTGTTACATCCACTGGACCTTTCTGGTTGTTGGGATATATAGGACTTGTAGGTTCACCAAGAACCCGACGAACCCAGAACCTAATAACTGAGCAGCGTCTTGCAATGGTTTTTTAATATGTACCAGTTATATAGCAATTAATTTGGGAAAATATATACATGGAAAAATCAGTATGAAAGACACCTATGTATTTCTGAAATTGGAACAAAATATAGAGTTTAGAAACAGTAGATATTTGCACATTTCCGAAATTGTGAGTACCCATACTAGCATGAGAATTATAGGTCATTTTTCAAAATGACTTCTTTTTTACACATTGTCTTTCATTTGGAAGGCAGAAATGCATCGAAAGTCAATAGGTAATAACAGTTGCTCTACAATTCTGTGTTACCCTAAGTCTCCCGATAAAAATGGTACCTCACTTGTGTGGGTAGGCCTAGTGCCCGCGACAGGAAACGACTCAAAACGCAACGTGGACACACTTTATTTTTACAGTGAAAACTGACCCTTTTTTTGTAAAGTGCCTAGATGTAGATTTTGAACCCTAGCTCTGCCGGCACCTAGGGAAACCTAGCAAACCTATACAGTTTTGAAAAATAGACACCCAGGGGAATCCAGGATGGGGTGACTTGACTGGCTCTCACCAGGTTCTATTACCCAGAATCCCTTGCAAACCTAAAAGTTTGTAAAAAAAAAACACATTTTCCTCACATTTCTGTGGTGGAAAGTTCTGGAATCTGCGTGGATCCACAAAATTCCCCCCACCCCGCGTTCCCCAAAGTCTTCTGAGAAAAATGGTACCTCACTTGAGTGGTTAGGCCTAGTGCCCGCGACAGGAAACGGCCCGAAACGCAACGTGGACACACCACATTTTCACAGTAAAAACGGACCCTTTTTTTGCAAAGTGCCTAGATGTAGATTTTGAACCCTAGCTCTGCCAACACCTAGGGAAACCTAGCAAACCTATACATTTTTGAAAACTAGACACCCAGGGGAATCCAGGATGGGGTGACTTGACTGGCTCTCACCAGGTTCTATTACCCAGAATCCCTTGAAAACCTAAAAATTTGTAAAAAAAAAACACATTTTCCTCACATTTCTGTGGTGGAAAGTTCTGGAATCTGCGTGGATCCACAAAATTCCCCCCACCCCGCGTTCCCCAAAGTCTTCCAAGAAAAATGGTACCTCACTTGTGTCGGTAGGCCTAGTGCCCGCAACAGGAAACGGCCAAAAACGCAATGTGGACACACCACATTTTCACAGTGAAAACGGACCCTTTTTTGCAAAGTGCCTAGCTGTAGATTTTGAACCCTAGCTCTGCCGGGAAGCTAGGGAAACCTAGCAAACCTATACATTTTTGAAAACTAGACACCCAGGGGAATCCAGGATGGGGTGACTTGTCTGGCTCTCACCAGGTTCTGTTACCCAGAATCCCTTGCAAACCTAAACATTTGTCCAAAAACACATTTTCCTCACGTTTCTGTGGTGGAAAGTTCTGGAATCTGCGTGGATCCTCAACATTCCACACACCCCGCGTTCCCCAAAGTATTCAGAGAAAAATGGTACCACACTTGTGTGGGTAGGCCTAGGGCCCGCGACAGGAAACGGCCCAAAACGCAACGTGGACACACCACATTTTCACAGTGAAAACAGGCCCTTTTTTTGCAAAGTGCCTAGCTCTAGATTTTGAACCCTAACTCTGCCAGCACCTAGGGAAACCTAGCAAACCTATACATTTTTGAAAACTAGACATCCAGGGGAATCCAGGATGGGGTGACTTGACTGGCTCTCACCAGGTTCTGTTACCCAGAATCCCTTGCAAACCTAAAACTTTGTAAAAAAAAAGCACATTTTCCTCACATTTCTGTGGTGGAAAGTTCTGGAATCTGCGTGGATCCACAAAATTCCACCCACCCCGCGTTCCACATAGTCTTCCGAGAAAAATGGTACCTCACTTGTGTGGGTAGGCCTAGTACCCGCGACAGGGAACGGCCCAAAACACAACGCGGACACACCACATTTTCACAGTGAAAACGGACCCTTTTTTTGCAAAGTGCCTAGTTGTAGATTTTGAACCCTAGCTCTGCCTGCACCTAGGGAAACCTAGCAAACCTATACATTTTTGAAAACTAGACACCCAGGGGAATCCAGGATGGGGTGACTTGTCTGGCTCTCACCAGGTTCTGTTACCCAGAATCCCTTGCAAACCTCAAAAGTTGTAAAACAAAACACATTTTCCTCACATTTCTGTGGTGGAAAGTTCTGGAATCTGTGTGGATCCACAAAATTCCACCCAGCCCGCATTCCCCAAAGTCTTCCGAGAAAAATGGTACCTCACTTGTGTTTCCCTAGGTGGCCGCCGAGCCCGGAGCCAAAAACTCATGGGACCCCCCTTGCAAAACCAGGTTGTTTTGTGATGGGTAATTTTGATGTCGCCTCAATTGGTTTTGGGCCCTTGCCTGTCGCGGGTACTTGACCCACCCACGCGAGTGAGGTACCATTTTTATCGGGAGACCTGGGGGAATGCTGTGTAGAAGGAAATTTGTGGATCCACGCAGATTCCAGAACTTTCCCACACAGAAATTTGAGAAAAAAGTGATTTTTTTCAGCTAAATTTGAGGTTTGCAGGGCATTCTGGGTAGGAAAACGTTGGGGGATCCACGCAAGCCATACCTCGCTGGACTCCTCCGGGTGTCTAGTTTTCAGAAATGTGTGGGTTTGGTAGTTTTCCAAGATGGCCGCCGAGCCCGGGGCCAAAAACCCAGGTGACCCCCCTTGCAAAACCAGGTTGTTTTGTGATAGGTAATTTTGAAGTCGCCTCAATAGGTTTTGGGCCCTTGCCTGTCGCGGGTACTTGACCCACCCACGGGAGTGAGGTATCATTTTTATCCGGAGACCTGAGGGAACGCTGGGTGGTAGGAAATTTGTGGATCCACGTGGATTCCAGAACTTTCCCACACAGAAATTTGAGAAAAAGTGATTTTTTTCAGCTAAATTTGAGGTTTGCAGGGCATTCTGGGTAGGAAAACGTTGGGGAACCCACGCAAGCCATACCTCGGTGGACTCCCCCGGGTGTCTAGTTTTCAGAAATGTGTAGGTTTGGTAGTTTTCCAAGATGGCCACCGAGCCCGGGGCCAAAAACCCAGGTGACCCCCCTTGCAAAACCAGGTTGTTTTGTGATGGGTCATTTTGATGTCTCCTCAATACGTTTTGGGCCCTTGCCTGTCGCGGGTACTTGACCCACCCACGCGAGTGAGGTACCATTTTTATCGGGAGACCTGGGGGAACGCTGGGTGGTAGGAAATTTGTGGATCCACATAGATTCCAGAACTTACCCACACAGAAATTTGAGAAAAAGCCAGCATAATCGCTGGCGCCTAGTGGACTTTCTGCCCCCCCCAGGGGCAGATCAGGGGCCACTGCCCCCATCCGCCCCTCGGGGGGGAAGAAAGACTGTGGCATTTTTTTGGGGAGGTGTGGGCATTGGCATGCCCATTCTGGGCAGACCTCAACCCTGAATAAAAAAAAAAAATCCTGAGGCCTAGATGGCTTTCTGCCCCCCCCCCCGGGGGCAGATAAGGGGCTATTGCCCCAATATGCCTCCGGGGAGGGGCAGAAAGACTGTGGTAATTGTTTTTGGGGTGGGGGCATTATCATGCCCAATCTGGGTAGCCCCCACCCCTACGTTATATAAAAAAAAATCCCTGGTGCCTAGTGGGCTTTCTGCCCGCCCCGGGGGGGCAGATCAGGGGCTATTGCCCCCATCTACCCCTGGTGGGAGCAGAAAGACTGTTGCATTTTTTTTGGGGGTGGGGGCATTGGCCTGCCCATCTTGGGCAGCCCCCACTCCTACATGAATAGAAAAAAAATCCCTGATTTCTAATGGGCTTTCTGCCCCCCAGGGGGGCAGATTGGGGGCTACTGCCCCCATATGCCCCCCGGGGGGGCAGAAAGACTGGAATTTCACTGGGGTGGGGGCATTGTCATGCCCATTTTGGGCAGCCCCCACCCCAACATCAATAAAATAATAATCCTGGTTTCTAGTGGGCTTTCTGCCCCCCGGGGGGCAGATTGGGGGCTACTGCCACCATCTGCCCCCTGGGGGGCAGAAAGACTGACATTTCTCTGGGGGTGGGGGCATTGCCATGCCCTTTTGGGCAGCCCCCACCCCAACGTCAATAAAAAAATCCCTGGTTTCTAGTGGGCTTTCTGCCCCTGAGGGGCAGATTGGGGGCTGCTGCTCCCGTCTGCCCCCTGGGGGGGCAGAAAGACTGACATTTCTCTGGGGGGTGGGGGCATTGCAATGACCTTTTTGGGCAGCCCCCACCCCAACGTCGATTAAAAAAAAATCCCTGGTTTCTAGTGGGCTTTCTGCCCCCCTGGGGGGCAGAAAGACTGACATTTCTCTGGGAGGGGGGTGGGGGCATTGCAATGACCTTTTTGGGCAGCCCCCACCCCAACGTCGATAAAAAAAATCCCTGGTTTCTAGTGGGCTTTCTGCCCCCCTGGGTGGCAGATTGGGGGCTACTGCCCCCGTCTGCCCCCTGGGGGGGGCAGAAAGACTGACATTTCTCCGGGAGGGGGGTGGGGGCATTGCCATGCCCTTTTTGGGCAACCCCCACCCCAACGTCAATAAAAAAAAAATCCCTTGTTTCTAGTGGGCTTTCTGCCCCCCCGGGGGGGCAAGAAAGACTGACATTTCTCTGGGGGGGGGGGGCATTGCCATGCCCTTTTTGGGCAGCCCCCACCCCAACGTCAATAAAAAAAAAAATCCTTGGTTTCTAGTGGGCTTTCCGCCTCCCGGGGGGGGCAAAAAGACTGTTGCACCCAAACAAATATGGGGGGAACAAAGGCCCTTGCCCAAGGGGCCGCTCCCCCCTCCCTGGTGCTAGTGGGTGGATCCCTGCTTGGGGATCGCCCTCCTGGGGTGATCCCCAAGCAGGGATCCACTAGGGAAGGGTACCATTGGAAAGGGGAGATTCTCCCCTTTCCAACGATACCTTTCCCATCTTTTTCGGTGCTCGGGGGGCTGAGATAGCCCCACGAGCACCGAAACAATGAAACTGAAACTAAGTTTCAGTTTCATTTCCATTGCAATGACGTCAGCGCGCCATGCGCGCGATCGGCATTGGAATGAAAATGCTAATTGGCCTCAGGAGGTTGAGGAAGCTCTTCCCCAACCTCACGAGGCCAATAAAAAAAGGGAAATCCCTCTGCTGTCTGCAGCAGAGGGATTTAGTGCCCCTGTTCTCATGACGGAATGGTTCCGTCATGAGCACAGGAGCACTGGTGCTCATGACGGAACCATTCCGTCATGAACACCGAAGGGGTTAATCACACTACTCACCCGAGAGAGTCTCAAGGCGCTGGGCGGAGGGGGGGGGTGCGTAGCTCCGGTCAGTTGAAGAGCCAGGTCTTGAGGGTCTTCCTGAAGATGTGCAGGGTGAGGGCGCGTCTGATGCTAATCGGCAGCTCGTTCCAGGTCTTAGCAGCGATGCAGGAGAAGGTTCTTCCACCCGTTCTTGCTCTGTGGATGCGCAGGGGTTCGGCGAGGTCGGCGGATCGGAGGTTCCTCTTGGGTACGTGGAAGGAGATTCTGTCGTTGAGGTATTGGGGTCCGGTGTTGTGGAGGCATTTGTAGGCGTGGGTGAGTATCTTGAAAGTCACTCTTTTCTCCATGGGGAGCCAGTGGAGGTTACACAGGTGCTGGGTGATGTGTTTGTGTCGAGGGATGCCGAGGACGAGTCTGGCTGCGGTGTTTTGTATGGTCTGGAGTTTGCGGAGCAGAGACTCGTTGATACCGGCGTAGAGGGTGTTTCCGTAGTCCAGCCTGCTGGTTATGAGTGCGTGGGTGATGGTCTTCCTTGATTCGGGGGGATCCATTTGAAAGTCTTTCGGAGGATGCGGAGGGTGTTGAAGCAGGTGGAGGCGACGGCGTTGACCTGTCGAGTCATGGAGAGGGAGGAGTCGAGTACGATGCTGAGGTTTCGGGCATGGTCTGTGGGGGTGGGAGGGCTGCTGAGGGCAGTGGGCCACCAGGAGTTGTCCCATGCAGAGGAGGAGGGTCCGAGGACAAGGACCTTCGTCTTCTCCGAGTTGAGCTTCTGGCAGCTGCTGCTCATCCAGGATGCGACGTCTTTCATTCCTTCCTGGAAGTTGAGTCTGGTGGTGATGGGGTCCTTGGTGAGGGAGAGGATGAGCTGGGTGTCCTCGGCGTAGGATACTATGCTGAGTCCGTGCTGTCTGACGATGGCGGTGAGGGGGGCCATGTAGATGTTAAAGAGCGTGGGGCTGAGCGACGATCCCTGGGGTACTCCGCAGTTGATTTCGTGGGTTCGGAGAGGAAGGGTGGAAGTCTGGTGAATGATAGATAGATAGATAGATAGATAGATAGATAGATAGATAGATAGATACTTCATGAGGTGCTATAGTTAGGAATTGGCCCAATGGTAGCAGAAAGGAGGAGAAGAGAGGTTATCCTCTTTTCCATTGGTGGGTTGGATGTTGATACTGGAGCTACAGCTAGTATACATTCTAACACTAAAATGTACATGCACTTGCATTTAGTCATAGGAAAAGCAGTAAACGGGCTGAGTGACAGAGGTGCCAGCATGACTATAGTGGAGGAAAAGCTAGTGTGCCCATAGAAGTATATCCCTTATGACGTTCACTTCACCTTCTAAGCTAGTAAAGGCCCTAGAGCATTCTGGCTTTAAGGAAGTCGAAAAATGCAAGAGGTAGCAATGTCAGAATGGTCTCAGCTGATTTCAGTCATAATTTGGAGTCCCAAATACTCTTTAGGAAAGTTCCAAGAGTCCTGAGCCTGGAACAATGGACCAGGCACCTTCAAACAAGAAGGCAGTCAGGAAAGTTTCCATGGTACAAGAGGAGCCTTTACCATGAGTGGACGGCCTCAGAGCCTAACATAGTGGACCTGTAATGTCAGGAGGTTCATTAACAGCCTACCTTAGCTCACAGTCCTGCAATGTCCAGGAATACCAACCCAGGAAAACTCTGCATAGCACACGGCTAGTGCCCTGCCCTTGAAGAGCTTTGGCTCGAAGCTGAAGTACAAATTGAGAGAAGACACAGTGGTGGATTACATTTTATTGGGAAAAAGTGTGCTCTCTTCAGTGAGCCAATTGTCTCTGAAACTGAGGCCTCTAAGATGGTAGTTGTTGATCTGTTCTACTTTGAGTTTGTTCATGCTATCCTATTGGCTGGTCATCCTGATTCAACTAAGATACACATGCTTTGTGAGTCATTTCTACTGGCTCAAGATGGTAACCAGATTGAAGGAGTTCTCTCACTGTCTATTGCATGACCTATCATATGTTTGCAAGTCAGGAGGACAGGTAAAGAACCTTCTCATGGTTGGTAATCAGACCCTTAGACCCTACGTCCACCTTAGAGAAACAGGCTACTTTGATAGTCATCATCTGATACCCTGAGGATGTGACTGATCTGATTTCTGGGTGATGCGCACACCTTGTTGTTTGACAGTGCACACCCTATATTTAGCAGTGAATTTTTGGTGATGCACACACCTGGTAGTTTGTCAGCGCATTTTCGGTGTGCACTCATCATGTTTCTTTTCTATTGATCTTGGCTGGGTGCATGACAGTTTTATACGCACTTTTCTCACATCTGCTGCTGTCAGTTGAAAAAAAAGAAAAGGTGTGTTTCCATATTTTAATTGGCATTATTACAGTCATGGGTGAAGCTTCAGAGAGTCCACTTAGTGTAAGTGTACTTAGTGTACCTCTTTCACCTGTTTCAGTGACTCTGCCACCGTGTTTCTTAGTGCATCCAGGACCACCACCAGTGCCATGGGATGATTGGATTTTGATGTTCAACAACTACTTAGAAGACCTAGCTGGACAGGATTTCAGTGCATCCAGGAAAAGATCTTTATTATTGAGTGTGTTGGGAAATGAGGGCCAGAGGGTCCTGCGGTATTTACCTCAGGCAACTGAACAGGGTGGTTTACCTGTTTTGGATGTGTTTGAGGAAGAGAAACATAGATTGGAAGTTAGATTTGCCAGAGAAGAAATATTGGTGATGTCAAGATATATAATTTTTACACCCAACCTCAGAGGGTTGATGCGTCTATTGACGAGTTTGTATCTAGATTGCTTGAGCTGTCAACCAAGTGTAAGTTTGGGGATATGGCGGATGAGCTGATCAGAGACCAGTTAATAGTTCAGTGTAAAGAAAAATAAATACAAGAACGGTTGTGGGCAACAAAGAATCCCACATTGAAGGATGCTATAGACATAGCTAAGGTCTTGGAGCAATCAGCCATATGTATGCGTAAGTTAGAAAAGAAAAAAAACAAGATTGTGAAGTATCCTAAATAGCAGCTGTGAGCAAACTGGTAGAATCAGTATAGGTGTCAAAATCCAGTAATAGATTTAATAAAAGCTTTGGACTGGTTAGACAACCTAACAAAGGGTATAATCATTGTAGCAGTAATGCACATTTTTCAGATTCTAAATTTTGTTTTGCAAATGACAAGGAGTGCAGAAAGTGTGGTCGCTTTGGCCATTTTGCAAGGATGTGCAGAATGGGTAGCCGCAACAAGGTACCATTAGTTTCAGAGGTAGGTGTATGCCCTACTGAATCGTGTGACAGGAGTCTTATGGTAGGCGAAGATGAAGAAATTGTACAGGAAGGTCAGAGAATGAACCGACCAAAAGCAATGTTTACCATCAATGGTCGTGAAGTGCAGCTCATGCTGGATACAGGGTCTATGTACACAATAATTCTCAAAGCTGTGTTTGAACAGCTGTGGCGGGTTGTGCTCTCCAAGCCAAAGATACTTCGCCCGGAGGTTACCAAGTAGAAACCATTGACATTGTGGAGTTTGTGGATGCACACATTGCATTTCAGGGAAGGAGTATGCAGGGTAAGGTCCACCAATCTTGGGATGGGTTCATCAATATGATTTGCCTGTTATTGTTAACCTAAGGGCACCTTCCCAGGTGATGGTGGTGGACGACAAATCTATTGAGGATATTCTTCACTTCGTTAGGCGGGTTTTTGATGAGAAGTTGGGTCTGTTGAAGGGGTATGCTCACAAGACAGTTTTGAAGAGAGGAGCTATTCCGGTCCAACACACACTCAGGAGGGTTCCGGTGGTGGTATGTGATGAAGTGAAAAAATTGATTCAGGAAATGTTACAGCAGGGAGTTATAGAACCTGTTGAGGCATCAAGTTAGGTTTCTCGGGTAGTTATCACACGAAAATCTGACGGATGTCTTAGATTCTGTGTGGATTTGGGGTCACTCAATCATAACATAGTAGCAGACACGTTCCCCTACCAAATATTAGCGAGCTGATCTTGGTATTGAAAGGTGGGAAGTATTTCTCTAAATTTGACCTAAAGAACGCATACCACCAAATAAAACTTCACGATGAGTCCAAGTCGCTCGCAGCATTTATTACTATGAAAGGAACTTTCCAGTTTACTCGCATGCCATTTGGTCTTTCATCAGCAGCGAGCATGTTTCAATGCATGATTTCAGAGATTTTAAAGGTTTATGAAATATTAAATACTTTCAAAACAATATCCTAGTTTTTGGCAAGACTGCTGAATAACATAATGTTGTTTTGAAGCATGCTCTACAAAGTATTGCTGATGTGGGACTTACTGTGAGAAAAGATAAATGTAGTTTTCTGAAAGAGCAAATAGAATATTTGGGTTACACATTATCCTTTATGGCTCTAATTGTGTATTATGCAAAATTTGTTCATAGATTTTCCGATAAAACCGAGGTGTTGAGAGTTCTTTGGCGGAAGAGTTGCACAAGCAAGAAGAGTGTTTTAAATTGATAAAAAAGACATTTGTGAAGCTGGTATATTAGTACCATTTGATATTGATTTTAAATCAATTGTGACTGTTGACGCGAGTGCTACAGGTGTGGGTGCTATGCTCTCCCAGAGCCACAAGGTTGGTAAGAGATCGGTGGGCTTTGCTTTCCGCACATAGACTGATGATGAAAGAAATTATTCAGTCATAGAGAGAAAAGCATTGGCAGCTGCATGGGGTGTAAAATATATTCGAACATATTTGTGGGGCACACACTTTATTTTGAGATCAGACCATAAACCTCTGGTTAAGATATATCTTCCTGGTGGGGCTGGTAAAGGCTTTACGAGGTTGGCAAGGCTTGCTGCCAGGCTCCAAGAGTATCATTATGTGTTGGAACACATTCAAGGATGGAGAAACGTGCAAAATAATTGCTTATCCAGATTGTCTGTGGATTGGCATTTGGTGAAGGAGCCTGTTGTGGATAGCAGTGAAATTGAAGGGGTGGTTGCCTCTATTCATGATGTTGTATAGGAGGGTTCTGGTTCTTTCACAAAAGAAGATTGGTGTCAGGCCAAGGATGTGGATGAAACTCTCAAGGAGGTTATGCACATGGTTAATTGTGGAAAAAGGAGGGAGAGTTGTGTTTCAATTTCCGTACGACCATTTGTCAAGTTGTTGAATGAGCTATCCATGTATGGGAACAGCATATTGATGAGGGTTGATAGGTTTGTGCCCCCAGTGAGCTTGAGGTTTAAACTTTAGCTATGGCCCATGAAAGTCATTTGGGGCAGAGCTTCACACAAAGAAGTTTTAAAGCACCATTTTGGTGGCCAGGCATGGATATTCAGGTTACGGATTGGGTAGTGTCACGTGGCCCATAGGGACATTGTCGTCTTCACTAAGTTAGCATGAGCACGTTGCAGCCTGCCTGCTGCTTTGCGCACGTTACTACATGTCTTTATTTTTTGCAATATTTTCGATGGCTGCTTTCACATGAGACCTCATCGCTGTGTTCGCTTTCTGCATGTTCCTGAGATTTTGAATGAACATTATGTGCAAGGTCGAACAACAATGCCCCTTGTTATTTTGTTCTGGCCAGACCTTAGCCCTTAGACAAAACATACCAACGCAGCTGTTGTTTGTACAAATGTACCTGTTTTTTTTTAGAATACACAAATAGGTAGCACACACTTGAAGAGGGACCTTTCCAGGGAGAAGAGCGAGACATCACAATTGATGTAGATCTACCATCTATAGGCTAAGGTATGGGGTCTGCTGACAAAGCCCAGAGATCTTTTAATATATAATAATACTTCTTCTTAGCAAGGGGAGGGAGGTTAGGCTCCATTGTCTTTTTATGATGACATCTCCCTTCATGATTCATGGACTAGCTGCTATGCTGACTATATTTGTACTATGCATTTTCCTGCTTGTTGTGGCACGTATACTGCATGTTAGGGCACGTTAGTTAAAATAAATATTTTAAACTGTTTCGTGTCTCTGTCAGATCTTTTTGTGGACAAGTACAAGAGTGCAAGCAAAAGGGTGTGTCTTGCTACCGCGATTCCTGAGAGATCTGGGAGTGTTGTGTTGTGGGGTGTCAAATCATTTGTTTCTCTGTGAGTGAGTAGGAGAGCAAGTGAGACACTATAGCTAGTTGGTCCTGGGCTCGTGGGTACTAAGGTGGTAGGAAGACCCAGTCTCTATACAACAAGGTCCTATAATCCGGAGCATAGTTCTGTGTTTGTGCAGAATCCCTGCAACATGGTGCCACCAACGTTTGGTCTGGTACTTATTCACAAGACTCCTGAGTAGCGCTTGTGCTTGTCCACAGCACCCTCTTACCAATTTCCGGAGACGTCCGTGGTGGGGGGGCTTAGCCTCATATATTTGTATTTTATAGGTTTCTCAAGCTTGAATTTTAAAAGGTTTTTTTTCTCTCTCTTACAACTCGGTTTTGCGCTACTGTTCTCCTGGGTCATCATTTTCCGTTTTTATTATGGCAGTCGCTATTGCGGCACCTAACTGCGCGGCAGTTACAGCATTTTTGACTCAACATAGAGTCCCCAATACGGGGGCTGATTTAGTGTTTGTTGTCGAAGCGGACCCTGCTTACCGCTTCGAGGTCTTTTACTCTTGGGTTACATTTCCGGCAGTGGATGGAAATGATAATTTGTTTCATGAATACACGGCAGCTGCGGCTCCGCGTGCTTATCGCCCTTATGCATTACTTGAAGTTCCATTGACAGCCTGGGAGCATACGATCTGGTTTAATGGCACCCTTCCTCAGCCTGTTTCTGTGGTCCATTTAGGCCCTGTATCAGTTGATGGGGCCACTTGGCCCATTTTAGCTGGTTTTACGCCACATCCAAACTATCTTCATGTTACACTCGCAGAGCTACATCAGCTACATACAACGTTGATTCAAATACACAGAAGTGTCATACAATTATTGTCACGTGCTATTCAAGTGGCTCCGGCTAGAGCAGCTCCTCAGCCACCAGGACATGGTGGTGGTCTTGTCATTAGTCCCGTCATGATTAATTCAGTGATGGGCAAACATCCTCAGAATAGAGATAATTTGCCATATTGGCTGGCAGAAACATTTGAGCAGCTTGAGGCTGTTTTTCCACATGCTACTCCTGTAGAAAAACACAGGATCCTTACAATGAGTTTGCCGAGTGGTTTGATTCCCGCTTTAGCAGACTGCACCACCTGGGGGACTGTGTTTGCTACAGTGTATACACTGTGTTTTGGCACCCCCTCCATGAGCGTTCTGCCGAGCGTTCTAAAGAAGGTACAAGATGAACATGGGGCTGGTACAGCCCTGGATGTGGGGATGAAGTTAGTGGGAATGTTCCCTATTGTCTCCCATATGATTCTGGCCAACATTAAAGGGGAAGCAGTTTGCTTACAAGCGCGTCAACGCCTAGCAGCGGTGGGGGCAGTGGATCGGCAGCGACAGTTGCCGATTATCATAGCGGATGTATAAACATCTTTGGTTCGAAATAGCTTAGGTGTTCAGCCGTTTAGTCAACCACCAATTAAACCCCCTCCGGACAAGGAGGGTCGTCCAGTCTTTCCTAAAAAGGCTTGGAATAAAAATCAGCGGCAGCAACAACAGAAGCCTGGTTCTCGTGCAGGTTGGCCTCCACCTGACGCTTCTGAACATAGATATGATTTGCGTGACCGCTCTAAAATTAAGACGCCCAAGAGGATCCAGGTTCCTGATCCCCGTTCTCCTCGTTCCTTTCAGGAATCATCGGATCAACAATTCGGCGGAGGAGGGCACCAGGATCGCAGGGAAGGCGAGTCTACGCAAGCAAGACGTGACCCGCAGCGCCAGTTTGATGTAAAAGTCAAGCAGGGGGAACCACCTCAATATCGTGCCCCATTTCAGAAGAAAAAAGTTGCCTCTTTGACTGCAAAGTATGCCTCAGACGGTAAGAACCCTGCTCCTCGACAGAAGTTGGGCGGTAACCCTCCTTGACAGCGTGGCGGAGGTTACCATAGTGCGGCAGACACTCCACCAGCGTCTGGAGGCGAAAGCAACTGACACTTTTATTACAGTGGAGACAGCTGATACTCGAGTTGCTCCTCCAGATAGACTTTACGAAGTAACCCTCCAAATTGAAGGTGATATTAAACGCCCAGTTAAAGCAGTGTTTTGGGGAAACCTCCCTTCTTCATATGACATTTTATTGGCGGAGTTTGATTGGCCTCCCCCTTTTGTCCTCGCTTCCTCCAGAGGAAAAGATGTTGTTCTTCCTAGTTTTTCAAAATATGTTCCTGATGATGACAAAATGGCTTATGCCTCCAAGTGGGCATTAGCCTTAGCCCCGACGTTATATCGCAATCAGGCAGGTTGGGACGAGGTTTCCCAGTTCATGTGATTCCTTTGCGTTCTACATATCAGCCCCAACCACAGTACCCAATCAAAGAGACGTGAAAGCGTCCGTAAGTGACATCTTGACTCAATTGGATTATCAGGGTGTGATTGAACCCTGTGTTTCATCAATGAATAATCCTCTTTTTCCGATATTGAAACCGGACGGTTCATATTGCATAGTTTTAGATTACAGACATTTAAACAGTCACGTTCGAACCTTTGCGGTTCAGAACACACATAGCTCTGCGTTAGTGAATAACATTGTTCGCAAAAAATACAAAACCACCTTGGACATTTCCAATAGATTTCTCAGTCACTCTTTGTCTACTGAGAGCCGCGATTTGACCACACTCAGTGCGTTGGGCAATCAGCGCCAATATGCGAGATTGCCTATGGGATATAAGAATAGCCCTGGTGTGTTTGCGGCACGCATAGTGTCCCTTTTGCATGAGATCGACCCAGATGCCTTCTTGTACGTCGATGATATATACCTGACGGATGATGTATTACAACCGCATCTCTTGCCTGTAGACCGTATTATCACACATTTTGCAAACTTTGGTTACAAATTCAATTTTGCTAAGTCTCACATCGCCTTCTTGGTGGTACTTTTCCTTGGTTACGAACTAAATAATGAAGGTAGGGGGTTGGCCCCCCACTTTCTGTAGAAATGTGCACAATTTGCAACCTCCATCTACCCTTAAAAAATTGCAATCTTTGCTTGGTTTTTTTAATTTTGGGAGGACATACATTCCTGATTACGCCCAGCGTATCAAACCTCTTTACTCATTGATACAACCTACTTTCTCAGCTTTCTGTTGGCTTCCGGAACATACCGCTATTCTTCAGTCTCTGCAGTCTGATCTGCTTGCGACCAACTTCTTGTTAACACGGGACAATTCTACAAATTTGGTTATAAGGATTGTACCAGGAGCATTGGGTTTTACTTACTTGACGTTCAATGAAGGGGCACAGTCCCCATTGCTTATAAATCGCATTTGTACACTACAGAAAAAATGTTGACGGCTGTACAGATGGCGATTCTGAAAGAGCGCTCTCTGGCTCAGGGTAAACACATTTTTATGGTTTCGACGGTACCTGCTTTAGAAGCAGTTACAAAGGCTAGTGTTCCAAATTCCAAAGCCTTGCATCCACGTTGGATAAAATGGGCTAGTTCTTTGATGTCGGCTGATGTCAACTTTATCTTTGATCCTTCTTTACAGACACAGGAGTTTTTACAATATGAACATGTTCATCCTCCTCCTTTATCTTGAATCGCACTTGATCAGTACAAATGCATTATTTACACTGATGGATCTGTGCAGCCAGCCATTGGTTCTAAACATGTTTATTCAGCAGCCTGTGCAATAGTGGCAGGGGGGCTTGTTGATGGGGATTTTAAATCCTCCTTGGTGCACACACACTCTCTTGGTAATTGCACGGCTCAATTGGCGGAGCTACGTGCTTTGGTTTTGGCTCTTAACTTTGCTGATCCAGATGTTCCTGCGCTTATAGTGTGCGATTCGTTTTACTGTGTACAATCCTTCAATGACAACTTGTTCTTTTGGACACAAAATGATTTTCGTGATTCTAAAGGTAGCGCAATTAAGCATAAAATGCTTTGGGTCCAAGTGGCCGCTCTTAAGGAATGTTTGCCCCTCACACATGTTATCCATACTTTGGGCCATCATCATGTGGGAGCACACACTGTAGGTAAATTGCTGGCTGATGAGGCAGCCAAATCTGCAGTAGCCACTTGTTCAGTAGCAGCAGTCACTAGGTCTATGACTAAAATTGATGATGACATTCTTCCAGCTCTAGCTGCGACGAAGAAGGGAACAGAGTTTTCCCCAAGGTTTCCCTGCACGTTATTCATATCACTTATCTTCTGATCAAGTCCCATTTGCAACTATACCATCCGTTGGGGATCGGCTGATTCCCAACGAGGACCGCAGACTTTCTTTGATCATTGCCACTCATGAAGGCGTGGCTTCTGCACATGCCGGAGTAACTGCGACAATTTCTCTTTTACAGCAACATTTTTGGTTGCGTGGTTTATATCAACAGGCACGTATATATGTACTTTCTTGTGACATTTGTCAACAAATTAAGCCTTCTACTGTTGCCCGTCCACCTCATACTCAACCTTATATTTCAAATCAACCCTTAGGTTGTATGTATCTTGATCACTGCGGTCCTTTGACATCAGACACTGCTTTTAAACATATCTTGGTTGCAGTGGATTCATGCACTAGATTCTTTTGGGTTTGGCCGCAATATAGTGCTGACTCTCGAACTGTCATAAAAGATTTGCGTGTCTTTGTCGGAACATTTGCCTGTGGCACCTTCCATTCTGACCAAGGTCCTGCATTTGCCTCTAAGGCTCACCGGGATGCGATGAAGTCTCTGGGGGTGCAGGTGCAATTTTCGTCTCCTTACTGGCCTGAGGGCAGTTCTGTTGTGGAGCGGATGATCTGTGACTTAAAGCAATCTTTGACAGCTAGAGTCTTAGGTTCTGGCAGGGGTTGGCTGACTCATCTCTATGGAGTCGAACGTGCACTGAATAATCTCCCTAGATCATCTCTGGGTGGGCTGTCCTCATACGAAATGCTCTTTGGCATTAAAATGTTTGTGCCAGACCTTGATGGTCTAGACGTTGTGGCGGCTGTCGCAACCTTTGACGTAGATAATCATTGTGCTATGTTACAGGATCTACAAAAAGCTCATGATTCACAAGCGAAAGCCCAGTTTCTCTCTTCCACGGATCCAGCGATGCGGATTCCTGTTTCTGGCTGGCTTCCTAAAGTTGAAGACCTGGTCCGAGAGAGAGTGGAGAAAAAAAAAGAGTTTGGTCCATCATAACGTACACCGGTCAGAGTCCTTGGTTTGAAAGGCACCCGTACTGTGATCCTGCCTCCGTTACATGGTCGTAAGGAGAATCGTTACATTTCTATTGAACATGTCAAGCTACACCATATGGCCGATACCGAAGAGTATGCCTCCAAGCATTCCACGCTGAGATCTTTCACTGAATCTGATGGCTTCTGTTTCTTCGACTACTCCCTAGCTTATGGAGGGGGAGATGGAAACTTCAATTGATTTATTGCCTGTTTTACCTTCTACTTCCACCACTGCAGATATTGAGTATGCTTCTCCTCCAGTTGAGGTCATAATTGACATTCCTGAGAGTACCATACCTGAACCATCAAATGCAGCGCAACCCCCGTTGTTTCAGCTGGGGTCCAGTGGTTATTATATGGACCGTAATAGCTTTTCATCTGACACATCTTCCTCGTCATCATCTGTGGCAGAGTACCCTACCCCTACCATTCTTTTCATCTCCTGGTTGAAAAAGACTTACCTAGTTCCGCCCTGGACAAATATATCTGGATGGTGCTTACGATGATATTCCTCTTCATGTGGATTGGATTTGTGACTGTGTTTTTCTTACCTGAACGATCTGTTGTGAACTTTGTTGATGGAGTTCTGGCCCCTCATAAGTCGTCCAAAAGAAGGAAAAGAGACCAAGCCCTTGTCAATATATCAGCGTTCCCGGTTGCTGATGGCATTGTTTGGGATAAAGTATCATACGATATCCATGGCCGACGGAAATTTTAAACATTCCATAAGTTTTCCATGTTTCCTTAGGAGATGTGGTTTTGCCTGGTATACACTCTGATGACTGGGATGTTCATGCTGTTCATTCATTGTTCTCTGATTTAAAATATTATGCTGCTTTTGACACTGAAGATTTGTATTTGAATTCAGCAAATTATGCTGATTTATTCTGTTATCAACATTACGGCCATCATTTTTTACACAAGGCCAACACTCAGAGACCATTTTTTATTATACCCAATGGGAGCATTGCCCATCACCTTTACAGGGAAGTTCAAATACCCAACAGAGTAAATGTATGTATTTTTTTGGATACAATCTTTCAGATCCACAGTCTTATTTTTATAAACTAAAGATGCCGTCCCAAACAAAATTTATGTTGACACACACTAAATTAGTTTACTCCATGTCCTTCAGGAATGATTTGTCCGTGAAAGGTTATGAGCACTGGAAGGACACAATTGATTTAAAATCCATTTGGGGTACTAAAGATTGGCAGGTGCAGGGCACTGAAGTTTTGCATCGTGCGTGTCTGATACTGTCTCAATTTTTTTTTTAAATGACACGGTGCAACAGACTACTGGTTTTGGCTTAGCCACAGCCCAAAAATTAAATATTCCCTCCATTCATGGCTTCATATGATACATGGCAAACAAACACCAACCACACAATTGAAGACTTGGCTGTCATGTTTCAAAATGGCACACTTAACTCTTCTAATATTGACCCCTTGGGATGGTTACTGTGGCCAACAAGCTCCATTGCATGCCAATTGCGTTTTCTGAATATCACAAGAGGGTTTACACAAAGTAGACCTGATCCACGTTTCCCACATTCTCATACAGTTACCACATATTCAGTGGGTAAATTGTGTCAGCTATGGTTGGAACATTCCACATTGTCGTCTGTGAAACAACACCTTTCTCTTTTATCGGGTGACATCGATCTGGCTGATTTTCTTTAAGGTCCGAAATCCCCTCGAACAAAACGTTTTATTTATTCTGCATATAATGAATTTTGGAAAGTATCGCAGATGGAAGCTGCGGTGCGTCTGCGTCAAATTGACTAAACTAATTTAGAAAAAGTCCTTGCAATGGTAGATACAGCATTAATACACTGTCTTCCCATATATATACATATTGAACAATTAGACCAGTTACCATTTTCTGTAGCAGAAACGGATTCAGCTGTGTGGTTGATACATGGGGTTATTTCGATGCCTATCTCACTTTTTCAGTTCACAGCATGCATGAAACATCATCCCGTTGGTAGATTTGAGCCCCTCGGCAGTAGATATATTCATGAATTATGGTTTTTACCTTTCACCTACAGATGTCAGCGCGCGGATAAGGAAGTTTTCCTTACAGGGGAGGATTGCGATTCCACAGTGGGACATTCCCTAGTCTGTAAACATGTTAAGCTTCACGGAGCCTGTAACGTTTCGGCCCCTAATCTGGCTTGTTTTTTAAAAGGTACCCCTGTCCCAGCTATTATTCCTGTATTAAATTTGCTTTCTAAAGCGAGTTATCTTAGTCTAAATAACCACGATTGCTGCGGCTTACGGGCTGGCATCTCGTATGTAGTAACAGTTTCCCAACGTGTTACATGTTGCAGCAATGTCCTGTTTCCACCACCGCATGGGATTGTAGATAGTTCGCTTTGGCCTTCCATTCCAACTTTGAAAACAGATTTCAACAAGCTAAGCAGACTCAAAGCGCTATTGTTTCAACAAGAAGTCGCTCTCACATCAGCACGAGAGACAAGAACCGGAAGTGAGATACACTCGCTGCTAAACACGAATCTCCCACTCCATTTTGGAGAATTAATGTGTTCCACTGCCTCTGCTGCCCTTTTTAATGGGCCCTAGATGTCTGCCTCTCCAATACCACCCACGCTGCCCTGGGTTACGATCTGTTATTGGGTCCGTTGAAGGCCCATGACCAGGAATGTACCATGGGTAGACATTTGGTGTGCGATCCTCTACTTGGACCAACGGCAGACTTGAGTACCTGTGCTCGTGCGCAGCACCTCATAGGTCGGAGTTTCATTGAAGTTAATGCAGGTTGCCTTGGCATGCTCTTAACAGCTTTTCTCGCAACATTTTGGTCTCCGAAGACTAACTATGAATGGATGAGTTTTTTGAGTGCCCAATTGGGAACATTTTTTGGGGGGAAATATAATCTGGCAATAAAAAAAAAATTTGGCTTCATGAATATTATAATTGGAATACAACTGAGACGCCTTGCCTCTGCTTACCTTTCATTTTTGCCTCAGCATAGAGCTAACAACCTGGCCAAGGGGAGGGTGTCACTTGGCCCACAGCGACATTGTCGTCTTCACTAAGTTAGCATGAACACGTTGCAGCCTGCCTGCTGCTTTGCGCACGTTACTACATGTCTTTATTTTTTGCAATATTTTCTATGGCTGCTTTCACATGAGAACTCATCGCTGTGTTCGCTCTCTGCATGTTCCTGGAATTTTGACTGAACATTATGTGCAAGGTCGAACAGCAATGCCCCATTTTATTTTGTTCTGGCCAGACCTTAGCCCTTAGACAAAACATACCGATGCAGCTGTTGTTTGGACAAATGCACTTGGGTTTTATTAGAATACACAAATAGGTAGCACACACTTGGGGAGGGACCTTTCCAGGGAGAAGAGCGAGACATCACCTATGATGTAGATCTACCATCTATAGGCTAAGGTATGGGGTCTGCTGACAAAGCCCAGAGATCTTCTAATATATAATAATACTTCTTCTTAGCAAGGGGAGGGAGGTTAGGCTCCATTGTCTTTTTATGATGACATTTCCCTTCATGATTCATGGACTAGCTGCTATGCTGACTATATTTGCACTATGCATTTTCCTTCCTGCTTGTTGTGGCACGTATACTGCATTTTAGGGCACGTTAGTTAAAATAAATATTTTAAACTGTTTCATGTCTCTGTCAGATCTTATTGTGGACAAGTACAAGAGTGCGAGCGAAAGGGTGTGTCTTGTTACCGCGATTCCTGAGAGATCTTGGAGTGTTGTGTTCTGGGGTGTCTAATCATTTGTTTCTCTGTGAGTGAGTAGGAGAGCAAGTGAGACACTATAGCTAGTCGGTCCTGGGCTCGTGGGTACTAAGGTGGTAGGAAGACCCATTCCCTATACACCAAGGTCCTATAATCCTGCGCATAGCTCTGTGTTTGTGCAGAATCCCTACAACAGTAGTAAGGTGTAGTGTGTGTAAGGAGAGTGATAAACGGCTTTGAGTTTGTACGCAGGCTGTCATGGGACACATTAGTAATCCGGGACAACCCTGGCATATGGTGTGAATTGATTTCATTGGACCCATATCTGAAATACGCAATGATTGGAGATTTGCTATGGTGTGTGTGGATGTCTTCTGAACGTGGTTGCGTGTAAAATGTATGAGTGAAATCCCCACTAGTGCTGTTATTCACGTTTTGAGGACAACATCTTTTGAGAAAGGGGTCCCCTCTGTTCTCATTACGGACAATGGTACACAATTGGTTTCCGGTGACATGAAAGCATTTTTACGAGCGCATGGTATCAGACATCATCACACTTCATTGTACAATCCACAGGGTAACGGCATAGTGGAAAGGGCAAATAGAATGGTTAAGGGTGTCATTCAGATGGCGACTGTTTCAGGTCAGAGTGCAGAGGGGGATGTCGAAAATATGGTGTGGGTGTACTGTACCACCAAACATCAAACTACCCAAAAATCACCTTTTGAAGTGATGAGAGGGAGGGTCCCGGGTAACAAATTGGTACCGTCATGGTTGAAGGATTGGTTGTTAATTGGCGGTGGCGTGGAGGAAGAACTGATGGTTTCCTGGGGAGCGACTGAAGCTGGTGATTGGGTGAAGATCAAGATGGGCAGAGTGACAAGAGTTTTGATCAAGTTTAAAGGTCCATTTAGGGTGAGGCGTGTCTATGAGTTCCATGTGATTTTGGAGAATGGTGAACGTTGGAACTGACGCAGAGTTGCCTTATACCAAAAGGGTGGTGTGTTCAGGGAAAAGGAATGAGGATGAGAATGAGTTTATGTTGATGAGAGAAGGAGATTTTAGGAACAATGAGAGTTCTTCGTATACTCATAATGATGGAGGAGAGAAGATTACTCTGGAAATGGTTACCAGCCCTGTTATTGTTGGGAGAGAAAATATGGCAGTGATGGGGTTTGTAAGGAAAGAAAGGTCAGAGAATGCAGGCTTCCTGAGTACTTGAAAGATTATGGGGCATATTATCAAGGGCTTTATCGCCGCTTTAGCGGCACTTTTTGCCGCTAAAGCGGCGATATTTTTAACGCCCTATTAGCAAGCTGTCGCTAACAGGCGTTAGCGACAGCTTTCAGTCGTTAGCGGCCGGGTTTTACATCGCCTTGCATGTCAGCGATAATTATCGCTAATGACATGCAAGGTAGGCGTTCCCACTAAAAGCGACTGTAAACAGTCGCTAACACAACTAACCCCTATTAACAAGGCAGGCGAGCGATAAAATAAATCGCGCTAAGCGCATTTATCGCTAGATTTTAACACCTGCTACTGAGGATGACTTACATGTTTAAAGTATAGGAGGTGGATTGTCAGGCTGAATCCATCCTTGCGTTAATGCGAGAATATCTCTGCTTTTCCAGCGATATTCTCACATTTTGCCGCTATTGCTGGAAATTTTATCGCTATGGAGATAAACCTTGTTAATAGGGTGTTATCTCAGCGATATTTTCCAGCGATAGGCGGCGTTAAAAAAATTCGCGCTAAGCGCGGTTAGCGATAAATATCGCTATTCCTTGATAATATGCCCCCATGTTTATTGATTTAGTGTATATATTCCTTTACTGTATTATTTATTGTTTTTGTTTCATTTTTTGTGCCATATGATTTGTTTTCATACAATACATTGCTCTTCCTATGTTCTCTTCCTTCTTACTCCTTCTTACTTTATCTTTTCTTGTTTGCTCCTGGGTTTCTGTTAGCTGTTTTACATTTTATGAAAAGGGGATGTGTTTTAAAGATCTCCCTTCTTCTGTTCATTATTTCGTGGTTGATTCTTGCAGCTGTGGGATTCCTCAGCATTGTCTGAATGTGGAGCTTTCCTGGGAGTGCATTTGAGGACTGGCCAGCAGGGAATCGGTCAGCTCCCAGCAGTTACTTCTTGATGTGGGGTGTTAGTTGTATAGGAAGTAATGGCGCCTGACTACTTCTGCGTGTAATATGTTGGATTTGTAACTAGTGCGGTGCAACAGGTAGGGGGAAACACCCTATAACCCCTAAATTCATGAAGGACCAAATCCTACACGTAACTGTAACCCAAAATCCTATGCACACGCTGTGAGTATTCTATGACAGTTCATCATGTAATCGGAGCACAAATGTTGATAAAGTCTCATAAAGTCTGTTTCTTGTCTTTTATTCAAACAACCAAAAGCATCCAGCCAACACTTGTTTCGTCGTTGTGGGGAAATGTCCCCCGACTTCTTCAGGGCTGGAAATGATACAATATGTCTTGTAAAAACAGATATGCCAAACATTATGGGAAGCAGTATGGTGAGAAATATCACCTATCGTTGGCAAGGTGAGCACAAAACACCTTAAACGTGGAAACCCTATGTATATTTTAAAAACCAAACTGTGACTTTTGGAATCTTCCGCTCCATTGTATAGACACTTGAGCACAATATATATATATATAAACGCAAAAGTGAGGTGTGTTGCGTGTTCTATGTTTGTACCATATAGCCCACATCACAAGAGATCCCATAATGGATCGAGGTAAGACAGTTGGTGAAAGATACAAAATACACCTATAAACAATTGTGAATATAAAAAAGTCCGAAGTGCCTGAGTTAAAGGAGGTTCTACCTGTATTAGGTTTTCGTATTTTTATCCAGTGATCTAAAGCAAACAATGGGCAATAAAAATCGTACCCTGGTCAGGAAATGGTGTCTTATATACAAGGCGCAACTATGGTCTGAAATGTTCAATAAGGTATAAATTGCCCTCACCACTCCGCCGGTTTTAATTCCGACCCGGCTGGTCAACTGTAGTGGTATCCTCGGTATTCCAATCAAAAATTATAGTGTACTCCAAAGGTTGTAATAACACCTGAATGAGCAATAAGGTCTTTAGTTTATGATTCTTGTTAGCAACACAAAGTTTTAACAAAACCTCAACATGAATCACTCGAGTGACTCTTGACCCTTACCTATATGTGAAGATGATCGGTGGTTAAGCCGTGCCGATAAACGAGTAGAACATGTCTTTGCTGCAAATTATATTGCTTGATCTGTAATGTAGATAATACCCGCATTAGACTGTGACTGAAAGCTATCAGATGACCACTATGCAAGTATGCAAGATTTTTGTAAAAGAATAACCTTACCTAAAGCGAGTACGCTGTGATCAGCATCGGCATCCGGTGTGCGTTCTGTTCCGGATACAGACAGAGACGCCACCCGGAAGTGAATAAATACAGAATACCGGCTAAAAACGACTAGAGCGTGTGCCTCTAAAACTTTGTATTCAAACGTAAAACTTTATTAGCTACAGTCTATCATAAAGCCTATCATTATCTAATGGATAGACAAGGACCAGTTAGCGCGACCACTGTTGTGTGTTATGTGTTCACTGCAAACAGGTCCTCGTAAAATCTGGAGTCATGTGTTGTAACTGACACTGTGGCTAGAGCCCCTATATAAATTTGATTCATTGGGTAAGGGCATACGTGATTTATAGTTATGACGAAGGAAAGGGTGATGTGTTAGTGGATACCGTGTGCTTGTATTGCAAACGTTACTCAAACTTAAACCTGACAATGAACGTCAGGTTTAAGTAATTCTTGCATGCGGACACACGGTATCCACATATATGCTAACAATGGACGTCAAGTTTGAGTAACCACACAGTATCCACTAACACATCACCCTTTCCTTCATCATAACTATAAATCACGTATGCCCTTACCCAATGAATCAAATTTATATAGGGGCTCTAGACACAGCGATCATCTTCACATATAGGTAAGGGTCAAGAGGCACTCGAGTGATTCATGTTGAGGTTTTGTTAAAACTTTGTGTTGCTAACAAGAATCATAAACTAAAGACCTTATTGCTCATTCAGGTGTCATTACAACCTTTGGAGTACACTATAATTTTTGATTGGAATACCGAGGATACCACTACAGTTGACCAGCCGGGTCGGAATTAAAACCGGCGGAGTGGTGAGGGCAATTTATAGCTTATTGAACATTTCAGACCATAGTTGTGCCTTGTATATAAGACACCATTTCCTGACCAGGGTATGATTTTTATTGTCCATTGTTTGCTTTAGATCACTGGATAAAAATACGAAAACCTAATACAGGTAGAACCTCCTTTAACTCAGGCACTTCGGACTTTTTTATATTCACAATTGTTCATAGGTGTATTTTGTATCTTTCACCAACTGTCTTGCCTCGATCCATTATGGGATCTCTTGTGATGTGGGCTATATGGTACAAACATAGAACACGCAACGCACCTCACACATCAGTTTTGCGTTTATATATATATATTGTGCTCAAGTGTCTATACAATGGAGTGGAAGATTCCAAAAGTCACAGTTTGGTTTTTAAAATATACATAGGGTTTCCACGTTTAAGGTGTTTTGTGCTCACCTTGCCAATGATAAGTGATATTTCTCACCATACTGCTTCCCATAATGTTTGGCATATCTGTTTTTACAAGACTTATTGTATCATTTCCAGCCCTGAAGAAGTCGGGGGACATTTCCCCACAACGACGAAACACGTGTTGGCTGGATGCTTTTGGTTGTTTGAATAAAAGACAAGAAACAGACTTTATGAGACTCTATCAACATTTGTGCTCCGATTACATGATGAACTGTCATAGAATACTCACAGCGTGTGCATAGGATTTCGGGTTACGGCTCCCAGCAGTTGTCTATGAATAAAGAGGCTTACCTCTTTATACTTCATTGCCCTGTACCATCCATTTACAACAGTAGTCAGACCCTTGGACCCTAGGACCACCTCAGGGAAACAGGCTACTTTGGTAGTCATCATCAGATACCCTGAGGATGTGACTGATCATGGTCACTGCACCTCTAGTCGCCAGAACCCTGCTTGCTTTTAATGCGACAAATGCCTTCTCAAAAGTCGAGCGAGATACCAGCAAACCGCATTTCATGCTATGACCATAAGTTTGTGAAATATCAATTAAATATCTGTAAAAGTTTGTGAAAGTTTGTTCAATTTGATGCACCATTTGGCCTGCCAAAGCCTTTCACAGACAGTGGGCTGCTTTCCCTTAGCTTCAGAGGCTGTATTCCACCGCAACATTTACCTGCAAATGATTTATAGCAGATGCTTTGTAGTAAAAATCAATACTAATATCATGTTAGCTGTCTTCATATGGTTTACATTCATTATTTTTCCATTGTCATAATAAGTGTGATGTTTGCTAGTTTGCTATTGCCCAAATAAGTATATTTGCTATTATTGTTTTCCATATATTCTGTACTTGGTAGGTTTTAATACAAGCCGGTATTAATCAATCAATCAGGGTTCTTATAGAGCGCTCACCCATAAGGCTCTCAAGGTGAGGGGGTGGGGGTCTGCAGTTCAGTCGAACAGTCAGGTCTTGAGGTCCTTCCAGAATTGAGACAGTGACGGTGATTGCCTGAGGTGCAGAGGTAGGGAGTTCCAGGTCTTCGCAGCAAGGTAGGAGAAGGATCTTCCTCCAGCCGATGTTTTCTGTATCTGTGGGATAGTGAGCAGGGCCGGATGGGTGGAGCGGAGGTGTCTGGTCGGTGGGTAGAAGGAGAGGCGGCGGTTGCTAGTCTGGGTGTGAGTAAGGGGAAATTGTAAGGGGCCTCATCCATAACCTGTATGCTTCTGGCAGGATTGTCTGCTTTCCCAATTATTGATACTTTTTCAGGTAAGTCATGGGAGAGAGGTCACAGGACACCTGTCTATTTACTGTACTCCATACTGTAAGTTGGTGTACGTGTACTACCGAGGGGCAGGAGAAATCTACTAGAATAGCCAAGATTCCTTGACAACTCGATGCAAGGATTGCACAAAAAATACACTGAACTTATTACAGAATCTAGACTTTTCCACCGGGCCCTAGCACTCCTACGTTAGCAGTTGCTTGACTGTGAAAAATCAATTTTAAAAAAAGACAATGACGGAGGCCAGTGCAATAGCAGGACATTTGGACAAAAACAAAGGAATAATAAAGAACAATGGGCATGATGTACAATTATTCCATTTGTAAGAAGTGATCGCAAATTACGCACTGACTTTTTGCAAATGGAATGGAATTTTGTGAATCGACCTCTGTACTAGACCTGTGTACTAGTAGGTACCAAAGAATTAATTTTCATTGGGCAAGTCGAAATTTGCAACCCCCTGTGATTGGCCGATATCACAGGGATGGTGACTTTCAAGGGACAGTAAACCACCATCACTATGACTGAATTCCAAAACTGAAAGCATTTTTTTTTTTTAAATCAGCCCATATTCGGAAAAGAGCCAGTGCTGTTTAAAACAAAAGATTTCAGTTTTGGAAAACTTCGGGGGGAGCAGGTAGTGTTTTCCACTGAAGCTACCACCACAATTCTCAAAGGAAAATCAGTACTAGGGGGCCCTCTTCCTCATTACAAATCAGTTACCATCATGGGAGCAGTGACTCATCAATGGTTTGTGACTGTTCATGCATTACTTTCCGAATAAGAAATAGGAGGGGGAGTCAGAAAGCATTTTCCAACTCGTAAAAGGGCTTTTGTGCATAAAGAAAAGCCCTTTTGCATTTGCAGACCCTGCGATTTTGCAAATTGCAGAGTTTGGGATCGCAAAATGGCTTTATACATGAGACCCATTATCCGCATGCCTTCCCAACCCCAATAGATTGCAAAAAATGTCAATTTCCTAGGATCTTCTGTCCCTTACTCCCCACATGGGCCTTCCCGGCCCTGCATACATCGTGTAGACTTAAGTGTGTTTTCAGATGTAAACAGGATGAACATGTGTATTTTTGGTGTTTAATTGCAACTACTAGAATATTTTCTGTAGGGCTCTTATGGGTATTTTCCAGGATATCTATTTTCTGGACCGTCTAATGTTTTTAATCTCTAGGTGCCACCCTTTACTTAGCAATCAACCAGCAGAATTCCATTGTAAGGATTATGAATAACAAATATGTCCTCCCCTTCCCACATGACTTACTTGAAGTCAACAAATTTGCTTAAACAATTTTCTGCAGACTTAAGTGTTTGGATGTAGAGTGGTAAAGCATATCTAATTAGCACTATGATTTTTTCCAAACGTGAAGACTTTTTGATTGTCATTTATAGCAACAGGATATTTTTGGTGTGCCAACTTTCTGGAATTGAAAAAGGTGAGATGCTTGAATTTGGATTTGTTCTGTTTTACATGTGTACCATTCCCTAACTCTGCCCCAAGGAAAGAGATGTGAAAAATGACAGTGAAAAATGAATCTGATAGCTGGCGTGGTTTTAGGCATGAAAAAGTGCATGTATCTGGTCTTCAGGTAAATTATACAGAACATTTCTTATATTAATGTTCGTAAGGTAAGCATACTGTGGTTAACTACAGTCTATTTTATTTGTCACTTTATTTTTAGTAATTTTAACTTGGGACAATAATGGACAACCACATTGCCAGACAATGGTCAAGTTAGAACTTTCAAAATCAAGATTTTTGTGTCATTTTTCCAAATTAACAGATTGTTCAATATTTTCTCCTTTTGCTTTTGGAAAAAGGAGGATGAATGTCCGATATAAAGGGTTTTCCCACTTCTTTTATTATTCCTCTTGGCCTTGCCTTAATCCTAGGCCTGACGCCACATTCACTGCGCTCTGTACCTTGCTTGGTACATTCACCTCTTTTGTTCTGCCAGCTTACTCTCTGCTATGTTCACGCCACTCTTACCAACTGGCTTGAAATTTAGTTCTACAAGAAAGGCACCTTGGTTACTGTTAGAAATCAGGATTCTGGTTGGCAGAGGTATGCACCCTGTCCAAGCAGGAACCACAATCCTAGTCAGGTAAGTGTAGTGCACACTAAAAGTTTACCTGTGCTCACCCTCTAGCCGCTAGTCGGCGAGCAGTCAGGCTAAACTAAAGAGGCAATGTGTAAAGTATGTGTGCGCATACACACACACACACACGCACACATACACAGTAACACAGTGAAAACACCACAAAAGTACTCCACAACAGTTTAGAAAAAATATCCAATATTTATCTGAGTAAAACAAGACCAAAGCGATAAAAACCCAACGTACATAAGTTAAGATACAAATTTTGCAAGATTAAATCAAAATTCAGTGCTTAGAAATCAATAGCTCCAACTAGGGCTATCTGATCGCACTTGACCTGGGCAAATCCAAACGTTCAGTCTGACCGCGATTAAGCACGGGCCAGATACAGGAGTCACGCACACCCGCTGACAGTACCTTGGATACGTTGAAGCTCGTAGACAATGTGTTGAGCACAGGAGGGGATGCGTCGCTATCGACGGCAATGCGTTGTTTCCGAAGTCGGACATCATTGATGCGTCGATTTCAAGAGCGCTGTGCATCGGTCCATTGCATCGATGTTGAACTGCTGTATTGTAGGCGATGCGTTGCTGCGAAACGCGCAGGGCCGAGAATGCGTCAGGGACGGTGCGTTGCAGATGTCGGAGATGCAGTGTCTGAGACTCGTGCAGCAGCGCTGCTTCAGAGGCACTGCGTCAGCAATGTCTGACTGTGTTGTAAGTCAAGGTCATTATGTCACGCAGTCGGCGAGCGGAGTCCACAGCATTCAGTACAGGCAGCAAGGATGTGTCAATATCGCAGAGAAATGCGCCGATTCCGATCGACTCTTCAGTGTCGATGCGTTGGTTTCTTGGGTTGCAGCACCAAACACTCACTTCCAAGGGCCCAGGACTGGATTTGGCACCACTTGGCAGAGCAGGGTTCAAAGCAGAGGGGCCCAGGTGCTGGTAGCAATATGCAGGTGAAGTCTTTGATATCCATGAGACTTCAGAAACAGGAGGCAAGCCCCCAAGCCCTTGGAGAACCTTTAGAGATGCAGGGTGTAGAGAGTCAAGTCCAGTCCTCCCACTCCCAGGCAAGAAGCAGCAGGCCAACACAGCAAAGCAAACAGCAAAGTGGCAGTCCCTCCTGGCAACACAACAGCTCTTCTTCCTGGTAGAATGTCCTCAGTATATGGTGTCAGAGGTCCAGTACCCATTTTAGCCTTTGAAATAGGGACACTTCAAAGAAAGGTCTTTGTAATGCACAATATCCTGCCCTGGCTCCAGACACACTACAGGGGGGTACGCAACTCTTTGTGTGGGGACAGGCACAGCCCTATTCAGGTGCAAATGTCAGCTCCTCCCTCTTACTCTAGCTCAGGAAGACCCATCAGCCTGGCGATGGGCCATCAGGATATGCAGGGCATACCTCCAGCTCCCTTTGTGTGTGTGATTTGTCTAGAGAGAATGCACAACGTCCAGCTGTCACCCAACCCAGATGTGTATTCCAGAGACTGGCAGAGGCACAGAATGTGCAAGTAACAAAAGGCCAATTTTCTAAAGGGGCATTTTCAGACCTGTAACTTAAAAAACAACTTTACTAAAAGATGTGTTTTTAAATTGTGAGTCCAGAGACACCAAATGTACTTTTCCTATATTTTCCCAATTGGAAGTTACACTTGTAAAGTGTTACAAGGCAGCTCCAATGCTAACCTATGGGAGAGATAGGCCTTGCTGTAGAGAAAAATGAATGTAGCTGTTTTTCACTACCAGGACATATAAAACTCAAAAGTACATGCCCTACCTTTTAAATGCACTGCATCCTGCCCATGGGGCTACCTAGGGCATACCCTACAGTGACTTAAATGCAATGAAAGGGAAGGTTTGGGCCTGGCAAGCAGGTGAACTTACTAGGTCGAAATGGCAGAGTAAAGCTGCACACACAGACAGCACTACACTGGCAGGCCTGAGACATGTTTGAAGGGCTACCCATGCGGGTGGCACAATCAGTGCTGCAGGCCTACTGGTAGCATTTGATTTACAGGCCCTGGGCACATGTAGTGCACTGTACTAGGGACCTATCAGTAAATCAAATTTGGCAGTCATGGAGAAACCAAATGCCATTATATGTTTGACCTAAAGCACAGGCACTTTAGCACTGTTCAGCAGTGAAATAGTGCACAGAGTCCTAAAGCCAGCAAAAACAAAGTTCAGCACACAGTCAAAAACAGGAGGCTAGAAGGCAAAAAAAGTCAGGAGAAACCACGCCAAAAGATGCCAGGTCTAACAGTTAACCTCTCTCTCTTTGTTCTTCTCTTGCAACATCATCACAGTTCACATAGCTTTAGTTCTTCCTGAGTGTGATTTTAAATGATGCCTTCATTGAGAAAGAACTTCAAACATAATTCTATGCCTGTAATGATTTTGCCTTGCTTCACATGTTAGAAATCTTTCTCTTCATAGTTTCCTGACTCCTGCCAGTGGTAAATAGTGGTTCAGACCATCAGGTGCTGTTGGAGATGACCCTTTTTAAGGTGCTTTCCCTCGACTTTTTGCTTTTGTCTCTCCTGGCTTTCCACTGATCTGTGTGCTAGTCTTCGGACTTTAAGCTCTTTTGACACTGCCATTCAGTGCCAAAGTGCTGTGCTTGTCTCATACTTTCTGGAGATTGGTGTATACATGATTGGCTGATTTGAGTTAGCTGTAAGTCCCTTGTCTAGGTATAAGACATATACCTATGTAACTCAAATGCTCCTCCGTGGGCCTGCAGCACTGGTTGTGCCACCCACTGAGGTAGCTCTTCAAACGTGCCACAGGTTTGCTGTGGCGGGGCCTATGTCCAAAGGTTACTGTTCCTCGGCTTGGCATTCAAAAAGCTACTTGCCCAGGTTCTATATGTCTCTTGATACATCGAAGTGCTCCCTTGGGGCAGGGTACAGTGTCATGGACGCAACCGACAGTAAGCTATGCTCATACCCGTTTCCATCAACTCCTCAGTAAATAGATGCTCGCCATGGACCTGGAAAGGGCTTTGGGTCCCTGGGTCAAACATATTTTTGATGGGCCTCTGTTTGGAATTGTTTTCAATATATGATCCAGTTACAGCTCTATGATGCCCTCGTTGGCCAGGTCACTGACACTGCACAGGTGCACTCTACTAAAGTTGACATGTGTTCACATCTCAGAATCAGGGATAGCGATGTGTGCATTAAATTGTGTCACACGACAGCACCTCCTCATTACTATCACACCTATTAATCTTTGTGACACCATCACATTGCTCACATACAAAGATACATCTGTATGGATGTGTCATGAGACTGAAACACACCTTCTCTGCTAAATCTCTGTAATGAACTCTCACACATCACCCACATTAAAAGGTAATGTCAGGTAAATGGTATTCTAAATAATCAGTGTGAGAAGCATTCAAACGGCACACTGTAAAGACATTCTGCAGAATAGGTATGCCCTGGGCCACAGTCCACTTTGCATATCCCTCAAAACCTCTATGTGCACAGGACTCGTGGATTAAAGTATATCAGGGACAACCAATAGCATGACCAAGTGCAATGCATATGTGGGTAATGCATAAGTGCAAGTCATGAAAGCAAACACAGCAGTAACAGCATTTGTCACACAATTACATAAAGTAGATGTAAGGTACACACACGAAAATAGACACATGTCCATAAAAATGTCTACAAAGGTATGACAATTTAACACCCTCTGTGTGGATAAACAAATATCTAACTTGTGCACATCAAACACATATCCAACTTTCATCATACATTACCCAAGTCCCCCCTTGGATAGTAACACAACCCCCCACACACACATATACATATTTACATACTGCACATGCAGGGCTGGCTTTAGTGCTGGTTGCACGCGAGGTGGCAATCTTTTTTGGTGCCCCCCGCCCCAATGTCCCCTTTCTACACGGATTCCTCCAACAGTGCCTCTCCTCTCTCCTCTCTCCAGAGCCCCTTTCTCACTTACATTTAATTTTTTTATAGCACTACTCATACCAATGTAGGGTATGCAAGCACTTTACTTTATACACACATTATACAGTGACAATGAATCATACTTGTGTAAATCGGTGTATAGAAAATGTTGCATAAGACAATAAGGATTACATGGTGTATGATTCAAATATCAACCACATTAGTTGGCAGTATATTTCAAGAGTGTTTGCCTGGAGAAGCACAAACTCAGGATTTAAAACTTTACTAATACAAATGTATTTCTACCCAAAAAGCCCCTGTGGTAAAGTGCCCTTTTTGTATGGTCCCCCCCCCCACATTTTGCTCCAAATGCTGATTGTTATGACTCTGAAGTCTGCTGCCCAGATCCCAGTTCCTGTGCTCTCTCCCAAATCTGTTATGTTTGACTTGGTAATCCCAAATTGGCAAAGACTTTACCCCCTTATAAGTCCCTAGTATATGGTACCAGGGGTAACCAAGGGCATAGGTGGTAAAGGGGTCCCAGGGCTGCAGTACAGTTTTGTGCCACCCTGCGTGACCCAAGCAAACTACTGACAGCAGGCGTGCCATTGCAGACTGCAGGAGCGATGCAAACTGCTCGAACTCAACTGTGCCCTCACCATGTGTTGCACAGTCAATGCACTGTCTTTAATATAGATCAGGCACCCCTAAGGAAGGCCTCCTCAGCCCAGGAGGCAGGGAGCATTATTTTAAAGGTGTGGACATATAAGTGCAAGCCTTTATTGTCCTATAGTGGCGTTCCGCATTGGAAACTTCTATAAGTGTTAGAGATCCATAGGACAACATAAGCTGCAAACTGGGCACTCTCGAGATTGGCAGCTCCATTATGATACCACAAAAATTTGTCATGTTTGGTATCAAGTAACGTGCCTTCTCACTCTTGGCACGATTCTCATACCCTGGGTGATGTGGCATGTAGCAAGGTGGCACCTTAGAGGTTGCCACAGCTTCACTGTTATCTGTCGCCAAGACAGGACTCTGTCCTCCTGTCAGGCAGTGTGATCACTCCCAGGACTCAGGAACAAAGGCTTGGGCAGGAAAGAGGTTACACCTCCCTCCTCCCAAGCAGGCTGGTGAATTGGCACATCAAGGCGAAGAGCTTCAAAGGCCGTATCGCCTCTGATATGCATCTGAGCTATTCCCCTGAGAAGGACACAGCCCTCTCCTTGCCCCAGGTGCGCTTGCATCCGAGCAAGGCAGGAAATTAGCTATGCAGGTGGTGAACACCCCCAAGAATGCTGGCCACCTCTTGGGTGGGCAGCCTGGTCTGTACAACTAAAATCGAATTATCCCATCTTTAGGAGGGCGGAAATAGTGAGTTCTGGGTAGAAAAGGTGACCTACACCACCGGAGGTGGTCACCTCAGTGGTGGATTAGCTGCAGGGACTAGCTGCCACACCTCAGATCTGAACAACTTACTTCAAAGAAGGACCAAGAGGAGACCTGTGTCGCCGACAACAGGACTTTGCTCAAAGCACAAAGCAAAAGAGGGATACTTTGTCCCTGAGGCAACAGACTTGGAACTTAGTAAACAACGCTCATCCTTGGCTAAAACTTGACACTCCCAAAAAGGGGATCCTTGTGAAAGCCAGAAGCACCCTCTGTCTCCTCTGGACTTGTGGCACTGGTCCCCTGCAAACTGCAGGTAAAAACACTCGCCAGATCCAAAGATTCGAAGGCAATTGGGCCCTCCGAGGGATCACCCAAATCCAATTGGTCCAGTGTATTGTGGGAGTTGCAGTCTCACCTGCCCCGAAGTATCAGGCTACTGCGTTACTCCCCTGGACCCACTAAAGTTCCAGAAGCTTGTTGCTGAGCTTATCGCTGCCAAGGCTTGTTGGTTACCAATCCGGTAACCGACCCCCACACTCAACACTGCATCTACAGAGAACACTGTGCAACTATCATTTGATGTCAGCAGCTGTGTACCTGTTGTGTTTTTGTATTTTGTTTCTTGCAGCACCGTGTAAGCAGTAAATACAGCACCACCCGCGGCTCCCGTTCATCACCAAGGAACAACTCTGCACCCGGACTCCACGGGCTATGTAAAATAGATCAGCCTGTTGTGGACTGGTCTTGGGGCCTGCATGACCATAACTCTACAAGGGTTCCATGTAACTGGACCTGCAAGTGACTGATTGTACCTAGTGGTTTTTGCCATCCACCACAAAGTTATTTTGTCTATGGGCCTGATTACGAGTTCGTCGGTCCATAGGACAGTTGAACCCGTACTGGCTTTCCGACCACCGCTGCACTGTGGGACCGCCCGCAGAATTAGAACTGCGGCATTCGGAATGCTACATGACCGTTGCAACCACCAGGAAACCAGGATCCCGCAGCATTCACGCAGTGGTCAGAGGCAAAAATATGCTGCCGGTGCTGCAGCAGCACCGCCAAGCATATTTCGAGTTGCCTCACCACCACCCTTTTCATGGCAGGGAGCTCGCTATAAAAAAGGTGGCAGTAAGGCGACTAAGGTGGCCCTACAGATCCTCCAGTTGCTTCAGGGCCCAGGGGTGCATGCGAGGGGGCACATGTAGTGCCCCCCTCAATTTGCACTCCCAGTTCTCGCACAATGTGACATGTATGCCACACCGTTCAGGAAGGTGCAGGCGGCGCTCTGAGAGCGGCGGTCTGCATGGTAGGCTCTTCTATGAGCCTACCAGACCGCCACTGTGAGACCACTGCAAGACCACCCGCCAGACCAGGAATAAACTCCTGATCTGGAGGGAGGTCGCACCATGGGTTTGGTGGTCCTACACCGGACGGCTCATTGCACTGTCTGCTGTAGGACCGCCAAACGTGTAATCGGGCCCTGTGTATTTTACTGCACTGATTTAATATTGCTTCAGAAATCTATAATTCAGGATGTATGTATGTTCATTTTGGTGTCTAAATTAAGATAAAAATACACTCTATTTTTAGGTCGAGCCTAGCGTTGCAGCACATGCGCTGCTCGCTTTGCGAGGCATGCAGTATTCAGTATAGTGTGGAAGCTTCGTGGAAGCTCTGCCCATCTTTTTCATTGGCTTAGGCCCTAAATGCTGCCTTCCAATTGGTTTTAGGCTTGTTAGTCCCTCCTCATGACAGCCATGTCGTCATTTGTATCCTTCCAAGGCAACTGGCCCCTTTACTTCGAGTGTTGCACGGTAACTATTTTCTTCCCGTGCCTTCTCCCCCACCGCCCCCTCCCGCAGTCCATGCGTTCTCGCCCCCCCACTCTCATTGTTCGTGCCTTCTCGCTCCCTGCCCTCCACCCACACTCCCGTTTTCAATGCAATAGGTCTCGTGTAAATGTGAGTCCTATTGCATTGCAAATGCTTGTTATAAATTGGTGTTGGATTTCTCTTGAGTCTTATCAATTACTTATCATCCATGTTGGCACTCTGAAATGCTTGCGCAGACCAATGCCTGGGATGGAGCAAATGGAAGGGGAAGACAATACAAACATAGAAATAATATAGGGATCGACAAATTGAATGTGCAGATTGTAAAATCTAAAACTGACTTGGATATATCCGCTCTTTATGCTTTATTCCTAGATTATCCTGCCAGGGTTAAAAAGAAGAATGGGATTGTGGTGTCGGGGATTATTAGCAGCCTCTCACCCCTCCTCACTGCATATTTGTCAACATGTTTCAGCCAGTTTTTTAGCCCTCCAAAGGGTCTATACAGCTTTCTTCAGGACCCTTGATCCCATGTATATACCCACTCTGTCCTACCTTGATTCTGTAGGAGTGGGTAAACGTCCCTCTCAATCAGGGGTTATTCAAAAACACACTTCAGTGATATTGAGTTTCATAGTCGTGTGTGCTCAAATTGGTGTGGGAGCGGGAGTGGCTCCCTGTAGTCACACATTTGTCGAGGGGAGACCGCTGCCTCTGCAATGCCCTCCTTATGCCGTGTAGCTGTGTGTATTTGAATAACCCTTGATTGAAAGGGATGTTTACCCACTCCTTCTCAGGGGTGTTAGCAAGCCCTATCATGAAGCATGCCACAACTTGTGGTTGAGGGCAGTTTTTCCACACAGAGCACAGGCAACTTAAACTTAATAAGTGTGAAATTTATATTCCTACCTCTTTTTGTGTGTATACAGTTTATTCTGGGAGGTTGGGGTAGGAAGTTGTCCTCTTCCTGCTTGTTTATGTGTGTTGGACTCTGAAATGCTTGACACATTTTTCTCTGGGAAAGCTTGATTTCGCTCTGCGACTCTACCAGGACTGAGCTAAGGATTTTTTGGTGTGAATCCAAGGACCATCTTTGCGGTATTGTGATAATATTACATGGTAAGGCTACCAGCCATGCCACATAGGATTCCACTTTCCTACATTGGAATTATGGCGGTGGGGATCCTGAACCTGTGTTTCACAGTACCACTTTGCCGTAAGTGATTTTGCACAAGAAATGTACCTAATTGACTTTAGCATCAAAAATAATTTTTTAAAAATGTTTTCAGATATTTCTAGTTGGATTGTTAGGGCCCTGTATAGACCCCCATTCCATTAGTACATTTAAAAAGACTTAAGGCCTGATTTAGATCTCGGTTTATCCATCTGCCTACTAGGCAGTCCGCCCGTTCAATTTAGATGCTGGCAGGTCTATGGACGATGGTCAGTCCGAGTCCCGCCGTCTCCGCCAGAATTTTCCTTTCATGCCGACTGTGTCATAGGAAAAATAGCCTGTCAGAGGGAGTTCAGCCAATGTTTCCGCTGGGCCAATCACAATGTGCCTTCCTGTCGACGCATCTCTGGCAGGTAAACCTCAACACCAGAGTTGGCGGTTTCGAAGGGATATGAGGTACAAACTTACCTTTTACACTTTTTACCACTTCCCTTTCCATCTGGAAACCAATCGTCCAAGTCCTTCCTTTGCTGCTACTACTTGATCACGAAGCAAATCAACCCCGTCTTCGCCGAAATCGAAGGTAATCTTCTTTTTTACTTGTTTTCTTTGTGAATTGTCTGTTTACATTTGCTCTGGACTTGTGCATTTTTAAATTTCTCTTACAAGCAATTTTTTTCTAATGTGTAATGCATGTGTGTGTAATGTTGTCAAACACACCTGTATTAACTATTTATATATTTTTTTCAAATTTGCTGCAAGCTTCCATGATGATGATGGACACTTACACACTATCAAATTATAAACATATGCATTACAATTTTTTAAATAATTTCAATTTAATATAATTCAGTAATTGCAATAGACAGGGTAAAACTTTTTTTTAAATAAATGTAAAATCAATGTTAGTTGTAAACTCAAATCATATTTTTCATTTATTTATGTAACATTTGCCCTTGTCTAGTGCATTATCTGTATTTTATTAAATTGTATTCCTTTTAAGGTGTAATGCATATGTGTTTATTTTTTCATTCATTAGGTTAAAATAAGCACACCTGTATTAAAACTTAAAAATAAAAATTTCAATTTTTTTTGTGTAAGTGTCTTGCACCAAAATGTTAATGTCCATAAAAAATGTTTTTTCTAAAGCTTGGACTTTACACATATGTCATTTAAAACATCTTTTGTATTTTCTGTTATAAATGTAAGTAAGAATATAGAGTTCACATTTTCACCATTAACACTTTTATTAAACAATGAGTTGTAGATGAATAATAAAGTTACAACAAACTATGTAACATTTTTTTTATTAATAATTGAGCTAATTCTCTCATTAACATTTTTCAATTAAAAAAAATAAGAAAAAAGGATTTTCCACAGCAACACCTTGTGGCTTTGTTGCCTATAACTTGACTCCTAAACATAGTCCAAAGGGTAGCCTCCTCAGGAAGGGGCATCTTTTGGGCACAGAGCTGGCACCACAAGGATTTTTCTTGAGAGGGGAGGGTTTAGGTTCAGGTTTGGTAGGGGTCGAGGACAGATAAGAGGTGAATTCAGGAGGAGGAGTATGGGTAAGAGGGTTGGTAGAGGATTGGCTTTTGGAGGTAGAGGGAGCTGGAGTGGGTGATTAGCTTGTGCCTGTATGTTTTTCAGTTACATGTGGGTCTGGTGCTTGTTGCGTATGTTTAGATGTGTTTTGTTTGGCTGATGTGTGATATTGTGTTGATGCATGTGTTGTGGTTGTTGGGGTGGTTGTGGTGCATGTGGGTGTGGCAGGGTTGCGGGTGTGGTTGTGGTGCTTCTGGGTGTTGTGCTTGTGGGTGTAGTTCCAATAGTGTGTGTATGTTGTTTGTGTGTTTCTTTGTGTTTCTTTGTGTGTTTGTATTTATGTGTGTGTGAGTGTGATTGTGCTGCTTGTGTCTGTTGAAGTGGGTACCTCCCAAGAAGTGAATGTGATTGGGATTGGGGTGGGAGTTTGATTTGGGTTGAGGAAAGGACCTGAGTTGGGGCAGAAGGTTGGGCTGGTTGGGAGGCTGGGATGAGTGAGGAGGCTCCAATTTTGGCAAGCAATCTCTGCATGACAGACATTGAACTGTGAATGGCATCCAGAATTGTAACCATTTTTGCATTTTGCAGGTTAGCCCCTGGAGGCCATTCACTATTGCTGTCTGGCCTACAGAGATGCTGCATAATTGGTCAATAGCCTCCTCACTCATCGCAGCCCGGCTGAAGGGGCAGGGGGTAAGGTGTCTGTGGCAAAGGAGACCCCATCCCTATTAGGAGTTTGGCCAACTGGCGGGGGAAGCAAGAGGGAGGGTGGATATGTGTCTCTGTGTGGTGGACAAGGATGAGGTTATTACAGTTCCGGTAGGGTCCACCACTACCAGGGACTGGTCACTTGTAGAGGCCTCCGATAAAAATGACGATGTGGTGGCCTCTGTTCCAGCCCCCTCACCTTCCATGCCACTGTGTCCATTGGTGTCTGATGTTTCACCACCCAAAACACAGTGGCCAGCTGCTCCCCCACCTTCTTGGCCAATATCTCCTTTGTCTGTCCATGAAGACGCTGTAAAGACACATATAATAGTTTTATTATATCTGTATAAATATAACTGATCATGAAGTTTCTTCTCAAAATATTCTCTAGAATTTCATATTTCACCTGCTTCAAAACTTTTAAACCTGGATTATGTTTATCTTGATCTTCTGCATTTAGGGAACATCTTCAGAAACCATTTGGTCACAGTTTTGTAATTTTCTATCATTGCTCCTAATTTAGTTTTGATCATTTAAAAAAAAACTATTTTCAATTCTCTCCAGGAACTGTTTTACACTTCTGAATGGTTCTGATTTGTTGGTTTGAATAGTGAAATTATGTTACGAAAAAATATTAAATAAAAATCCGTTTGTACATTCTGTGTACAAAGCAAAAACTGATTTTTTGTATTTTGAAAAATAAAAATATGATTCAATGTGTGTTAATATTTACTGTAATGTTGTAGCAATATTTGTGTAAACTGAAAGCCTGTTTTTGGGGCATTTCACAATGGTAAATTTTACTTTAAATAACGTAAGTATTATTAAATGTTAAAATAAAAAAAATTGATTCAGTACTTAAGTTGCTTATCAATGTATCGTGCCCTATGTATTTACTTATAGCTGTTGAAGAAATCTAAAAATATATTATTTTTGTTTTAAATTACTTCTATATCATAAGTAGGACTCCCGGTTTTATGGTGATTATTTTTTTGACATTTCCGTCTGTATTTATCCAAATTTATTTTTTGTCAACTTTATCTGTATTTATCCATATTTATTATGGGTTTTGTGAGAAAAATAAAGCTAAAACTGGTATATTTCCATATTTATTTAATCAATAAATAGCAGCCATACTTGAATGTCTGCCAGGTTTTAGTGATATGAACAAATGCAGAAGATAAATTAATGCACTTATATGAGAATATGCGCATTTCACTATCAGCTTTGTGCATATCTACTGCTGTTTAATCCTCTTTACCAAAATTTCTTTCTTTTTTAACCCCTTTACCTTCCAGTCCACACAGTTATTGGCCTGGCACTCATGGCAAAGTGTATTTAGAATCACTCAAAAAGCACCCAATTTCCGTTTTTATCCATATTTAAAAATAAATACAGACAAGAAAATAAATGGTTTTCTCTCTGTATTTATCTGTAAAAATCAGTAAAAACGGAAAACAGGGAGGCTTAATCATATGTAAATACATAGCACTTGGTACAAGTTTAGTACAAATCGAAAGAAATTCAAACTTTTCTCTAAAATATCTTCATTTACTTTCAGTATGTTTGACCATGTAAAAATTAAAATATATATTATCCCTCTGCCTTCAAAAAAGGTGAAGGTGAAGAATCTGGGGGTTATTATAGATGAGAGACTCACCTTTGGGGATCAGGTAAATGCAGTAACATCATCAACTGCTTATGTGCTCAGAATGGTTAGGAAAGTAATGCCCTTCCTACCTCTGGGTAGTCGCCAAACAGTGGTCACAGCTCTGGTGTTGCCGAGGCTGGATTACTGCAACAGCCTGTATTTGAATATTCAACTAAAAAGTCTGAATAAACTTCAGCTGCTGCAAAATGCAGCAGCGAGACTTTGACTGGCACATCTAAATTTTCATCCATTTCAAAGGAAATAAGGAAGCTGCACTGGCTCCCAATAAGGAGTCGAGTGCGTTTCAAATCACTATGCATGGTCTTTAAGGCTCTGCATGGTAAAGGCCCAGACTATCTGAACAAGATGTTCCAGTGGTACATCCCGAAAAGAGCACTTCGCTTGTTAGGGGCTAAGCTGGTTTCTGTACCTCCCAGGAAGAAAGCTCTGTGGGGGGCAGAAGCTTTGCTGTGTGCGCGGCGAAAGCCTGGAATGACCTTCCGTTTTGCCTAAGAAACGCTGATGATCTGTTGGATTTTAGGAAGGGTTTGAAGACCTGGCTTTTTGCTGAATGAGCTCAGTTTTTCCTTGCTCGCTGCCTCAGGATAGATATGATAGCGCCAGGACACCCTTGGGTAATCGCCGCGCTTTATAAAAGTTACTAACATAACATAACATAACATATATTCTGGCTTTCAGTTTAGTCACAAATTGGTATAACATTATGGTAAATTTTTTGAACTCATTGATTCATGTATATTTTTAAAATTAAAAATCAAAATGCAATTTACAATAATTTCTTTTTTTACTTTTAATTTTTTGTGCCTGTTTTTTGTGTTTCGCAGATGAGATACTCCAGCATATATGTAAGTTCATTATAAAATATTGCCCTTGAAATAGGTTGGACAAAATATCTGTTACGTTTGTGACGGAACATGCCATCTGCAAAAGTCCCTTTAAGCTCTCTATTTCTGTCATTACTAATTTTTCACCTGGACATAACAAAGGACACAAAATTGATGTTTTTTGGCATGTGTTACCCTGTGACTAATGTGCTAACATTCCTGTCTGTTTTTTCAAAAATGTATGCCTATAGAATTCATTTTTCAGTAAGAGTGGCTTACATGCACATTTGTGAATGAGTAAGACCTCATGCAAAATTGTCATTTTTAAGAAAAATTAAATTGATTTGTTATTAACAACATAATTTTAATATGTGTTTAACCAGAATTGTATCAATTTAATCTTATGCTTTTAGCCATTTTGGCTCACATGTTTAATATTGATCGTTTATAATACTAACTCACAAATGTGAAGTTTGGAACATCCACTGTATCATAAGTGCATTTTATGCTATGTCACTTGTAACAGGGGGAACATAACATCCTTCACAATTGTGACAGAGTATCACACCTGAAACAAAAAAAACTTTGGGCCTGTTTGATACAACTGTCCCTTATAAAATCTAACAATCATGTTTAATTTATTTTTGTCAGGCATGTGTCTGCTCAAAACAGTCCTTTGTAAGTGATCAAAAATATATTGGTATCATTTTTAACAATTTTTTTTTAAAACATCATGATACACCTTGTGCAAAACGTACACCTTCAAGAACTTTTCTGGTGTGTTGGTCATGTGTCAACCTTTATGTTGATGCCAAATTTTGTTGCTGAAACAAAAAATAGTTATTTAAAATAAAAAAAACACAAAAAAGTGCCTCCTTCATGCTGCTCTCTTGCTTTCAGCTGCCCATCAAGCTGGGGATAAGCCACCGCAAGTATGCAGGCCATTAGGGGGATCAAGGTGAGGCGCACATGCTTAGAATGTTGGGAGGACTGGCCGAACTGGACTTTTGCTGACTTCTTGGTCCAGCATTGTAGGTTCTCCCATCTCTTGCGGCAGTGGATGCTGCGATTCTTGTAGGACCCCAGAGTCCACACCTTCTTGGCAATGACCTTCCATATATCCTTCTTTTGATGGGAGTTGACCTGTATAGATAAACAAATTTAAAAAGCAATATTTGTGACTTATTTTTTTTGTTTTGATGTAACACAATTTTAAGAAATCAATGACAACATTTTTTAGAAATTAAAACAGCATATCTTTATTATAAAAAAATGTAAAACAATTTAGTAGTAACCTATTGAGCAACCTTATCCCTTGTTATGTCCTTTTTATACTAATGCAGGCCAGTGACCTCATCTAGGCTGAGTTATTTGTCGGATTATAAAAATTTCAAATTGTTTTTTGATATATATGTATATATATATATATATATATATATATATATATATTATCTACTGGCGGTCGCCAGTAGATAGTTATAGTTAGGACCTATTATCCATAGGAAATCCGCAACATTCTATTTGAAATAACGTTGGCGCCGGTTGACGAATCTTCGCGAAAGTTTCCAACTTGTTGGGGCGCTCCGCTCCGCTCCTACCCTGAAAGTCTCGGGTTGATTCGTCAGCGGGGGCCGAGAAAAAGGGGGTCCCAAAACGCGTTTTCCCCATTCATTTTTCCATAGGAACCTTTAGTCGCAGCTACAGCCCGAACTGCTGAACGGAATTACACCAAATTTGGCAAAGAGGTAGCCCTTGTTTCAGACTGGTGCCTTTTGCTTAAATGGTGTAAATCCGTTCAGTAGTTCCTGAGAAATTCACAAGTAAAGTCACATATATATCTATGGCCGAGTAGGGTCCGCGTACCCTCCCGATCATGAGCTGCATGCTAATTGGCTGTCAGCTGGCTGTCAACATTCCAAATCAGGAAGTGTTGGCAGCCATTTTGTCCCTCGGTAGAACCGAGGGACAGAAACAAGTGCGCAAAGCGCACAAAGGGGGCAGGGTAGAAACACCCTAACCCCCTAGGCCTGCTCAGGGGTCCCACAAGGACCCCCTGGGCAAAAAAAGCATTTTTTTTTTTTTTTAAGGGGTGCGCGGATCCTGCCGATGTTAATTTGCCCCGGGTGGGCCAAGTCCCGGGGGCATGGTGGGGGGTTAAATTTATGTATGGGGGCCTCTAAGGGCCCCCAAGCCCGGGACCGCCACCCCCGGGGCTTTAACAAAAATGGTGCGGGAGGGCTCTTTGCCCTCCCGCTGCCCCGGGACCGCCACCTCCCTGGGGCTTCTGTTTTATATCTTTTATACCTGTGTGGGGGGCACCAGCCCCCACACGCCCGGGACCGCCACCTCCCGGGGCACTAAAAGATTAAAAATGGGGGTCCGTTTTGGACCCTCGAAGCCCCGGGGACCACCACCTCCCGGGGCTTTGAAAATGTGGGGAGGGGGCCGCGCGGCCCCCTCCTGGAGCCCTTGATGGCCCTGAGGACCGCCACCCCCAGGGCCGGCTCCTGCAGTGTCCCGGGGTGCCTACCCCCGGGACACTGCTGTTTGCAATGACAGCATTTAAAAAACCTTTGAAATTCACTGAAAAAACCATAGGTTTCAGGCACGTTATAGTTAGAAATTAGCATTTAAAAAACCTTAGAAATTCACTGAAAAAACCATAAGGTTTTAGGGACAGTTATAGTTAGTTGGACATTGCACTCGTACAAAACCCGTGAAATTCCCCCGTTATAGTTAGTTCAGGTAACTATAACTCGCGCCCCCGCAATGCACTGCTGATGACGTCACATATTACATCACTCATGACATGGTCAGTGACATCACTGATGACATCACTGATGCCATCTCAAATGACATCACTGATGACATCATCCATGTGAGAATTTAATGCACCTCCTCACACCCTAATATAACCTTTGATACACCCACTCTAAATTACAGACTGCCATTCTCAAAACCATAGACACTCCAACACCAATAACTACATACCCACTCACTGATTCTTAGGTCTACACACACACATCCACTCACTCACCCGTACAGTCACTCATACTTATGGTCACTCAGTACAGGACTATCATATGCACTCATACTCCTATATAGACACTCAAACACCGCCACTCATCCATAGAGGTACTCACACACCTAGTCAGTCATGCAAATAATTAAACACACTCCCATTTACTCACCTATACAGTTATACACACACCAGCTCACTTACTCATACAAATACTAGCACATTCTTACGCTCTTATACAATCACTGATACAAGCACACACTCATCCATACAGTCACTCTCACAATCACACACTCTCGCTTATAGCTATTTATATACTCCAACACACATATATACTGCCTTTCACATATGTAGTTACTCACACATGTACCACTGGGACATACATTCACTCACTAACACACTCTTACACACACTTACCCACCCATACAGTCTATCACAGATGCACTCTTGAAACCATCCACCCAGTGAATCACCCACTCACACATCTATGCACAGAGTCGCACACACCCCACCCACACAAACACTCAGGCACCCATACAGATACTCAGACAACCAATCAATAACTCATATAGACACTCATGTAGCTATTCACAAACCCATGCACCACTTACACAGCAACAGACAGACGGATACAGACATTCACCCAGTTTAGTCACTAACCCATGCATTCAGTAAGATACGTTTAATCACTCACTTATCGAGTTAGTCACGCACCTACTAAATCATCCATACAGACACTTATACACCCACTCATTCTTCAATACGCCTTTCCCTATATATATTAAAAATATTTAAACTTTACAGAAACACACAGTCACTGGATGATGTCATCAGTGATGTCATTTGAGATGTCATCAGTGATGTCATCAGTGATGTCACTGACCATGTCATGAGTGATGTAATATGTGACGTCATCAGCAGTGCATTGCGGGGCGCGAGTTATAGTTACCTGAACTAACTATAACGGGGGAATTTCACTGGTTTTGTACGAGTGCAATGTCCAACTAACTATAACTGTCCCTAAAACCTTATGGTTTTTCAGTGAATTTCTAAGGTTTTTTAAATGCTAATTTCTAACTATAACGTGCCTGAAACCTATGGTTTTTTCAGTGAATATATATATATATATATATATATATATATATATATATGTATACATATGCAAGCACACAGCGGGGCTACAGAAAGTTCCTTTTATTTTTTTTAAAATGCATGACGCGTTTCAGCAAAAGTGCATTCCTCAGATGCATGGTTCCCAGGTTTTTCACCACCTGTTTTGTATTGTGCTGCCTCTCTGTCATTGGAGGAGGTGCAACAGGACTGCAACTCCCAGCAATCCACATGATGGTAAAGCTGAATCCTGGAGATGCTTTTGTGATCTATATTCAAAGCGGGTTGTTCCAATCAGTCCTGTAAACTGAGTTTGTTAACCCTTTCGGTTTTTGCCTGGAAGTCCATTTTTTATAAAATATAGCAGGTTTCTTTCGCCCCTTCGTCCAGCCGCAAAATGCCAGCAGATCACACCCGGAGGCGCAGCCTTAGTAACCCACGCCTCACCTAGAAGTCAAGGTCCGGTTTCTCAGCACGTTACCAATCTTCTCTGGCTCGCGGCGGTCCCGAGGATTTTGGATACCTCCAAAGTCCATCCATTCGCCACTGCCACTGTTTACCTCTAAACACTTTAGGACGGGGCTCTGCGCGCTCGTGGCCATGCGCCTATATGCAAGCAGCATTTGTTCTCCTTCTTGAAAATGAACTAGAGCACACAGCGGGGCTACAGAAAGTTCCTTTTATTTTTTTTAAAAACCATGACGCGTTTCAGCAAAAGTGCTTTCCTCAGATGCATGGTTCCCAGGTTTTTCTCCACCTGTTTTGTATCGTGCTGATGGTAAAGCTGAATCCTGGAGACGCTTTTGTGATCTATATTCAAAGCGGGTTGTTCCAATCAGTCCTGTAAACTGAGTTTGATAACCCTTTCGGTTTTTGCCTGGAAGTCACTTTTTTTCAAAATATAGCAGGTTTATTTCGCCCCTTCGTCCAGCCGCAAAATGCCAGCAGATCACACCCGGAGGCGCAGCCTTAGTAACCGACGCCTCACCTTGAAGTCAAGGTCCGGTTATGTTGATGCCAAATTTTGTTGCTGAAACAAAAAATAGTTATTTAAAATAAAAAAAACACAAAAAAGTGCCTCCTTCATGCTGCTGTCTTGCTTTCATACTATACAAAAAAGTGATGCGGAGGAATAGATACATACATAATAACCATAGGTTACATCAAATTGCCCTATTCAATGGTACATCGTCCCATCCCAGTTACTTATATTAATCAAAAACCACATACCACAGTATATTCCTGGTCGGAACAGGTATTATCTTCATTTAATTATTCTTAGATTGATAAAGAATTCAAAACAAAACAAAACATCAATTAAAAAACATATTACAGAAACACATACAAATAATCAGATTAATCAAATATTGTCTCTTATTCCCCAATTTTTCAATTTCGTGTTTGCACTCCAAATAACAGCAGTCCACTATGAGGTAATCCGGTCCTGTATACACAAGAGGTTAAGACTACACCTCAAAAACCTTTTTGCATTGTGTATATCCAATATGATACAATACAACTCTTTCTTTATTTAATGGATTCCTCTAAAAGTCAGTCTTCAGCTGCCCATCAAGCTGGGGATAAGCCACCGCAAGTATGCAGGCCATTAGGGGGATCAAGGTTAAAGAAAGAACAGGGGGCAGAGTAGGAATACATTGACCCCATAGGCCTCTTGGGGGGGTCCCGCAGGGTCCCCGTATGAGGCAAAACCTTTTTTTTTTTTTGGCGGAAGTCGTGCTGGTTTTGCAGCTCCTGCTGAAAAATACAAAAAAGAAAGAAGCTGGGCTCCTGCGCTTCTGTAATGTTTAGCCCCCGGATGGACCAGATCCCAGGGATATGCAGAATTATAAAAAGGAGGGGGGCACACAGGGCCCACCTCCTAGGGCTTATAAAAGTGCCAGGGACTGCCACCTCTCCAGGGCACAGCTTTTAATGAAAGTGGGGGTGCCTGCATAGCACCCCAATGCCCCGGGGATCTGCCACCTCCCCAGGCCAAATATCTATAAATAAATTCAGAGGGGACTCGCACGGCCCCACCCCCGCAGCTTTGCGGACCGCCACCTCCCCCGGGGCACTTAAAAATGTAAATGCCTCCCCGGGGCAGATGATGCTAAAGTTGTGTGGGGGGCCCGCACAGTGCCCCCGCAGCCCTGGGAACTGCTACCTCTCAGGGGAAATTCAGTCAAATTAAGTGGGGGCTGCATGCCCCCCGCAGCCCCAGGGACCACCACTTCCCCGGGGCTAAGTACTACAATGGAAGGGGGCCGCGCTGCCCCCTCTCATGGAGCCATGGATGACCCTGGGGGCCGCCATCCCCCAGGGCCGGCTCCTGCTACCTCCTGAGGTGCCCACCCTCCAGAGGTAGCTGTTTGCTTTTGCTTTGTGGGAGTTGACCTTTGATGAGGTCTCAGCAATCCCACTGTGGGGGACTAACTTGTGGCAACAGTAGGGGTTCTTGACCCCCAACGACCCTCATCTGCCAAGGGGAGTTCATCCCCTAACCAGAACTGCACCAGGAGGCACATTAGCAGAGTGGTTGAGAAAGGGGGTGAAGCATCCGGCGAGGTCTCTGAAAACCCGCTTTGGGGGACTTACTTGTAGCAGCAAAAGGAGTTCTTGGCCCCCAACAACCCTCAGCGACCAAGGGTAGTTCATCCCCCAACCAGTAGTGTGCCAGGAGGTGCATTTGCAGAGTGGTTGAGAAAGGGGGTGGGACCTCCGATGAGGTCTCAGCAATCCCGCTGTGGGGACTTACTTGTGGCAACAATAGGGGTTTTTGGCCGCAAAGGACTCTCGGCAGCCGAGGGGAGTTCATCCCCCCAACCAGTATTGCAGCAGGAGGCGAGTTTGCAGTTAGGAAATAAAATTTAAAAAAATCTTAGAAATTTACTGAAAAAAACAAAGTTTACATGGAAAGTTATAGTTAGGAAATACAATTTTAAAAACCTTAGTAATTAACTAAAAAAAACAAAGGTTACAGGGATGTTATAGTTAGGCTCAGATTTCACTCGTACAAAACCAGTGAAATTCAGCAGTTATGGTTACCTGAGCTAACTATAACTTACACCCCTGCAATGCACTGCTTATGACCTCACATATTACATCACTCTAGACATGGTCAGTGACATCACTGATGACTTCTGAAATGACATCACTGATCATCCACAGAACAACTCACACACCTACTCACACCCCATGCAACATCTCATACACCCACTCACCCAAACCCATACAAATACTCATGCACCCACTCATGCATAGAGCCACTCACACACCCACTCACTCACGCATACAGGCACTCACACAACCAGTCACTCCCCCATACAGATACTCACACACCCACTCACTTACTCATACAGATACTAACACGTGTACTCAGCCACCTAAACAGTCATTGAGACAACCACACACTTTCCCATAGAGCCTCTCTCACACTCACTTACTCAACTCACACACACTCACTCACCCATACAGCCACTCACACACCCACTCACTCACCCATACACCACTTACACACCCATTCATGCGCCCATACAGCCAAACATGTACCTTCACACTCACCCATACAGCCACTCACACAACTGCTCACTCACCCATACAGCCACTCACTTATTCATACAACCACTGACACAGTCACTCGCTCACCCATACAAAAACTCACACAGCCACTTACTCACCCATCAGCTCACTCATCTATACAGTTTCTAAAATATCCACTCACTCATCCATACACCACTTACACACCCACTCACTCACCCATACAGACACTCACACAACCACTTACCCATCAGCTACTCATACACCCACTTATTCACCCATACAGCCAAACACACCCACTCACACACAGAGATACACAGTTACACATACACTCATATAATCTATGTTTTAAAATAGAATCACTCATTAGTAGTACACAAAGTAAACTTATTTAATTTTTGTGATACATTAGTATATATGTTTAACTCTCAGAAAACTTTTAGAAACACTCACAATCACTGGATGATGTCATCAGTGATGTCATTTGAGAAGTCATCAGTGATGTCACTGACCATGTCATGAGTGCTGTAACTTGTGAGGTCATAAGCAGTGCATTGCGGGGGTATACCTTATAGTTAGCTCAGGTAACTATAACAGCTGAATTTCAGTGGTTTTATACGAGTAAAATTTGAGCCTATCTATAACATCAGTGTGACCTTTATTTTTTTTTTATATAGCGCAAATTCGACCCGAAGATATCAGGTATCAGAGCGCTTTACATTAGCACCAGTTTCGTTACAGATGGACACATTCATTTTTGTTAGGCACGGGGAGATTAAGTGATTTGCCCAGAATCACAGTATGTTGAACGTCGTTGCTAAGACTCGAACTCGGTTCCCCAGCTTCGAGGTCGACCGCTCTAGCCATAAGGCCACATTCTCTCCTTTGTTTTTTTTCATCCACGCCGAGATAGAAAGGGACAAAGTCTTTTGCCATTTCTACAGCAAAGTCTTTAAGCGTAGGATTAGCACAGTTCTATCCATGCTGAGCTGTAAAATGGCCAAAGCCTTTTACCACTCCAGGCACAGTATTACAGCTTTGGATTGGTAAAACACCATCCAAGCCAACCCAAAATGAATAAAAACAATCCCTGACACGTGTTTTGCTCTCATTAGAGCTCTTCAGAGAGGTATAGCTTTGACCATACACAATGGAGCACCCAGTATAAGTCAAAACAATACCCTTTCAGGCATAGAGTGACGCATAAATTATGCAAAAAAGAAGCAGAGAACTCTGGGTAGTTTTCAAGTTTAGGTGGATAGCAGGTCCAGTTAGAGCACTCTCAACAGCAGCGACACTCTAAATTTGCTCACCTCAAATGTCTGCTTTTCTATCAAAGTCTTTAAGCGTAGGATTAGCACAGTGCCATCCATGGCGAGATAAAAAGGGACAAAGTCTTTTGCCATCTATACAGCAAAGTCTTTAAGCATAGGATTAGCCCAGTGCTATCTATGCCGAGCTGTAAAATGACCAAAGCCTTTTACCACTTCAGGCACAGTATTACAATTTTGGATTGGTAAAATACCATCCAAGCCAACCTGAAATGAATAAAAGCAACCCCTGATACGTGTTTCGCTCTCATTAGAGCTCTTCATATTAAAAATACACACCATAATATTTCTATGTAAATAGAAATAAACAGAAACTTCACTTCAATCACTACACTTCTCTCAGGAACTGATGCAGCAGAAGCAATGTAAATTTTCTATAACCATATACAATATCACTAATTCATTTAAACTGGATTTTTATAACCATGTGTTCGGGCCCATAAGAACACAACGATCACTTGCAATTATCAGGTCCTCCGATGGACCTTTAAGTAGAGCTAATAGGTACTCGATAATGAAAAGACGGATAATATTCCCTTCATGAGGACCTATGATGAAGGAAATACTTAACTAACAATCATAGTCACAATTTACAATATGTCAAAAACTCACCAATAAATGACAAAATCAAGTCACTTTTATTTAAATATTTCAGAATATGATTGTGCTTGGTCTTTGCACATTTTTTCACATAAACTCGTAAAAAAAAGGTCACCCAGGTTATTAGTTTTTCACACCATTAGTCATTGGTTTTCGTTAATAACATGAACATGAGCAGATTTGATCAAGCAGGATCATTTCACAAAAATCATGCTTCATCAATCCCCCATTTGATGGTGAACCAAGCCATCACACAATCTTCAATATCAGATTACGATCTGATTTGTTTCAGAATGAAGTTGTTTTCATCTGTTTCAACCTAACACCCTCTACATCTCTCATTACTTCATATTAAGCTCCCTTTCTTTCCTCCATTTCTATTTCTTCTCTCTTCCTTTTTCTTGCTCTTCGTCTAGTTTCTTTTGTTTTGCACTTACAATATTTATAAATTAGTAATACCATTGAAATGCCAGCAGCAATAGCAATTATTGGTGTTAGTGTTCTCTTTAACAAACTATTACTAAATGTTAATAACCAATTACCTACTGAGGAGAAACCCTTACCAAGTTTCTCCCATGCACCATCAACCTTCAGTTCAGTCAAATCATCATGCAAATGTGTAATGTTACTGATATATCCCTCCAAGTCTTTACTTTTATCAGGGATATAAGTGCAACATTGTTGAATCTTCAGCATACTACAGACTCCACCCTCTTTTGCCAATAATACATCAAGGGCAAGCCCATTTTGCAAAACCATTCATCTCATTGCCACCATTTCAGTGTCAATCATCAAAAACCCTCCAGCAGTATCCGTTGATAAACGATCAACCACTGTAGACAATTTTCTAATTTTATGTGAGTTCAAAATTACCCCCACTGAAGGTATCAATGCACCAAAAATATCTCCCACTATTTCTGCAGCACTAATTCCTCTTTTACTCCATGCTAGTTTCTTTTCATTGGTTCAATGATTCTCATTCACATGGTAGACTTTTGGGAAAACTATACCCAGATAACAACACCCATACCAATGTTGTGGCAATCTATAATAAGCATTTCTACCACACACATAATAGACTCCAGGATAAACAGGATCTGTACCACCTCTTAATCCCCAACCCCCAGTAATTAGTAAGGTATGTTCACATTCACTAGAACCAATGAAATAATTGTTCTATTCAGTCTTTTGTCTTAGTAAGCAAAGCTTCCCTCTATGATGCCAGTCTAGAGTCATTGCAGCATATGTCTCACCTTTCTTGTAATCACCCTCCCTGTGAGCCCAAGGAGGTATATTAGTCTTTTGTTCAGCACCTTTTCTCTTAATTCTTGTCGCCTATCTTCTACAGTATTTATAAATTCTATTTCTACACTGTGTAAACTACAGGTTAGGTTATTTCGATGCGCATATACAGTATCTATTGTTTTAGTTGTAGAGAAAAATTCTCCCTTGTACTCCGCATTCCTTGCACTACTCACTATATTCATGTTCTTCTTGATAGGAATTTCTGAAAATACTAAATCATAATTTGAATAAAAATGCTGAAACTGTTCCTTCCCATAGAATAAGCTAGTTAGTACACTACACGAAATACCATATGTTAATGGAAGGTGGTGATAAGTCACTCCTTCTGACACAGATGAGCGTAATTGCATGCACACATAACAATATCTTGCATCCATAGTGTCCACATATTCATACAATAATTTAGTAAAGACATTCAACGAAAAATCATTAATAGAATTATCTTGATGTAAGTCACTTCCTGTTTTTTAATATTAGTCTCTGGATCTTCTTTAAGATCTTTCTTTACATTAATTTTGTATCAACATGACTATTAGTAATATTAACTTTAGTAAGATACATAAAATAAGGCACTATTAAAATTAGTAATAACCAAACAAACAACATTAAAAAGACACATATAAAGCAAGCGTTAAGACATCTTCGCCTAGTTAAATTCTGATTTTAATTACCAGTCTCATTTCTAGCTATTCTGTAAAGGAATCTATAAAAATTCAAACTAGTCAAAATTTGTGTACCCCACACTTTTTCAGCCTTAGAGCCTCGGGTCAGGATTTATTTTCAAATTTCTAAGATTCTAGTATTAAAAGTACAATTCCCTGGAAATGTTAAAACACCATCTTGCTCAGTGTATTTCATCCAATTTTCTAACCAAGTACACGTATGATAACCCCTTTCTAATGACATAAAAGAAGCGGGTGTTCCTTCAGGAGGTACAGGAATTCCTTCTTTAATGGGTATAGGCTCAGGAACTAAAAGGGACATTCTAGCCTGTCTTTAAATTAGAAAAAAGTTTGTCATAATTACATTTCCTATTAAAACATGTACCTTTTCCTCTGGTAAGCCAATCAGCTTGCTGTACAGGGACAGGACCTAATTTACCAACATCTCCACCTCATCTGGTGCTCTGCCTCCTGCTTTGCTAGGCATTGTAGCTCCCAGATGTTGGAAACAGCATCAACAGTTGAGGAGGTGTGCTTGGTGGCACTGCTCCGAGGCAAAGGAGCTTTTTTTTTAACGCTGCATGCATCTACATGACATGTAAGACTAGTCCGTCAACTGAAATGGACACATCGATTGGCTTTTATATGTTACTTTCACACGTTAATCTATGACTGCGTCCATCATGGAGTTTCACACCCACTACCCCGTAAACTTCCACCGACTTCCAACTAATTGCAAATGTCCTAATGGCGAGGTCAGGCTTCCACCATTTTAGATTGTTAAATAGTGTGTTTGTGAATGTTAAGTGTGTCACCACCACTCACAATGGTGGCTAGATTTGACAAATATACAAATTGTTAATGTTATTTATTTGTTTTGACACAAATGTATTATGTAATTCTTTACTGTGGTTAAATACGATAGTTGCACAGTTTTGTTTATACTTCCGTTGACAGAATTTTAGATATAACATTTGTTTTTAAAAGAATGTTTAAATAATACATTTAAAATGTATTATTTACACATTTATTTTTTTTAAAGCAGTACACATGTCAAAAATGTTATTTAAAAAAATAATCACAAATACATGTTGTGTAAATTATGTAAATAAAACAAACTTTTTGAAAAGTAAATGAAATTTGTGTTTTGGTTCAAAAAAATGTTTGCTAAATTGATAACATTTTAAAAAAATGTAAATGCAGACATATGAACCCAGGGCAAGTGAGAAGACTATGGTCTCAAGTTATGAGACCATTTCCATACCTTGCCACCATGGAAAAACGGGATAAAATCAAAAAAATCAGAATAAATAGGCAAACTATTATTGATTTATGTCATCAGCTAGAGCCAGATCTTCTGCCTCACAATAGGAATCCCACATCAATAACACTGATAGCAAAAACAATTAAAGTACTCCATTTTGTAGCTACAGGATCATTCCAATACACTGTTGCAGTATGTGGTGGAATGTCACAACCTTCTTTCAGTGGTTTGCTACACGAGGTTCTTTCTTCAATGATGAGACAAATCAACAGCTTCATTAAGTTTCCAAGAAATGAGGATTTTGCCAATATGAAGGAAGATTTTTATGCTTTGGATCACCTCCCACATGTGGATTGACACATTGTTAGACTTGGCTTTTTCAGCGGGTTTACCCCCAGACTTTTTGCTTTTTGGCCTCCTGTTTTTGACCCTGTGTGTGTTGGTTTTAGGACTCTGGGCACTTTACCACTGCTAATCAGTGCTAAAGTGCATATGCTCTCCGTGTAAAATGCGTTATGGATTGGTGTTTCCATGATTGGCCTATTTGGTTTATGTGTCAGTCCCTTGTAAAGTGCACTGCGAGTGCCAGGGCCTATAGACCAAATGCTGTTGGTGGGCTGCAGCACTGGATTGTGCCACCCACGCAAACAGCCCGTAAAGTGTAACTCGGGCCTGCCATCGCAGAGCCTGTGCGCAGCCTGGGGCTGCCATGTCGACTTGGCAAGTGCACACACTTGCAAGTCCCTAAACCTTCCCTTTGCTACATGTTAGTCACCCCTAAGATAGGCCCAAGGTACCCCTGTGGGCAGGGTGCGGTGTATGCGAAAGGTAGGACATGCCCGGGTGTGTGCGGCATGTCCTGATAGTGAATTACAGCCTAGTTCGTTTTTCACTATTGCAAGGCTACCTGTTCCCCCTAGGCCAGAACGGGCAGTTTTGATTATTACAGTTTATAATCCTAACTGACCCCGGGAACGTGGTAGAAATTCGAGTTTAGTATGCCTGGACTCAGAATGATAAAATGCATCTTTTAGTGAAGTTGGTTTTAACATTCTGTGTTTGAAAAACCACTTTTTAGAAAGTGGGTATTTTCTTGTCTAACCATCCAAGCCTGCCTCTGCGAGGTTGTGTATTCCTTGTCTGGAGTGTGAGTGACAGGGGCTGGGGGATGCCAGGAGTCAGGGTGAGTCAGCACAGGGCTGAATAGCAAGATCTACATGTAGATGGGTGGGAGGGGTCGCACCTGGGCCCTGAATAGGACAGTGCCTTCCCTCCACAATGCTGGCTCCACCTCCTGTGGTGCGTCTGATGTCCCTGGCCTACTCACTGAAAGAAGGGACGGAGACTTGTCAACAAAGTGCTCCAGAACTGGTTTGGACTAGGCAAAGGCCTCTCTGCCTTAAGAGAACAAAGGAATTTGGGATATAAATATTGGGGCCCTGACCCCATGAATTTAGATCTCGCTGGAATCAAGGAACCTGCCAAGACGAAGAGCTGGAAGAGCTGCCAGGAGGACTGCCCCTTTGCTGTGTTGTTGCTTTGTTGGGTTGGCCTGCAGCTGCTGCTTTTGCCTTGGGCAGTGAAAGGACTGGACTGAACTTTCTACAAACTTGTGCTGAGTATCTCCAAGGGCCTGAAACCGAGCTGGCCTCCTGTTAAGAAGTCTCAGGGACTACAAAGACTTCACAAGCCTCTGGGTACCGCTTCTGGAACACTGTTTTCAGTTGCCACAGAGGAAGGGAACCGCAACCGACTCCGTCAACCGAATCCATCCCTGGCCGGTGACCTGTTTGCACCGCAGACCGCATTGCCCCGCTTTGCATCGCAACCCTGGTCTCACCGTGGGCGACGTCCGACGCCGCCAACATCGAGCCGCTGCTTGCACCGTGACCTGTGGGCACCGCAGTTCGCATCGCATCGCTTCACTGGGCCAGCCGGACCAGACCGACGCTGTCGCTGCAACTGGCTCAAGAGTCGTGACCGCATCGCATTTGGGGCACCGCTCGCACGTCTGCGACGCACCGCTCCGACTCGCACCACTGTCCGACGCCAGCTCCCGCACTCCGGCTTGGTCGCCTGCATCGCAACCTGTCAGCACCGCATCGAGCATCGTCTCACCCTGCATCGCACGCCTTGGACTCACCGACTCCGTCTGCACGACGCTCATCGAGCCGCTGCCTGCACCGCATCGAGGGACACCGCACCTTGCATCGCTCCGTCTTGCACCGCAACCGTGACGAACGCCGACCGGCTCGTACACTCCGTACCAGCCACAACGAGAAGGTACTGTAACCGAGTCTGTTCACGACTCTGCTGGCCCGTATCGACGTGGTCGGCTGGAACTGTTAGACTCTGTGGTTTTCAGCATCACGGTAGGCTCGGACGGAGCTACCGACTCGTACGAACTTTGCTTTTGTGCTATTCCTGCAAAGAAGAAGTTACCGTATCAAGTATTCATTCGTAAAGTATAGTATTGTGGATTTTTGTCGTAATTGGTCTTGTCTTGAGTATATAAAATATTGGTTATTTTTCTAAACTGGTGTGGTGTCCGTTTGTAGTGCTTACACTGTATTACTGTTGGTTATGTGCAAATGCTTTACACACTGCCTCTGAATTAAGCCTGACTGCTCGTGCCAAGCTACCACGAGGGTGAGCAGGGGTTACTTCACGAGTGTAACACCCTTACCCTGACTAGGAAGAAGGGTCCCTACTTGGACAAAGGTGCAAGCCCTTGCCAACTATAGATCCCATTTCTAACACACATATTGTCTTGGTGCCACCACACAACAGAGAACAAGTCTACCACAATCGAAAAAGCTTCCATTCAATTAATGTGCAAGTTGTGTGCTTACCAGATTTGTACTTCACAAGCGTGTGTGTGCGTTTTCCAGGATTAAGACGTGCTTCCTCTGTACTACGGAACCACACTGTACCTCTGCAAATGTCACAAATTGGACATGAGAGTGCCTGGATTGTTGGTAAGTACAATCTGTCAATATATTTTGTTAGTCAATTTCAAGTTTAATGATCAAAAATAGTTTTACATTTTTTGGCTCATTTTCTTTTTTTTCATAAGGGACACTCAGCTTATCCTAACCGACCATGGTTGTTAGCACCAGGGGAAGTCTGCTTCAATGCGGCCCATGGAAGAATAAAAAGACCAGTGGAGAAGGCTTTTGGGCTCCTAAATGCCACCTTCGATGTTTGTATAAGACTAGTGGGGCCTTCCTCTACTCAACCAATAAGGAGTGCAAAATCACCATGGCATGCTGCTTGTTACATAACATAGCCCTGCGACTGAACATCCCGTACATTAAATTTTAAACTAACTTTGAATCTAATGAGTATAAACATCTGATCTAGACATTTGTTAGAAAGCAAAAGTTAAGGAAAATCCAGGGCAAAGATATTTGTTGATCTAAGTTTTGACACATTGACTACTGTGTTTATTTACATTGTTCATATCTGATTGTTTTTAGAAATTGTGTTCTCAAAATGAGTCATTTGTAATGTATCTATTTTGTAATGTAATAAATTGTTTTTGTTTTAATCTGTTTTAGGTTCCTTCCCCATGTCATCTTCATTTGGACATTTCAAAGTTGTGACATTTGCAGTTATATGCTGTGGTTGTTATGCACAATGGGAAATGGGTTGATCTGTGAAAGACACAGACACATTTAAGATATACATATCTTTGTACGAAGACAACTCACACAGTGACTGAATTGAAGTTTTTAACATTGCATTAGACTTGTTTTCTGTTTAACCGTGCCACCAAGACAATATGTGCTGCTTAAATTGCTCTAACCACACGTGGTAGGCGACCCAAAGCACAACAATCTCCCTTCTCATTGTCAAAATTCTCATTTTGTGTAAACTGTATGAAGCTGTTGAGGTGTCTCATCATTAAAGAAAGAACTTCTTGTAGCACACCTTTGAAAGTTGGCTGTGACACTCCACCAGATATTGCAACACTGTAGTGGAATGCTCCGGTGGCCACAAAATAGAGTTCTGCCATTACTTTCACTATTGATAATTTCACTGCTCCCGCTCTGCCAAACCCGAATGCTGCCCACCCGCTGGATTATGATACAAATCGTTGTTTGGCAGGCAGCCAGTGTGGTAGTCCCAGGGTGGTAGTCCCGCGGCAGGTGCAGTAAAAAGACTCAATGAGCCTTTAATACTGCCCCTCCGGGATACCGCCCCAGTGCGTTCCAGCATGGCATGGACTGTAAAGTCCATGCCATGCTGGAACTGGGGGGATGCTTACACACAGGGGCACAACATGGGCCCCCTGCATGCACCTATCTGCATGGGCTAATAGGGGCCCTGTAGGGCTCCCTTTATTTCCTCACCACCAGTTTTTACATGGCGGTGCTGACCGCCATATAAAGCTGGCGGTCAAAAAAACTCAAAATATGCATGGTGGTGACACAGCAGCACCACCAGCATATTTTGAGAACCTGACCGCCACGCCACTACTAGGGAACGCAGTTCCCTGGCAGTTGCGGTTGACAAATGGCGGTCCGACTGCCAAACTTATAATACGGCGGTCAGACTGCCGGTGCGGCATTGACTGCACCGCCACCGCTGCGCCCCTGCGAGTCTGGCGGTCCATGGACCACCAGACTCGTAATAAAGCTCTTAATATTTTACTGCACTAATTTAATATTGCTTCAAAAATCTGTAACTCCAACTAAATGTATGCTATTCCATTCATTTTGGTGTCTAAATTAAGGTAAAAATACTCACTGTTTTTATAAATTAGTGTCGGATTTCTCTCGAGTCGCGTCAATTGCTTATCGTCCATGTTGGTACTCTGAAATGCTTAACGCATGTTCCTATATTAAAGCTTGATTGCTCTTTGCCACTCTACCAGGACTGAGGTAAGGATTTATTAGTGCGAATCCAAGGACCATCTTTGGGGTATTGTGATAATATTAAATGGTAAGGCTACCCAGCCATACTACATAATATTCCACTTTCCTACAACCAGTTTTTATCAACATTAGGATAATGCAAGACTGGTTAAAAACATAGCATTCTAATCTATACCATGCAGTTTACATGCAGCTCTTTGATGGAAGCTGATAGGTCACTGTGCTGTTCTATGATTGTAATTTATAAACTTATGAACTGCAAGTAACAAAAAGATCTCTGTGACAAAAGCAGTAAACAACTGAGCTAGCCACATAAAATACAGTTCTGTGATCTGCAGGGTACAGTTCTTTGTAGCAGACATATTAACCCTCGGAGCTACTTTATAATGAGTCAAAACCGCCATAGACAAAACTTCAATCTCTCTCTCCAGCAGGAACATTAATCACCAGTTATCTTGACTTTTTTATTGTTGCCCAAAAACTGATGGACACACAAGGAACTCTGCAGTAGATGTTTTTAAACCCATAAGTTATTTCTAAACATAGCACCCCCAAGCTCAAGGCCAGATGATGCTGCACCGGTCGCACCGCTCTAAAGCTGGACCTGTGCACATGTGAGTTTGGGGCATAATTGAAAGAGAAGCATTCTTTTTTTTTTTTTTTTTTTTTAATTGTTTTATTTATTCATTTTGGTGCACACGTACCATTCAATTATAACTTTCAGCCTACAACCCTGGGGGAAAGAGAAGCATTCTTACATAGATGTGCTTCTGTGTTTGTATAGTGTTCTCTCCACCTCACCGCTTGACTGGGGGTACTCTGCTCTGAAAGCCACAGTTTTAAACAGCTTAGATTTTGAGGTTTTATGATCATTCTAAAGTGTTCTTACTTGTGGCCTAATTCAAAGTGAAGTATTCTAATCGGGCACAAACACAGCTTATAGAAATACTATTTGCAGATGGTATTGGTCAGTGCTTAATTTGAACCAGTGTTTTCCAGTGCTCAGCACCAGCACCTAATTCTCAACATTGGCGCTTATGACAATCTGCCTCATGGGGTCACTGTATGTCTAATTTACAGATGAGCACAACAACAGTTTAATATTGATTCAATATACATTAAAAATGGCTGATACCAGCCACCCAAGCCATTCTTATAGCTTTGGAGTCCTGGAATAGTCGAAATTGTCATACTTGTAGGAGTGCGATGCTTTGTAGTTGTGTTGGCAGGGCTGGCAGGGGAACTGGGTGGTGCAAGTTACAGTGGGCTCCTGTTGAGGGCCCTGGCACTTATTTGTTCTACAAATTAAGCACAGGTATCGGGCAGCCTTTGAGTCCCATTCCCACTGTTACACTGTGATGTAAGAATAGTGTGCAAAAATGTTTTTACGCTTTTTACACTGGGTATTCTGCTTCATTGCTCTTTTTTGAGCACACAATTTACTCCAGGTAGGTTGGACCTGGAAGAAACTCCAAGCACAATTTGAATGTGACCAAATATTTGCATTAGATGTAAAACAGATTTTAAACTTATGGGGTGTGTCACTTAAAGTGAACGCTACAAGTGTTAATTTAAGGCATGGTCTCTGCCACAGTTTAGGGCTGACTTTTGCCTTAAGTAGAGGAGCAGTGATAGCAATATAGTGTAGTTATGCTTGATAAAGAATTTCTATAGAAAAAACATTTTTGGTTTTCCGAATAACTTTGATGCCATTTGACGAATCTGCACAAAACTTTTCCAAAAAACATATATTCACTTTGCATCCTTCGTGGCAAGTTTCACACAGTTGTGTCATCTGTGAGATTGTGCTCCTAACCATAACGTTTGAATGACAGTGGTTTTGTGATTATAATTCGTAAAAATAACTGCACTTTAACTATGGTTCTTTAGATGAATTTCAGAGAATTTTTCCCAACATATGTTTTGGTGTTTTAAACAACCCTAATAATAACTTTACTTTAACCCCTTCGCTGCTAGGCCTTTTCCCCCCCTGTGCTTAGCCTTTTTTTGGCTATTTGGGGTAGTGCGCGCTTAGGCCCCTGTAACTTTTTGACCACATAAGGTATCCACGCCAAATTTGCGTCCTTTTTTTCTAACATCATGGGGATTGTAAAGGTACCCAGGGTTTGTGGATTCCCCTGGAGGGACCCAGAAATTAGCCAAAATACAGCAAAATTTGTTTTTGGGGGAAAAATGCGAAAAAGGGCTACAGATGAAAGCGTCTTGTTTTTCCCTGCAAATGGCATCAAAAAGGGGTTGTGGTGCTGAAATCACCATCTTCCCAGCTTTCAGGGACAAGCAGACTTTTGTCAGAAAACCAACTTTTTTACACAGTTTTGGCATTTTTCTGGGACATAGCCTATTTTTCTATTTTTTGTGCTTTCAACCTCCTTCCAGTTAATGGTAGAAATGGGTATGAAACCAATAATGGATCCTGGAAAGCCATACATTTCTGAAAAGTAGACAAAATTCTGAATTCAGCAAGGGGTCATTTGTGTAGATCCTTAAAGTTTTCCTTATAGAAACTAACAGTTAAATGAAGGAAAAATTGAAAATTAGTTGAAAAAAACAGCCATTTGTGTCAACGTTTTCACCTGTAACTTCTTCTAATTATGACAGCTATTTGAAAGCAATATACCGTTATATCCGCTGGACCTTTCTGGTTGTGGGGATATATAGGACTTGTAGGTTCACCAAGAACCCGACGAACCCAGAGCCAATAACTGAGCAGCATCTTGCAATGGTTTTTTATTATGTACCAGGTATATAGCAATTATTTTGGGAAAATGTATACATGGAAAAATTGTTATGAAAGACACCTATGTATTTCTGAAATGGGAACAAAATGTAGATTTTAGAAACAGTAGATATTTGCACATTTCTGAAATTGGGAGTACCCATACTAGCATGAGAATTATAGGTCATTTTTCAAAATGACTTATTTTTACACATTGTCTTTCATTTGGAAGGCATAAATGCATCGAAAGTCAATAGGTAATAACAGTTGCTCTACAATTCTGTGTTACCCTAAGTCTCCCGATAAAAATGGTACCTCACTTGTGTGGGTAGGCCTTGTGCCCACAACAGGAAATGGCTCAAAATGCAACGTGGACGTACCACATTTTCACAATGAAAAATTACCCTTTTTTTGCAAAGTGCCTAGCTGTAGTTTTTGAACTCTAGCTCTGCGGGCACTTAGGGAAACCTAGCAAACCTATACATTTTTGAAAACTAGACACCCAGGGGAATCCAGGATGGGGTGACTTGACTGCCTCCCACCAGGTTCTGTTACCCAGAATTCCTCGCAAACCTAAAAATTGTCAAAAAAACACATTTTCCCCACATTTCTGTGGTGGAAAGTTCTGTAATCTGCGTGGATCCACAAATTTCCACCCACCCCGCGTTCCCCAAAGTCTTACAAGAAAAATGGTACATCACTTGTGTGGGTTGGCCTAGTGCCTGTAACAGGAAACGGCGCAAAACGCAACGTGGTCACACCTCAATTTCGCAGTGAAAAATGACCCTTTTTTGGCAAAGTGCCTAGCTGTAGTTTTTGAACCCTAGCTCTGCCGGCACCTAGGGAAACCTAGCAAACCTATACATTTTTTAAAACTAGACACCCAGGGGAATCCAGGATGGGGTGACTTGACTGCCTCCCACCAGGTTCTGTTACCCAGAATCCCTCGCAAACCTAAAAAAGTGTCCAAAAAAACACATTTTCCCCACATTTCTGTGGTGGAAAGTTCTGGAATCTGCGTGGATCCACAATTTTCCACTCAACCCGTCTTCCCCAAAGTCTTATGAGAAAAATGGTACCTCACTTGTGTGGGTCGGCCTAGTGCCTGCGACAGGAAACGACGCAAAACGCAACGTGGTCACACTTCAATTTTGCAGTGAAAAATGACCCTTTTTTGGCAAAGTGCCTAGGTGTAGTTTTTGAACCCTAGCTCTGCCGGCACCTAGGGAAACCTAGCAAACCTATACATTTTTGAAAACTATACACCCAGGGGAATCCAGGATGGGGTGACTTGACTGCCTCCCACCAGGTTCTGTTACCCAGAATCCCTTGCAAACCTAAACAATTGTCAAAAATACCACATTTTCCCCACATTTCTGTGGTGGAAAGTTCTGCAATCTGTGTGGATCCACAAATTTCCACCCACCCCGCGTTCCCCAAAGTCTTCCGAGAAAAATGGTACCTCACTTGTGTGGGTCGGCCTAGTGCCCGCGACAGGAAACGACGCAAAACGCAACGTGGTCACACCTCAATTTCGCAGTGAAAAATGACCCTTTTTTTGCAAAGTACCTAGCTGTAGTTTTTGAACCCTACCTCTGCCGGCACCTAGGGAAACCTAGCAAACCTATACATTTTTGAAAGCTAGACACCCAGGGGAATCCAGGATGGGGTGACTTGACTGCCTCCCACCAGGTTCTGTTACCCAGAATCCCTTGCAAACCTAAACAATTGTCCAAAAAAACACATTTTCCCCACATTTCTGTGGTGGAAAGTTCTGGAATCTGCGTGGATCCACAAATTTCCACCCACCCCGTGTTCCCCAAAGTCTTATGAGAAAAATGGTACCTCACTTGTGTGGGTCGGCCTAGTGCCTGCGACAGGAAACGGCGCAAAACGCAACGTGGTCACACCTCAATTTCGCAGTGAAAAATGACCCTTTTTTTGCAAAGTGCCTAGCTGTAGTTTTTGAACCCTACCTCTGCCGGCACCTAGGGAAACCTAGCAAACCTATACATTTTTGAAAACTAGACACCGAGGGGAATCCAGGATGGGGTGACTTGATTGCCTCCCACCAGGTTCTGTTACCCAGAATCCCTTGCAAACCTAAAAAATTGTCAAAAAAAACACATTTTCCCCACATTTCTGTGGTGGAAAGTACTGGAATCTGCGTGGATACACAAATTTCCACCCACCCCGCGTTCCCCAAAGTCTTCCGAGAAAAATGGTACCTCACTTGTGTGGGTCGGCCTAGTGCCTGCGACAGGAAACGGCGCAAAACGCAACGTGGTCACACCTCAATTTCGCAGTGAAAAATGACCTTTTTTTGCAAAGTGCCTAGCTGTAGTTTTTGAACCCTACCTCTGCCGGCACCTAGGAAAACCTAGCAAACCTATATATTTTTGAAAACTAGACACCCAGGGGAATCCAGGATGGGGTGACTTGACTGCCTCCCACCAGGTTCTGTTACCCAGAATCCCTTGCAAACCTAAAGAATTGTCAAACAAAACACATTTTCCCCACTTTCTGTGGTGGAAAGCTCTGGAATCTACGTGGATCCACAAATTTCCGCCCACTCCGCGTTCCCCAAAGTCTTACGAGAAAAATGGTACCTCACTTGTGTGGGTCGGTCTAGTGCCTGCGACAGGAAACGGCGCAAAACGCAACTTGGTCACACCTCAATTTCACAGTGAAAAATGACCCTTTTTTGGCAAAGTGCCTAGCTGTAGTTTGTGAACCCTAGCTCTGCCGGCACCTAGGGAAACCTACCAAACACACACATTTCTGAAAAGTAGACACCCGGGGCTTCCAGGGAGGTATGGCTTGCGTGGATCCCCCAACGTTTCCTTACCCAGAATCCCCTGCAAACCTCAATTTTAGATGAAAAAATCACTTTTTCACACATTTTTGTGTGGGAAAGTGTGGCATCACTGGCCTCACACAAATTTCCTACCACCCAGCGTTCCCCCAGGTCTCCCGATAAAAATGGTGACTCACTTGTGTGGGAGGCCTAAGTACCCGCGACAGGCAAGGGCCCAAAACGTAGTGAGGCGACATCAAAATTGCCTATCTCAAAACCACCTGGTTTTGCAAGGGGGGTCACCTGGGTTTTTGGCCCCGTGCTCGGCGGCCATCTAGGGAAACCTACCAAACCCCACACATTTCTGAAAAGTAGACACCCGGGGGCTTCCAGGGAGGTATGGCTTGTGTGGATCCCCCAACGTTTCCTTACCCAGAATCCCCTGCAAACCTCAATTTTAGCTGAAAAAATCACTTTTTTCACACATTTTTGTGTGGGAAAGTGTGGCATCACTGGCCTCACACAAATTTCCCACCACCCAGCGTTCCCCCAGGTCTCCCGATAAAAATGGTGCCTCACTTGTGTGGGAGGCCCAAGTACCCGCGACAGGAAAGGGCCCAAAACGTAGTGAGGCGACATCAAAATTGCCTATCTCAAAACCACCTGGTTTTGCAAGGGGGGTCACCTGGGTTCTTGGCCACGTGCTCGGCGGCCATCTAGGGAAACCTACCAAACCCATACATTTCTGAAAAGTAGACACCCGGGGGCTTCCAGGGAGATATGGCTTGCGTGGATCCCCCAACGTTTCCTTACCCAGAATCCCCTGCAAACCTCAATTTTAGTTGAAAAAATCACTTTTTTCACACATTTTTGTGTGGGAAAGTGTGGCATCACTGGCCTCACACAAATTTCCTACCACCCAGCATTCCCCCAGGTCTCCCGATAAAAATGGTGCCTCACTTGTGTGGGAGGCCCAAGTACCTGCGACAGGCAAGGGCCCAAAACGTAGTGAGGCGACATCAAAATTGCCTATCTCAAAACCACCTGGTTTTGCAAGGGAGTCACCTGGGTTTATGGCCCCGTGCTCGGCGGCCATCTAGGGAAACCTACCAAACCCACACATTTCTGAAAAGTAGACACCCGGGGGCTTCCAGGGAGGTATGGCTTGCGTGGATCCCCCAACGTTTCCTTACCCAGAATCCCTGCAAACCTCAATTTTAGCTGAAAAAATCACTTTTTCACACATTTTTGTGTGGGAAAGTGTGGCATCACTGGCCTCACACAAATTTCCTACCACCCAGCATTCCCCCAGGTCTCCCGATAAAAATGGTGCCTCACTTGTGTGGGAGGCCCAAGTACCCGCGACAGGCAAGGGCCCAAAACGTAGTGAGGCGACATCAAAATTGCCTATCTCAAAACCACCTGGTTTTGCAAGGGGGTCACCTGGGTTTTGGCCCCGTGCTCGGCGGCCATCTAGGGAAACCTACCAAACCCACACATTTCTGAAAACTAGACACCCGGGGCTTCCAAGGAGGTATGGCTTGCGTGGATCCCCCAACGTTTCCTTACCCAGAATCCCTTGCAAACCTCAATTTTAGCTGAAAAAATCACTTTTTTCACACATTTTTGTGTGGGAAAGTGTGGCATCACCGGGCTCACACAAATTTCCTACCACCCAGCGTTCCCCCAGGTCTCCCGATAAAAATGGTGCCTCACTTGTGTGGGAGGCCTAAGTACCCGCGACAGGCAAAGGCCCAAACGTAGTGAGGCGACATCAAAATTGCCTATCTCAAAACCACCTGGTTTTGCAAGGGAGTCACCTAGGTTTTGCCCCCGTGCTCGGCGGCCATCTAGGGAAACCTACCAAACCCATGCATTTCTGAAAAGTAGACACCCGGGAGCTTCCAGGGAGGTATGGCTTGCGTGGATCCCCCAACGTTTCCTTACCCAGAATCCCCTGCAAACCTCAGTTTTAGCTGAAAAAATCACTTTTTTCACACATTTTTGTGTGGGAAAGTGTGGCATCACTGGCCTCACACAAATTTCCTACCACCCTGCGTTCCCCCAGGTCTCCTGATAAAAATGGTGCCTCCCTTGTGTGGGAGGCCCAAGTACCCGCGACAGGCAAGGGCCCAAAATGTAGTGAGGCGACATCAAAATTGCCTATCTCAAAACCACCTGGTTTTGCAAGGAAGTCACCTGGGTTTGTGGCCCGTGCTCAGCGGCCATCTAGGAAACCTACCAAACCCACACATTTCTGAAAAGTAGACACCCGGGGGCTTCCAGGGAGGTATGGCTTGCGTGGATCCCCCAACGTTTCCTTACCCAGAATCCCCTGCAAACCTCAATTTTAGCTGAAAAAATCACTTTTTTCACACATTTTTGTGTGGAAAGTGTGGCATCACTGGCCTCACACAAATTTCCTACCACCAGCGTTCCCCCAGGTCTGCCGATAAAAATGGTGCCTCACTTGTGTGGGAGGCCCAAGTACCCGCTGAAGGGCAAGGGCCCGAAACGTAGTGAGGGGACATCAAAATTGCCTATCTCAAAACCACCTGGTTTTGCAAGGGAGTCACCTGGGTTTTCCCCGTGCTCGGCGGCCATCTAGGGAAACCTACCAAACCCACACATTTCTGAAAACTAGACACCCGGGGCTTCTAGGAGGTATGGCTTGCGTGGATCCCCCAACGTTTCCTTACCCAGAATCCTTTGCAAACCTCAATTTTAGCTGAAAAAAATCACTTTTTCACACATTTTTGTGTGGGAAAGTGTGGCATCACCGGGCTCACACAAATTGCAAGGACAGAAAACGTTTTGCGGCAACATCAACATTGCCTATCAAAAAAATGTTTGGGCCCTTGCCTGTTGCGGTTACTTGGGCCTCCCACACGAGTGAGGCATCATTTTTATCGGGAGACCTGGGGGATCGCTGGGTGGTAGGAAATTTGTGTGAGCCCGGTGATGCCACACTTTCCCACACAAAAATGTCTGAAAAAGTGATTTTTTTCAGCTAAAATTGAGGTTTGCAGGGGATTCTGGGTAAGAAACGTTGGGGGATCCACGCAAGCCATACCTCCCTGGAAGCCCCCGGGTGTCTACTTTTCAGAAATGTGTGGGTTTGGTAGGTTTCCCTAGATGGCCGCCGAGCACGGGGCCAAAACCCAGGTGACCCCCTTGCAAAACCAGGTGGTTTTGAGATAGGCAATTTTGATGTCGCCTCACTACGTTTTGGGCCCTTGCCTGTCGCGGGTACTTGGGCCTCCCACACAAGTGAGGCACCATTTTATCGGGAGACCTGGGGGAACGCTGGGTGGTAAGAAATTTGTGTGAGCCCGGTGATGCCACACTTTCCCACACAAAAATGTGTGAAAAAGTGATTTTTCAGCAAAATGTCAGGTTTGCAGGGGATTCTGGGTAAGAAAACGTTGGGGGATCCACGCAAGCCATACCTCCTGGAATCCCCGGGTGTCTACTTTTCAGAAATGTGTGGGTTTGGTAGGTTTCCTAGGTGGCCGCCGAGCCCCAGGCCAAAACATCATGGGACCCCCTTGCAAAACCAGGTCGTTTTGTGAAAGGCCATTTTGAGGTCACCTCAATACGTTGTGGGCCCTTGCCTGTCAGCGGGTACTTGGGCCTCCCACCCGAGTGAGGCACCATTTTTATCGGGAGACCTGGGGGATGCTGGGTGGTAGGAAATTTGTGTCAGCCCGGTGATGCCACAACTTTACCACTCAAAAATGCGTGTAAAAGGGATTTTTCAGCAAAATGTCAGGTTTGCATGGGATTCTGGGTAAGAAAACGTTGGGGGATCCACGCAAGCCATACCTCCCTGGAATCCCCGGGTGTCTACTTTTCAGAAATGTGTGGGTTTGGTAGGTTTCCCTAGGTGGCCGCCGAGCCTCAGGCCAAAACGTCATGGGACCCCCTTGCAAAACCAGGTCGTTTTGTGAAAGGCCATTTTGAGGTCAGCCTCAATACGTTGTGGGCCCTTGCCTGTCGCGGGTACTTGGGCCTCCCACCCGAGTGAGGCACCATTTTCTCGGAAGACCTGGGGGACGCTGTGTGGTAGGAAATTTGTGTCAGCCCTGTGATGCCACAGCTTTACCACACAAAATGTGTGAAAAAGGGATTTTTTCAGCAAAATGTCAGGTTTGCAGTGGATTCTGGGTAAGAAAACGTTGGGGGATCCACGCAAGCCATACCTCCCTGGAATCCCGGGTGTCTACTTTTCAGAAATGTGGGTCTGGTAGGTTTCCTAGGTGGCCGCCTGAGCCTAAGGCCAAAACGTCATGGGACCCCCTTGCAAAACCAGGTCGTTTTGTGAAAGGCCATTTTGAGGTCGCCTCAATACGTTGTGGGCCCTTGCCTGTCGCGGGTACTTGGGCCTCCCACCCGAGTGAGGCACCATTTTTATCGGGAGACCTGGAGGACGCTGGGTGGTAGGAAATTTGTGTCAGCCCGATGATGCCACAACTTTACCACACAAAAATGTGTGAAAAAGTTTTTTTTTAGCAAAATGTCAGGTTTGCAGGGTATTCTGGGTAAGAAAACGTTGGGGGATCCACGCAAGCCATACCTCCCTGAATCCCCAGTGTCTACATTACAGAAATGTGTGGGTTTGGTAGGTTTCCCTAGGTGGCCGCGAGCCCGGGCCAAACACCCAGGTGACCCCCTTGCAAAACCAGGTCGTTTTGAGATAATGTGTTGTTTATTTCTGCAGCGTGAAAATTTTGGCACAATATTGCAAGGAAAATGTGACAGACATTTTGAGGTTTGCAGGACATTGTGGGTAACATAAGTTGTTGTGATCCACAAGAGAGATATCACCATGTACTCCCATGGGTGTTTCGTTTACGACAATATCTACAGTTGGTAGGTTATTCTTAGACGGAATGTACACCTTGGCAGACAGACTAAAAAGACAAAGATTACTGCACAGCCATCTATTCCTCAAGCACACACACATACTGGTTGGATTTGGCACGAGGGCAAGTGATGGTTCAGTATATACAATTTTATTAACAAGAGATTTCACAAAAATGAAATGCACTGTCAATAATTGAAAGGACAAAAACTGAACCAGTGACTCGCAGCTCGTGAGCTGTAAAGCCACGTCAAGGCCCCAACCGCTTTACAGGCCATTCACACACCTTTCATACATGATACACACACGACCATTCACACCACCAGCCACGAAACAAACACATTACAACATTCACAAAAGGGACAAAGGTACACCCTGCTTGAGAAAGACAAAAAAAATATTACTGCACAGCCATCTAATCCTCAAGCACACACACATAATGGTTGGATTTGGCACGAGGGTGAGTGATGGTTCAGTATATACAATTGTATTAACAAGTGATTTCACAAAAATGAAATGCACTGTTAATAATTGAAAGGACGAGAAACTGAACCATTGACTCACAGCTCGTGAGCTGTAAAGCCACGACAAGGCACCAACCTCTTTACAGGCCATTCATACACCTTTCATACGTGTGACACATACAAAACCATTCACACCACCAGCCACAGGCCCATCACATTACAACACTCACACCAGCAGACAGCGCCATTCAAGGGCCCATCACTTTCACACGCCCACATTCCTAACACAGCAACCACACAAGCTGATGGATTGCATGGAGTGTCGCTCGGCTAGCAGTGTATGTAGTGACCAGCAGCAAGTCACTACTCACACACCGCCAGCCGAGCGCCAGTCCACGCACACCGCCAGCCAAGTGCCACTCCACCCACACCGCCAGCCAAGCGCCACTCCACGCACACCGCCAGCCAAGCGCCACTCCACGCACACCGCCAGCCAAGCGCCACTCCACGCACACTGCCAGCCAAGAGCCACTCCACGCACACCGCCAGCCAAGCACCACTCCACGCACACCGCCAGCCAAGCACCAGCCTACACACACCACCATCACATTTAGGATTTTTTTATACAAAAAAGAAAACACAAACAAATTGCAAATAGATACAAATCTACTAACACAAAATCAGAAACTAAATACATTGCACTAATGCCAACCTTGAAACAGAACAACAATTCTTAAACATTACAGACCAGGCAGTTCACTTTACCACTCATGGTTGCTCCCAATAATTCTTTTGCTTGTGGTACGCTCTATAACAAGCAGGCACACACAGCCCAGGGTTAGAAGGACACTCAGGGCAGTACATACGAGTCTCCTTCCGCGTACCTCTTCGCCAACAGACTCTACATCTCCTAGTGGGAAAGTCTTTTGAGGGTGTAGGAGGAATGTGATCAGGAAAGTGGCAATCTTTCAATCGAGCCACATCCTCCACCACTCCAACTCTAGGAACACTTGCCTGTTCCACAACAACAAGGCTGCCTATGACAGACTGCTGAAACTGAACAAAAGTCAACTTTGACGCAGGAGGACACTCCTTGAACACAACAAAAGCATTGAAAGTTGCTAAATTGAAGAGATGGATGGCCAACTTCTTATACCAAATGTAAGCCTTACGAATAGCAGTGTAAGGTTCCAACCTCTGATCTACTCTATCAACACCACCCATGTGCTTATTGTAGTCTAAAATGCACACAGGTTTGCGCACTTCAGCAATCTGACCCCAAACAGCCACAGGTGAAGTACTCTCATCATGGATGGTAGTCAGCATGTACACATCCCTCCTGTCCACAAATTTCACAGCTAGTAGTTCATCACTACGCAAGGAACTGCACTGTCCCCTCTGAAGTTTTTGCAAACAAGCTCTTTTGGATAACCTTTACGGTTAGAGTGGATTGTGCCACAAGCAAAAGTGTCCACTTTGAACAATTCCTTAAACAATTGCACAGCAGTGTAGAAGTTATCAAGGTACAAATGGTGGCCTCTGTTAAACAGTCCTCTAGCAAGATCCCACACAATTTTCTCTGAAACTCCAAAAGTGGACGGACAACCAGGAGGGTCAATATGGGAATCCCTACCAGTGTACACACGCAAATTAAAAACATATCCTGTCCAACTCTCAGACAACATATACAGCTTAATTCCATAGCGTGCCCTCTTGCTAGGAATGTACTGCCTAAAAACCAAACGGCCCTTGAACAGGACCAAAGACTCATCAATAGATATTTCTTTCCCTGGAGTATAGATCTCTGAAAATCGATCTACAAAGTGATCAAGAACAGGCCGAATCTTAAAAAGACGGTCACATTCAGGGTGATCTCGTGGCAACGCCAAACCATTATCAACAAAATGCAGCATCCGAAGCAAAAGTAAATACCGATCACGAGTCATAACTGCAGGAAATATGGCTGTTGCCATCAAGGGACTGGTAGACCAATATGAACCCATGGACGGCTTCCTTATCAAACCCATCAAAAAAGTCAAACCCAAAACTTCTTCATCTCTTCCAGATTTGTGGGACTCCACCGGGTAGCTCTAGAATGGGGCCTAAGTCTGGCACTGTTGTCCCTCAAAAACTGTTCAGCATACAAATTAGTCTGCTCAACAATCTCACCCAAAAATACATCATCCATAAACAACTGAAAATACTGTATAGGCAAATAATGTTCACAATCCACTCTACACCCTGCATAACCACTAAAGGCAGGCAACACCGGCTGCACCATGTTTGGATCAACCCAGAGTCCAGCACTTCCAGTAGGAAGCCTAGCAGCCCCAGGCTGCAATCCAGATGCCTCTTGCACCATCGACACAGTAGTATCCTCCTCTAAAACAGGCACTTCATCTGCACTGAGAGTAGCTTCATCATCCGACGATTCCATGTGGAGAGAAAACTCACTGCCTGAATCTTCCCCTCCCTCCTCTCCCTCAGACGCACTGTCAGTCTCATAATCCTGCTCAGAGGAAGATTCAAGAAGCAAACCAACCACCTGCTGAGCAGTCATTCTACGGCTAGCCATAATGCTTACTAATAAAGGTTACTTGTCAAACAAGTCAACAACAACAAACCCTTTGTAAAAAATAATAATAAACAAAATGTAGCTTTATCACAAAGACCTATATACTCCAACACTATACCACTCACGTGACAGAAGCAGCTAGACTCACCACCACCTACTCTGCACAGACACAGTAAGGATCAACAATATCCCACTAAAAAGAAGAAAAAAAAATTACACATAAGACAATGCAAAACATCGCAAAGAATTTCATGCTCTGAACACTAACAAATATGCTGCCATTATGACACCACTTGCAAAAAATTCATTCATGCATGACAATAATACTCATTTGGAGTACACACAACAAAAATATTTTTCTTACCAAATAAATGCAATTACGCAAAACTGCAGAACAACCACTGCCGAAACCGCAAACAGGAATCAAAAGCTTTACACTAGAATAAAAAGGAGAAAAAAAACATTACAATCACATATGCAAATAATGCACCAGTCCACACACAATCCACCAGCCAAGCTAAGGGGTAGGTGGGCCAAAGATATAAATAAAATATTCACCCCCGTAAAGGGGAGCACCCCTTGCCCTTTTGGCCACTCCCCAACACAAAAATTTAAAAAAACCTGGTGTCTAGTGGCTTCTGTCCTCCTTGGGGGCAGATGGGCCTAAAACATACTGCTATTCTGCCACCCAAAGAGGGCAGAAATGGCCACAATCATCCTCCCATAAAGGGAGCGACCCTTGCCCAAGGGGCCGCTCCCCAACATAAAAACCCTGGTGGCCTAGTGGACCTACAAAAACAAATCAGCCGATCTGCCCCTCAGGATGGCAGAAACGGCCAAATTAATGCTCCCCAAAGGGAGCAACCCTTGCCCAAGGGGCCACTCCCCAAAAACAAATCCCTGGTGGTCTAGTGGGCCAAATATAAAAAAATGGCGACATCTGCCCCCCCATGGGGAGCAGACAGCCACAAACAATGCCCCCAAGGGGAGCGACCCTTGCCCAAGGGGCCACTCCCCACAAAAAATCCCTGGTGGCCTAGTGGCCATACAAACAAAATCAGCCGATCTGCCCACCCAGGGGGCAGAAACGGCCAAATTAATGCTCCCCAAAGGGAGCGACCCTTGCCCAAGGTTCCACTCCCCTCAAACAAATCCCTGGTGGTCTAGTGGGCCCAATTTTTAAAAAAAACATGGCGATCTGCCCTCCTAGGGGGCAGACACAGCCACAAATATTGCCCCCAAAGGAGAGTGACCCTTGCCCAAGGGGTCACTCTCCACAAATAAATGCCTGGTGGACTAGTGGGAAGATACCTTTATCTTCCGCACACGATCTCTCACTACTCAACTCTACTCTCAACTCTATTCACAACTGGACGTTAGCTCACCAACTCATTCTGAATCCCGCCAAAACTGAATTCCTCCTCCTCTCTACCTCTCTCTCACCTCCTCCTGTTCAATCTTGGTTGGATCAGCTGAACCTACTCAACAACAAACCCATCATTGTCGACAGCGCTAAATCCCTAGGTGTCATTCTTGACAAAAGACTCAAGCTAATCTCCCACATCAACTCTATTGCTAAGAACGCACGTTACCAGTTGCGCCTTCTATGGGGGATCCGTCGGTTCTTCCCGGAGAAAGACTTAAAAACCTTGGTACAATCTCTGGTTCTCTCAAGGCTTGATTATTGCAATTCTCTTCTGACGGGCCTACCCAAATCCGACCTCTCCCCTCTCAAATCCATCCTCCATTCAGCAGCTCGCTTCATTTCAGGGTCTAAACGAGGCGACCACGTCACTCCCTATCCTGTCCTCTCTTCGATGGCTTCCGATCGAGGCAAGATCTATTTACAAAACTGCCTGCATCACACACAAAGCCTTACACACGTCCTCCCCTCGTTACCTGGCGAATAAATTGAAATTGTCCGGTGGCTCTCGCCCTTCTTGCAATGCAGAAAAGCTTCTGCTTGAGCCCCCCCGTCTTCAAAAGGGAAAGATCGATGGCGCAATCCTTCTCAGGCAATGCGGTGAGAATCTGGAACTCGCTTCCCCCATTGCTCCGTGCCACCTCCTCTACCCGGATCTTCAAAGCTGACCTCAAATCTCTTCTCTTCCAAAGACACTTTCAGAACTAATACTTTCACTCTCAGCCCCCTCTAGGAAATTCGCTCTTCATTGTAAATTTGTACTTTTCCTGTACATTCCTCACCCTTGCGTGCTGTGTTGGATTTGTGTACCCTTCATTTTAAGTCTCCTGTTTAATTCACGCCCTCTCTACTCCCTCAAGGAAGTTCTTCCACTATAGGAAATTCTGTACTCCATGCCTATAGAAGTGCCTTCCCAGTGTGTTCTGAGTGACTGCCACTTATTGCAGTATTATACCTCTATTTGTATTTTGTATCTCATGTATCATGCACACCTGTCACTTTTTCCTCTTGTAACGCATACCTTTTTGTATCTTGTATGTTTTGTTATTTGTACAATTGTCACTTTTTCCTCATGTAATGTAACGCTTGCTTTTATATTATGCTTACACTATTGTGAAGCGCTCTGACACCTTCGGGTAAAGCCTGCGCTATATAAAAAAAACTGCCCCCCCAGGGGGCAGAGCACCAAAAACATATGGCCCCCAAAGGGGAGCGACCCTTGCCCAAGGGGCCGCTCCCAAAACAGTATTTTCATTTGATTTAAAAAAAAAAAAATTCCCTGGTGTCTAGGGGCATTCCTGCTGCACGATCGCATGATCGTGCAGCAGGAATGCACAAAGAGGCATCGGGGAAAGGAAAACCCTTTCCTTTCCTCGAGGCCTCTTTTGTTTCAAACCCCCTCCCCGGAGCCAAAACTCACCTTATTCCCGACGTGCTGGAAGCAAATGGCTTCCAGCGCGTCGAGGAACAAGGAAACCCCCAATGACGTCAGCGCGCCTCGCGCTGACGTCATTGGGGAGGCGGGGAGGCAGGGAAGCCCTTCCCCCAAAAAACAATGATCGGATCCCCACGGGGGAGCGCCAGCGCTTCCCCGTGGGTGGATCTATGACCGAGCTGGACTCGTCATGAGCACACGACCACTGTGTGCCATGACGAGTCCAGCTCGTCCATCAGCATCGAAGGGGTTAACCTTTGCTTTTTCAGTGAAAATATATATATTCTCGGCCATCTTCAATTTAGCTCATCGAAGCACTACAAAAAAAATGTGAAGTGTGCAGTCCCTAACACATCTCCCTCAGAGCTACTACCAAGGGCGGCTCCACCGGCCGGCCAAACAGACATGCTCAGTTAGGTTTCTCCAGACCAGCTGTATTCCATAGCCTGGTGGAGAAATGGCACAGACTCTCTGTGCCTGAGTGAGCATTAAACCAGCCAGCTCAGGCCAATCCCCGCGCTGCTCTAATGCAGCGTGAGAGCAGTGCGGGGATTAGATGGGGAGCAGGGCCGGACTGGCCGTAGTGGGCACCGGGCGTTTCCCCGGTGGGCCGCCAGGGTAGGGGCCGGTTTTAGGCCCCTGGGGGCCCCTGTAACAAAATCGGCCGAAACCAGCCCTAACAAACAGCTCGGCTGCACTCCCCTCCTCCCCCCAGGGAGCCGGCCGTGCAGTTTGCCAGAGCCGATTTCGGTTCTCAGTCCAGCCCTGATGGGGAGTCTCTGATGGTGTCCCAGGGACTGCTGGGAGGAGGAAGCAGAGGAGCACTGAGGCGCAAGGCGGCCGGCAGCATCAGGTACATTTTTTTAAATTATTTATTCCCCCCCCTACGCTACTGCCTCGCCGCCCCACCACTTGTTATTGCCAGCAGCCGCGACTGCTAATACATTGAAACCACTCCTCCAAAACATTTTTTTTTTTCTGTCTTCCAAGTACAGACAGAAAAAAACACATGGAGTTTTGGGCGTGGTCTCAATTTATTAGATTCTGCGAGACAGCAGCTAAGTTAAGGACGCACAGGTCCATTTTTAGTAGGGGTTTGATGGGCTAAATTGAAGCCGGATGAAGGGGTAATGCATGAGACAGTGTGAGGCTCATTCTCATTCATGAATTCCCTAAGAATGTTCATACAACACCTGATGCCATGAAACGATGCTCCCAGTTAATATTCCACAGACTGACGCACACTAGAAGAGAGGGTGGTATAATCCCCAGGACCACACGAAGTATCAAATATCGGAGCCAACTCTTTGACTCAAACACCAGTGCGCTAATTAATGAAGAGGAGGCAGCCCCCCCCCTCCTCCTCACCCTCGGCCCACTCGCCCCTCCCTCCTTCCTCGCCTTTGGAAGACGGCCCTAGACAGTCATCAGGTTTTCCGTGCCTGCTTCCCGGTAACAATGACAGCTCCGAGGCTGGGCTCATTGTGGATGCAACTGGAGTGATTGAGTGCGGCCTCTGCGGCCGGAATACAGAAAGAGTCCGGTGAACGCAGTCTGGCTGGAAAGAAGTTCGTTGTAAATGCTTTGTGTTTATTTTACACTGGGCCTGTAGGTTTCAGTAAATTGATGTACGGGAAAAGGGCGTTTAAACTAAAAAAAAAAAGTGACATTTCAGGAGGCATGGGGCAGGTTTTTTTTCTGCTTGCAACCATTGTCCGTCTATACACGACGATCAACCACGGAGTCTCAGAGGCCTGTCAACAATGATACGCCTTTTTGCTGCCCTGAAGAAAAGCTCGAAGCAGCGCAACTAACATAAAACCAACAGAAACCCCGCGCTGCAGCCGGCTCATGCTCTATTTTTAAGCACGCACTTTTTCCCAACTAGCCAGGCCCTCCCCTCCTCTCCTCTGTATTCCTGGCGACGACTTTTTTTTTTCCTCTTTTAAAAAAAGGCCACGGAGCCCTGTGTGAGGATTGGGATTTATTTTTGGACCAGCGGGGATCTGATAGCCTTGTTGGGGCCGTTATAACATTTCCACCGCTCCCACACGCAGAGAGCCTGCCGGAGAAAGGGTGTCCTGACTGGGAAGGGAAGGCGGGCTCCCCCGGAACCAGGCGCACCATGCCATGATGCTGCACTATGAGAAGGAACAATTCAAAATCCCTTTTGGTCACTTGAAGCCGCTGGAAACTTAAGTAATGCAGACCTGGAACCAGTAGAGAAGAACTCAACAAAAAAACTAAAAAAATAAATAAACTAATAAGAGCTGTCTTACTAGAAGAGTAACATATTTCAGCAAATCTTAGGTAAATCAACAGGACTTTTTTCCACTGAGGAAGTATTTTTTTTTAACTTTCACTTGCTCACGCTTTTGGCACTGAGGCAACTTGCGGGAATTAAAGATTTTCGACAGGAAGGAAAAGTTGTGAATCAGTCATCTGCTTTTACCCAATGTATTTTTGTGTATCAGCAAGGGCTCATTTTTGCACCAACTTATAAGCTGTGATTTTTTTCCTGAAACTTCTGCATTACACCTGTGTAGAGGAGGTTGGACATTTGGAGGCACGCAGGTCAGCACTGAACAAGTGTTTTTTCTTGTACCAAAAGTTTTTTTCTTAATTGAAATTCTGCAGTGGCTTAAAATTCCTTGGAAAAACTCCTAAGCAAAAACGACGAAAGGAACAACTTGGCAATACGCGTGCACCTGGAATTTGATGGTAGGATGAGTGGAGGGCGCTTCGATTTCGATGATGGCGGGGCCTACTGCGGCGGCTGGGAAGGGGGCAAAGCTCATGGCCATGGGATCTGCACGGGCCCGAAGGGCCAAGGGGAGTACTCTGGTTCCTGGAACTACGGATTCGAGGTGGTGGGGATCTACACCTGGCCGAGCGGCAACACCTTCGAAGGCTATTGGGCTCAGGGAAAACGACACGGCTTGGGGATCGAAACCAAAGGGCGTTGGGTTTACAAGGGAGAGTGGACCCATGGCTTCAAGGGACGGTATGGAACAAGGCAGAGTCTAAGCAGTGGTGCAAAATATGAGGGGACCTGGAATAATGGGCTGCAAGATGGATATGGCACCGAGACGTACGCGGATGGAGGTAAGGACCAATAGGTTGGATAATGAAGGACAGCATGTGATTTTATTTGTTGTTTTTTCTGACACAAATTGAATAGGCCTTTAAATGATTTTAGTGAACCAGAGCCCAGTACAAGGATGCTTGGTACCCCAGGCCAACTGTCACTTGTTTCTACAAGTATAGGCACGTCGATTGAGGCTTTAAACCATAAGAAGGCAATGTGTAGTGTAGTGTAAATGTCAGTCCTCGCAGCAAGGATATAGTCTGCCTCCGAAGGAAGCCTAATGGAATACTCAGGAAATGCCAACTGCCCACTTAAGGGTGTTGTGAGAATAAGATTTTTCTCTACTCACTTTTTTGTAGCCTTACCAGCAACTCAAGCTCCTGTTGAGAAACAGACCAAATAAGGAGAAGGACTCAGATTTCTAGTGGACTGCCAGAGGAGAAACTAAACCTTTTCAAGGATATTGTTCAAGACATTTTATTCATTTGTTGTCTGCTAGGTGTGAAGTTATAAGGGAGGATGGTGAACATTCTAGTGCAAAGCATGGGGGGCACGGGTCATTTCTGCAGTCTTATTCTTAAATGCATGCGCTTCCTCTAAATTCTGCAAGCAGGAGAGAGTTTTACAATACAGCTCGAGAGACCAGATTCAAGGAGCTATTTTCTTTATTCAATGAAGCCTATGAATGTAGAACATTAGTTTTTCTTTAAATATGAATATCGAAAACAATAATGCATCTGATTAAAGCAAAAATACTTTTAAATTTTAGAATAACTTAGTATTTACATATTCTGGTACAAATTGAGGAGTTTGACACTCTTCAGCTGCACATTGTAAGGTTGACAAATGCATTGGTAAGGCTGTAACTCCCCTTAAAATAAAATCAGCGCCCATTAAGCGATTGGAAGTGCTGACGAACCGAAATCACTTGGGGTGTATTACACTTGGAAAATGAGGGGTGTCGCCTTACCCTCAGCAATGTGTGTGTCAGCTGCAGCAGAGAATAAATACTCGCTGCTTAAAGTAACCCTTGCATTCCAGTCACTGCTCTTTCCACGTACCTTGTCTCCACCAAAAGACAGATTTGTATATGAACTTTACAGATTTATACTGCTTAGAAGTATGTAGTGCTTGAAACAAAGGAAAAAATCGCAAAAGAATGGTGGGTCACAAGAAAGATTTCTGCTTAAGTTGCCTGATCCGTTCTATTTTGCACTTGCCATAAAAAGGGCCCTGGGACGGACACGTGGTACAGATCTTATTCCCAGTTTTGTCTTATATTGCACCTGTCTGGCCATACGTCTTCGACGTGCAACTTAGACGTACAGCTCGGCGCTGGTGGGGGCTTAACTGCCCACGGTGCTACTGGCAGGGTCGGACTGGCCTATACCCCAGTCAGGCAGTGGCCAACCCGCTGGTTTGACAGGTCAGCGTGTTGGCTGGTTTTCTGGCTGTTTGTGGGCCGGATTTATAGGCTGCTGATTCAGTTTTACAGTTGATTTCCCTGATATTAAAACAAACCTTGCCTGCAGCAAGCTTAGATCCATGCAGTCATACTTGCATACCTTGTAAAACACTTATACAGCGTGACTTTACAAGTTCAAAACTTCCCGAATTTGCAAACATGTCCACTTTTTTAGCTTTCCATTTCACTAACTGGTACCACTATTATTATGGTGCCCAGGCCTATTTTTTGTCCCAGAGTGACGCTGGATGTTAGGAGTAAATGGGTAGTGGGTTAATTATATAGCAATTGAAACAGTGATCTGCAGTGGCGTAGCTACACCTTTTGGCGCCCGTGGTGGTCCCTGCGTTTGCCGCCCCGCGATGGCTGTAGGTATGAGCGGTGGGGTGCTGGCGATCCCTGCGTTTGCCTCCCCGAGATGGCCGGAGGTAAGAACTGGGTGGGCGCCGTCCCTAAAACTCGTACCTGCCCACCCCTCCTTGCTACGCCGCTGGTGATCTGCAAAAATGTCACACACACAATATCGACTTGTGGTATATCATCAAGGTACGTAGATGTGGAGTTAGTGATAGTAAATCTATACTTCCCGATACAAATTTAGCTCCATAATATAATGGTAGTAGATATTGTGGAAAAAAGTATTTTTTTCAGGTCGATATTCTTAACTGGATATTGTGAGATATAACCCTATAAATCAATGGTTTTACTTCCTCCATTAGAGAGAGGGAAGGCACAGCTGCTGTAGCGGCTTGTCTTGCAACCTGGTATCTAGCCATGTAGTAAACATAGGCAAGTGACAGGTGGAATTAAAATCTGTGCTGTGGTAGAACTAAAACCTGAAAAAAATCCTGCATGGGCGTGGCTTTGGTGATGACGGCGGGATGAGGTTTCTGCCGTCAAAATGTGTAAAGGCACTGGCGCTTTTCTCATCGCACCTCGTGCGATATAAACCAGACCTCAACATTTGTCCTGGAAATAAATCAGTCCACCACGTTTTTTGTAAAGGGCATCCCACCAGCTGAGGCACGACTATAATGCTTACGGCTCACCCATTACAGTAGAGGTAAATTACTGAATGGGTGGAATGTTGGCAGAGTCGCACTATGATAAAGTCGGGCCCATATCAAGTCTATATAAGCAGTCCTAGAGTCTATACTCGGGACTATATTCCAATGGCAGAAGTACGCTATGCAAATTTCAATGTCAATATATAACATAACAAATAAAAACAGCAAAAGGCTTGATTAGGAAACCCGTAATTTGTAAGCACAGCGTGAGCACCAGGGGTGGAGACAAATCATACTCTGAATGATGTCAGCCAGCTTTAGTTGGAATGCAGACTCAAACCTGTCTCCAGCACACGCCCTCCAGGGCACTGGGACCCCTTTCTTTTCAAATGAAGGAGATGTTCTCATGGTGGCCCTGATTGCTGTGTAGGGAGGCACATGGAACAATGTTTGAGGCCAATTGGAGATATTCAAGCAAATTGGCATTTTCAGAGAACACTTGTCACCATACATCTGTCAACTGGATGGAAAGTCATCAATGCACCCCGAAGACAAAGAAAGCCCCATTTTAAATCCATATATGAGGCTCCCCTGGCCAATGCCTAGTACATACGCAGACATACGCTATGCAATTAAAAGGAGAAGATATGATGAGTGGGGTACTTGCCAAAGTTTCAGCCACTCAGACTACATTCCAGTCCTTCATTTTATTTTTTTGCCCACAGATCTGCACCAATATGCAAATCACTATTGATTCTACTCCAGTTGGTGCAGTCCATCCCAAATTGCCAGGCCATGTTCACTTTGAAAGGCAACACAAGCAACCACAGTCCAGACTCAGCCCTACAGAAATGCATGAGGTGCAGCATGGATCATATGACAAAGTGAGCACAAGACCCATGCCTGCACATGCCTGTCGTACTTAGTACATCACATTGAAACACCAAAAAGATGATAGATGGAATGCTTGCAGAAGTCTCAGCCTATGGCAGTTACTCAAGCCACATTCCAGTTCTTCATTGTTTCCCTACTGCAACACATCCAAAAGAGAACAACTGCATACAAATCAATCTTGGTGCTGCTTCCGTCAGAACAGCCAATCCCAAATTATCATTTCACGCTTCCACTTGACAGGTACACAAGCAAACCCAGATCGGTGAAGCAGCTTGGATCGTCACACTTTGTGTCACATTAAAATTACAAGAAGTGATGGGCAGACTGCTTGCAGAAGTCTCACACACTGGCAATTGCTCCGCCTGCATTCCAGTCCATTGTTTTTTGCCCACTGTGCACTCCAGACGAGGACTAAGCATATGCAAATCTGTGTTGACTCTCCTCCAATAGGTACCAATCAAAAGTACTTCCAAAGAAGCAGCCCAGTTTAAACTTGCAGGTCTGATGCCCTCTCAATGGAACTCAAAATATTTCAAACATGTTTCAGCATTATTATGCTTCTTCAGTGCAGCTGGGGTCCTTTGGAGAAATGAGCACTGGCCCCACATCTGGACATACATGTCACACTTAGGGCATCATAATCAAACTAAAAAAGATGTGGGTGGATTGCTTGCAAACATTTGAGCTGCTGCCAATACCTAGACTTCAAATTCTAGTCCATCATTTTTCCCACTGACCAATTCAGACCAGGAGCAGTCACATGGAAATCAGTATTGGTTCTGTTCCAATAGGATAAATCGCCCTCCTCTACCCCCCCCCCCATGGAAATGCCAATGCCATAATACAACATCACATTAAGAAAAATAAAGACAGTAAAAGAAATGCTCCACAGACCTTTGAACTCTGAATGTTGTCAACCTCCCTATAGCTGGAATAGCAGACTGAAAGCTCCCTAGCACGGCCACTCCAAGGAGCAGTGGCCTCAGTCATTTGAAAGGGATGAAGTGGCTACAAGGTGACCCTGGCTGTTAGTCCATTATGCTGTGTAGGGAAGCACTCAGAAGAGTGTTTGGGTTCAAATAGGATATTTTGAGGCAAATTGGCATTTCTAGAAAGCATCTTCTATCAGATGCCTGTAAACCAAGTTATACATAACTGTGAGGTAACTTCATGTCCATCATTCCACTTTCACCTATACATTCTGGGGTATATGGAAGAGTTACATTTTTTCCTTTAGAAGTATGTGGCCTACAGGTTCCACAATGCAAAGTACTAGTGCCGAACAATACCGGGTTGTCTGAATCCGTGTCACTTGGTATTGTTTCACTTGACATGATTCCCATAGCCAGCCGTGATTGGAGAGGCTTTGGCGTAACTGCCAGAGCTGCAGACTTTGCAACTGGGGAACCAGGTTCGAGTTTCGGCTACAGCTCAACGTCCTGTGATTCTAGGCAAATCACTTAATCCTCCCTGGCCTAAAAACGAAAACAAAATGAATGTGACCTTGTATAATGTAACTGGTGCTCATCTAAGGTGCTCCAATACCTTGGGGTCAAGTTCACCTGATATAAAACTGCAAAGAATGGATTAAGTGTTTGGGAGTACAAGGTGATTTCTCACTAATCATGATGAGTCATGACACATACAGAACTTTTTACTACTCTATTCTAATTGGTCTGGTGATATGTGACAGGTTTCAGAAGACATTCCGTTGCTGGAGCAAAGAGCACTGTCTACGGTTTCATTGTGTCTTTAGATTTTAATGTACCAAACAACTCACACAATTTCCTAAAAAATCCGCCAAGGACAAGTGTGCCATATTTGTCAATCTTTCCAGAGAGGCTCTGTGCTTGAAATGGGGAAATAGATGTGTAGGTGCTCTGTACCAGTTCTGAGAAGTGCCACTACTCTCCAATTAAAAGTATTACGTTTTTCTTGAGAAGTGCAGGTACTCTCCCTCTCAAAATAAATAAGTGCAGGTACTCAGTACCGGCCCATTTAAAGCACTGGATAGGCTGAGAATGAAAAAGGATGGACTCTGAGCTGCCTACCTTTAGAAGAGGGCTTGTTGCTGACCAATAGCCAGCATGAAGAGCTTGAGTCTAGTCCCACCGGTGTAGCACTTTTCATTGGTACAAAATACACACCTTAGACTCCCCGAAGTGCCTGTTGATGGTTGCTATGAGTTTTACAATGGGAAACATCCTTACTTTACTGCAGTGGCCCTTCAAAACTTTTGCACAAAGACTATTCAAACTTATATACGGCATGCAGCCCATATCCTTGCAGCAGTATGCAGGAACATGATTCAGCCATACATCCGAGCCCCTAGCCTGAAGGACAAAGGCCAGTTTGATGGAGGATGACAAATTGGCAATACATTTCCTTATGCATAACCTCTCTACGGGGCATATTTACATGCCCCTATCGCCACCACAACATCACTTTCAGTGATTTTGGGATGGCGATAGTGGCCTCGCCTTATGTACAAGGCAGCTTTAAACCACTTAACGTGGCTTAACGCTGCCTTGTAAATAAGGCCTCCTTTCATGCTGTATTTAGCATGAAAGGGGAGGGCAATGGGTGTTGCGGTGTGTGTTCCACCGCAACACCCATTGATTTTGACTCTGCCTCCTATTTACAATGGCAATGTAAATAGGAGGCAGCGCCAAAATTTAAGACCAGGGAAAACCTGGTCTTAAACAGGTGAAACGAGGAGAAATGCTTTATTTCTCCTCGTTTTTGCTGTTTCCATGTGTGCTTCCTTGTGCAGCACAGATAGAACCAGCAAATTGCCTATGATTGTTTATGTGCAGGAAGGTCCCCCTTCCTGCACCTGAACAATCATTTAAAAAAAATTCTGTTTTGCAACTTCTATGTGTGCTGCATTAAGCAGCACACATAGAAGTTACAAAACGGCATTTAAAGATTGTTTATGTGCAGGAAGGGAAACCTTCCTGCATATAAACAATCTTCCCCTCAACGCAGGGTTACACCATATTCTAGTAAATGTGGTGCAGCCCTGCATTTCTAAAGTGACGAAGCGTGCCGTTAGCCTTCTTGGCTTAACGACACGCTTCGCCACTTTATTGTAAATATGTCCCTAAGTTGGAGCACCCGATGGGCTCCATGAACAACTTAAGGCCAGGGCCACTGGAATTATGCAGCAGAGGAGGGCCAAATTGTGCGGCAGTGTTGAGTAAATTATGCAACAAGAAATTACTCAGCGTAATGCGGCTCATTTTGCTATAGTATTACTTCACTATTTTTTTTACTTTTACACTGTTTGGGTATTGGTTGCACCTCTTTAATATTATAGCAATAGGCAACAGAAGGTGACCAGTCAACCTTTGCACAGGGCTTTCCACTGCATGGCAACACATGTCCCTGCATTTTTAGTAATAGTAATTCTTGAACCATATGAGCAGAAACATACATTTTTCTTGTTAAAATCTTCAGATTATGAAGCAGATGATGTATTATGTGGCAAAGCTATAATTATGCTAAAGACGCAGTGGCCGCACAATCGCAAAACTCCAGAGTCCCTGCTTAAGTCCCAGTCGCGGCCGGCATGAATCCTGGGTGGGGGGGGCAGGGGGGGGGGGGTTAATTTAATAAAATTTAATACATTTTAAAAACTTACCTTCGCCTCCGGTCCCGGATTCCCGCGTCGCGTCTCCTGCTCTCTGCTCACAGGAAGCAGGCAGCCTCCCTCTCTTCCCCTAAGCCAATCACAACACTGCAATGGCAGCGTTGTGATTGGCTAGGACGCCGTCCTTACAGGCGTCTACGGGGAGGCCATTTTCTTCATGCAGGCTGCGCAGCAGCCTACATGAAGAAAACGGAAAGTGCTATGACTGGTTTGGTCGGCCCTGGGGCCGACCAAACAGTCAGCGCCCATAACATTGGGCTAGCCACTCCTCCACAACCCGCCCACCCACCCGCCCCCAACTAGGTATACCCTTCTTCTGCTTTCTCGCAGTGCGAGAAGCAGAAACGTAAAATGGTATTTATACCATTTTACGTTTCTGCTTCTCGCACTGCGAGAGCAGTGGGGCGACGCTCCGATGCCCACGTGGAGGAGCCGCCCCTGTTAAGTCCACTTTCAGCTACAGAAGTAGAAAATATCAGGACACCGAGTTTTCTTAGCCATTGCAATAAAAATGCCTGCAAGAACCGTAGTTCTTATTTCATCGGTTAAAGAAACGAATCACGACTTCCAAACTGAAAATAGTAGTGTTTTTTTATGACCTTGAAGTTATTCTCTCTGAATTAAGTCACTTCTGTTATTCAGGGTCTTCCTAAATCGTTCACTACATTGTATGAAGCAAATGGAATGTCAATCAACAGGTCATTGTTGTAGCTCTGTGATACTAAATTAACTACACTGGCTCCCTGCGCTTGTCTCTCTGTTCTGCCCTTAGTTTAAGTGTGCATGTGATGAGATAAGCGTTCTATACACAGTCTCACTGGAACTATGCGGCAGCGAAGGACCAAATTATGTGGCAGGATTTACTAAATGATGGGTTACAAAAATGCACATTATATAAAATAACGAGGCACATTCTGTTTTAGTAATATATTGCAATTTGTAAAACACATTGACATGCACTACTACTGTCTGGGTGAAGGTTTCGCCTCATTAATACCATTTTAACACCGGAAAACAGCCATCATCACCTGCTAACCAGTTAACCTTTGCAAAAGGTCTATCACTATGTGAGACGTCACACAGTGACTTCACTTTTTACAGCTTTTGATCCATTTGAGCTGGAAGCAATATTTCACACAATAACACACACTCTATTTGTAGATGAACATTATACAGTGGTAAGTAGGATATTGTGCCAGTGTCTGATTAATGGGTCATCATTTCCAATGTGGGGTGTTTACCTATAAGCTTAAGATGAGAGTGAATGGGGTAGATGTGTTCCATACCTCTGCTGGGGCCTTTATATGATTGTAATACTAATATGAGACTGATGTAAAAAGTAACTGACGCTACCAATCAGCGGCCAGTCCTCATTCTAGATAGGGGTCTTCAAAGTTGGGGGCAGGCCCCACTAGGGGGCTTCAAGCGTCCCAGGAAGGGCGCCAGGCTCTGGCCAAAAGAAGCATTGTGCTGATAACAGTAATCCTCTCTGTAATGGGCCACCACTAACATATTTTGCCATTTATATCCTAGCTGGGAGAAGCTGTCAAAAGGGAAGGAACGCCAAATATTCTTCAAAACCCCCACCCCAATTTCTGATAATCACACTGTGGATACTTTTACACGTCAGTAAGGCCTGCCTGACCAGAATAGTATGTTTGGCAATCATGTATTTGATTCCATTTTAAAACGATAACAGAACTTACCTGCAATGTTTATTGAGTCTAGACATATTTAAACATTGTCAGTTTAATAGAATATTTGTTAAACAATTTTGAGGGTGGGCCCAATGATTTTTTTTCACTGGGGGGGGGGGGGGGCAGCATTAAAAAGTTTGAAGACCACTGTTCTAGAGAGTGTTCTCTTTTGATACTAACTACCAACTTTGAAAACTTTGCACAATTTGCAAAGTTTGCTGAGCTACCCGTTTTGCTGTTAAAAAAAACAGGATTGTGAATGAACTTTCCCAAAAAAATGTAGGGTGGAGAATTTTCCTGCAAAAATATATTTTTTTCTTTCTATTCTCCTGTGCACCTGCTCTAAGCAAACGGTTTTCCCTTCTATTGTTTTAATGCTTTATGAACTTCGTTAATTTCAAGAAGATTGCTAAATTGAATAAAAGTTGTTTAGGAAAAATCTTTGCAACTTCACACACCGAATTCGCGGAATGGACCAGTGAGTTTGATAAGGGGTAACTGAAGACTGTGATCGTAGCACATGGGCATCACTGTCACATTTCAGCAGATAACTTGGCGAAAAGCACATGAGGATCAAACTCCAGACATTTAGGGGCCGATTCCGATTCGTGTCGGTAATTTCTCCGACCGAGCCGGCCTCGGAGAGATTTCCGACCGAATCGGACTCCGTGCAGTCCGACCGAACGAGTCCGATGCATTCGTATGCCACCGGACACGAGTCGGTCGGACTCCCATTGAACTCAATGGGAGCCGGTCGTACAACGCGTACGCGGGCTCCCATTGCCTCAATGGGTGCGAGGCAGACAAGGGCGCCCCTACAGCGAGTACGCCGCGGGCGCTTCGCGGCGTACACGCACAGGTAGGGGGGACCCATGGGTCCCCCTGTGTGCGCCTCGCACGGGTACGCAGTACAGGGGTCCGACACGGACCCCCAAGTACAGCTCCGACAGCGAGTTCGAGTCGGACGGCGCGAGTCGGTCGGAGCGGTCGAGGTGCGCATCGTACTTACCCGGCCGGAAAACGTCTCCATTGCGCGGTGCGAATCGGGTCCGAGCGAGTCGGTCGGAGCGGTACGATCCGGGAACCAGTCGGTCGGAGCGGTCGGGTCGCCCGGACGAGTCGGTCGGCGATCACGCATCGTACTCGCTCGCCCGGACGCGCGTACGACTCGGTCGGAAAATAGGGCTCCGGATCGGATCCGGTAAAACCGAATCCGATTCGGAGCACTACCGGCCGAGATCGGAATCGGCCCTTAATATCCTTCAGCTTTCCAACCGCATGTCTTTAAAATCGGCACACACTAAATGGCCCTTTTACCCCTGGGTGATTTACCAAGCAATTTCGGTTCAATTTAGGAAAGGAGAACTGAATTTTGGAACATTTGTTTAATTGGAGAAATATTTTTTCATTCAACACGAGCATTAGCTTATGTGGAACTAAATATAATTTCAGGTCTGTGTGGCGTGATAAATTCCAGTTATGCTTGAAGGCTACTCATACATTAGCCACAGTTCTGCTTTTGATGGTTCAGCCACAACAACAACCCATATTTGACATTTGGAAAACAAGCCTGTTCATTTGAATTTAGGTGTGTTGAGCCATGTTATAATTAACAACTTTGCAGCCACAATAAACAAAAGTGACCCCTCCTTCCACATCTGGAATCCAAGACTTAATTACTAATGTAGACTCTAGTTTCATATATGAGAAAAGACAAGATAGGACCTGGCAGGCTGTTGGCAAACATGCACAGAATAACATGGCCTCGACCATGTAAGTAATAAAGCAATCATGGAGCAGCTTCAATAACCTTAGATATAAAGTACACCTTTCTGTGAGTAGTGATGTATTACTCCTGCTTGGGGCGTGACATACTTCTGAATCTTTAGGTCTGATACACAAAGTATCTTCTCTGAGCAGTTGGCTTGATTTACACATTATTTCCTGCAGGTTTTTTCTTCTGGTTTAGTTGTAAATGTCGCCTGAATATCCAAGGCTAATTCTCAAAGCATCAACTGTGAGTAGTTGTGTATTACTCAAGGCTACACATAATGTTTCCAAAGTGATGCATGCTTCCACAAGGGTAAAAGCTTTGTGAATCATTGTTTTTGCTTTTAGTAATAATGCCTGACCCCTGCAAAACATATTAAGAAGTCACATTCAAGAGTGGAGTAAAACACAACAACCCACAGAAAATTATTTGTGAATCGAGCCTAGAAATTCAGTTGTAAATCACAATACAGGAGAAAAAAACACTTACAGAAAAAAATAACTAGACCCTTTGGATCCAATAACCAAAGAATTTGCTTAAACTTACTTTTGGAATCTTCCCTACTAACTCCTGAACACTAGAAGTATTATAAGAGTAAATCAGAGCTATTCACAGCAAAATCATTGTGAAACCACCCCATTGTGTCTTACTCCAGGCTCATGTGTGAATGTTCATAAATTTTCAGAAGCAAGACATGCACATTTAAGAAAAAAAATGAATGGGCCCACGAGAAAGCATATTTTAGTCCTTAACACTCGTGAGTAAATCACACCTCAGCCTGGGATAAGACATAGGGGCATATTAGCAAGGCGATTATCGCCACTTTAGCGGGACTTTTTCCCGCTAAAGCGGCGATAATATTATCGCCTTATCAACAAGCTGTCGCTAACTGCTGTTAGCGACAGCTTGTAGGCGATAGCGACCGAGTTGGGTGCCGCTTTGCATGCCAGCGATATTTATCGCTAATGGCATGCAAAGTAGGCGTTCCCCACCTAACAGCGACTGGAAACAGTCGCTGAGGTCGCTAACGCCTATCAGCGAGGCAGGGGCGGTGATTAGCGAACCAGCGCTAAACACGTTTAGCTCTGGTTTGCTAACACCTGGTCCCACCCTGACTTAGCCATGTAATCCAATGAGAGGTGGATTACATGGCTAAGTCCCCCTCGCACTATCAGCAAGCAGAACTGGGGAACAGTGTGAATATCGCCTGTTTTCAGGCGATATTCACACTGTTCTCAAGGTTTCTATCGCTTTGGAGATTAGCATTGCTGATTGCACGCTAACTCCGCGATAGAAACCGGCGATGCCTGGCGATAATTATCCAAGCGCTAATTGCGCTTTGCGATAATTATCGCCAGGCATTGCTAATATGCCCCATAGTTACTTAAGACAATACTTTGCCAATCAGACCTTCTAATTTAGGAGTAATTCACACCTAAGACATGCATAAGACATTTAAGGCCTGATTACGAGTTAGTAGTTTTTTCCAGCCATTGTGTGCAACCACCTGCATATGCAGAGGTCGGAATTAGGAGTTGAGTGTTATTTAAATCATCCAATAATGATCAGATGCGTTAAATACCTCAGCCTTCGTTAAATTTTCGGCAGGTCAAGCCTGCCAAAATTTAACAGGTGAAAACCATATGGCATTTTCGGTATCATGCGGATTTTGGTGCATAAAACACCAACATCTGCATGTTATTCCACAGAAACTCGTAATAGGTGCTACTTATTGCACCCCTTAAATAACGAACCCTGTGTTATCGCTATTTACCTGGTGCGATAAATAGCACGCTTATAGAAAAAGCTGTGTAAATCGGCCCAAAAGTAGTTTGGGACACAATTACACAAACCTGTATAAATATGAGGCGACATTTTATAGCGTTTATCGTACTAAAAATAGGGATACTCTTTTCTCTCTTACACACGAACATGCCAATTATCATTTTAATTACATCTTGCTTTCCATATTCGAAATATTTTCATCCTCTAACTTCCTATTCTCGATGTTAATCCCTGTAAACACTCTCCACTTCCATGTATATCTCTCATTCAAATTCAAACCTCACACATATTCAAAAAATAAAACAAAGAACACTGATATGACAGGCTTCCTGTGCTACCTATGTCTCAAAGGAAAAAAGTAGCCCATGAGCAATGACATTTAATTTTCATATATATAATCATGTTAATAATGATGTGGATGCTGGGGGCGTGGCCAAGATGGCAGCGAGAGCGGTCGCACTGAATTAAGCTCCGCTTCGAGCCCGCCGCATATATCCTGAAAACACAGTGCCTGCACGTAGCAACTCCCTTCTTCCGACACCGGAGACTCCCCAAGGCCGTTCCCTGTGCACATCGAAGCGGCCGTTCGGTGAAAGAAACGAGAGAGCTGCGCGTCGACCGGAGACACGTTGTTCCGCTGGCACCCGGGCACTACGCTGACCTGCCTTCCCCCAGTGGTGACACCAACCCTTCTCGGACCTGCCCTTGACCCATCGGGGACTCGGAGGCCATTGTTGTAGACTGGACTGCGGCTGGGAGCCGCCGGGCAGAGAGCAGAGAGCAGCCGCCCTGCTGGTGTGCGGAGCCGTGAGGCCTGCGTCACTCCAGCCGGGCACACGGAGGAAGCCCCGTCGCTGTGGGCCGCGACCGCAGAGGTACCGGGGCATCTGAGTTGACGCGCCGGGACAGGCGCGGGTTGTGGACCCGGACTCATCGGCCCCTTCGTTTGCAGAGCCTGCTGCACTGACCTGGATGCGCGAGACCCACGCCGCCCGTGACCGCCCGTGGGGCAGAGCGGCCGTAGGGGCGGCGCTTAAGTGAGGAGCGAGGGCATACAAACACATTGCCGCGACCCCTCACTGAGCCCCTACTCTGCGCTGACTGTCTGTGCTGACTGCCTGTCGACCACCAGTGGGCAGTAACCCTGGGCAGGCGCCTGGGACCCCGTCGTAGGGGTGAGGAGCGGTGACACCAAATAGTGGATGAGGAGCTGCATTCCCCCTTGTGGAGGAGATGGTGGATTCGACTCCGTCCTCCCGGCCCCGCTCCTCACTGATCAACGCAGAGTGACCAGACCTAACCTTCGGCACGTAGTGGAGGTAAGCATGCATTATTCCACTACCGGGCCCTGTGTCTGCGACGGTTTGGCAGCTCAATGCCAGCCGGGAATTGAAGAGACATTGAGACCCTCCCTGTGGTGACGAGGGCGGTGGCGCGGAGAGCTTGACTCAGCCCCACTCCTCGCTTGATTGCCAGCACGATCTGGCCTGACCTCTGGTCCATAATAGAGGCATATAGACATTGCTTTTGCTCCACCCACGCTGCCAGCGTAGACTCCCTGACTTTCGCCTTCACGGAATTGTTGGTGATGTCGAGAGGACCCTCACCTGGCCCTTGTTGATGGTAGCAGGGCACTGGATTAAATGTTCCCCATTTCATAGGGTGGTGCAGCTCCGGGTTTCTTATAGTCGCTCCCTGGAGGTGAGTTTCTACGACCGGCCCGCCTAACCAGAAGAGTATTCCTAACCCGGCCTCCCCCGACATTTCCTTTATCTTCATTGTGAAAGGCAGAAGCGAGACCTTGCTGCGCGGACTTGCATAAGAACCTGGACTCTTGCGCTGACCCCCTGGCTGCAGCCGGCCCCCTGCACCTGGACCCATACCGGAGGCACAATGGGTAAACCCAGAGCAGAGAAACCCCAGGCACAGCCGCCGGAAGTGGAACCGATGCCCTCGCGTGAGAAGACCGCAGAACAATTGGAATCCTCTACCTCAATAGACCAACACGATCACTCGCACAGATTCGACGAGTTGCTGGCGGCGATCCTAGATATAAAACCACCCTCGGCACGAAGATCGACTCCCTGAGCATTGAAATGGGCTACCTCCGGGAAGATCACAAGAAATTGAAGGGCAGGGTGGAGGAGTCCGAATCTACTCTGGCGACACTACGCCCCACAGTGACTGCGGCGACCACCCAATTGCAGTCCCTCCAACAGGAGGTGGAATACCTGAGAGAGCGCGTGGAAGACCAGGAGGGGTGCTCACGCCGAAACAACATACGCATCGTGGGTCTCCCTGAACGAGCGGAGGGCCTCAACATGGAACTTTACCTGGAAGAATGGTTCTCGCAAGACACCCTGCAAGGCAAGATCTCAAAATTCTTCTCTATAGAACGCGCACACAGGGTTCCAGGGGGCCCTCCGCGTCCCAGCTCTCTCCCTAGACCGGTGGTGGCGAGATTGTTTAATTACCGAGACAGGGAACACATACTGCAGGTCACTCGGGCTCGGGGTCCATGGCAGGTTGATAACTCGACGGTCCACATTTATCCGGACTACACCCTGCTGGTGCAACGCCGTCGTTCTTCCTATTTGGAGGTTAAGAAGTACCTGAGAGACAACAGCATCCAGTACTCTCTCCAGTACCCGGCGTGCCTTCGCCATAAGGAGAGCACAGTGTTCTGCAACACATCCGAAGAGGCGAGGGCATGGATAGAACAGCAGGGCCTGGCACACGGACCACCACCGCCACCAACAGACCCCAGCCAGACCTGGAAATTGGTCGCACCTTGTAGAGGCCGCGGCGCAAAGCGGTTTCGCCGACCAACGAAAGCCCAGTTGGCGCAGGAACGGGCTCAGGCCATCAAGACGGTGGAACACATAGGCAGTCTTACATCCTCCCAAAGACAAGACTCGGACACTGATGAAACAATGGATCGAACATTACCTCTCACGGCCTCTCAGCAGGAGGCGCTGTCGGGGGCGGACCGGCCCTCACCCCACAGACTGCGGACGCCATGGGATGAACATCCTGGACATTATTGAGACTCTCTCTGTTTAGACTTTCCACCATATTCACCTACGTAAGCTACCAGGTCGAGCCACGTGAGGCGGCGCATCGATGCTACGCCCCCTTCAGCGAGTGATATAAGTAGCTGATACAGCACCATTATTATTTCTAATTGGATTGTGTTCATTTTCTTATACGTTTGAACTGCATTTTAGTGCGAACGGCCAATTGCCCGTTGGCAAGCCAGCCTGGGGTGGGATGTTGGGGTATTCTATTCTATTTTGTGTTTGAAATGTCGATCTCTTCTACTGTTGTGACGATGCAGAAAACGTGGACCACCACTGCATTTTCTACTCTTTTATCTGCGTCGTGTGCGGGGGCGGGGTGTGGGCGATGGGGGTCACTGTGTGCCGGCGGTTTTCCTCACTGTTGATTAATGATGACGGAGGATTATAAATTGTTGACCTGGAACATGAGGGGCTTGGCGGGCTGCGCTAAGCGACACAAGGTGTACCAGTACCTGAGAAGTCATAAGGTTACGTTTGCATTATTACAGGAGACGCACCTTATCACACAAACACTTGCGTCGCTCGGTAAGCGCTGGAGAGGCACGATTTTGGGTACGACGTACTAGGGGTATGCTAGGGGTGCGCTGATATGGGTGGCTCTGGGGACCCCACTACAGTTCACACGTTCACAGGTGGACACGCAGGGCCAATATGTTGTCATGGAGGGCCAATTGAATGGATCACCACTGGCGCTAGTATCCCTATACGCCCCAAACTCGGGGCAATCCTTATTTCTACAGACACTTACGCAGTCCCTGCTCGTGGATCCCACGGTCCCTATATATTGGGGGGGAGACTTTAACGGAGTGTGTGACCTGGACCTGGACCGCTCCCGCCCCCCTCTTCTGGGGGCACAATCCATCAAGCTGGCAAGAATGGGTCTCTAACATGCAAGTCCATGATGCATGGCATAGCAAACATCCTTTGACACGCACGTACTCGCACTCCTCAGCGCTACACGCACTGTATACTAGGATAGACATTATATACTGCTCGGATGGTGCGCTACACAATGTCTTACAGGCAGACTATTTGCCACGCACACTATCCGACCATAACCCGCTAGCGGTACGTCTGTCCTGGGGTGCGAAATGACCTGCAATATCGACTTGGCGATTGCCATGTGCTGCGCTGGCTGACTCATCATACTGGGCCACTCTCTCAACTTCCATCGACTCATATTTCTCGACAAACACCGGTACTGCTTCGTCCGTAGGTACGGAATGGGAGGCTTTTAAGGCGGTCCTTCGTGGACACCCAATTAAAACCACGTATGGGGCTTGTAAGTCACTGACGGATGCACTTCAGACCCACGAGACGGAGGTACGGAGATGTGAGCAACTCATCCCTAATGACCCTCAGGTGGGCCCATCCCTGGCCCAAGCCCTCCTGGCTTACAAAAGTGCAATGTACGACCTCTGTGCGCTGGATTACAATACATACCTAGCGCGGCGCCATAAAGAGGGAGACAAAGCAGGCAAGCTGATTGCATGGCTACTGAAGTCTGACACCTCTCAACCCCCCATTACTGCCATACGCGTGCCCAACGGAACTCTTGTGAATACACAGGAGGCGATTAATCGGTCCTTCCTAGACTACTATACAACACTGTACGTGGATCCCGCCCTCCAAGACCCTGCCCTCACGCAAGATTTTCTTGCTGGTCTACAATTTCCGCAAATTATCCCAGCGCATTACGACGCCCTAGAAGGCCCCGTCACGGTGGCTGAGATAACGAAGACAATCGGGCAATTAGCAACCGGAAAGACACTGGGAACAGATGGCTGGCTGTCTGAATTCTATGCCATGTACTCTAAACAGCTAACGCTAACGATTGGCGGACATGTATGCCGAAGCCTTCGAGAAAGGTACACTCCCGCCCACTCTGAGGGAGGCGACACTGGTGGTCCTACCAAAACCAGGTCGGGACCCTCTTTTAATGGCCTCGTATCGACCCCAATCAATGCTGCACGTAGATTATAAGATTCTCGGCAAGTTATTAGCGAACCGATTGATCGCGTCAATCCCTTTGCTGGTCCATGAAGACCAGAATGGTTTTATACCCGGGAGAAATACTGGATTGAACCTGCGACGTTTATTTACATTGCTGGAGTGGGTGAGAGGAGAAGAGGCAGAAATACCCTGGGTAGCATCCCTAGATATCGAAAAGGCGTTCGATACTTTGAGTTGGGATTGCCTGTTGTCGGTGTTATCGGGATTTGGTATCGGCCCAAATTTTTTGAGATGGATTCGGTTGCTATATCGTAGACCACAGGCCAGAGTAAAGACAGGCCGAGTTTTTTCATCACTTTTTACGATAGCACGGGGAACGCGTCAGGGTTGCCCTCTGTCGCCGATACTTTTTGCCTTGGCTATGGAGCCACTGGCGTGTAGGCTACGACAGCGGGTAGTAGAATGGGGCTTTCACGCAGATCGCCAATGGCATATAGTGTCGCTATACGCGGACAACGCCTTGATTTATTTCCGTGGCCGAACCGAGATACTCCAGCAGATAATGGGCCTGTTGAACGATCACGCGCTGGTCTCGGGATTGCGAGTTCATTGGTCTAAGTCGGTGGTGTTCCCAATGGTACCTATGTCATCGGCCCAGAGACAGGCCGCACCACAAACAGCGCTGGAATGGGCGTTTGATACCTTTAAATATCTGGGGGTACAGGTCTACCACTCGGGGGTGGATACCATAGACGGTAACCTGGGGCGTGCTATCACCGGAGCTCGATCCACTCTCCCATTCTGGTTGGGCCTGCCCTTATCTCCTATGGGACGGGTGGCGATCTCCAAGATGCTGGTCCTTCCGCGCCTCCTATATTTCTTTACTACACTCCCCTACTGCCTGCCACGGAAATTTTTTAAAGATCTGGAATCTCTTTTGATCTCCCTTATTTGGGGACACTCTAGGGATAGGGTAGCTTTACATAAACTGTATCTACCATTGTCAGAGGGCGGTCTGGGCGCTCCGAACTATGAGCATTACTACGCTGCAGCACAGTTGATATGGCCAATGAGATGGCTAAGTAAGAGTAATCTCACTGAATTGATAACGGAGGCCATTTCCTGGGATCGCCTGACAATATTGGAATGGTTGTCGGGAACTACTACACCGACCCAGAAACACCATGGAAACATGTCAATGATGGCAGCTAGACGCTGTTGGTCCAGATATGTGCTTCCTAAAGGCCGGACTACCCCATATGCCTCAAGCCTGCCACTGGAGGTACTTCCAGGCACATTCACTTGCCACGGACGCTCAGAGTTTGGCTCTTGGAGGGAGAGGGGTTGGACACGTGGGGAGACATGTACGCAGACTCACAATTGCAAACGTTCGATGAACTAGTGGACGCGTATGACATTCCACGGGGTTCCTTTCTCCTACATGCCCTGCTCACACACCACTTTTTACGAACATAGGGTAATGACAGAGTAGAACCGCACACATCACATCTCTTGCAGACACTGTTGACACATGGAAGGGGCAGACATGCAGTCACGGCCATATACATTTCCTTTAGGCTAGACGATACACCCGCGTTCGCGGCTTTGCATGAGTACTGGGAAACTGAGTTGACAAATGCTATATCGGACAAACACTGGGTGCAATGCCTTGGTCATCCAAAAACGGTCTCAACCAATGCTAGGCTGCAATACACCCAATTTAACTACCTGCACCACACATACCTCACTCCCTACAGACTAGCAAGCATGTACCCAACATCTATTGACAGGTGCCCCAGATGCAACGACCCGGGGGCCACATTCACACATATGGTATGGACCTGCACAAGCATACACAGGTACTGGAGCACAATAGCCACTGTACTTACAGAAGCAGCCGGAACCCAGGTTTTGGAACAACCCATTCATTTCCTACTAGGTGCTACAAAGCGATCCGCATCGTGTAAAGCTCTGAATAAGTTCTTAGACCTAGCTCTGGGCCTAGCCAAACGCAAAATAGCCTTGACATGGTAGGCCCAGACGGGCCCCAGCGTGCACTCATGGCTGCTGGATCTCCGGAGGTCGCTGGTATCAGAAAACACGAACCAGTTATTACAGACCTCACGGGCGCCAGTGCCCCCGTGACGGCCTCTTACCCAGTCCAGTGGAGGGACTATTTGTCGCTGATTGAGATCAAGCTGGCCGAGATGGACCCCCCTCATAGGCGATGTCCTTTTCCTTTCCCTCTCTCCCCCCCGTTGCCCCCTCCATTGACGCACCCATGCTGTACTGGGTGGTGCACTGCACGCGACTATCCATGTATGCGATACCCACTGTAGCGTTGCACTGATGGGTGCGCACTATTCTGCACTCATATGTAGAGATCGACTTATAGTTTTGTTCTTTATATATTATTCTATGATTGATGCCTGCATGTGGATTCATGACGGAATTGCTTTGAGTTTCACAGAAGGACCATTGGATGTGCAGAACTTTTGTATATAAGTTGTAGGAAAAAGAGCACTCAAATAAGCACATGTATGATGTTGTAGAGAGCGCAATGGGCCTTCCTTATCGGTAGCAGGAACTCCCTGGGCATCCCGCCCAAGCCATTCAAATTACTGTTATTGTATTATCACTATTGCAATGTGTTGTAATACTGAAGCTGACAATATTTTGTTGTGGAAAATCAATAAAGATTATTTAAAGAAAAAAAAAAATAATGATGTGGATGCTGCGGAGCTTTTAAGGGTTTTGTTTGGATTCCTGAAAAAAGTCAGTTCTATATATCTCTAATACCTTGTCAGCATTATGCCTTAATATTATGGTTCTCGTTTTTTTTATACTATTGTCATCATACCATTGAGTTTCCACCTCACCCATGAACAAAGTGCCTGCAATAGAATATTTATACAATCCATGTTGAACCAGTAAATCGTACCTCTCTGCACACAATGGTCTTATTACAACTATACGTGGTATTTATCGTACATAGTAAATAACGTTACCACAGGGTACGTTATTTATAGAGTGCGATAAATACCACCTATTACGTATTGTTGAGGAATGACATTCAGACTTTGGTGTTTCCGTATGATACAGAAAATACCGTATGGCTTTCCCCTGCCGAAATTTAACAAAGGTTGAGTTATTTAATGCGTCCAATAATTATTGGATGCGGTAAATACCTAACAACTCATAATTCCAACCCGTGCATAAGAAGGGGTTTACGCATGGGTCGGAATTAACCACACAGCTCGTAATCAGTCCCAATATGTCTTCGATTTAGGTCGACATCTCATATTTGAGATAAACACGCAAAGTAACTGTCTCCTTTTCATAAACAAGGTAAGTACACATAGCTGCTGACCTACCCTTTAGTTGGTGATATTTTATTAGACTGTTGTGTCAAACCTGCGCACTTTGTTCCAGAGGTGATGCCCTGGATGGGTGCATAGGGGCGTTTTTCAGCATAAAACAATAATTTCATGTTTGATGTGGATTTCAAATCATTTCTCTTGATTCTTTGTCCTCGAATTTTAGTTCAGTGTGACAGGCAAATGGATTATCTGCCAAGCATTGTTTTGCAGAATCTAGGATGCTTATGTTTGTGCAATTTTGTTGAGCAAATAACACAATCGTTAGGATAAGAAAATTGCAATTAATTGCATCTGGCTCGAGCATCACTGTTGGATGAATGCACACCTTGTACCTAAAGTTAACAAGCATTGGCATAGCCAATAGGTCTCGCTTTTGGGACCTTATAAGTATTTAGTTATGCAGCACAATATCCTTGGTGCAACAACATCAACTGTTGCATGGCTAAACACTTATAAAGGTCCCAAAGGCGAGACCTATTGGCTATGCCAATGCTCGTTTTAAAATGGTTACTTACAACAGGTTGCTCAAAAATATCTATGTGGAAGAGATGGCGATAGGCAGAGCCACTTTCCTGTGATTTATGCACCACAGTTAAGATTGTTTGCTTAAACTTATCTAGTTACTTTTGGTCTAAAGTCTGGAAAAGAGAAGCAAGCTGAAACAGGCGCACCAGAGAGTGGACACAGCTTTCATATCGGGGTCGAAGATTAGCAGTTTTTGAAACCGGCAGTGAATAAACTACTTACAGACCGAGAACGAAGCAATAACAAGAATGTAAGCCACTTGAAAACCGACTTGCCTCTTAGTTTACAATCAACATTGTCATCAGGGTGGGAGTAGGAATGTTTCTGAGTGCATACTTGAAAATGCTCACTTTTAATAAGCACTTCTCAATTTCAGAGATATGCTCTGACCTACTACGGTGAAATGCTTCAGCGTGTTAAAGAAATACATTTTCTTTTTAGAGATACCTTATGATTATAAATTGGTGCTGCATGATTTACATGCCGAATATTTTCAAGGCTTGGCTCGTGCATAGGCTCTTCGGTCCAGAGCCAAACCTTGGCTCGGCTCGCCCTGTTAACATATTGGCATATCCACCTCAAGCAAAGACGTGGATTTTCCGTTTTTGATAGGCACCAGAGCCTGAGAGAACACAAAATGTTTCGCGTGGCAGCAGCCTGGGTCCACAAAGCTCTCTTCAGAAGCGGTTGATGACTTGTCCCTATGATCTAACTGAAGGATCCACGGTTTACGCACACGCAGCATTGTGCACACTGAGTGAGCAGGTGACAGACATTTTATAAAGTGACGTGTACAGGGTGCCAAGTCTAGAACTGCCCGATTAATAGAACGCTAGCTCCTAACGGACATTTATCCATTGCCTATTGACTGCCACCCGAGGCCTGTCGGCTCTGAGGCTGGCTCCGATGGCACCCTGAGCCCAAACACAGGACTCGTGTCCTGATCATGCCTCTGCACGCTGCCGTCTCAAACGTTGACTTCTTGGTCCTACGTCACTATAGAGGCCCTTATCGGGTCTTTCAATGCCTCTCCCACTCTAAGCTCCAAGCGATTTATTATTCATCACCACATGAGGTAAACCTGAAAACTGTTCAAAACAAAATGGGGGGCAGGTCCTGCTTTGGCGTCCGCATTTGAAAAGATGGCCCTGTCCCCAAACAAGGAACATGGTTTCATTTCATTCAAATCACTGGACCAGCGGGAGGCATTGACTCCTCCTCAAGAGAAGGCGCACAGCTTGACATCTGATTGGGAGCCAAGGAGCCACCTTTGTAGAGGGGAGGGAGGGGGGCTGTGGAAACAATCCATGGGTGTGTCTGGGATTAACAAGTGCCGGCCGATGTAAACACGTTACTAATTAAATGCACAGGTGGACAGCCACTCGGTGAAGACCCTATGGTCACAAACAAGGCTCCATTTGCATTTAGTTCTTTTGTTTTTATTGGAAAACGCAGTTACAGAAATTATGCCCAGCGCAGAAATTGAAAAAAAAATGTTTTTGTATATTTTAGCGCTTAAAACCGTTAATGAGGCGCTGTAGACTGACTGCTGTAAACAGACGACGGTAAAGCCATATGTGCAGAAAAGCACTGCCAACTTTAACAAGCACTGGCCCGGGCACCGTCACAAGACGCTCGTGAAGGAATCCTCAGCCGGCGCAGGCTGTACAGCCAAGACGGCGAGCTGGCAGCGAAGGAATAAACACAAGCATTTGAAGGCACGAGCGGGGAGGAGGGGGGGGGGCGACGCGAGTGGTGCGCGCGCGTGCGCCACAGCGAGCGATCTGTTTCCAATTATCGCGCCCGCGTGTGGGCACGATAATTGGAAACACATGTCTGCCGCGCGCGTAACCGCAGGAAAAAGGCCATGACGCACGAGCGTCTGGTCAGCTTTTGAAACTCCCTAACATAAAGTCTTGCCAGAACAGCGCTTGCGCGCTACTCGAGGCTCGACCTAAAAGGGAGGAAAGCAGCAAATAGGAACAAGACAACCAAGACTGACGTGAAAGACAACCAATCATGAGAAAGGAGTGGCTCTATGAAGTATGGTATATATTGCTATCTCAAAACAGGCAGCTGGAGCTGTCCATTTAGAGACTGGCAAAAATCAACCATGCTGTTGTTAATTTAGCATTTCATGCCTTGGTGCTGAATAAAGCTTGTGAGACTTGGACTCTGAACTTTCGCAGGGACGGGTAAAGCCAAGTGGGCAGATGTTATCTTGTTTTTCGCCCTGTACAGTGGCCTGCAGGCTTTTTGGCTAGGTACGCACTTTATAAATACTACATACATACATACATCCATGAGAGACCTGGACATTAATACTCACTTGCTTTCAGTGTGATCTTTGGCAAATCACTGTGTCTCCGTATACCAGTTCCTTTCTTTGCCTAAAAAGTAGGGTGTTTGGAAGTAGCTTATGTGCCACTATTAAGCCTTGTATAAAGAACAGCTCACTTAAGTGCAGTTTGGGCTGCGGATTATGGTGCACTGAGTCGCGCCGGGGCTTGTGGAACTGTGGGCTGTATCCAGTATTCCACAGCGGTGGGGAGGAAGGGACACGGATTCTGGGTCTCTGCACCGGATTGGCAACTCAAAGGATGAATATAAGAGGTGGGCCTTTCTCTCTAGGCTGGTGGTAAATGATAGGTCTTACTAGGAATTTTATTGGGGTCTCGGGACGTGTGCGGGCCTACGGTCCCAGCAGCGGAGGTGGGTGCTCAGTGAAGGGGGCTTTGAGGGTCTGTTGGGCTGTGTGGTACCACAGACTGATCTAACGATTTCTTAAGGTGGGTGGGCACTGACACAGACAAATACAACCCACTACTAAGTAAGGAGGCCTGGCGCTGACCCCCACAAGGTCACCGGGGCTGTGTCAAGTGCAGCGCTTCAGCGTCCTCCCCTTGTCCTCTGCGCCACTAGGCCGCGCTTTCCAAGCCGCTTCCTGTGCATGGGATGAGAGGGCACACTGAAGTCCCCCGGGCCGGCTTGGGTTTTTGCAGTGTCTCTTTATCCCGTTCCTGATTTAATGATTGCATCGCAGCCTGCTGTCGGCTCAGCGGCAGCTCTGACGTCAGCCAGGGTGTCCGCGAGGAGGGCCTGGCAGGGGTCAGCGCGGGTATCATAATACTGGCTCCCCGGCCCTGGGCCCATTAGTGTAGCCGGATGGAAAGAAGATTATTAGAGGGAGGCTGGGGGCGGGGCGTCGAACGAGAGGGGCGGGGTCTAAACACGACGATCGCTAGATACTGCACACTTACTAAAAGAGCGGAGCGAATGTCTGAGACGAGAGGGTGCAATGCACGAGGAGAGAGATGCAGAGAAAGTGAGAGACACATCACCACGAGAGCAGTGCAGCGGCGAGGATGAGGCGAGAGGGAGGAATGAGGGTCACGCATTGCACACATCATGACTGTCTCTACAGGCAAGAGAGATGCAGTCAGCCAAAATGAAACACCACCGTGAAAGAGGGCAGTGGCAGTACAGGCCTGCGGAGAGGACCAGAGAAGGAAGCAAGGGCACGAGGCAGGCAAAAGGAGACAGGCAGAGTGTGGTAGAGGCGCAGGCATGGATAATCGCAGGCATGCCATACCCAGAGAGACAGATGGGGTGAGGCACAAAATCAGTCCAGTGAGTTGTGTTGGGTAAAATAACATGAAGGTGAGAAATATGCCGAGGAGAAGGGTTGAGATGGCGGGGCATGGGAGGCGGGGTTGAACAGAAGAGAGACAAAAGACAGCGAGACAGGTAGGGAAAGATCTACAAGTGAAGGACAGCGGGGCAGGCAGTGTGGAAAAATAGCCACAGAAGCAGTGTGTCGGGGAGACAGGAAAAGGAGGGCGGTCAGTGGAGAGAGGAAGAGCAGTGACAATAACAATGAGGAAGGCGGGAGAGTCAGGGGTCAGAAGCACGAAGAGAACAAAGGTAGAAGCAATGTGATGTTCCATATAAAAAAAACAAGCATTTAAAAAGAAAATATAATGCAATTAAATCAAACATTGGCACAACCACTCGGTTTGCCGTCTGCCAACAACCTTTCGGCTTTGTCAAGGTTTGTTTTTTCCTCATTTTTTTGCTAAACTTTATTGTTGGGGAAGCTGCCGAGCCTTCAAAAGAAAAGAAAACCAGCATGATTCAAATCTCCGAATGGGAGAAAGAAGGCGAGGCCGGCACAGGGACAAAAATGGCGGCCGCGCGGTTAAAAAAAAAATAAACAGTGGTGCGCGCGCACCACAGAGGAGCGGAGGGGGAGGAGGGAGCGCGGCAGCCTGCTCAGCTGACCAGACGCTCGTGCATCATGGCCTTTTGCCGGCATGTGTTTACAATTATCGCGCCCGCGTCTGAGCACGATAATTGGAAACACATGTTTGCGCGCGTACCCATCCCAAAAGGCCAGCCACGACGCACGAGCGTTTTTGGGACTGCTTTTCAAACTCGCTTACTAAAAGTCTTCGCCTCTAAGCAGCGCTTGCGCGCTACTCGAGGCTCGACCTAAAAAGCATGCTTGGTCATATAATATTTCTACAGCATGCATTGCAATACCAGTGTTTCTGTTCTAAGTTTTACAGCTCAAACCACATAAATAGCTCTGCTCTGTATGTGTCTGTGCTACACTGCCTTTAGTACAAAGTTGTGAACCAAACCATGGTTTCCCATTGAATTATTGGTGCCTGTGTTTCTGTTCGAAACAGTACAAAGGCACCATTAATTTTCTGCTTTCATTTAAGTGCCTTACTGGAAAATCTAAACATTCTTGTCGTACTAGTTTACTAGCTAAAGCTTCATCACAAACAAGGTTTATTAATATCAAATGCAATATTCAAAAATATATATTTTCGGTGTTAAAAATTATTTGTGGGTGAAGGTAAAACTTTGGCCCCGAAGGGGTGCGAATTTGGAAAGTTTGCATCAGTGAAGCTGGTCGAAGTTTTCTGATTTCATCTGACTTCACTTATGCGAAGTTTCCTCTCTGTCCTCAAGCCATGGGATATCCATACCTTCATGAAGACGTTAGCAACAAGCATTGGCAAAGCCAATAGGTTTCACCTATGCGAAATCTATTGGCTTGGGACTAATGACCTTGCCTTTCCACCGACCTTTTCATTGCGGGGACACCGTCGGTTGAAAGGCAGGTAAAGGGCCACAATAAGGGCCCCAAGGCGAATAAACCCATGTGGATTGTGGCCGGGGCACATGTTGTGCCCCCTATGCCTGCACTGTCGGGGCGCGCACTGTTTGTCATGCATGACATGGTGCATGGAAACAGTGCGCCCGACTTGCTGGAGGTACAACAGTGCGGCCGGCATTGGCTTCAGATTCTCTCCTAGAGCCGAAGCATGCCACCGCCGTGGCTGCACCGCCAGACCACCGCTAGCCCCGCAGTGATGTCGTAATGCGGCTGTCGGGATGCCACCAGCTGGGCAGCGTGTTCCCGACCGCCACCACGACTGGCTGGCCATCCTCCCGCCAAACTCATAATCAACCCCTTAATCTCCTCATGCCTGTAAAAGTTAATGTGTCCTTGTGTAATGGAACTAGTGCTCATGTAAATTGCTCCAAGTCCTTCCGGTTGAATTTGAGCTATTTAAAACAAGCTGTGTGGGGTTGGGAAAGGGCATGCAGTGATGGCAATGAGGTGGTGGGAGGGACAGGCCAGCAACCAATGCGGAAGGTGCATGCAGCAAAAGAAATGAGGTGGTGGTAGGGATGGGCAAGCAATGAACAGGAATGCGGACGCTGGAAAGTTAAAGAAAACGCACATACAAACAAGTTAAAATTGTTATTTTCCCTATACTTAATATGCAGTTTATATCCTTGAACAAATGCCCATTGCAATTATCAGAGAGTCAAAGTGTAGCTAACTGTAACTCTGAGCATGGAGAAGCTGTGGCATTACAGCCAGAGCTGCTGACTTTGGAGCTGGGGAGCCAGGTTTGAGTCTCGGCGCCACTCAACAGCCAATGATTCTGGGCAAATCACTTAATCTCCCCATGCCTGTAAAAATGAATGTGTCCTAGTGTAATGTAACTAACGCTCATGTAAAGCACTCCAAGTCCTTCATGTTGACTTCGTGCTATATAAAACAAGCAATGATGGAGGTAGGAGGGAGGCAGCTGACGATGCGGTGGGGAAGGAGCATGCAGTGGCGGGAGCGAGGTGGTGGGAGGGACAGGCTAGAAACGAACAGGAAAAGGACATGCAGGGAAGGGGCATGCAACAACAGAAGTGAGGTGGTGGTACCGGCAGGCAACTAACAGAATTTGGATGCTGGAAAGTAAAAAAATAAAATAAAGTATGTTACAAGTACATGGCCAGTGGAAGGACACTGGCCGCCGGAAGCAGTACTTGATCCAAGCTCCACAGCATGGATGAAGACATGAGGCAGAGCTGGAAACTGGAGGCAGGAGAAGGCGCTGACCAACAGGAAGAAAGGAAACAGGAGTGCCATGGGAGACAACTACTGGTAAGAAAAGGTAAGTAACAAATGATTTCTCAAGCATGGTATAAGCGCTGTTTAGGCTGCACCTCAAAATGTCCCTACAGCATAATTTAAATCAGCCTTCTCTACAACATAAAAAACTTCATCCCCCCCTCCTGCCTTCAAAGCTACTTTGCTAGCCCTTGTCCTTTCCCATCATAATGGAGGTCACACCCTTCTCACTGGTATCCATGACAACATTCTCAAGGCTTCAGTGCAATCAGAAACTCGCTTTACCTCCGGTGAGCAAACACTTGATCACATTAAACCCACCCTCATGATCTTTTCTGTGGCTCCCTTCCCCGCATCACCTATGAGTTTGAATTTGAGTTTTATTGTACAGTTAATTAAAACCTTTACAATCATGCATTCATTTTTGACATTTTGTAACAGAATAAAATGGATTGCCATTAAAACACAATAAAATTTAGGTAAAATATGACCCAAGGATAAATTTGAACAGCAGGAAACAAAGTGCAGTGGTATGCCGAGAAAAAGCAATGTGCAAGACCACCATATGACCTATGCAGAGATTGTGGTATGTACCACGCATGTTCCAAAGCATTCGTTGTAAACAAGCAATCAATTCCCTGTGGATATAGACTAAACGTATCGGCAAAGGGTGGCCAACCTCGTGAATCAGGTTCTTGGCAGCAGGTTAGGGGAAAAACCGGGAGGAAGAATGCCTGGGCATGGAGAAGAAGTGCAAAGACAGCAATTATTACATCTGCAGGGTTCTAATAAAGGTCGTAAATATTCTGCTTATCTTGCAGCGAAGAGAGGTACTGAGTATAGAACGTCTGCTTGCTAAGATTTTACTATGAGGTAAAACAGTGCTTTCATAAAACCATCAGGTGCTGGGCAACTATTTGCAGGAATCTTACTGTAGAATAAAACAGTGCATACATTAAAAAACACATCGTAGGATGCTTGGCCGCATTGGTCTGATACTTAGCAGCAGGTTTAAGTAGAGAAGCAGAGAGCCAAAAAGGAATGCCTCATATGAAAAAAAAAAGTGCAAAGTGCTAAAGCAGCAGGTACTACGTCTGCAAGGTTCTGGTGAAAAGCATAGATGTTCAGCCTAACTTGCGACAGAATAAGGTGCTAAGTGCGAAGGTGCAAAAAAGGCTATTTGCAGAAGATCTTACTGTAGAGTAGACAATGAAATGAAAAAAAAAATGTATATAGCGCATAGCTACCCTGAGGCATCCCAGCGCTGCAGACGAACGTGGACAGGAGAGGAGGGTACAGTGGTTTAGGGGCGGTTGTTGAATAGCAGGGTTTTTAGAAGTTTACGGAAGGGTAGGAGATTGGGCTCTGACCACATGCGTAGGGGGAGGGCGTTCCATAGCTTAGCGGAGTTATAGGAAAAGGAACGTCCGCCGCATCTCGCTCTCTTTATTTTGGGGAGTAAGGCGAGAGAGGAGGACGCTGATCGAAGCTGTCTGTTAGGTTGATAGGAGGTAATCAGCGATTGGCTGACTGCCGGACCACTCTTCCAGAAGGCCTTGTGGGCAATGCACAAGGCTTTGAATTGGATTCTCTCCCTTAGCTGCCAGTGGAGGCTCCTCAGTGCCGGGTTTGCTGAATGTCGATGAGGGGTCTGGAGGAGTGTGCGGGCTGCACAGTTTTGAATTATCTGGAGCTTGCGGGTGGTGGATTGAGGGGCCCCTAGGTATAGGGCATTCCCGTAGTCTAGGCGCGATAGAATAAGGCCTTGGACCATGATTTTTCTTGCCTGAAACGGGAGGAGGGGGAGTATTTTACGTAACAACCTCAGTATTCCATAACAAGAGGCCGAGAGTTTTGCTGCTTGATGGTTAAAATTAAGGGAGTGGTCCAGCCAGATGCCAAGGCTTTTAATTTGGTTTTTGGGTATTGGGGTTGGGCCAAGGCAACTTGGCCAGAGTAATTCCGAGTTGAAGGAGGGGGTGTTTCCTAGGAGCATAAGCTCGGTTTTGTCCCCATTGAGCTTTAGACAGGAGAGTGCCATCCAGTTGGCAACCTCCTCTAGGTTGCTTGGTGTCTTCTCTGGGTGGTTTAGGGACACCACAAGCTGAGTATAGTCGGCATAGGTGATGATTTTTTTGCCGAAAGGGCGGACAATCTCAGCTAGGGGGCTCATATAAATGCTGGTGGGGCTCAGGGAGGAGCCCTGAGGCACACCACAACTGAGGGGCATGCTAGTGGAAACAACGTCGCCTTCAAAGACCTGGAAAGAGCGGTCGGCTAAAAATGATCTTAACCAGGCGATGGCACCGCCTGATACTCCCAAGTTCATAAGTCTGTGAATCAGCATGTCATGGTTTACAGTGTCAAATGCGGCACTTAGGTCGAGAAGGATAATTGCCGCAGAGCCCCCTTGGTCGAGAATTTTCCTGGCCTCCTCGGTTACTGTGAGGAGGGCGGTTTCGGTTCCATGTTGGGGACGGAAACCAGTCTGTGAGAGATCAAGTAAGTTGTTAGATTCTAGAAACTCTACCAGCACTGAGTTGACATGTTTTTCTAAAATCTTACTCAGCCACGGAAGGAGGGAAATCGGACGGTAGTTGCTCAGGTTGTCTTGGTCTAAGTTGGGCTTCTTTAAGAGAGCCTTGACCATGGCACGTTTCCAGGGGGGGGGGAATAACACCCGAGGAGATGGAGGCGTTAAGCAGGTCGAGGGTGGTAGACAGGATGTTTCCTATGACCGGTGCCAGGGCTCGTGGGGGTGCAGGGTCTAAGGGGGAACCAGATTTCACCCGGTGCATGAGGGAGTCTAAGGTAGTGAGGTCTAGAGGGGGAGGGCATCCAGGGTGACTGAAGATCCGGATCCAGGGCTAGTAGTGGCAACCGAGGCTGGTCCGGATTGCGTTGGGGAAAAGGTGGAGTATATTTTTTGTATTTTCTGGTGGAAGAATTCCGCCAGATTATTGCAGCGGGATTGGGCATCAATCGGGTTAGGTTGTTTCTGAGGCAGTTTTAGGAGGGTTTTGGCAATCCGATAGATTTCCTTGGGGGAGTTAGAGGCTGCATTGATTTTGTCTTCGTAGAAGGCCGCTTGATCGGCTTTGATTTCGCCTTTATAGGTTTTTATTGCCTCCCTATAAACGGATTTACTGGGGGAAGAATAGTCGAGTCTCCATTTCCTCTCTAGCTTTTTACAATGTCGTTTGAGTTCCCATAGTTTAGGGGAATACCATGGGGACATTTTAGCTCTACATATTTTTTGAGAGCACTTTATGGGGAGCACAACATCTAGGGAGCTCTGGATCCAATGATTAAATTTTTCATTGGCTGAGATAGGGTTGGGGTTACTAGCAGGTCTGGTGGCTTCGAGGGCAGAGATCCATTGTTCCATAGGAAGCTTGGACCAGTTACGTTCCCTACGTGAGACCTTGTTAGTTGGGAGGGTGGGATGGGGGATATCCCAGGACAGGGGGATCAGGAAGTGGTCAGACCAGGGGACCTGGGATGGCACTCCTGTTATAAGTTCGGTGCAGTTGCTAAAAACAGGGTCAAGTAGGTGGCCTTTAGTGTGAGTGGGTTCAAATAGTTTCTGCTTTAGCTGGAGTGCAGAAAGGCTCATGATCAGTTCCCTAGTGATGTGGTCAGAGGTATCATCTAGGTGAATATTGAGGTCCCCTAATACTGTGAAATTGGATGGCGAGCAGGCTAGATTCGCTATGTTTGGTGGGAGGTTATTAAGGAATTGGCCAAATAAGTAGCCCAGAGAAGGTACTCGTTGGGGAGAAATCAATGGCGAAAAAAAGACTCTCGCAGTCTGGTACCTGGTCTGGGAGAATGCGACAGTTATAGTGGTCCTTGGAAATGATCGCTAAGCCTTCTCCTCTGCCCTTTTTGCGGTCTTCTCATTGTATGAGATAGCCGTGGGGGAGAGGTTGAATGAGGTCTGGCTCTGAGTCTGCATTGAGCCATGTCTCTGTCAAGAAAAGAGCATCGGGTTTAAGTTCTTCTAGTAACAGGGCAATTTCGGTGGCATGCTTAGGGAGTGATCTGCAATTCAGCAGGAACATGCTTAGACTGACATGATTGGAAGGGGGGCTGCGTGTATTAATGGTCGGTTGAAAGTGAAACCCACAGTGTGAGCAAGTAGTGTGCTCAACTGCAACATTCCAGGAGTGTCGGCAACTATCATGTGTCGTTCCTCTGAGGTCTTGGAGGGAGTGTGGGCTATAGGACCTAAGATGCGGCTGAAAGCGGGCAGGGGTTGTGGCCCCTGGCCCCGTCCGTCCGCGGACGGGCGCAGATGGGCTTGCCTATGGCGAGCCTTCAACGCGCCCGCTGCGCGCGTCCGCTGCGCGCGTCCGCTGCGCGAAGAGACTGGCATGTGAATTAAATATCCCAGTGAGGCTCCGCCCCCTCCGGTCTCTTGCCCGGAAGTGAGGGAAAGTGAATTCTTAGCCGGATACTCCCTCCACTCAAGCGGGACAACCCGAGGTGGACCGGGGAGCAGTGCGGCTTGTTGCGTGAGCAGGGAACAAAGGGTGAGTACAAGTTTAAAAAAGATCCGTTTTTCTTTGATTATAAAAGCAGGTCAAAATAATTAAAAACCTCTAGAATGGTTCTCCACCCTATACGCTTGCCTTTCTGTCAGCGCGCGTCCGCTGCATGAAGAGACTGGCATGTGAATTAAATATCCCAGTGAGGCTCCGCCACCTCCGGTCTCTTGCCCGGAAGTGAGGGAAAGTGAATTCTTAGCCGGATACTCCCACCACTCAAGCGGGACAACCCGAGGTGGACCAGGGAGCAGTGCGGCTTGTTGCGTGAGCAGGGAACAGTGGGTGAGTACAAGTTTAAAAAAGATCCGTTTTCCTTTGATTATAAAAGCAGGTAAAAACACTTAAAGATATCTAGAATGGTTCTCCACCCTATACGCTTGCCTTTCTGTCAGCGCGCGTCCGCTGCGCGAAGAGACTGGCATGTGAATTAAATATCCCAGTGAGGCTCCGCCCCCTCCGGTCTCTTGCCCGGAAGTGAGGGAAAGTGAATTCTTAGCCGGATACTCCCTCCACTCAAGCGGGACAACCCGAGGTGGACCGGGGAGCAGTGCGGCTTGTTGCGTGAGCAGGGAACAGTGGGTGAGTACAAGTTTAAAAAAGATCAGTTTTTCTTTGATTATAAAAGCAGGTAAAAACACTTAAAAACCTCTAGAATGGTTCTCCACCCTATACGCTTGCCTTTCTGTCAGCGCGCGTCCGCTGCGCGAAGAGACAATGCATTCATTAGAGATCATTCGGTGCTGAACGCAGAGCTATATACAGAATCTTGCTATGAAATAAAACAGTGTATATATTGTAAAACATTGAGTATTTAGAAAGAAGATGTTAGTCAGCATAAAACATATTTATATGGGACAGTCTGCCTGGAGCAAGTCCTTTCGAAGTGCTTGGTGTACCAGTCTTTAACACTGCTGAAGTTCCCATTAAGGCGGCAGCACAGACGGCGTCTTGTGAGGTTTAGATCAAAATACCATGGTCCATTCAGCTTGTGATGCAGTCTGGAAACTGGTTGGCCTGTCTTTTTATGCTCAATTCAGCGGCGGATAGGTATTTTACCAGTCAACAGCTTAGTTGGACATCCTCGCCAGAGAAGCAGGCTAATACAGCTTGCCTACAAGTCCGAATGTGTTTCTTGTTGAAGATTGGTTTTAGCAAGATCCGTCGTTCCTGTTTTAGAGTCTTGCATATAGTTAGCAGATGCACTATGTCCTCCTCCCCTTCCCCGCAAAGTCAGCAAATTGCTGGCTTCGGGGGGCGTAACCAGGGCGGCAGGTGGTATGCAGATGGTGGTATGCCTAGGCGGAATTTCAGGAACTTCTCTTTTAATATTCTGGAAAAACTGGTATGAAGATAGGCTTGCGGTGACACCTTGCTATAGGACTGCAAGGTGAACCAGCCATGGGCGCACTCTGTCAGAGCAGCTTTATCGTGTATGAGTGATTCCTTTTTAACAGTGTTATTTACTATTTTTTTTAAGCTAGCAAAGGTCCCTGATAGCTCCCAATGTTCCTGTAGTCCCAATTGGTTAAGTGAGTTGTCCAGATAACATCGGGCTGGACATGCCTCCTTAGTTTTCAGTTCTTTCCACAGGTAAGTGTTTAGTGAATCAGGCGGACCCCTTTTAATTTTAAACCAACTTTTAATGAATGCCCCTTTGCGGGCAAGCTCTTGCCTTTGTATTCCAAACTCCAGCCTTAATTGTGCGGGGGATGTGTATCCTGGTAGCCCAAAAATCATTCGGATTGCCCTTGCTATTATACGATCCAGAGTTTTGGCGTCCCTCCCTCTCATAGCTTCACTTCCGTAGCTGATTGATGGTATAAGTTTCGCCTGGATCACTCTGGATAAAGGGAGGAAATTTGGACCTGAGATGTTGTTCTTCAGGTTTCTTAATGCCACGGCGGTCATTATTCCCCTTTTTTTAAGGCCTCACATTGAGCTATGTAATTCCCTTTGTTATCGATGATAACTCCCAGGTACTTGTAGTTTTGAACGGCTTCCAATTTGCATGACGCCAGATACCAATGATCTTTTGACTTTTTGTTTTGCAGGTTCACGCTTAGGATTTTGTTTTTTTCTCTATTGATGCTGAGTTTATTTACCTCCGAATACCGAGATGTAATGTCAAGCAGGCACTGTAAGCCTACTGGTGTCTGGCTTATGAGCACCAAGTCGTCCGCGTAAAATAGGTGCAATGAAATTAGAGATCAGCGGACCCATAGGTCCAACGTAACAAAAAGTACACTCCCACAAGAGTGGAGTTGGCTATCCAGGACTATAAACACCAAGAGCCAAAATCTGTGACATACTAAGCTCCCTGCACTCAACACTTAAAACTCCCTTAAATTTTGTTCGTGGAACATCAATGGGATGGGAGATAAGACCTTGGACCTGGAATTGCAATCCTACTTACAAAGCTTTGATATAATCTCATTCCAGGAAACTTGGTGCGAATCGCCACCAGCATTAAATGGATTCAACCTGCTCTGCATACCGGCCACAAAGAGTGCCAAATTTGGCCACAGCAAGGGAGGCCTTGTTACATATAGCTCTATAAAGAGCATCTACGGCTACGCCATGGAGCCAATGATGTACAGCTTAGCACCTCCAAACGCAGTGCAAGTGCTTAGGATTACCTTACAGGGGGAGGCAAAAAAGGAGCAGGTAATTCTCATAAACCTCTAGCTACACCCGCGCAACAGAACTAAAGGCACCCGGCAGCTGAATGAGGAGCTAGAGAAAATTTTAACGGAAGAGCAGACCAATAGCCTGATCATCACCGGGGACTTCAATTCAAATATGTTCCGGAGCACATCTCAAGATACCGACATGGAGGAGGACCCATTCGCATGGGCCGCAGAAAAACAAGATAATAATTCTGGTGGGAGACATATGAAAACAGCTCAGAGACTTTTAGCGATCCTGGAGCAGCTGGGCTTCCGAGCATTAAACGGAAGATTTCCAGGAGACCGCCCACAGACAACAACATTTCACAACACAGTAGCAAGCACTACAATAGACTACACATTTGTCTCTCGCTGTGTGTTCCCAAAGGTAATGGACTATCACATTGGAACCTCCGAATACAGCGACCATTTACCACAGGAAATTACAATAGGCTCATTCCCCACACTACAAACTCTGGCTGCAAACATACATGATCTGGAATACACACTTAATGAGAAGAGAATAAAATGTAAAACGGATGACCCGGAGAGCCTCCTCTTCCTTGCGAAACAACTGGTGGAAGAAGCGCAAGCCGCGGATTCTGATAGCTTGAGAAGTTGGGAGATGTTTACAAAAAACCTAGGAAACAAATACGGTGTAAAAAAGGGAATCCACCGATGCAGGAGTTCAGAACTCTCTCGAACCAAACGTCCCTTCTCCAAAATTGGAAACAATGCAGAACTGAAAAAGCTCAAAACGCTGATAAACCATGCGCTTCGGAGAGTGAAGAAAGGCAACTCCGATCCCACGACCCTACAATAACTGAGGCAACTGAAAGTCAAGCGCAGGAAGTTAATCTGGCGCCTCAAAAAGGACGCTGAGGAAGCACTTTGGGCTAAACTCTTGCACAATATTAAAAATAACAATAGTGCGCAATTTTGGCAAAAGATCAATACTTTCGCCAACCCGTCAAACCTAGGCATCAACTCCCACGTAACAGAAGAGGCTTGGACAACTTTTCTACAAACTCATTTTAACAGAGACCAAGAAATTAAATTTTATACTGATAGCCTCTCGCCCGAATGTGAAGCACTAACATCTCAAATGTCTTCCAACACAACTTTGGAACAGCCTTTTATAATTACGATCACACAAATTTGCAAAAGAATATCAAAAGGCAGGCGCGAGGGAGCCCCAGGACCAAATGGGATCCCGCCCTTACTATTCAAACAAGACCAGGAATATTGGGCATCCGTATTAAAACCGGCTTTTGAAACAATTCTGCGTACATCGACGATACCGTTATCATGGAGGAGTTCAATCATCTCCCCCATCTACAAAAAAGGCAACAGAAACAGCCCAAAAAGCTACCGGTTGGTAGCTTTACTTGATAATGAAGCCAAATATTACGCAGGATTGCTTCTACAAGAACTAAAGTCTTGGGCCGCTGAAATCTCAGCAATCCAGCTCAACCAAACAGGCTTTTGCAAGAACATGGGCACTACTACCAACATTTTGACCCTCTCATTATTGATAGACGCCGCACTTGTCACAAAACAGCCCTTGTCCCTGTGTTTCATTGACTATAGCTCAGCATTCGACCATATAAACAGGAACTTATTGTGGGAAAAACTAAAAAGGCTGAACATTTCACAGCTACTTCTAAAATAGCTAGTCCTTTTACACAGCAACACTTGGGTGCAAGTAAAATTGGGCACAGTAGGCCACCTAACAAAGAAGATCCCAACTACCACCGGATTGAAACAAGGCTGCGTGCTGGCCCCAATACTTTTTAATCTTTTTATGGCGTAGCTTTCGATTTCCCTCAATGGAAGCAACTTGCACGCTCCCAAGTTAGGCGGCCTCAACCTGTCTAACCTATTTTACGCGGACGCATCACCTATGAAGCCCTACACACTCACAAAACTGCTTAGATAGCTGAAAAACTCTCTCAAGCTGTTCACTCTTGTCCATTCTGCAATGTCAACTATATGATTTTTGAAATCCCCAAAACAAAAACAGAGAAAAGCAATCCTTTTATTTTCACCTGAACAGAATGCTTTGAGATTGCAGAATGTATGTGTTCATGTGAATTATTTAAGGTTTGTATTCTGTTGCGGCATACATGACCACATGTACCTCAATATTATGTACTCTAATATGCTAATTAGGCCTGGGCGGAATTTCAATTAAACAGGAGTAATTTCGGTAATTCCGCGTTGCTCTTTGAGGCGAAATTACCAATGATTACCCAATTACTTCTGCTTGTGTAATTTGGGGGAAATAAATCCTACAGCGATAGAACATTTAGTGAGTATGAGCGGCTGCTCATGCTCGCTAATTATGTTCTGCTGTATTTAGCGCTATTTCTTAGCGTAAAAATGCATCCTTGTGTCCATTTTGCTCTAGAGCAGGGCAGGGGAGGAGCGGTTTGTCCACTCCTAAGTGCACAATGACTGTTTGGTCAGCCCTCTCGGTCCGCCCAAACCAGTCATGCGCACTTTCAAGCCCAGGCCCCCATTCCCTGGTTGAGCGTCGGACCAGGAAGCTCAAAACCAATCACAACAAAGCATTGCAGCATTGTGATTGGTCAGGGGAGCCTGGCTGCCTACCAATCACAACACTGCATTGCAGCGCTGTGATTGGTCAGTGGGGCCTGGCTGTGCTTCCTGTTCCTCGAGGAGAGCAGGAGCAGAGACGAGGGACCCGGCAGGAAGGTAAGTAATTTTTTTAAACATTTTTTAAAAATGATATGCATCCTCGCACGACCCCCACCCCACCGTGACCCCACGCCAGCCCTGCCACCTGCAAGCCATGCCATCCCCCCCACTGCGTTCTCCCCAGTCATTGCCATCAGCAATGCAGAAACTATTGTCGATTCTTTCAGGAACTCTCAAATGTTGTAGAACCTGAGATACAGTTGTCAAACTTCAATCGTCACAATTTGACAATGTACATTCCAATCGTCCAAAATTGAGTAAAGGTTTACGTGTGCCACACATAGGGATTTAGTCATCCATATAAAGGGGTTCCCGATTTGATTTAGTTTTTTAAGCATATAAGCAGTGCTTTTTGCAGAAAAACATGAGAGGACTAAAACGTACTGGGTTAATGTGATCGTTTTAACTGAATTGATATGCCTGACAAGAGAGAGCTGATTATATTCCTCCACTTTAAGTAATCCTGTGTAATTTTGGCCAACAGTGTACAATAATTCAGTGTGTAATATATATATATATATATATATATATATATATATATATATATATATATATATATATATATATATATATATCCAGAGCAGCGCAGTGGCGATTTCCGGCTTGCTGCCAAATCGCAGGTGGTGCTAGTATTAGCACTACCGCAAGCGCTTTTATCATCCACCAGCGCCTTCTCCTCTCAAAAGAAAACCTGCACTTGAGGAAGGAAATATTCCAATTCTTTTATTTCACAAGGCTGCATAGGTAGAATCTGTTGTTGTTCCCCATAGCGACACATTGATTGACCGAAGTCAGCAGCATTAATTCATTATATCTAATTGATGAAGGTTGCAGACAAGTAATGGGAAGTATTTCTTCTACATCTAGTGGCTAATGAGTATATAATGAGCAATCAAAGCAGTGTAACGTTTGGATTAAGAAAGGCGGTATGTTTCAGCCGAAACACCTCTCCTGTTATGCACAAATGGATTTAGAATGTTTTGCTAAAGGAACAACAAAATATTCTACCTGTGCAGCCATGTGAAATAAAAGAATTGGAATATTTCTTTCCTCGAGTGCAGGCTTTGTTTTGAGAGGAGAAGGCGTTGTTGGATATATATGTCAGTGGCTGTATGGGTGTGTGAGTGGTTGTATGGGTGGGTGTGTAAGTGACTGTATGGGTCAGTGCGTGGGTGTCTGAATAGCTGTATCAATGAGTGACTGGCTTTGTAAGTGGCTGTATGGGTGAGTGAGTGGCTGTTTGAGTGGCTGTTTACTTAAGTGAGTTGGTGTGTGACTGGCTCTATTGTAAAGTAAGTGTCTGTGTGAATGGATGTATGGGTGAGTGACAAAACGTGTGAGTGCTTGTATTGCTGTGTGAATGGGTATGTAAGGGGTTGTGTGGGTGTGTGAGGGAGTGTGTGAGTGCTTGTATGGGTGAGTGAGTGGCTGTGTTGAGAGGCTGTATGGGTGAGTGAGTGGGTGTGTGAATGGATGTATAGGTGAATACGTGGTTGTGTGAGTAGCTGTTTGGGTGAGTGTGTGACTCCGAGTGGCTGTATGGGTAAGTGACTGGTTGTATGAGTAGCTTTATGGGTGAGTGAGTGGTTGTGTGAGTGCCTGTATGAGTGAATGAGTTGGTATCTGAGTGGCTCTATGGATGAGTGAGTAGTTGTGTGAATACTTGTATGGGTCTGTGAATGGGTATGTGAGTGGTTGTGTGGGTGTGTGAATGGGTGTATGAGAGGTTGTATGGGGTGTTAGTGGGTGCATGAGTGCTTCTGTGGATGATGTAATCAGTGATGTCATTTGAGATGTCATCGTTGATGTCATCTGTGATGTCACTGACCACATCATGAGTGATGTAATATATGAGGTTATAAGCAGTGCATTGCGGGGGCATCAGTTATAGTTAGCTCAGGTAACTATAAATGCTGAATTTCACTGGTTTTGTACGTGTGAAATGTGAGACTACCTATAATGTCTCTGTAACCTTTGTTTTTTCCAGTGAATTTCTAATGTTTTTTAAATTCTATTTCCTAACTATAACGTCACTGTAACCTTTGTTATTCTCTACTCCTGGGTGTAAAATTACACTCCGCTCACGGAGTTTGCAGAATTCGGCAACTCTGCATTCTGTGGAGAATGCAGAGTTACCGATAAACTCCGCACTCAGCAACAAAGTGGAATTTCTTTTTCCGTTGGTGCGCCCATCATGGTATTTCGCGCACATGTGGAGCATGCCAAGACTTGACGGGTGTTCCCCAGCAGCCGGGCAACCCTCAGCAGCCAAGGGGAGTTCATCCCCCAACCAGTAGTGCACCAGGAGGCGCCTTTGCTAGGTTGAGAAAGGGGGCGGGCCTCCCACGAAGTCTCAGCATTCCGGCTGTGGGGGACTTGACTGTCGCAACAATAGGGGATCTTGGCCCCCAATGACCCTCAGCAGCCAAGGGTAGTTCATCCCCCAACCAGTAATGCACCAGGAGGCCCCTGTGCAGAGTGGTTGAGAAAGGGGGCGGGCCTCCCACGAAGTCTCAGCATTCCGGCTGTGGGGGACTTGACTGTCGCAACAATAGGGGATCTTGGCCCACAACAACCCTCAGCAGCCAAGAGGAGTTCATCCCCCAACCAGTAGTATGCCAGGAGGCCCCTGTGCAGGGTGGTTGAGAAAGGGGGCGGGGTCTCTGACAACGTCTCAGCAATCCAGCTGTGGGGAACTTACTTGTCGAGACAATAGGGGTTCTTGGTCCCCAACAACCCTCAGCAGCCAAGGGGAGTTCATCCCCCAACCAGTAGTCCGCCAGGATCGCTGTGTGCAGAGTGGTTGAGAAAGGGGGAGGGGCCTCCGATGCCATCTCAGCAATCTGGCTGTGTGGGACTTACTTGTCACAACAATAGGGGTTCTTGGCCCCCAACAACACTCAGCAGCCAAGGGGAGCTCATCCCCCAACCAGTCATACTCCAGGAGGCTACTGTGCAGAGTAGTTGTGAAAGGGGCCTCCAACGAGTTCTCAGCAATTCTCAGCAAGCTTGTTTCTGACCTTTATTTTGCCTCTTTCTGCTCGTTTCTGACCTTGTCTCTTGCTGCTCATTTCTGTCTTTTATTTTGCCTCTTTCTGCTCATTTCTGACGTTTATTTTGCCTCTTGCTGCTCGTTTCTGACCCTTATTTTGCCTCTTTCTGCTTGTTTCTGACCTTTACTCTGCCTTTTTTTGTTTCTAAACCTCTATTTTGCCTCTTTCTGCTAGTTTCTGACCTCTATTCTGCCTCTTGCTGCTCGTTTCTCACCTTTATTTAGCCTCTTTCTACTCGTTCCTGACCTTTATTCTGCCTCTTTCTGCTCATTTCTCACCTTTATCTTGCCTCTTTCTGACCTTTATTCTGCCTCTTTCTGCTAGTTTCTGACCTTTATTTAGCCTCTTCCTCGGAATCCCTCCTGCAGGAGCCGGCATTGCTTTCACACACAGGGAGCTGCTAAACATGCAGCTCCCTGAGTGTGAAAGCAATTCCTCTGTTTCCCTGCTCGCTTGACAGTGTGCAGGGAAACAGACGAATGTTCAGCTTTCAGCAAGCGAGAGTATTTCTCCGATCTCGCTTGCTGGAAGCAGAGTGTTTGCTGTGGCTTAGCGGGAGCGGTTAAAGCTCCTGTCAAGCCACAGCAAACAGCTATGTACCGGGGGTGGGCACACCGTAACATAGCCGGAGCTGGCCCTGGTGAGTGGCAGTCCCCAGGACCGTCTATGGCTTCATGAGGGGGGCCACATGCGACCCCTTGTTTCTTCAGAATGGGCCGCGTGCCCCCCCTCCTTTTTAAAATACAGAAAGCCCCGGGGAGGTGGTGGTGTCCGGGCTGCTCGGGGGTCTGCACCCCCGCTAAATTTAACAAATTTCCCCAGGGAGGTGACAGTCCCCGGGGCTGGGGGGGCCCCACATGCCCCCCTGCAACATTTAATATATGAGCCCCGGGGAGGTGGTGGTTCCTGGGGCCTAATTAAGGCCCAGTAGGGGGGCCCCGCATGGCCCCTTCTTTACTTCCCTGCGTGTTCCCAGGACCTGGCCCACCCGCGGGCCAAACCTTACAGAAGTGGGGAGCCCGCTCTTCTTTTTTTTGTTTTTCAGCAGGAGCTGCGACTCTAGCATGGCCCCTTTCAGAAAATTGAAACAAAAAAAATTGCTTGCCCTGGCGGGGTCCCTCTGGGACCCGACCAAAGTGGCCTAGGGGGTCAGGGTATTCCTACCCTGCCCCTTCTTTTTTATAAATGTTTTTTGTGGGACTTGGCTCAAGCTGAGTACCATGATGGCTGCCAACACTTCAAAGCAGGAAGTGTTGGCAGCACGAGATCGGGAGGGTTCGCGGAGCCTTCGCGTCCCTATACATACACATTTGAATTTCTGTTAATAACTCCGCAATTACTGAACGTATTTACACTAAATCAGAAAAAGGCACTTCTCTGGACCAACAGCTAACTTTCTGCCAAATCTGATGTAATGACGTTCAGCAGTTCGGGCTGTAGCTGTGTCTAAGGTTCCTATGGGAATTAACATGGGAACACACGTTTTGGGACCCACCCCTTTTTCTCATCCCCTGCTTGACGGATCACCACAAAACTGTCAAGACAGCAGCTAAAGTGAGCGTCATACTAGTTTTTAAATTTTTCGAGGATTCGTCAAACGACCCCACAGATAGTGGCAAATGAAAAAATGCTCTTCCTATGGAAACTAGGTCCTAACTATCTTTGAAGCCAGTCAGTGCCTAGAGAAGGATACCTTTGGAAATTGACAGACCGGCACACAGGAAGAGGGTCTGGGTTGGTTTTTTGTGAGTAGGGGACATCTCACAGTGACAAATGAATGAAGTGAGAGCCCACTAGATAGAACAGATTTAGGGATGGGGTCATGAGTACATGCAGGCTGACATGTCTATCCAGTACAAGGCAAGCTATGCCAAGGAGAAAGATCAAAGACAAACACCACTTGTGCAGCATGCATGTGTGGGCCAACTAGCACCTACCATTACCTCAGCACATGTAAAACATAGAATTTAAGTGTCCCAAACATGAGGAATCAAATAATCCCAATTATGAGTACTGTACAGATCATTCCTTTGGGTGAGCCAGTATGTCTTCTGACCACATGGGTACAAGTAGAAAGGTATTCATAACTGAGCTAGTAATTGTTGCCCTCTCTGCTAGTCACATAGTAGCTTTGGGTGACTGAGCAGTAGGCATCCGTACTTAGAAGTGAGGTATACTTTGCATCAAAAAAAAGGAGATAGGATGCAGAAGAAAGTAGACTCTTGCAGCTATCCCCACCTCAGTGGAAAATGGAGCGTAGGGACAGAGGGCAAGATTCACAAAGGGCCTCCGCACTCATAGTGGAGGCCCTGTAGTTGTGGCAGGGGTCTCGCACTTGTGACGTGACCTCCTTACTGCAGTTACCCGTTGTGGAGGTCCCACCATGAGTGCAGGGCCCCTGCACAAGTGTGGCAACTCCGCCAAGAGTGTGGAGGCTCTTTGCAGTGTTGTAACGCAAAATGATGGGGCCCCCCCTGCAGAATGTTTTGATGAGTCCCTGAGCTTCCCACGTCCCACAGATATTCATTGACTTTTGGGCTGAAAGGAGGCCCCCAAGAATTGTTGGGGGACCTCTGAAGACTTTGGTGCCCCCCTGTGTCACAGGGTCTGCTGGAGCCTGCACTATGCCCCTGGTCTGGCTTGTGAGAGTGTCAAGTTTCAGTCAATGAGGCATGGGCTCTGTGGTTTCTCCTGCAGCCCCTGCACTACTCAAGGCACCAGCAGTGCTCATAAAGTCATTTTGCCTTGTGTGTTGTTGGAAAAAAGTTGGGCCTTGATCCACCCCAGATTAGTCAGTAGATTGAGCACCTGGTTAGAGATCTACATGTAACCCGAAGGCCATGGGTTTGTATTCTGGCAGAACTAGCTCAGCCGTTCATCCTTTCAAAATCGATAATACCAGTGCCCCATGACATCCCTAATTTTGAACCTTGTGCAATATATTGAAAGAATACAGTGATACCCCTGCATTACTATTAAATACATTTTTAGCATTAAATGTGGTAATACCACATGCATATTACTGCATGTTTTAGCACAGGTTATATCACTGCCCACAGTGAAGTGGACCGACATCGAGTAATATTAACAGAAGGATAACATTAGCTCCTTCCAGTCCCTCTCTGCCTCTAATGAATGTTCCTCTCTGCTCACGTGGCAAGTGACAGAGACACAAAGATTTGCAACAATTATTTGGCAACATTGTTCCCTACACTTTGTGATTACTCTTCAGGGACTACCCTGGGCTGGAAGCAGGCTGTATGCAGATTAACAGGCTGAGACTGTTCTCGATTACTGTGCATGCTTTTTCACACATGTTTAGAAATGGATGAGGGGCCCCCTCCAGGCAGGGCACCCCGCATTGTTACAACCCTGGCCCTTTGTGAATCAGCCCAAGAGTGAGAAACACTGGAGATGGTCCCACTGGCTGAATCTTAATTTTGTTCTTATCAACCAGTAACTCCTCCTCCAAGCTCTTTTTGCATAGAGGCATCTTATGTATAAAATTCTTTGTAAATACAGTTCAACAAATATATCAATGGCATTGTTCAGATACTTTGAGTATTTTGATAACTGTACTGAAATTCCCTTATTTGCCTACCTGATAATCAATCAATGGGCAGTTGACAACCCTTCAGAGTTCCAACAACCCACCCCAGTTTCAGGCGCACCAGCAGCTGACACTTTTCGAGAATGCCAACAGCAACATTAAACATCAGGGGGGCAAATCTTTCAAGCAGTGGGTAACACAAGGAAAATGGAAAAAACTGAGAAATAAAGAAGGGAAACAAAACAAATGTGAATAAACTAATGGCTGTGGGAAGCCCTACAACAAAAGAAGTAGCAAGGCCACTTCTTCTGGCTTGCTGACTCCACATAAGCTAACACATAAGAGGTGACCCAGCTCCTCCTGTGTTCCTTTAGGTCTTCCACCTGTTGCTTACCTCCAATACTGATCCAGACACCTCTTCTTCCATTCTCTCCATGCTTGTCTTTGTCCTTCACTGTGTACTGCCTCAGCTAATATACTTTCATTTTCTTGACTCTCTGCCCTCTTACAACCATTTGCTTCATGTTCCTGACACGGAGGGAACAAGGCACGAGCAGTCAGACTCACAAAGGTAACCAGATTTCTGTGTGGAATCCTAGACTTACCTTTGGAAGTGTGACTCTAGCTTGTGCATGTGATATATGTGTCACAAATATATACAAATGGGGAAACAAATAAAGACCCAAACCAAGTTAGGTCAAAAGAAAAAGTGCACATTATATAAGGGAACCAGTGAAGTATTACAAAAACTATCACATAGCAGAGTATTGGAAAAAGGTGTTTAATTGACAGCTGTCAATATTTCATTCTGACTGGGACCTAAGAACCACCTGTATCCCACCCATGACTGAATGCAGTTAGACTGAAGTTGTTGGTTGGTTCCTCTGAAAGTTTTTACCTTCAGACTAACAAACTTTCCTGGAGGAAGAATACCTCCAGTCTAGTAAGTCATGAAGCTGTTGCCTGCAGGGACTCCTCAAGCTTGTGTATTTATTGAGGTAGCAGTTTCACTTGGCCCTCAAACTCGCATGCCAAAAGTTGCACATGAGAAAAATACAAGTGCAGTAGAGATTGTGTGTTTTTCGGGGAGGTGTTGAGTCCGTTCCAATCCTCCAGGTGCAGATTTTTTTGTCAATTGCCAAAGTTTTTCCACAGGTCCAGAAAGCACAGCTAGTTTCAAAACAAATCCTCACATCTTCAGGGCTGCCTCATCATCAATCATAATATTTTCCCGTTACAGGAGAATTTGGCAGGCAGGCAATCATTTTTTGGTGCATCAGAGAGGAAGGTCTGCTGTCTTAGCTAATCTTGATAAAATTACCAGGCTTCAAACTGCGAGTAATGTACTTTCTTTCCTATGTACATACCATGTGGCATCAAAACTATCCCAATGTCCATGCATTAAAAACCCAAAAGAGAAAATCCCTGTCTTAGATATGCTGATCCCTCCCATGTCTCTGAAATCCACCCCTGGACAATTAAATTTTAACTCTCGAACCACAAAGTGAATCTTCTCCCCTCAACACTTGGTCCAGGCCTCCTTCACAGCATGACTCCACTTCATCTACTTGGTTTACCTTCTGAATATGGAAGGGTGCTACAGAGACTCTTCAGTCACAGATATCTCCAATTGGTAGGCCAATGTGTGTTTTTCTTAAATATAGACACAAAAATATTTTCCGACCATAATATTAAGGTCAAAATATAGTTATTACAAAAATGTAAGAGGTATGTATATTGTTTTCTGACAGTTTTACAATAATATTGAACTTTCACATATTGTTTGTGTTGTAAACTTAATGTATAATAGATGGTTCCTTTTCCCCCCGTCCCCCTTAGAAGCTTGGAATGTTCTATCACTCTGGCAGTTGCCTGTGAGCTTGCCTTAGAATGTTGACTAGGCTCAGCTGAGGCAAACTTTTGGAGTTATGTGGAGTAGTGGAGTCATGAAATAAAAGCTATTGAAAGAACCTACACTTCGTCAAGCTCTTACCCTACAACACTTTACTTTAATCTTTTTATTATCCTGTTTCACTGTATTCTATTATATTTTTATTTCATTATTTGTGTATTTATGAATGTATTTGTAGCTATTTTTAAAAACAAACTTATTACAATTATGTTGGATTTGTTGAGTTTATGATCAATATGGTGGGTAATGTATGTTTAAGGATTATGTATGGATTAATGATTCATTTGAAATGATTTATATTTTTTTACTTCTTTATTTGTTTCTATGTAATATATTTTGTAAAGATTATGTACATTTTGGATTGTGGGGTTAATTAGGGGATAGGGCAGTTAGGGGGAGATTTTCAAAACTTTTGCGTTGGTTTAGCGTCACAAAAGTGACGCTAACTAGCGCAAATTCTTTTTTTTCTATTTTCTTTCCAGCGTAAAACTTGTTTTGTGCTGGAAAGCACTCTTTAAGTAGCGCAAAGCAGCGCAAAGCACTGCTTTGCGTTACTTTGTGCCAAGGGGGCGTTACATGGGTGGTACATGGGCGTTCCCATGCAACCACCCATGCCTTTTGACGCAAAACCATATTTACAAATATTTGTAAACATAGTTTTGCGCCAAAAGTTAACGCCCCTTCAAAGGAGGCGCTAACAGGAGAAATGCTTTAATTTCTCTGTGCTTTTCTGACTTTCCATGCGTGCTGCACTGTGCCACACGTATGGAAAGTGGGAAAAGCTTTGCATTGTGCCTTGCATAGTATTTTGTACAGGAAGGGTACCCTTCCTGTACAAAACCTATGCTACACTCATGCAAACACCCTAGCGCTACTGCGCTAAGGTGTGTGCATGGCGCATGGCAGCTGAAATCAGCGCCGGCGTAAGGGAAAGGGGAAGAGAGAGCAATATCTCTGAAGATATGGCGCTCTCCTGCTCCCTCCCTGTCGCGCAACGCGGCGCAGCCTCGCGGGGGGCTGCGCTGTGTTACGCTACTTTTTTGAAAATCTCCCCCTTAGTGCTTTCAGTAAAAAACATAAAGATGAAAATAATTGATACATACATTAATTTTGGATTTTGTGTGTGGAAATCAGTGTTTAATTTTAAAATACAAAACTGTTTATATTAGAAATATATTTTACCAAGTTTAATATGGGTTGTGGGGTGTATTGGAATTTGGGTGGGAAGTGCTATTTTTTAAATATATATTAAATATCATTAATTGTTTACTATTTTAAGTTTGTAATGTTTTACTTTTTTGTTTACATGTTTTATAATTTTACAATTATTTACTTGAATTTTTGAATTTGCTGGATTGGGTGGGTAGTTTTTAAATCAAAATCTATAATAATTTATATTTGATTTATCTGTAAATTAACTTAATTTGTAAATGAAACTTTTAAGTAACTTGTTTATAATGTTTAAACATGTTGCTGTATGGGATTATTTATCTTCTGTAATTGTTTTAATAAAACATTTATTTTGGTTTTGGGGTATATTGTGGGAATGGGTGTAGTGTGTTTTCTAAACAAAATATATTATATTATAATGAATTAACTAATTAAATATGTAGAATTTTATTATTTTAATCACATTTCTTTGGTTTTGAATATAATTTGTCAGTATTTTCTGAGTTTTTTTTGTTTTTGTATTTGGAAGTTTTAGGGATATTTACAAATATTTAATTGTTTTAATTTGAACAATTTCATATGAAAAGTAGGTTTTTAAAAGTTTTTATTTAAATTTTTAAATAATTCGAAGTGCCTACTTATGTTATTTAGATGTACTGAATCTAACTTGTCCATTGCATACTCTTTTCGCAGTGTTTGTTGGACTGGAGTTCCCTTCCAATGTATACACTTTACCCAATGTTTGTTAGACTGAAATTAGAAGATAAATCTGACCCCTCACTTACAAGGTATGCATGTTTCCCTATGTTTGTTAGGCTAGAGTTAGAATAGTAAATCTTACCCTCAGCAATGAATGCACTTTCTCCAATGTTTGGTAGATTGGAGTTTGAATGGTACATTTAACCCGGTGCTAAGTGAATGCACTTTCCCCAGTGTTAGAGTGGAATAATAAATAGTAAATCAGAACCTCCTATTGCCCCCCCATGTATGGACTTTCACCAGTGTTTGTTATATTGGAGTTAGAATAGACTTTCAATGCACTTTCCAAAATATTTGTTACAATGAAGTTAGAAAAGAAATTCTGTCCCCATGCCAAATGTATACACTTTCCCTAATGTTTATAAGAGAGTTAGAACAGTAAATCTTATTCCCCCCAATGTATGTAAAACTGGAGTTATAAAAGTAACTTTGCTGCCCCCACCCACAATGTATGCTTTTTCTGAAATGTTTGTAGGATTGTAGTTAGAATAGTCTATTTGCATTGTTTTTATAAGTTTATTTTTTAATTGTCTTGGATTGGAGTTAGGCTACTAAATGTTACTGTTTTTTAAAGATAATAGAGCAAAACCAACCTGGACCTGCTGAACCCCGACAACTACAGACCGATTACAAATGGACCTTTCCTGGGCAAACTGATAGAAAGAGCAGCATTTGCCCAAATGTCACAAATCATTGAAGATAATGCCAAACTTTCAGACTTCCAAACGGGATTCCATCCAGGAAGAGGCACTGACTCTGCCCTCATTGCCATCTGCGATGACCTTAAGAACACAGTTGACCGGAACGGGGTTGCTGCACTACTTCTCTTGGACCTCTCAGCTGCCTTTGACACGGCTGACCATGACACTCTTATACAAAGACTCTACAAAGCTGGCATAGAGGGGACTGCTCTAGACTGGATCACAACAGAACTAATGTCATCCATACACCCTCTTTCTCATCCAAACCGTACTTCACAAAAGCAGGGGTCCCTCAAGGCTCTATCATTTCACCAATGCTTTTCAACATCTCCATGAAGTCATTACAGGTACTGATCAATCAATTTCACCTCACATGCTATAACTATGCAGACGACACACAATTACTCCTTTAACTGGAATGCCCCAAAGACATTGGAAACTCACCAATTTTCAGTTGTCTCAGAGCCGTGTATCAATGGATGACATGGAGCCATCCCAAATTGAATGCTTCCAAAACAGAAATACTCGCGTGTGGTGATTGGAACAATTATGACCCACTCGCCGCCTGGCCTGATGACCTGGAAACACCACATAAAGTATCCAAGGAAGTAAGAAACCTCGGAATGACCATGGACTCCAAGCTATCAATGAATGCCCAAGTGGACAAAGTAGCAAGATCAAGCTTTGTTACTATAAAAACTCTGCGACGCATCTTCCCCCATCTGGCATTTCGACACAAGGTCCAGGCTACCATCTGTCTTGTTCTGTCCAAACTCGATTACGCCAATAGCCTCTACCATGGATCACCTTTAACAACTATGAAAAGACAAGAACGGATTCAGGACTCTGCTGCCAGACTACTCTGACATATAAAGCCGCAAACCAACATCTCCCCTGCTTGAAAGCCCGGTCTTGGTTACCAGTTGCCAGAAGATCCACATTCAAGCTGCTTTGTATCACCCACAAAGCAATACATGGAACAGGACCGCTCTTCATCATGAATAAAATCACCAAATACGTTCAATAAAGGAACCTCCATCTAGAGTGGCACCTTGCCTCAAAATCCCACCGTACAAGAAAAAAACCATGGTTGGCACATTCTTCTCTGTTCAAGCAGCCAAACTATGGAACTCTTTACCCCCAGACATAAGATCCACGGATAACCACCTTATCTTCACAAGAATTGGCTCTTCCCCACATGTGTATAATAATTATGTTTTTAAAAATATAGATATTCATTAGTTCTGCTTAAAAATTTGACATATTACTTATGTATTCTATGTTTTAACATGTATATAAGTGACTACATAAATAAGTAAATCTTTTATCATAAGAATTTATCTACAATTGCTTCACTATTGAATTACAAAAAATAAAAACAAATGCAATAATTTAAAGTACAACAACACTTGAAAGCCGGAGTTTATTAAATGCAACCTTAATCTACGTATATATTACCTTCCTTATGCATATATATACCTTCCATGTACTTATGTATCTATATATTTATTACTTTGCTTCAAATTCAGCATATCTATTGCACTACCCTATTTCTCACCCTATACCGCTCTCAATACATCCTCTACCTCAACTCTCTGACTCATCTTAAACCTCATTCTACTACTCTTTCCAATGCTCTACCTTATTTCTCACCCTATTCCTCTATCAATACATCCTCTACCTCCACTCTCTTTCATCCCAAACCCCATACCACGACTATTATCCCCAAAATAACAATTTCTAGACTCTTCCCTCCTCTACCCCTCCTTGCATCGTTTCATACCTCGTTTGCTATTCAGATCTCCCAAACAAGCCTTTCTAAAGCCTTCCCTCTGACTCTTCCCCTCCACATCCCCTTTACTCATCCCAAACCCCACCTACTGCTATTATCTCCCCCCCCAAAAATTCTAGACCTCTCACTCTTTTATCCCTCCACTATTCCTTTTCAATACAAATAACAGACTAACATATCCACCACTCAAATTAATTTCATATTTCCCTATACTAATTCCCCACTAATCCTGTTTGGGTTCCGGAATAGCGTGCTACTCACCAAAAAAGAGCTTCAATATCTCATCAGCTGTAGCAAGCGCTATATAAATGCAAGCCTTTTTCCTCTTCTATCCCTCCACTATCCTTCTCAATCCAAATACCAGACTAACATATCCACCGCTCAAATTACTTTCATATTTTACTATACTAATTCACCACTAATCCTTTATGGGTTCCGGAGTAGCATGCTACTCGCCGAAAAGTAGCAAGCGTTATATAAATGCAATTACAATACAATATTTAATTAAAAAGTATGTCTTCTTAATTATTTTGTTTTATTATATTTTTCTTATGTTTTTAAATGATTTCCTATTTTTCATTTGTTTTTGTATTTTACAAACGTTGACATTTATTGTACATTAAAAAAATTATTTATCGAGGGGGGCGTGGCTAGCAGCCGACGGACATGGCCGCACTCTAACGCGGCTCCGGAGCCCTTGCCATCTATCCTGAATAAATCCGGAACAACTCCTGTAATTTACCCCCCGGCGAGGTGGCATCCCGACCCCAGAGTTCGAGGGCACCAATTGAGGGCGGATTCCGATCAGAAAAGGCGAAATTGAGCGGGCTATCTCCAAAGCGGCCGGAGCTCCGAGTCGGAAAATGGCGACGCTCCCTCGCTCCACTGTTTGTGTTGTGGCAGCATAAAGGTGCCTCTTAAGGTGAAACCTCCTGCGGAGCAGGCCGCAGAAAGCAGCGTACTCTCCAGGCAGTGAGCGGGCTGAAACATACCTGAGCAGGCAGCGTCCGACGATCCTGACGCGCGCCCGGAGAGGGCAGGATCCAGCCACCGGGCGCGGAAACAGCAGACCGGCCATGCTCCAAACGGAGGCCCCGGCTTCACGGGCCTAGTGGGCCGCGGTATTGGGCGACCAGGTTCCACCATATGGGTTGCAACATACCCGCGGTGAGTGTAGAATATACGGCCCTCCTTTCAATGGACCCCTGTTGGGACACTTGTGGCCAACGGTGGCAGTGAGCCATCTCTTCATGTGGAGGAGGCGGCAGGCCTGAACAGCAAGCGGTGCGCTTCCATACAGTTCTGGGACTCTGAGACTTGCCGTGCACAGCAGCGGGCAGGGGCAATATACTGCCCGACTGAGTTGAGGGGCGCTCTGGAGGTCGAGCGGCGCAACTGGTGCGCGGCCCTAGCATGCTCCTGCCAAGCATCCAGCACTACCACTAAGATGTACAGAGGGGGGGGGGTAGGGGAGCGCAGTAAGCTGTTACAGAAGTGCTCTACGTACCAAGACCAGCACGGGGAAGTACACCTGCTCTGTTTTGCGCTCCGTCTCTTCCCCTCCCCCCAGCTGTAGAGGGGTCTGTATACCAGGAAACCCGACAGGCTGACAGGGGACAGTACCACCCCCTGGGCAGGTGGCGGCGAGTACTGGGGCTGATCTGTGGTAGCTCAGTTACTGGCCGAGCACCGCAAGTGGACAATGGCAAGCGGGAAAGGGACTAAAACACCGGCGCAAAGCAAACTGGCCAAATTTGCCTGGTCGAAGGCGGGTGAGGATGAGGACGCTGCATCTCAGGGGGCCTCAGACAACCAGCAGAACCAGCCACCGCAGCAAGACTTGACTCTCCAAGACATTATGGTGGCCATTACGGGGGTGCGGACCTCCCTAGAGACTCGTATTGACACTGTGAATATTGAGGTCTCCCTCATAAGAGCTGACCTCAGGAAAATGGACTCCAGAGTAAAGGAAATAGAAGATGTCACAACAGTACTGATTACAGACACTGCCCTGCTAAAACAACAAGTGCGCCAACTACAAGATGAACAGACCAAAATGGAGGGCCTGCTCGATGAATATGAAGGTAGGGCACGCAGAAATAATATACGAATCCTAGGAGTTCCGGAGCGAGCAGAAGGTCCTGCAGTGGACTTATTGTTGTTGAGGACCTAATTCTGAAACAGCTGCAACCTAAAAGACTGTCAAGCTACTTCTCCATTGAACGCGCTCATCGTGTCCCCGGGGGCAGGCCTAAACCAGGAGCCCCTCCGAGGCCGATTACAGCATGAGTTTTCAACTTCAGAGATCGCAACATTATACTTCAGACTGCATGTGCTAACCCGCCGCTTAAATTGGAGGACAGTCTGGTCACTTTTTTTCCGGATTTCACCACAAACGTCCAAGCTCAACGGCGCAGTTTTATGGTGGTCAAGCGGGCGTTGCGTGATAAAGAGATAAAGTATGCCATGCTTTTTCCGGCGAAACTCCGTATTGAATCAGAGGGCAAGACGTGGTTCTTTTCCTCCCCTGAGGATGCATGGGATTGGCTGGAGGGCTGGCGCCGGGTGGAGAATTTGCATAAAGAGCAAAACGGAGGACCCCGTGCAAGTAGACCTGACAACAGCGCCAGACAACGAGGTGATCATGTCAGGAAAGATACGGACTCAACATCACGCAGCTGAAAAGAAGGCGATCTTGGTGCTGGTATGGACACATTTAGCCACGTATAGTGACTCTGAGGTAGGACAGTGGCTCAGTATAACGTAGTGGGGTATTCTCCCCAGAACCATAGCAGACATTTGTGACTTGGTTATGATAAGCCTGGGCTGGGGACCTTGTTATCTGCCTCTGCAGCACCAATGGCACCAGAGGGGGCCGGGATCTATCCCAATTATTTAGTATACCGTGAAGCCATCCTTACAATACGGCGGGGGGTAAGGCTGTAAACCAAGTACCTCTCAAATAGGGGGTGGGGCGACAGGCACTCTGCCTTGTTGGGGAGTGGGTAGTTTGAAATCCACTGGCAGGGGGGCAGGGAGGGGGGTGGTCTGGGTGGGGAGTAGAGTATTAAGGGTTGTTTTATTTGTTTGTTCTCAAATCACAAAGTGTCGAATGTCAGACTCGATTATCTCTGTTGTCATTTCAAATGCAGGGTATGCAATTATGTGGTTACTAAGGCAGTATTTGCTTGAATGTCATTTCATGTCTATACACTTGGCTTCGGTGTTGTTGAGTGCAGCAGTTGCCCCTCTTGATGTACCCATCGGTCTTCTCATAATCTTTCTACATAATCCGTGATGGGGAGTACGGAGGAAACATCACTATCCATTCTGACGTGGAATGTTAATGGGCTGGGGGACAAGACAAAGCGAGGAGTGGTGCTACAGTATCTTAAGAGACAAGCCCCAGATTTGGTTTTGGTGCAGGAGACACACTTAGTGGGTAATAACTCCAAGGCCCTCACTCTGTGGGGATATAAACTCTTGGTCCATGCAGGGTTTACATCCGGTTCAAGGGGCACCGGTATCCTGGTTCGGAGAAGCCTTGCACTCACTTCAACCCGCACATGGGCAGATCCCCAAGGGAGGTTTGCAGTTTTGGAGGCCAGCTGGGAAGGGAAGCCGCTTAATGTGGTCTCGGTTTATCTTCCCCCTGCGCTGGGCAAGGAGGCGCTTAGTGACCTGGGGAAAATTCTGGTAGATCTCCCCATAGGCACTCTAATTCTGGGAGGGGATTTTAATATGACCATGGACGACCAAAGAGACAGGCATCTGCGACGACCCCTAACACGCCCTAATACTCAGATGGAGGACTTCACACAGGCCATGGGACTAACAGATGTGTGGCGCTCTTTACAACCAGACATGACATACTATACTTACTATTCCAACGCACACAAGAGCATGTCCCGCATAGACTATTTCCTTACGCACCTAGCAGATATTGGACATTTTAGACATCCACGTGGTCTGCCGAGGGGCATCTCAGATCACTCCCCCGTGTGGATCGAGCTTACCTATCACAATAAAAGGCAACGCAGCACCATAGTCCTCAATCCCTGGTTGCTTAGAATTCCGGACATAAAAGAAAATTTGCTTATGCAAACAGACCACTACTTTACTGAAAATGTCGGCTCAGTGGAATCGGCACAGATAATATGGGAGGCGTACAAGGCGGTGTTGAAAGGGCAAGCACTAGCGCTAAAAGTGGGATAAATCAGAAAATAAAACCAACGATTGTCACAACTAGAGAGTGAACTCCAGCAGCTGGAGGCACAACATACCTCCTCGCCCAGTGAGGCTACCACACACCACTTGACTACCAAGCAGCTAGAATGTAAAACTTTGGCGGGAGAGAGGACTCGGGCTAGACTATTACAAACACAACATAAGGTGTATGAGCTGGGGGACAGGGCTGGGAAAATGCTTGCCTGGCTAGAGAAAAGGGAACAAGGGGAGCGAGCGATGGGTACCTAGACTGTCAATTAAGGGGGCGGAGCAGATCTTAGATCCGCAAGACATCGCGGAGGCATTTGCGGACCATCTGGAGGCGGTTTATACCTCCTCAACTACGTATACGGCTGAGGACTCCCGGCAATTATTGGCAGATACACGCCTACCTACTCTATTGGAGGCTGATAGAAATGTAATGGAAGCAGATCTCACAGATGACGAAATTTGCAAAGCAATAAATAGTATCCAATCAGGGAAGGCAATGGGGCCCAATGGAGTCCCTATAGAATTCCTTAAGTCGATGGCCCTACGGGTCGCGCCCCACCTTAAAAACATGTATAATGAAAGCGTTGAGAAAGGAATCCTGCCAGAAGACCAACGGCTGGCTTCAATTGTAGTCATTCGAAAGCCGGGAAAACCCGCTGATAGTTGCGGTTCTTATCGACGAATTTCCTTAATTAATGTGGAGGCTAAAGTCCTAGCAAAGCTCCTGGCTTCCCGCTTGGTGTCAATAATCCCATCGTTGGTCCATGCTGACCAATCAGGCTTTATGCCGGGGAGGAACACGGCACTGAATATCCGCCGCATTCACAATGTCTTGGGGCGTCAACAATATATAGACGAAGATGCAGTAGTGCTCTCCCTAGATGCCTCCATGGCATTCGACTCTATAGAATGGCCTTATCTTTTCGAGGTGCTAAGACGCCTGGGGTTAGGCCCGCGATTCCTGGAGTGGATTAGGCTACTTTACACGGAATTGCGGGGTCAAGTAAAGGTCAATAACCGCACATCCCGTATATTTACATTAGGCAGAGGCACCAGACAGGGTTGTTTCCTGTCCCCCCTGCTTTTCTCCTTGATGCTGGAACCTCTGGCCTCCTGGGTGAGAAGGGACATAGTACTTAGAGGACTGAAATGGGCAGAAGGGAATGAGGATAGGATATCACTATACGCGGACGACATTCTGTTATACCTAGCGTCCCCCTCTACTTCCATAAACAGACTTTTGAATATTTTCACAAATTTCGGCAAATACGCCGGCTATGCAATCAACTGGACTAAATCAATGCTGTTTGTTCTTCGGGGCCCAATTCCCAAGCTTCCCCCGGAATGCGAGATTGAAATAGCCTGTGATGGATTCCGCTACCTAGTGGTTTTTATTACCCCAGACACCCAACTCTTTTATGACAGAAATTTAGCCGTCCCCTTGGACAGACTCCGTACTGATGTCAAACATTGGAGGTCGCTGCCTCTCTCTTTGCTAGGCCGAGCTGCCCTGTTTAAGATGCTGGCTCTCCTGCGATTTTTGTATATCCTCCAAAACTGCCCCTACAGGGTTCCCGACTCTTATTTTAAAAGCATTGAAAGCGAGGTCCGATTACTACTGTGGAGTGGGGGTGCGCCTCGCATAGCGTAGCACAAATTGACTAAAGGGTGGAACGACGGGGGGATTGCTCTTCCGGATATACAACTCTATTACTGGGCCTCGCAATTAGTGGTAATAAATCACTGGCTATACCATTCTCCGACGGACCCAGCATACATGTTAGACAGATAACAGATGGGAAGAGAGGGGTGCTTGGGAGCCCTCTATACGAAGATCCGGAAAGGGAGATATCTGGGCCCTATGGCTCAGACGGTGGAAATCTGGCATCAGGCGACTAAACGTCTGGGTTGGACAGGTGTGCTGACTCAGGCCACACCCTTGTGGTCCTCTCAAAAATTAGGGCTCCTGTGTCATCAATTAGGATTTGATAAGTGGGATACAATTGGACTCTCCACCATAGGCCATCTAGTAAAGAAGGGCAAAATCCTTACATTTAGTGAACTACAGGAGAAATATGAACTGGCTCAGGGGGAGATTTTTCGCTATCTGCAGATCTGCCATGCACTCACAGTAGCACTTCCAGACATAGGAAATTTGCCGGAATCATCCCCCTTGGAAGACCGGCTGCTTCTGAGCCCATCCCAGACAAAGCCATATCACTAACATATCGCAAATTATGCAACAACCTGCCAGATCCCTTTCGCACTCTCCGAGATAGGTGGCAAGCCGATATCGGACACATCGAAGATGAGGACTGGCAAACAGCACTGATGTCCCCAAGGGAAGCAGCTATTACTCTTCGTTTTAGACTGATCCAATTAAAAATCCTACATAGAACGTACCTTACCATGGTTACTTTAGCAAAAATGGGATCTAGACAGGATGCGCTATGTTTGCGCGGGTGTCACCAAGAGGCAACCTTCTATCACACTATATGGGACTGTCCGCAAATACAACACATATGGGACAGGGCGACGGCACGAATGCAGGACGCAATAGGTAAACAGATAACTTTGACACCACCGCTGGGGCTTCTTAACATTTGGGAAGCAACCGATCTCACGGAAGTGGAACAGCAACTAGCTACTCTGGGATACACTTTAGTGAAAAGAGCAATTGCAATGAAATGGGGGGTAGCGGAAAGACCATCGGCTAAGGTTTGGGCGGTTGAACTCGATAACTGTATGATTGCAGAAAAAGAAGTGTATAAATCTAGAGGATGTCCTAAGAAATGGGATAAAAAATGGAGCGGGTGGAATGCGCATAGAGGGGACCTATGTATATCCCCAACCGTAGAGATGGAAATGTCAAGAAACAATAGACACTCGCCTGACATGATTGATTGATTTACTGTGCACTGTTATGCTATGGATACCTGCTGTAACCAGATTGAAATGTATGCATACCAATCTTTGTGATTATTTGAAGTATGACATCAATAAAGAAATCTTTTTAAAAAAAATATTGATCATAGTTTATTAAATTTAAAATATGTTTTTATTGTTTTTGAATGTATTAATTTGTGTGCTTGCTTATATTGTGTTTTATTCTTTAATAAAAATGAATAATGTTACATTTGTTAATTACTTTTGTATAATAAATGTATTGCAATGTGTAATTTCATTTTTGTATATTGGTTAATTAAATAATTTTAAAGCTATTCTCATTTTCATAATATTTTAGGTTAATAAAAGAATGCCTATATGCTTTTATTATAAATTTTATATTACGTTAAAAGACAACTTTTATTTAAAAATATAATCATGTTTATTACAGTTAAATATATATATTTCCAAGGATAATGTCAATGTTTTAGAAAACAATATTGTGGTAGCTAATATTTTTGTTCTTTACATCATACGTATATAAAGTCAATATTTTGATTGTTGATATTTTGATAATTAAATTGTTGTCCTACAATGTTTTTGTGGTTATTAGTTTGTCCTACAACCATCCCCAAGAGTTTCCTTCTTGCCTAGTCAATGTGTGTCGTGCTTTCTGAAGGCAGCAGCAGGGCAGTGCCAACAAAAGGTGTGCATGGGTACAATCTGTGACAGAAAACAATATGCCTAACTCAAATTGAAAATATTTAATCTCTCATAATTAATATAAGGGCAATAGATAACAGCAATTTAACACCACCACTTGTCTAGTTTAATATATACTCTCATTTTGGTTTTGATAGTACTTTCTAATCAAAAGTTACCAGTTTAATGTCCTATTGCATTTTACATATCAGGAGTGATGGGCTATGGAAGAACTGCTAAGGAAGAGATGCAATGTAAAATCAGGTTAGATTTTAGAAATTAGTGGGGCACTATACTCCTATGTCCCATATAGATATGTGCCACACAATCTCCTCCCCACCTTACATTGCAACTATACACTCCTGTAACTTCCAGGAAGCAAAATATTAGAATTAATATTTACACTGCCTACAGTCGAAACCCAAGTCTCACCATAAATAGATCACATTGTCAGGACATCCCACATGAATTTTCTGAAATACAATCAATGGTTCTAAATGGGAATAATGGAAATAACCAATGTTTATCCTAGATAACTGGTATGTTTGCTGGCATGAGAGCTTCACTTGCACCCCATTTGGCTATACCATCAGCTTGATGAGTATCAACCACTATAACACAGGAAATATGAATGTTCTACAGGCGCAGGGATATCCACACTCTTATTAGAAAGACTCTTTGATATACAGACAGAAGGTCTCTTCCTTCTGGTCCTGAAAACACACCTTCCCATAAATAATGAAAACGCTCTGTCAAAAGCATTAACACCACCCAGATACCATGTTTTCAGTTACTGGTGGATCTGGTTTAAACCAGATACAGACATATATTGTTTTATCACATGATTCTAATTCCAAGGGGTTTTCTTTCAGCATATTACACCCCATCCTGCTTAGCCACATTACTCAGCTGTGTGTCCTTCGTCTGTTGAGGGGTATGGAAGCTGGGGTTCTCTCTTGTTTGTGTTTTCCATTTTCTGGCTATGGAGCTATTAATAATTCATGTGTTTTGAAAAATGCATAACATATTCAATATGGGTATTTCAGAAGCCAACTACAACAAATACAATCTTGAAGGTCACCTGCATTCCGAATACACTCTCCTTCAGAAAACTAAATAAAAATAATGGTGCTCTTGATGGCTTATCACCTCCTGCTATGGAAAAGAATTATCCTGAAAAGACGATATTAGAGGCACAATTTGACCTATTGCTAAAAATCACTGCATATGTGTAGATCTTAATAATTGAATTATAGGGTAGTGCCTCACACCCTCTCCATTTGCATCTTTTGTCTAACTCTTAAGGCCCAAGGCATCAATGAGTATGCTTTGCATGTGAACTTATTGCAATGTACCATATCCCAAAATGCAAATCTTTACAAATTTTTAGGCAATTTTAATAAGTTCTGGTCTTGTTCCTACTGTCTTATTTCTTCTTCCTCTTACGTACTCACATACACCATAGTGCAAACTTCTTCACACCAATTTCAGTTGTATGCAGTGTAATCTACATTTTTCTGGGTCACATTATTTGGTTTGCACAAGATATCATGAACAACATACACAAGTAGCATGTGTGCCAATTTAGCCTGCATTATATCCTCATTTATCAAAATGTGAGCTAAAGGCAGGTGGAAACTACACGCACCAAACCACGGAGCAGAGCAATTATTTCTCTGGTCTAAATCAGCATAAGTGCTAAAATTGGCACAAATGCCATTTGCACCTGTTTTAGAACTATTGTCAGGATCTCCTTAGGCTAGCGAAGTATGGGAGGGGATGCTAGTTAACTGTCCCCGGATTTGAATTTAATATACATACTTACATACATACATATAACCTAGGGATGGGCAATAAATTGCACTCCTCTGGCGGAGTTTGCGGAGGTTTCCCCACTCTGCGTTACGCTTGTAGCACAGAGTTCTGGCAAAACTCCGCCAACTGTCTCATGGCGGAGTTTTTTGTTGCGCGCGGCTCGCCAATGGTAAGTTGACGAGCACGAGTGAGAATTGGAATCCCCTAGCAATATTTTCAGGTGCTAGGACAGCACCTGGTGAAATTTTCTCAACGTGGGCGGTTGCGGGTGGTCATGACCTTTTGCGGTGAGAAAGCTGCTACTCATCTAGAAAATCTACTCGAGCGGCAACAAAGAAGCAGTGCCCTCTGGCACGCTGCGTGGTGCCATTTGCACTAATTTTGCAGCACGAAAGAAGCTCCCAGTGCTAAAAATCAGCGTAAGCAGCGCAACATGGTGATTCCGCCCACTCGCGGAACTCCGTGGAATCTTGCTGAGTTTTCATGTAACTCCGCGGAATTCCACGGAATTCCGCAGAAGTGAAACACCACAAGTTCTGTCCACTCCTAATATAAACATACATAATCAAATATTGAATCAATCAAATGTCATTAAAAGTACTGAAGCAGATACAATTGATTGTGCTCAACATAAAGACCCTCAATGACTGCAGTGTCAAACGTCATGGAAAAACTACCATCTAGGCTGAGTCTTTAGCACTGAATATAGCCCTAGTATTTACTGGTATAGTTTTTGTCCTACATTTAGTGCCTGTGGATGTGAGACTCTGGATTATGGTATGCCCAAGGCATTCAGCTTTTCCACTAGTTTGCAGAATCAATTAAAGTTGTAATTGCCGCTGATCCTCATGCACCTTCTGCAGGTATAATATTCCACACTGATTGGAAGTAATCTTTACAAATGTGCCTGTGTGTACGTGTAGGTGTCTGTGAGAGAAATGAAGGTAACATAGAGTCATGACCACTTTTGCTAAGTTCCTAGAACAATAGCTGTTGTGAAGCACCAGAGTGGCTGCCTACTGCGATACTGAGGAATTGGTAGACTGCGATTTTAGTTAGCAGCATTCATGGCTGGTACCTGCTGCACAGACTTGTAAGCAACAGCAGTAAAAGCAGCTAAGCTGAGTAGTGCCTTGATTAGCCAGCCCTGCATTGCATGCCATGTTCCCATTTACACATGGGCTGAGTCTGAGTAATCAGACAGACATTCAGCACATGTGCAAACACATAAAGAGCAGGACTCCGCTTTAGTGTGACTGACAAGTACCTTGAGAAGGATGACTAATCAGCAAGTTTGTTGAACTAAATTGCATAATGATTGATTAACCAATGTGCTTAATGGCCACACTGTCAGTCACACTGGATTCCTGAATGATGGCCTAACAAGAAGTTGCCACTGTCCTGACTGAACCAAACCTGTCACTGTTAGAAGCACTATAGATGGGCAGGGTGTGGCAATAACAACACTGATAGAGATGGAGGTGGAGTGGCACAGACCAGACAAGCCTTTCTTGGATAGACATCATCACCTTTGTCCCTCCGCACTGTCCTGCAATGAACCTGAAATCGCAACAGGGGGCAGATAGATAGGGGCTACCCTAGGTAAAAGTCACCATATTGTAAGTAGCAAAAACATACAATTACCTAAGGTGTCTTACATGTGATGTTGAAGATCCCTAGGACAATTGAACTCATATGGGGACCATTACAAAAAAAAAAACGGTGCATGTCTGGTTAGCCATGAAAAATTTAGATGAACCCTCACACGCCAACCTAGATAGCAAGCTTCATCATAGTGTTGTCTACATCTGCCCAACAGTTTGGAAGAGGACAAATTGGCTCAACGACTTAGGGCCCGATTCCGATCCCGTCCGGAAAGCCCTCCGTACGGCTCGGATCCGGAGCGCTTTCCGGACGAAACGTGCTCCGTGAGTCCGAGCGAGCGAGTACGATGCGTCCGTAGGCATCAGGAATAGATTTGCTCGGACTTCCATTTAACTCCATGGAAGCCTGCGTACAGACGCGTACACAGATTCCCATAGCAAAAAAGGGGTGGGTGGGGAAAAGCGTACACCCTGTGGCCGACACTCCATGGTGACTGCCACACTGTGCATGCTTGGATCGGGGGGACCCATGGGCACCCCCCGTGACAAATTCGGAGGGCCCCGGGTGAAGGGGGGCCTGCTATGGCCCCCCGAAGTAGGCTTCCGACAGCTGTTTAGTCTCGCTGAGACCGAGGCGAAGCGGCTGTTCGGATCGTGCATCGTACTCGCTCGGTCGGAATCCGGCTCCATTGCGCGGCACATTTCGTCAATGTACAAGTCGTACGGACAGGTTCGGGTCCCGGAAACGATTTGGTCGGTGCGTACGCGAACTTCGCATCGTACTTGGTCGTTCGGACCTGTGTACGATTCGGTTGTAAACAAGGGCTACGAACCGGATCCGGTAAAGCCAAATCCTATTCGGCGGCCTTCCGAACGACATCGGAATCGGGCCCTTAGTCGAGAGCACTTCGGTGGCTGGTTTGTGTCTCACCTGTTAGTGAGGTTAGTGGAGATTAGTGTGTAAATAAAAATCCCTGCAGTGATACCCATTAGTATAAGTTTTATTCTGGGGTTAAACACTGTGGGATATTGAAAACAAGAATGGGGGATCTAAGGGATTGTTATTGTTCGGAAATACCACAAGTTAATAAGTTTCAGCCATCTCACAGTGCCCTTATCTCTTGTTTTTAATATCCTGCAGCTTTTGACCCCAAAATAACACTTACACAAACAGGTATCACTGCAGGGATTTTTATTTAAACACTGATCTCCACTAACCTCATCAACAGGTGAGACACAAAACAACCAACAAAGTGCTCTAGACTAAGTCGATTGAGCCCTCCCCCCCACCAGGCTGTCAGGCAGATGTAGACAACCCTATGATGAAGCATGAAACTTGGTGTGTGAGGGTTCATCTAACTTTTTCACGACTAACCTGGCAAACATCAGTGTTTTTTTGTGATGGTCCCTATACCAATTCAATTGTCCTAGGGATTCTCAGTGTCACATGTAAGACACCTAAGGTAATTATATGTTTTTGCTACTGGAATGAACCTGGCCATTCTCTCTGAGAAATTCCAGTTAATACAACTAGAGATATGCAATTTTAAAGATTTAATTGAAAATAGCACCAAGAGCACAACGCGCCAACTGTGTGTGGTTATCTGGTTGCGCCAGACTGGAACAAAGTCACAAGTTCAGGCCAACCGCAAATGAGTGTGGCTCGGCTACAGGGACCCACTTAGGTCTGCTGAACACAGTACCTTACTCCTGGTTGTGAAGAGATGTGGAGTCTCGCATCGGGAATGCGTCGTGCAGCAGAGGTGATGCGAGATCCGACTGAGGTGATGCGTCGCTCAGCGGTGGTTCCAATGAGCTGCAAAGTGCAATGGGATCTCCATGTGTTGAGTTGCATCAGACAGCAGTGATTCTAATGGATTGTACTGAGTGAGGTGATGTCCTTGTATGAAGATGCATTGCACAGCGCCGGTTCCGATGGGCTGATTCAGGCGATGCGGAATCCATGAGTTGTGGAAGTCTGCATAGCAGAGGCGATGCATTGGTTCTATGGGAGATGCGCCGTGGATGATATGCACCAGTTCTGCTGAATTCACAGATGGGCTTGCAGACTACCTTCAAGCCTATTTTCAAGGGTCCAGGATTGGGATGGCACCACTTTGGAGGGCAGGACTCACAGATGGCAGAGTCCACGTGCTGGGTTCAAGATTGTTGGAAGCCTGTTCTGCCCCTGAGGCTTCTGATCAGGAGTCCAGCCTACTAGCTCTTGGAGTCACTCTGGGGTCCTGGGTTTAGAGATTCAGGTCCAGTCCTTCATTACCCAGGCAAGAAGGCAGCAGGTCAGCAAGTCAGCATGGTGGGGCAGCAGCCCAGCAGAGTGGCAGTCCTTTCAGCAGCACAGCAGTCCTTCTTCTTAGCATAGCCTTCCACAGGTCCAGAAGTGTATGCAGGAGTTGGGTCTAAAGGTCCAACATTTATACCTCATGCCCACTTTGAAGTGGAGGAAGCTTCTAGAGTTTTCCACCCTCCTGAAGTTTCAGGCATCCCCTTACTTCCTGTCCTGGCCCCAGCTTGTCTGGGGTCACAAAAGACTAATGACAAACCCTTTGTGAGCGTGATGAGGCAGAGCCTTTGTGATGTGCAAGTGTGGTATGTGGCAACTTCTCCCCCTCGTTAACTCAGAGTGGCCCATCATGCCAAGACCTATCTTTCATTTGTCTCACTATCTGGGAGCAATACACAAAGACCAACTGCCACCTACACCTAGTCATGTGACCTAGGACCAGGCTGCAGGCACCAAATGGTTAGGACAAGAAAATGGCAACTTTCTAAAAGTACACCACCTATACCAGGGGTTGGGCCCATATAATTCAGTAAGGCTAGGCCACTATCAAGTCAAACACCACACAAATGCTGTATTCAATAGCAGTGATCACCATTTATTCTTTCAATTTGTTAGTCATGACAGTTTATTTTTTATTTTTGATTAAAATTGCCATACACAAAAGAAAAATATGAACATATCATATAGACACATTACAACACATTGCACCCACCCCACATAACACCAAAACAAATCACATTTAATACAAATACATTGCATCAAATAAACCAAACAGGGGAATTCTGAAGTACATGCAAAAATTTAGGCATTGCAATCATTTAGAAGAGAGCGGCCCATCCCATAATCGAGTTGGACAGGCGTCTCCAGCGATCCACATCTTTCCGGAATTTCCAATATACGGGCTCTAGGTTCCGTTCTAAATATCGAGCCGGGTCTCATGTTATCTCAGTTCCCAGATAGAGAAATCCATCTGTTGAGACCTCCACCCCCAAGGGGAATCATCGCACCTGGGGGCCACCTACCAACCTGGCACAGGAGAAACCTAACCAAATCATTTTGCAGCCCGAATAGCATTCAATGGCTCTGAATACTGATGCTTTTGGCTCCACCAGAACAATAAGATATCATCTGCATATAATGAAACTTTTTCGGATTCATGTGTAACCTCAGGAAGGCCCACTATGTCTGCTCTCAGCCTCAGCCACGTCGTCCAAACACAATGTGAAGAGGAGCGGCTACAGGGGAAAATCCTGCCACAACCCCCGTCTCAGCTGGAAGTCCCCGATGTCACCACATTGATCTTAACCCTCTCCACTGGGTGACTATACAGCAGATGCACCCATCTACAAGAGTTGGGGCCGATGACCAGCCTCTGTAGGACCAAGAAAATATACTGCTGGCTTATTGAATCAAAGGCCTTTTCCATGTCCAGTGTGAACAAGGCCAATGGCTCTTGTGCCGCCCAGGGGCAAGACAACCAGTTGTGCATACACCTCAAGTTTAGTCTTGTGGCTCTGCCCGGCATGAAGCCTGTTTGGTCCCTGTCCACTAACGAGGGGATCACCTTCACCAGATGAAGTGCTAGTATTTTAGCGAGGAGCTTGACATAGGTATTCAGAAGTGAGATTGGCCTGTAGGAAGCATGCCTTGTGGGGGGCTTCCCCTGTTTGGGAATAACTATAATGGTGGCTTGTCAAAGGTACGGGGGGAGCTCACCCACCTCCTTTGCCTCCGCCAACATTGCCAGTAAGTGGGGCTCCACCACTGATACCATACATTTATAGAACTCAACGAGTATGCCATAGGGGCCCGGCGCCTTCCCGGATTCCATGTGGCTGACCACCTCAGTGAGTTCCTCCAGGGTAATATCCTGCTCCAGCTGGGTCCTATCATCAGCCTGTAGACTTGGGAGGGGCAACTCTGCCAAGAAGCCTACAACATCTCCCTCCGAAGCCGAGCTTCTCTCACTATATAGGTCCCGAAAGTATTGGGCAAAGCATTCCACGGTCTCCCGGTCCGTTGATATGCTTGAGCCATCATGCGCCTCTAGCTCGCTTATCCATCTACTCACCGCTTCCGTCCTGCTGAGCGATGCAACAGGTGGCCCACTTTATTATCTACCTCATGCAGCATCCGCTGGGTCGCTAGAAACTGTTGCTTCACCAAGTCATGGGTGACAGTATGATATTCCTCGCAGAGTGCACTCAGGCGATCCAAAATTCCTTGGGTTTTGTCCTGGTCAAATACCTCCTCCGGATGAGTCTACCATACCGACATTTTCGTCAAATTAAAGAGAAGATTCCATACGGATCTCTGACACTATCTCATTATCTTGTAGTGCCCAACTGGACAACCTCCAGATGTTCCCCTCTTCCCAGCACCTGGAACCCAGTACAACCCGCAATGGAGCAGGATTGGAGATACCTCTGGGCATGTATTCAGCCTCTCCTCTGGGCATGTATTCAGTGCTGCAGGGCACTCTGCCTCTGGCAATAGGATCTGATCAATGCAGTAACCCCAAAAAAAGGGAATACCCCCTATTCCAAGGGTGTCTGGCCTGTCACACATCCATGAGTCATAGGGCTGAGGTAAATTGAGACCAGAAGAATGGGAGAGTGTGTGTGAGGGCTGGAAGATAGGCCTTTCCATATTATTTTCCATGACTGTGTCAAAGTCCCCCTGATGATATGCATATTAGCTGTCGGGCCAACAAGATGCCATTCAGAGCTTTTAGTATTGGTTGTAGGAGGCGGGCATGGCGTAGACACTCAGAATAAGCAATGATTTCCTACCTTGAGAGCCCACCAACCCTACATATCTACTCCTTTGTATCGTGCCATGTCTTCACCGTCTGAAATGGTGTAGTCCTCCTAGCCAAGATCTCTTCTCTTCATGATCCTTAGGCATACCACATAGTGTCCTCAGTTAAGGCAGGGACATTAATGTCCTACCAGATGCATCTGCTGGAGGATCACTAGATCTGGAGCCTGTCTACAGACATATTGTGCGTCGACCCCTCTCTAGACCTTATTTAGTAGCACATTTACAGTTCAGGACATCACCGTCAAGCGGTCTATATCACTATCATCTGCCTGTGTCATGCAGTGTCAACTTTCCACCATGTGGAATCACCCATGGGACCCCCGAGAACTGAGCTATCAGGAGGAATCTCTCCCCCAGTGAAGTCTGGACTACCGTTCTGGTGGTGTGAGCAAAAAACAATGAAGATAAACCACCCCAACTGTGGGGCACTCTACTTCCCCCACCCGAAAACTCCCCTCACCTCACATTTCTGAAATGGAAGCATCTGTTGCCCTGGAACCCAAAATTACACCAACATTACTCAAACTCACAGTAACTATAACAATACAGAGGTGGGCTACTCACCATCCTGATCCCCCTATTTTAATTAATAGCTGCAACATGGTCCCCTTCCCTTTTCCATATCGTTCACTGTGGTGGTCCGGGAAACCAAGCCCATATATATTCCACCAAATCTTCTCTGCCCCACCTCCTTCTTCTCCCCAGCCTACGGGGGAGGATCAGGGGGTGCCTCCCAATCAGGTGCAGGCTCCCCTCCATCAGGGCTCCACCCCTGGCAGTCCTTGGTGATCTCCAGCCACCCCAGGAGAAGGGTCCACTGCATCCAGGGGCTCCTCCCCTGATGTGGAGGACCCCCTCTCTCGAAGCGAGCCCGGAGCTGTAAAATGTGCAAGCCTATGTTTTTCCTCTTTCCTGACGCTGTGGGAGTACCAGTCTCCAGGGGTCCATCCCCTGAGGACAGCTATCCACCCCTCCATCCTTCAGGGGGCAGTTTCTCTTCAACCCATCGCCAGGCGTCCTCCAGGGAATCAAAAACAAAATGTTCCCCTGGAAAACGACTCACTGTCAGGCTGGGGACATAAGCATATATTGAATCTGCATCACTTGGAGCTTCGTTTTCACTGCAGTGAAGGTCCGCCTCGGTTGCTGCACCCTGCTGGACTTCAAATGTACTGTCTTCTTGGTGTGGGCTACAGTCATGATCACCTGTCTGTCTGCGTAATTAAGGAGGCTGAGAATTACTGAGCTCGGAGGGACCCGGGGAAGTCTACTGGGCGAGTGACCTATGCACTCTCTCTATCACAAAGCAGGGGGACAGCTGGTCCTCTGGCACCCAGGTGCGGAACCAATGGGAGAAAAACTGTTCAGGGTGGACCCCCTCTGAGCCCTTCTAGACTCCCACTTGGTGCAAATTGTTGCGCCTCGAGCTGCCTTCTGTGTCCTCCGCCTGGTTCTCCTGCTGAAGGGTCACCTCCCAGAGTCCGGAGAATTCAGACCTCAGGGCTCTAAGGTCGTCCTCTGCGGAGGCGACCTGTGTCTCGATCTCTCTCATGCGCTCTGCCACTTTTTGCAAGTCCTGATGAATGAGAGGCATCTCCATACCTACTCCGTCTAGCCGGGTCTTGAGGGCTTACCGGTACTAACAAATAGCCCACAATATTGCTGAGGCTGGCTGCTCTCCACCCTTTTTGGAAAGGCCACCATTAGCACCCCCGGATGCCATTGCCACCTGTTGAGCTTGCGCTGCCCCCCCTTTCACCATCATGATGGCCGTGCTCGGGGAAAGGGTAGGCAGGAAAGGGGGGAGTTGGCGTTCAATACCCTACTGGGCCCAGTACACCATCAATTCTGCGTTACTATCCCCCAATCGCCAGCTTAAGTGCAAACTAATAGGGGCACCTACGACTATGCTCCTCCCAAGCTAGGATGATGGACTCACACTCACTCTGTCCTCCATGCCCGGCCATGGACTCATAGGTAGGCCCCCTCTCTCCTCTCAGCTCCTGGAAGTACCGCTGTGCACCGTGGATCCTCACTGCCACAGCTCTGCTCTCAGAAGGCACTTAAGTGGCCCGGTCTTCCAAGCACCACTGCCACATGGTCAGACCCGGATGGCTGGCCACTCTCTCCGACTCGGCCGTGCTCCCTGGGCCCCACACGCCAGGTCCGCCATGCCTCCCAGGCTCAGGAGGGGCACAAGCAGTCACCAAGTGCTGATCCACCGTGCACCAACCAGGACCCAGCTGCGCCGTGAGCGGTGCGCCTTCCGGCTCCTATTTTCAGCTGTGAATGGCTGTTTAAGATTTAGGGGCTTATTTAAAGTTAGATTGCCATATATTGAGTCTTTACCTGCTTAGTTGAGATCTCTGTGCCTTCAGAAGCACTTCAGTGTCAACATGGCACCTCTTCTGAAGGGACTGAAGCTATACTATGCTGGTGCCATATTCATTGCACCCGTACAGCAAACTTTTGGTTTTCCAAAAACACTCCCAAAGTAGGAGTTTGTTTATGAAAAACAAAAAAATAAATGCCTCTGACATGCTGGGAGTTTTCTCCAAGAGTGTGGGAGTCATTCATTTATTTTCCTGTTTGGGACCACAAGGCTTTCCCTTGTGGCCCCAAACAGGAAAGAATGTGCATCCGAACATTCTCCCTAAAAAGGTGGAGTGTCTCAGGTGCTTTGACCGACTCCCCAATGTTAGCCAATATATTGTTCAAAGGTTTCCACTGGTGAACCTAGCTGAGGCTTTGTCAGAATGATGACAGTTCATCCAACTCTAAATAGAGGAAGTGGACCGGGAGTTTAGACGCTAGGGTACTCCGCTACATCAGTGGTGGAGTGCCCTGGCCTTCAAACTCAAAATAAGGTCCTCAATTATTTACATTATTTAGACTATATAAAGATAAAAATTTCCCCCAATACCATTATATGGCACCTATATTAGAGCATCATCGTGATTTTAGCCAACTTTAGGAACATGATTGAAGAAGGTTCTTTGGCCCTTTCCCAATATCAAAGGGGTATCAATCAAACTTGTCCTGCAAGGTTTAAACTTTGAAGCTGAGTCCCCATGGGTGAAATTTCTTTGTAAATTGGTGAAGGAAATTAAGCTCTCCATCATGGGCTTTGAAAACAACTGTAGTTGGGTACAGACTCAGAAGCATATCTTTTATGGCTTGCTTGGAAAGTAGAATTTTATTGTCTCCTTGGTGGACTATGGAAGTTTGGCTGTTAATAGGAACCAAGTTTGCTTGGTAATGATCTTAGGGCCTGATACACTGTTACTATTCACAAACCAGGGATAAAGAATTTGCACACCAAATGGTTGGCAAATTGGAATGGAATTTACGATGCAACCTATTTACTAATAGGTCACATCTCAAATAGTAAGTGTGTAGGGGATCGCAACCCAAACTCCCTAATGAACATTAGTTAGGCAGGTCACAATATGCAATCCCTTATGATTGGCTGCCAACTAGAGATGGAGGCCTGCAAGAGGTAGCCGACCTCTGTCCCAGCATTTGCATTACCTAATGGGAAACATAACTTTTTTTCAAAATGCAGAATATGTGCCTGATCTAGAGTGCGGACTACGGGATTGACAGAGAACCCATACTCCGCATTTAGAGATGTCCGCTGGCCCTGCAGACATCTCTAGTCATTGCCAGGATCCACCACCATGGTGGTTGCTGTCAATGTGTTAATTGTTTGACAGACTAGCTCAGTCAAACATGATGACCGTATGCCAAACTTTTTACCAGTTTTTACTTTTTTTAAAACAAAATCCCAAAGCCGGTTTTTGTTTTAAAAAAACCAAAAACTAATGACCACCAGACCATAAGATTTTTTTACTTTCAGTCACAAACACCCAAAAAATAACACCTTCTGCTCTAAATAAGGCGGACGGTGTAATATGTAAACCTCTGACGGCCTGTATTCTGTCGGATAGGTTCTGTCACTGACATACTTAAGGTCGCTTGCCTGTAAACTAGCCGTGCGGACCGAGGGATTGGCGGAAAAGTTTGCAATTGAGTACCCTCTCTGGCAAACTCTAAATCAGGCCCTATGTATCCTAAAGGGACATAGGCTGCTTTAAATTTTTTTACCTGCTTGAGAACACTTTGTGGGGCGCGGGCAGTGATCGCCTTGACCTCTGCTTTCTCTCCCCTGGGGAATGCAGAGGATTTCAAAAGGAGTGTGAGTTCCACGGGAGAGAGCTTCCCCTTTGCGAATCAATCACAAACCCAACTCGGAGGTCACTAACTGATAAATGGTTTGGGACTGGAATTGCAATCACAACCCAATAATATGTGTCACTGTGAATCCCAAATAGGAGGGGCGTCTCTTTAATGTCCCCTAATACTTGCAATTCATAGTGGATAGGCAAAACCCTTTTCACCTGTCAGAAATACTTTTCCGACTCGTAAAATGACTTTGACAGATTTTTAAATGTTGTTGCCATTGGAAACCCTGTATTTTTCAAATCACAGGCATTGCTACCATAAAACCGATTTGTAGAGGAGGCCTTATATACTTGGAAATGCGACCCTTCTCTCTTTGCAGACACTTTGGTTATGTAAAAATGATTTCGTTTGTAAGTAGATACCTTACTTTCGATCCCGGTGAACATATGCATCACTTGTTGTTACTGGCTTGGATGCGATTTGTTCTTCGTAGAACATTTCAATTTTCTAAAAATATTCACATTCAGTTGTTTGTTTAAACTCCCTAACGACTTTTGTCATTTGATTATGTACTGTGCTAAATTTGATAATTTCTTATTTTGAATCTTTCTCCACTACTAAAGGAATATGAAGTTAAAATTGAACTTGATACATTTCAAATGTAAGTATTTGAAGTACAACATTCAGATGTAACAATCGCCCGTTTTTAAATATGTAATTGGTATACATTTTTAGATGAGGTATAAGTTTTAAGAAGGCTGCATGCTTTTATGAACATTAATATGTCTAGTAAACTTTTATAAACTAACTAACTGGGAAGGTTATAACTTTAGTAGTGTAAGGTTACAGAAGAAAATATACACTTTGAGCATTCAAAAAGTCCAGTTTATTGAGGATTTATGTAAATAGGTGTTGACTTGCCCTTACTGGGGACATTAAAAGATGTTTCCTTATATGAAGCATCCCTGAATTCATGCCTCACAGGAGGCATGAAAAGTCCCGTGTATGTGTGCTTTAATATGCCACTGCTGCGCTGTAAAGAATTGACTTCTCTTTTTATCAGTTTTACCCCGGAAACTCGTCTTTAAATATGTAACGGGCTCGCACTGGGAGGTGTCCAGAGAGTAAAAAGGCAGGGATACCTCGTATGAGTCACGAAGCTCTTGGCAGTGGCTGCAGCCGACTCTCAGAGTAAACGTCTGTCGGCGCTAGTAAAACGTGTTTGGAACAGGAATCCGAGTTCTGACTTTATATGGACAAAATGAAAGTTTCGGTGCTTTTGCCTTGCTTCCCAGTGGATGTAGGAATGCTGATGCTTGGAGCGTCTGCCCTGTTCATAAATCGGACAAATAACTATCACGATGAAAACAAGTATATGTGTTATTGTGACTCAAATTAGCATATTATATTTTCATTTTATTCTTGTTTCTCCGTATGCTCTGTTTTTTTTGTTGCTACGACTAATCTCTCTGTGCTCTGCATGTTTTTATTGTTTCTAGCTGTGTATTTCCCACAGGCCCCTGACTTACCTTAGACCAGTGCTCCGACCGGTCGAGGGTCGGTCCTTACAGACTCGTCTCCAGCGCCTTGAGGCTCCTGCCTCTTCTTCCACTTATGCTCTCTTTCTCTCTCGTTCCTGTGCCGCCTCTTGCTCTTTCTGTCTCGTACCCATTTTTGGGCCTTTGCCAAGGCTGCCCAGGGGGGCCACGTAGGGGACCCTCCAAAAGGGCGGCCGCCTTAGTGCCACAGGAAGGCACAGAAGTCTGCTGACTAGGCTCCCTGGGCTAGGGACCAGGGGGTCTGCTGGCCGCGTCACTTCCGGCCGTGGGAGGGGGACAGGGGTACAAAAGCCTTCTTCCGCCCACTGTACGGTCTCTTGACCGCTACCCGTCTCGCAGTTTGCTTCGCCCTGGTCGCGTCGTCTTATTCTGGTCTGGCGTCGGTGTCCGGTGAGTGTGTGGGCATTTTCGCCCCCCCCTCCCCCCCCCCCCCCTTTCCCATGTCTTTTACAGACGGTCGGTGGTTCCGGCCGTGTGCTGGACTAGGATCGGGGCCCGGGACGCCCCCTTGGCCGGGCGTTTTGTTGTGTGGCGAAGCAGCATAGGCCGGGCGGGGCTCGGCATTCTGGCATGGCTCGAGGAGGGTTGCGGTCGCGGAGTGAAAGTGTATAGGGAAGCGTTGTAGTGCTCTGATGTCTGGCGTTGTAGTGCTCTGTTTTCAGGCGCCAAGGATTAAATGAGGCCCGGGTGTTTCTTCTTTGAGGCAGCCAGTCTAATGCACTCCAGACGCGGCCGCGAACCATGGCGCCTTGTGCTTGTTTTCCGGTAGGAGGGGCCTCAGTCCAGCCCGGCTCAGGAGCCGTGAACCCACTAAGGGTCTCGGGAATTTGCTCCAGTCAGAGACCCCCTCGGCATCTGATCTGTTTCCGGCGGGGAGAATAGGCAACCTTCCAGGAATCCTCGCACACCAGGGCTGCACTGCTCCCCATGGGGCACGAGTGGCTGCCAAGCCGGGTAGGTGTGTGTTGGGAGGGGGGCGAGCTGCAGGGGTTAAGGTCCCTTTCGCAGCTGTCTGGACAGCGAGATTTGTGCGGAGTGGTGAGGTGACGTGCAGAGGGTGCCTAAGTTGGTGCGAAGTGGCCAGGAGGGGCCTTTGGCATGGCAGCTGTGCTTGCGGGGTTGGGGGACTGGAGTCCGATGGTGCGGGTACCGGGTGCTCCACGTGTGTTGGCGGGACACGCGTTGTGCACGTCGCCTCCGGGCCGGAGCGGAGTGGCGTTCATCCTTGGGGGGGCTCGGGAGAGTGTGTTCGCGGGTCTGCGCCATTCAGTCCGAGTCCACCTCTGCTGTTAGATATGCAGGGACCTGGCGCCCGGACGGCATGCGATGCCTGCCAGACCAAACGGGCGGTGCTTTGTGTTCCACAAGAGTATCTGGAAGAGTTGGTTGACCTGTCCCGCAGCGGTATTATTGTGTTACGCCGCCTTATTTGTTACTGACACGTTCTTATGATTGGCACGTTCGGTGTCCACTGGGTGCAGGGTGCGTCCCTAGTGTGTCAGAGTGCTTTTCGTTTTGTGTGGAGAGCCGAGACCCCTGCCCGAGTGCCGCACATTTCCCCACCTTGCTCCTGGCGAGCGCATTCCTTACTGCCGGCCTCGGGGTCTTGTGACTGCGTGGTGGGGGAGGGGGCGAGCGTCGCGTGGCTCCCTCTGTGATGGTACTCCGGGTGAGTTGGACCGGGGCCCCGGCCCGAGTGGGCCGGAAGTGGCGTGGTGGGAGAGGGCAGCGGGCGGCGCAAGGTTCCCCTCCTCTGCTCTTTGCCTTGGGCATAGTGCCGTGCTCAAGAGCGGCTCTCGGAGCCAGAGGACGTGGCACTTGGGTGAGCCGGCATTCTGGCTGGTGGGGCAGCGAGGTCGCGTTGCTCCCTCCGCTGTTTATTTCACGGCGGAGCAAATTTCGACCCCTGGGCCGGATGCTGCAGGGGGGGGGGACAGTGGGCTCCGCGCTGCTCCCTCCTCCACTTCCACCATAAAGATGGTTGTCAGGGCGTTCTATCAGGTTTATTCATTTATGTGTGTGCCCCTCCGATTATCTACATACAGCCTTGTATAAAAAGTTTGCCTGAACCGGAGCTTGATAGTTGTGTGTGCGAGGTTGTCTTGAAGGTAGCGCCACTGAGCCTCATTCCTCCACTTCCAGGAACTTCTCGCAGCACTGGGCGCTCCATGCCCCGCCAGCACAATTGATATACACATGAAAAGACCACTAGCTGGGGCTCAGGAAAACGAGGTGGTTGGCTCCCCTAATGGATCTGGCTGCAGAGGCCTCGATTTTCTGATCGCAGAGCCTCGCCCCAGCCAGAACCGTTTGTCAGATGCCCATCGACTACATGAGGGCTAAATAGTGTTGAATGGGCACCCTAATATGCCTAATATGCCGCACAATAAAAGGCATGGCAGTTGCACAAAGGCAAATGCTGAAATATTAACCATCTGCTGTTAGAAAACTCTGGACGTATTATTTCTTATTTGTTATTCCGTGAAAGACATGGTGGTCGTAAGCAAGAAGAATACAGCATCGTCCTCCATGCACTGTTAGTAAACGCTCAGAGTTGCTTTTAAAACAAGGACAGTTGCTAGCAGTTCGCCATCACTTCCGGCCTAAATAACCGTCTGTTTTCTGCGTCATGATCCTATGCTGTTGACGAGCACAGAGACAACATAATTTGTCAGAAACTCCGGATTTCTCACTATTGTGCATAAGCAAAAAACGTTGCAAACTTTAAGGGGTTTTGAGGTTTCCCTGGGATCTTTACATGGATGAAAAGTTTCTCAGCTTTTGCACGCTGTCCCTGTGATCACAGCGGCATCTGTATCAGCCCACCAACATCTGCCCACGCAGGGGCCCCCATATATGGGCGACCAACTTGGTGCAACTGGCAATATAGAACTGTGGTGAGCTATATAATTAATCACACAGACCGCAACGCAAGGGGGGGCGCGTTGGGCGAGGAAATTTTCCCACCAGTGTGTAAGAGATAGGAAGATTGTACGGACGCAGGAAACAGTGCAGAACAGCTCTACACCTCGAAAGTAGGTATCAGAATTTCCGTGAATTCTGCTGGCTGCTAACTCAACTCCTTGCGGTTCCGGTTGAGATGCCGCCTTCCAGGTGGTATGTTCCATCGTGTCGGTTGCGGAGTTGAGAGTGAGTGTGTGGCATCGTCACCCGATTATTGCAGGGTGGCCATAGTCAGAGGATAGAATTTGTTGTGCCTGTTCCGCATGTACTACAGACCATGGGTCATGGGGGGGTTGAGGCACTTGCATGGTTGCTACAAAGGGACGACGTATAAAACTGGTTCAGTGGCCTGGGAGGTGTAGACTGCCAGCTGGTGATCTAACATTGTTAAGTATCCCAGACCGCGTTGTCGAACTGGCGACAGTCCACTGAGCGGGCCTCACGGATTATCAGACGTGGGTTCGTGGCCCAGGAGGCAAGCATAGGACCGTGCAGCATGAAGCTGGTCTGGGAGCAGCAGGTTTGCTGGGTAGACTGGCTTATGGTGCTTCGAGGTTAATTTGAGCATGGGATGCCTTTCAAATTGTGCGCGATGACCCAAACAGTGTTCCCACATTGGTGGTACCCCCGCCTGCTGGGGCCTTTGTTCCAGTGCCACAGCGAGCAGAGGGAGAGTCGGGTTAGAGAAAGTTTAGGCATGGGCAAGCCTTCGAAGGGGCCCCCACTGATAGATCTCTTGTCATCTCCCCAAATCTGGTCTGCAGAGTCTGGTCCTGGATGTTTGGGGGTCACATATTAGTTGCAGTAGTATTGTGAGCTGCTGCTGTGTCTTGGCCTGACTTTATTGTCCCTTACATGTCTGCGAGAGGCGCACTGCGACAACATGGGGGTCAAGACAGGTTGAGGACTGGTGCCAGCGGGCAAGGTGGTGGCGTTATGTGACAGTATGGTAACTAGGTGAGAGGTGTATGCAGTCTCCTCGGTGGTGTTCCCAGTTTGCTACGGTGGGTGTGTGGTTGGTACATGAAATGTACACTGCCTCTGGGGTAAGCCCTAAGGCTCCGCCTAGAGGGTGAGCAGGCGTTAGCCATAGTGTGATCTCCCTTCTCCTGAATAGTAGTGGGTTCGGACAGGCCATACGAAGGATATTTTAATAACCTTGTATGGAGTCTCTCTGTGGTGTGCCTAGTTGGCCACTGTGGGTGTGCGATTGGCACAAAAATGTTTACACTGCCTCTGGGATAAGCCCTAAGGCTCTGTCTAGCTACTTGGGGGGCGAGCAGGCGTTAACCTGTGTGTACTCCCTCCTCTTGACTAATGGTGGGCTCAGCCACGCGTAGGTGCACACCGTTCCCAACCTCAAACGCCATTTATAACATTGGTAGAGAAGGGATAGGGGTTGATTGCAGTCCTTTTTGCAACCGCCCCACAGGACGAATGTTTTAGGCCACGTGGTTTGTGAAGGGCTCTTGCGGGGGAGCCTGGTTGAAGAGCTAACGTCGGGCAAGTATGTCTTGTGCTTTAATCACACTGGTAGGCCCCAGTCACGAGCTGATGTTATCAGGGTGAGCTTGCGTGGGGTCAGGGAGCGCCGATGCATCAGAAGCACTGAGCAGCTTTCAGCCAGTAGTGGTATGGTTGATATCTGATGCAAGGGGCATCTGTTAGACTAGATCTGTACTCAGATGTACAGCCTTCCGTGCTTGGAGGTCGGTTGGCTCCGCCTTCTCAAGGGAAGCCATGGACTAGCGGGGGCTCTGAGCAGAGTATTGGCAGGCTTATTAACATTATCAGCTACCAGTTCAAATGTGCATCTTTCACTAATTTACAATGCAGATCACAGGAACTAATTCAAGGCTCCTGTGTAGGTGCGCATTAAGGGGAGTAACCTGGCAAGGGAACTGTGCCACGTGTGGGGTAGCTTGTGTCACTCGGTTTGGGCATGAGCACGGCTGTCCTGTCACCGGTGGTCAGCGAAGTTGGGGCCTGTGCTCCCTGCAGTCCGGTTCGGGGAAGGCGGGGTGACCATAATGGCAATTTCAGAGTGTTTGTGGTAGGTTACCTGGTTTGGGGTTAGAGGTCTGTTGGTCCAAGGACTGGCCAGTGCGTCTTCCCGCGTTCAGGTCAGTGAGCAATAGCGGTGTATGGTGTCAGTGGTATGTTCTGGGCAGGGAGACTCAGGCCAGTCCCCACCCTTTGGTCGACCAGGACATCCCGCGCAAACTCCTTCAGCGGGGATCAGCGCAGCAGGCATGCGCTAAGAGATGGGTCTTTGGATACATCTATACCTGGTTTAGTATCCTGGCTACGGAGTGGCTGCGTGACACTCCGGTGTTGGAGGTGGTCAGCCGGTTGGCAGGCCTTCTAGATGTGGGTTTCTAGCTCGGGCAGGTCCTAGTAAGAGTGCAGGTACCAGAAGTCGGCCCTGGGATACTATTTCACAGGCCTGGGGAGCGGCAGAACGGAAAGGGGCTTGCGTTCGACCTCTTGGTCAGAAGGTCAGATCCTGGTAGGTCCACCTAGCAATTCATCCTTCTGAGGTCGTTAAAACGAGTGCCATTGAGTTGAGTAACAATAAACAGGTTTTGCAGCGACAAAGATACCATGGGGTGAACGTACTCCTAATTACAGTCAGTAACGTAAATTGTAAAGGAATTTTGTGAAGGTACCGGGCTCACACACCAGGGTAGAAAGCGAGAGACTTTGCGGTAAACTCACCCGCCCTATAGCCTTGGCAGCCAGGCAGGTTGTGGAAGTTGTCATCCAACAAGTGTGCTACGGTTCAAAAAAAAAAAAAAAGTGAACCCCTGGGTAAGGCACCCATGGCCTACAAAGTATTAATGAACATTTGGCATTCCCAGTATTCAAGAAAGGGGCAGGTAATTACACATATAGTCCCCTCCTGTCCCACTGTCTTGTCGGCTCCCTGGTATACTAGCAGAAGTTGGGGAGGGCAAGACGTCATCTGGGGTGGTGACTGGCTTAATCTGAGGGACAGGCTCCATAAGCGCTATACATGGATACTGGGTGAGAGGAAGCAAGGCGGGCTTGATACTCTAACTTCTACCGGTATTGGCACATCTTGCCCTGAGTTGCTGGTCAAAGATATTGCACTTCAGCCAGGCAATGTTGACACCCATCCACACCAAACCGTTTGTTTAAGGTCATCCTGGGCGCATGTAGACAGCCCAGTATTAAGCCCCTGTGGTTGTCAGCACCATGAATTACTAACTTCAACTGAACAGGAGGCATGATCGTGTGTTACACTATCAGAAGTGTGGGAGGGTAGACTCCACCTGGGGGGGTGGTTGGCTGATTTTGATGGAGCTGATGTTGGGGAGCTAGTGGCGATCCAAGCAGGACACCTCGGGGTGGCTTTGAATATCAAGGACGTTACCATTAGCACATCATGTCTCAGGATAGTGGTGAGACAGTCTAAAACTGATCAGGCAGGAGAAGGGAGAGTAGTCCTGTTACAGGGGCTGGGGGACACTAGGTATTGCCCTTTGCTCTTGGGCAAGGCTTATTTGGCCCTCCGCCCGGGGATTGCGGTGTACTTCCTGGTGCAGGAGGACGGGACTCCGGTTACAAGTTGGAGTTTTGTTTGTTTGTTTTTCAAGAATGCAATATATGTTCGCAACCTTACATTTCTTTAGTTGCCAGGAGCAAAGGTCTGGGTGATTGGCCATTCGGGCGCCATTAGAGTGGCGCGGTGGGCGGAAAGCATGAATGGGGGCAGGGCTTTTCCGCCACCGAGAACTTGTTTGGGATACCCAGGCTTGCGTGGGACCATCTTGCTAAGAAGCTGCAGCAGAGACGAGGGGAGGGTGTCTCCCCTCCCAACATCCTGGTCATACACCCGTGTGGCAATGATCTGACTCTCTGGGGGATGAGGGAACTGCGGCAAGAAATGAAGTCCTCCATGTGTAGGTTAAGCAACCTATTGGGGGCTTGTTGGTTATAGTGGTCAGAAATAACCCCTTGGTTAGTGTGGCGAGGAGCCCGGTTAGGGTGGCCGTGGAAACCTCACGCAGGAAAGTGAACATCCATGCCAAGTAGGTTTGGACTTGTCAGGCATGGAGTGCGGCATGCCAAGTCGACGGGGTGTTTTTAAGAAGACGGGTTGTCCGTCTAGAGGGGGCATGGACTGTTTTGTTGGACCTGGGTTGAGGCCCTGGAAGCAACAAGAAGTAGGCCTACCTTGTCCGGGGTTATTGTGTAAGTATGTGCAGACTGTTGTAGGTATAATAGGGTGTACAGTGCTCATTAAGGGTGTTGGCAACCCAGCATGTCTTAATTGGCCTGGACCAAGGTTCTGCGTGAATGGCCTTCCGTACGTCTGGATTGGCGCTATTGGAGGAATTCAAGAAATGGAGGCATGGGTTTTCCACCACCGAATTAGTTGGGTTGGGGGTCCCAGGCATGCACTGGAGCAGAGATCACGTTCCTCCGCCACAGAGATCACGTGGCTAGGTTACCCGGGTATGCGCTGGAACGAGCTGATGTGGAAGCTGCAGCAGAGACTGGGAGGAGGTATCGGTCTACCCCATATTCTGGTCATACACTTGGGAGGGAATGACCAGACGACCTGGGGAGGAGAGGACTGCTCGATGACATGAGGGACATCATGTGTCAATTGAGTATTTAACAGGGGGCATGTGTACTGTGGTGGTCCGAAATTTTACCTCGCCCAGTTTTAACAAGGAGCCCGATTGGGAGACGCATTTGAGTTCACGTAGGAGAGTGAACAGCGCCATGCGTAAATTCACGGAACAAAGGGGATTTGGGTTCATCAGGCATGGTTTACTCCATGCCAAGTCCACTGGGTTGGGAAGTGGATGAGGTTCACTTCTCAAGGGTAGGCAAGGACTTAATTTGCTGAACCTTGGGGAGGCCTTGGAAGCAACAGGATGTAGGTAGGAATATCTGCCTTGGTGGGGGCCCTGGTGGTGACGGTGGCCACCCCCAGAGCTGTGGAGGAGTTACAGGGCGATCCAGAGTCTGCAAGGTACAGAAGGGTACTATATTGCAGCAGCACAACAAGGGTGCTAAGCCAAGGATACCCAGGGATGTTTTAGCGGGTCCCCTGGAAGAACTACGGCGCCCCGTTAGTCCTACGGGCGGTTGTGGGTCTGAGCAACCGGGGGCTGCCTGGAACGCTCCGCCCACCTGTCGGGGGCGAGAGTAAGGGAGTGGACTGGCGGTCCACTGATGGGAGAGGTGGCCTCTCCCAATAATTGGTAACCACCGATTGGCGACGGCCACGGTGCAAGTTGGCTCATCAGACGGGCAGGCGGCATAGGGGCTGGCCTGCCCTGGGATCGCCCGTAAGATAACCCACCATGTTGGCATATTGGTTATGCAAATAAACCTGCAGCAAATTTCTCCACTAAAAAGGTGTCGTGTGGTTTATTTATGTATGTTGCTGTATGAGAACTGAGTGTTGCCGATATTGGCACTATGCCAAGGCTGCCCAGGGGGCCACGTAGGGGACCCTCCAAAAGGGCGGCCGCCTTAGTGCCACAGGAAGGCACAGAAGTCTGCTGACTAGGCTCCTGGGCTAGGGACCAGGGGGTCTGCTGGCCGCGTCACTTCCGGCCGTGGGAGGGGGACAGGGGTACAAAAGCCTTCCCCCGCCCACTGTACGGTCTCTTGACCGCTACCCGTCTCGCAGTTTCCCACCCTACCGCTTACCCTGCGGACGGCCAAAGGGTAGTACGGGGAGGGGAAGAAGCTAACTTATTGTTTTGTGTTGCAGGAGGAGTTACAGGGCGATCCAGAGTCTGCAAGGTACAGAAGGGTACTATATTGCAGCAGCACAACAAGGGTGCTAAGCCAAGGATACCCAGGGATGTTTTAGCGGGTCCCCTGGAAGAACTACGGCGCCCCGTTAGTCCTACGGGCGGTTGTGGGTCTGAGCAACCGGGGGCTGCCTGGAACGCTCCGCCCACCTGTCGGGGCGAGAGTAAGGGAGTGGACTGGCGGTCCACTGATGGGAGAGGTGGCCTCTCCCAATAATTGGTAACCACCGATTGGCGACGGCCACGGTGCAAGTTGGCTCATCAGACGGGCAGGCGGCATAGGGGCTGGCCTGCCCTGGGATCGCCCGTAAGATAACCCACCATGTTGGCATATTGGTTATGCAAATAAACCTGCAGCAAATTTCTCCACTAAAAAGGTGTCGTGTGGTTTATTTATGTATGTTGCTGTATGAGAACTGAGTGTTGCCGATATTGGCACTATAGTCTTTTACCTTTATTTTGCCTTTCTTTCTCACCCTACTGTTACCTTTTTTATCTTTCACTCTCTTTCTCACCTGTCTGTGCCTTTTTGCTCTTTCTCACTCTTTCTCACCCTTCTGTTGCTTATTTCCTTTTTGATCTTTCTCGCTATTTCTCACTCTTCGGGTGCCTTTTTGCCTTTTTGTGCCTTTTGTCTCCCTTTTTGTGCCTTTTTGCTCCTTTTCAGCCTTCTGTTGCTTTACTGGCTCCCCTGCGCACCTCTTCTTCACTCCCACCTCCTGCGACTCCTTCCTCCTTTCCCCGCTCCTTATCTGTTTTTTTCCACGCCATCTCTCCTTCCTGTGCTCCTGAGCAGCTCCGCTCACCGCACCATGTGCCCCCCTCAGGGACTACTTAATGGTGGCTGCAGTGCAGCCACGCAGCAGGCGTGCATCTGGTGCGCTGGTGGCTCACCAAAGACTAGCCCATCTACACCCGTCTGTGGCAGGACCATGCCCAGTGGCACAAACTTTACTCCTTATGCCTTCCTACGCTACTCCACAGAGGTCTGCTGGTCTCTGAAGCCAGGGTGCATATCCACGCACTGCTGCGCCACACCATGCCACACAGGGGGAGCATTCGCTTGCACCCACTGCTGCTTCGCCTGCAACACCCACCCACCATGCCTACTTCATCCACACAATTCACAAACAGCACATCTCCCACACCCATCTACAAACACGTACCCCAAGACATACTATTGTGCATGCCTCTCAACTCCCGCTCATTCAGGAAATACACCACTGAAATCTGGGGTTTCCTATACAACAACAGCCTGGATCGCCTCTTCCTAATGGAAACATGGCTGACCTCCGAACCGGCTCCTGACATGCAATGGCTATCCCAGCAGGATACAAACACGTATGTCAGGACTGCAAACACAAACCAGGAGGAGGAATTGCAATAATATTCAAAGACTTCTTCAACTGCACCACAACCACAGAGACCACAACCCCCTACATGGAGCACCTACATTTCAAGCTACGAGCATCCAGTATTTCCGGTATTTTTTAAGCACAAACTAATCACACCTAAGGGTCTCAAGACGCTGGGGGCCGTTGGGGAGATTAAGTGAGCTATTGCCCAGAGTCACATGGTGCTGAGCAGAGCTGGCGCCGGCGACTGAACCGTGAGCCCTGCGCTCCGGAGTCAGCTGCTCTAGCCGCTGTGCCACACCTCTCCCCTCTCAGCAACATACATCCTAAGCGTAACTCTCATCTACCGTCCACCAGGACCTCAAGCCACCCTCTCCATGAGCCTTTCTGACTTCATCGCCTCCCCTCACCATTGACTACAATAATTACATCCTACTAGGAGACTTCAACTTTCACCTAGAAGACAAGAGCAACACCAACACTGATGGACCCCTTGAGATCCTAGGGAACCTGAAACTGACACAGCATATCACCAGACCCACACACCCCTTCGGCACACCCTCAACCCTGTATTCACCACCTTCAACTGCAAAAACAACAAGGCGATGGATGGAATGATTGAATTAATCTCAGCCATTGGCAATCGCTCGGACCACATCCCAATCAATCATTTTTCACTCACTATGCCACCTCAGTTTGGACTCAGCCATATGCAAATTAGTTTTGACCCTGCTCCTCATGGGAACAGTCCAGCCCACACTGCCAGGTCAGGTCCTCCCTGAACCGGAACACAAGCAATCTTGAACAGCATTGAAATTACCACAACCACGCCATTCACCTGGCTCAATCATGCCATTATCTAATTCCAAATCAAAATCCCTCACCTAACGAGACCTGCCACCTCAGGCTTGGCCAAACGCAGCTGAAACAGCATCCAGGGGTCCAACTGGGAATACACCCTGAATCTGAGTCAACCAAATTCTACCAATGACCTCAGCAGAGACAGCAAAGATATGGGCGAGTGGATCACAAATGTGGCGACTTCCTGGCCCTCGTAAACACAATGCACAGAGGAGAATACAGAAGCAGGCCAGCTTATACACTGAGGAACTCTGTGCAACAAAACAACACTGCAAACAATTGGAAAGAAGATGGAGAACTTATCACCTAGAAAATGAAAAAAATACATACAAGTCTGCCCTGACACACTACCACTAACAAAGCACAGAAACAAAGAAGAAGGCCCTAGCAGAGCGCATAGACAACAGCTCCAAAGGCGGCAAAGATATATTCGTGATCATCAAAGACTTCACTTCACCAGCCACCAGCAACAGTATCACCCCTCACAAGAACTCTGTGACAACCTCTCAGAATTCTTCAGCAAGAAAATCAAGCCATTTACAACAATTTCGACCACCCCAACCTAACCCCTGTACCCTCACTCCAGCCTTCCCAGTAACACCCACAAAACAACCTCGACTATCTGGGAAACACTTACGATAGAAGAAACAGCCACCATCATGAGGAACATTCAATCAGGGGCACCACCAGAACTCTCCTCAAACCACATTATGGGTGCCACCCCCATCAGAGAAGTCCTCACCCACGTCCTGAACAGCTCCATCACCTCTGAGACATTCTGGGATGCCTGGAAACGTGTAATGGTCAATGCATTGCTAAAGAAACCCTCAGAAGACCCAAAGCAGCTAGCAAACTACCTCCCGATCTCCGTTCTACCCAAACTGACCAAGGTCATGGAAAAAGCCATAAACAAGCAACTCTCTCACTACCTCAATGCACACCAGCTCTTAGACACCACACAATCAGGTTTCCAGCCCAACCACAGCATCGAGTCTGCCCTCATGATGACAGGCTGATACTCGACTGTGAAGACACCACAGGCCAGAATTATCAAGGTTTTGCATCACCCTTGTGCCACTCTAGGGGCGCAAGGGCGACGCAAAACCTAATTGAGATTTATCAATCCATGCAAGGACCCATTGCATGGCCTTGCATGGCTTGATCAATCTGGAGTAACGCAAGGCAGAGCAAATAGCTGTCTTGAGCTACTCTGCCCCAGGGAGCATGGGTGTTCCAAGGCATCCACCCATTGATTTTGGTGCATTCCCAGATTTGCCATTAATGGCAGACCTAGGAATGCATCAAAATGCTATGCCTCCCCAGGTGAGGCGTAATGAGAACAAATATATTTTCCTTATTTGTTCCTCTTTCTACATGTGCCGTAGAAAGAGGAAAATGCCTCTGATGATTCTTTTTGTGCAGGAAGGTGTCCCTTCCTGCACAAAAACAATCCTGCCTACAACACAGGCACCCTTGCACCATGATGCAAGGGTGCCTGCATTGGCACTTGGCAGCCAAAAGTCCAACAGCACTAGGGAAGGACCACTACAAAAAAAACACCTTTGCCACAAGCATGACCATGATAACCACATAGCTGAAATCAAACTGCCTTAAAGTAAACACTGATAAAACTGCAGTGGTGATCTTCAGAAGGAAAACCTCTGCTTGGGACTCCACCTGGTGGCAAACTGACTTCAGCCCCTCACCCACCCCTACAACCCACACAAGAAACTTATCCAGTACGACAAGCTCAACATGTCAACCCAAGTAAACAAAGCGACAGCCGCTTGCTTCCACATCCTTAGGATGTGGTGAAAGATAGTCAAATGGCCACCAGAGAACACCAGGTAAATGGTTACACAGGCCCTGATCACAAGTAGATTCGATTACAGCAACACACTCTACACTGAAATCACCAAGAAGGTCCTAAACAGGCTCAGATCCTCAAACTACCTCATCGCACCCACATCACACCACATCTCAGAGAATAGCACTGGCTCCCAATCGCTCACACACACATACAAGAACTACCAAACACTTGCCCTGCATAGCTTGACAGCCGCATACACTTCTACTCACCTCCCAAGCACCTCCATTCATCAGATTCTCACTGGCACGCATACCCCATATTCACAAAATCACAGCTGGAGCCAGCACCTTCTCCTACATTTCCCCCTAAGCTTGAAAAGACCTCACTCACCACATCAGAGCCTCCTCATTGATTCACGAATTCAACTGGATGCTGAAGACCTGGCATCGATTAACCTCACAGGTGATTATCGTTCTAAACAAATACACATAACATAACCTTTGGTCATAGCACCTCACTAATTCTCCGAGGCTGCCTGTTGACAGCCCATGCCACTAAACACATATGAACATGTAAATTTAACTTCATGACCAGCCATGAATGTTCCCTCACTGAAGTGAGGGCTTGGCGGGAACTGCACTATAATCTCTGCACTGTTTAAGCAGTGCCTGATTTGAAGAAAAATAATGTCTGGGCCAAAGGTATTTCACAGCAGGCAGCTGCAGCTTACACCATCTAATGCCCCTGCCGGAGATGCCAAATGCCAGCGCCACTGTTACCTACCAACTATCCCACTACAACAAATGTGGAAATTTGCTTGTAAACAGGCTCACAATCTCTGTTCATTCTCAGCACATCCTCACAGAACACCAGCAAACTGCAGACTAAGAAGTGTAATAAAAGGAAAAAAACAAGACATTAGGCCTTTTCCATCTATGCACCCAAGACCTGGACCAATGTCCCTGTTACCATCAGGACCACCCAAACCCTGCTCTAATTTAGGAAAGAATTGAAGCCTCACCTGTTTAAATAACTCTACATCGCAATGCATTAGCCAGCCACAACTCTACTTCCTCTCTTATAACTTGCTGAATGTAAGCTTGCCTTTTACGATGTACAGTGAGCCGCTTTCTTTTGGCTAGGTTTGCTCCAAAGAAATACCATGGTAATACATATATACATATAACCTGGAATTTCCAATGTCACCCAAAGCTCACCCACAGGAAGACTGTGGTCCAAGCCCTTATCATCTCTAGACTGGACTATGCCAATGTCTTATACCTCGGCCTTCCGGAGCACCTTCTGAATAGACTTCAGGTGGTCCAGAACGCAGCCGCCAGGGCGGTCCTCCTGCTTGGACCGAGAGCCCGGATCTCACCCCACCTGAAGGGGCTGCATTGGCTCCCCGTCCGAAAAAGAATCCGTTTTAAAGCTCTGGTTTTAGCCTTCAAGGCTTTTCAAGGTACGGGGGCACACTATCTTAGAAGGAGAGTTACTCATTATGTCCCCAGCAGAACTCTGAGGTCATCCTTCCGGTATCAGATGGCTGTCCCCAAGTTTTCCCGCACCCGAACTGGAGGTCATTCCTTCCAAGTTCTGGTAGCCCGTGTTTGGAACATCCTACCAGTAACTCTTAAACAGGTGTCGGACGTACTTACCTTTAGGAAGATGCTGAAAACCTGGCTAATCCAGCAACAACCTTAAGGATTTTTCCTTCCCCTTTCAGAGTCTGCAACAGTTATGGCTTCAAGGTTTCTTAAGCGCCGGGACACTCTTGTTGAGTAGCTGTGCGCTCTACAAATATCAAATATCATATCAAATATCAAAGCTGTAAGAATGGCCTGAACAAGCTGTTATTAGTTTAATTTTAATATCTATTGAATTTTTATACACTCTGTTAATGTGCTCTACCTACAAATAGACAGACAGCCCCAACAGGGGTGGATTGTCAAACAGAAGTGTGGGTGTTGAGAAATAGGGGCCGGTGCCAAGCACTGGCAGACTTGTGCACTAATAAAGCACTGATTTTAAGAAACCTTTAAAGTGTATTGAGATACATATTATGTGCGAGACCCTGACTGCCAGCATTAAATCGGGACAAACATTATTTTGGGCAAGGAAAATTGATATTCTCCAATGAAATACTATTGTTAGAGCATATGCGTAGAAATGGTCATAATAACGTTTTTGAATAAGAGACTATGGACTTCATTTAGAGTTTGGCGGGAACTGAAAATCCTCCAATGTGTGGCGGTTACTGTAAATACATAGAAGAATCCACTGGCAGAATTTCCTCCAATATAGGGTTAGTATTGTCGAGGAATTTCAGCTGGCGGGCTCTACAATGAAGAATGGAAGAGCTTCCAGGTATGTCTGGAATTGCAGCATTCCCTATTTGTGTACTTGAGCATTCAGCGAAGAAGCTGTTCTTCTCCTCTGCACATTGATACTGTTCTCTTTTGGAGTGTAATGAAGGATGATGCACCACATCGCAGGAAGATGCCCCAATCCTTTCTATCCTTGAGGGAATAGGTTGATATAGGCCTGGACCTCTTCTTGCTCTTCCCTAGTCCACCTACTATAGTCACCTATGCCAGTGGGCAAAGGATAAGCGAGGGTCAGTCATGCCAGGTCAGAGGCAACATCACCAACAATGTCTATAACTTTGCTTATGCAACACAATAGCAGAACCATTATCTACTGGCCACATAAAGAGCCCAAAGCTTCTGCAGTTGCTGGTTACCATTGTAGGCCAACATTTACCTCAGGTGGTTGGTTTACAAGATCAATAATTTCTAGTGGTTTATTGCATCTGAGGAAGGTGTTGTGGTGTTGTGTACAGCCATAGTTTAAGGCACTTTTGGCACGCACAATGGACAATACATAACAAAGGGAGAATTATTCCAAGGCTAACATAGCTTGAATTTACTCACTTTTTTACTTCAAAATCTAAGACTTTTTGAATTATATTACTGAACTTCAAATACCTAAATAATCTGCAAATATTGTATTATTATTCAATAAAATAACATGGGATCTCAATAGTTAGTCTTAGCTTCTCTTATTCATAACAAGGAAATAAATATGAAAAGGCTAACACAAAGGTGCCTATTCACAATGGTAACTTACACTTGTAAGTTATCTACATGTGTAATTTACTCTTACATTTTTTAGTAACTTTACTACTTTAGGCTAGTCACAAAATCCCACTGCAAAGTTTCTCAAAAGTATAGGCTTAAACATCTCTGTACTCTAAAAAATGGAGTGCAGCCCAATTTACCAATGTACTAGTGCCAAACAAAACAGAAGTAAGTCCAGCACCACAAATGGCCAACCATTGATAGTGTAACACCCTCTTATAGAAAATAATGGAGGTAGGAACTTAAAATGAAACCCCATGGGAAATAGTGTTACATTAAATTAAATAATTTAAAGTAGTTGAAAATATAAATTAACATCATTTCATGTTAAAAATATCTAAAAATAATACATATATACTTTAAAAAATATTTTAACAACTTTTTTAATTTAAAATGTTATGTTTGATTACATTTAATAAAATATAATTAATTTATTTTTATTAATTCTATACATCACGTTAAATCATTATTAATGCATGTTTTCAGTTTAGGTGGGAATTTGTTTTTTTATTTAAACTTCAGCAGAACAATTTTCATTAAATTAATAGCGCTGTAACTTGTTTATTTTGTTCTACATTTAAAATGAATATATAAAAGTAATTTACAATAATATATAGTTCAATAAACATTTTTAATTAGCCCTATACTTTTCCAAAATAGGAGAGGTGGAGATTCACTCTCATAGGTTTGTGAATAGCATTTTGCAGCTCTTTTGTAGCACTATTGTAGTACCACTAAACTTAGAGCAAAATTAAGTTTGTGAATATGGCCCTACATTTCTGGATGAAGCTCTGTCTGGGACTTTCACTAATGGAAAAACAACTATTTCCATGCAAGTTCTAAGCATTTATCAGATACGTTTGGGTTTATTATTTAAAAAAATGCACACCAGTCAGATACCAGTGAACAAACTTTATCTCTACTACAAATGTTTTCATACAAAAATTAACGCGATATCATTAACTCATGTGATAGTGTTTTTGTCACCCTCAGTTTTAAAATAAATGTTCCTGTAATCTTTAGTTGCTGGGTTCTTAGGCTCCCTTATCAACGCTGTGAATGCCTTTCCGGTGCTTTGGCAGCAGCTCTGCTTTAATGTTTTGACATCCACTTTACTTATTATGATTACATATCATGGGCATGTGAGTTGTTGTGCTTTAAGAAATGTATCCTTCCTTTTGTAGAAATTGTATTTATGTCTGAAGTAAGGAACTTTAAAGTAGTAGTTTTAGTTGGGCATGAGGGAGATTTAGTTTTCTTTGTCTCGCAGTAAATTGGTGTCTCTTTTTCGTTCTGTCTCTTTTAAGCTGTGATATTTTTATTTTATTGGTTTTGGATGCAAAACAATTTAAAGCATAATAAAGGGATATTCCATGTAACATTCAAGAATATAATAAGCATAAAAGAAGTAAGGAGATGAGATGTAAACAATACGTCATGTAGCATTCCCTCGTGCAGAAAGATTAATCACAATCATATTTGATGATAAGCCACTATTGCGATCTGTCTAAAATGTAATAGACATTTATTACTTCTATATATTCCTCGGTTGGCTGTTGACGAAGACAGTAGCCAAAACACGTCCAGTCGTGGTGAAATAAATACGCATTATACCTGATCTTGGAGTGTCGGCATTTTCTCTGGGGTGAGGTATTGCGGTGATATATTAATCGATCCAGTTGTCAATTTTGGTGGGCTGCCAGTTTACTCCGGAATGGAGAGAATGCACAGGAATCAGGGACCACCGCCCAGTTTTAAATGGCCTGTGCCTCTGTACTCCAATTTCAAACGAGGGACTGATATTCCAAAAGTTGCGTTTTGTGGATTTATTTAAATTGCCCCTCTGCCAAGTCCTTAATGACCACTAGACAGTAATTAGGTTCCTTGTCAAAGAATATTCTGGAGAAACTTGTGAGGCTGGGACCCATCCTCTTGAAAGTCTACAAATTATTTCCCGAAAAATCCCAAATTGAACTAAAAATACAAATGAAATTGGAGGATGTTGTTTGAAGTAATACTGCCTTTTATGAATAAGTGGCTGACTTTAACACTGTACTTAAATAAGTGTGATACCTGTAAATTTATACTAGTTGAGGCTATATCTCTCAAGCTGAGTTATGAAGGTATTGACCTAAATCAATTTTGAATAAAGAAGGTACCCTGACATTTAAGGGAGCTCACTTTCTGATATGATGTGCATTTATGAATTCTTACTGAAATGCATTTACAAACTTAGTCAACACACAACAGGCCTAGAAGATTTGTGTTCCATAAACGAACTTTGTGATATGCTAAAAGGAATGTCTTCTTAGTTAGCTTTCATTTTTATTAGTCACATATTATTTCTTACACAGAAACACTTTTGTGCCCATTTTTGCATTAGAATGAACGAAGAGCTCAGTACAATGTGTCTGATGTGTTTTGTAAATACTGATACAAAATAAAAATAATTTATCTGATTTATATGAAAAAAATGGCACAAAACTTTTAGGTGTTTGCGTTAAGGTGGTCTAGTAAGTGTAAATTTGCGACGACCATAATAACATCACTAAAGACCCATTAGCAAAAAATTGCTATTTGGTAATCGCTATTACTACTGTTCGTGCATCTAGCCCTATATGCTTAAATTAAAGCATTGGTATGGTTTTTATCACTTGCTTATCTGCACCTTACATCTCCCATGCCCCTACCTCTTTGCTCATCCCCCTTGAATATGTAAATTACTATCCTTTCGATGATGTGCACACTCAAAATGACAACAACATATTACTAGCCCCTCTGCCTTTGCCACACCATTGCCCCTTTCAATGTCTCAGCCTCTCCCTAGTGCCTTTTATATTACAGACACTACCCAAAAAAGCTATAATTTTCACAAAGAAGTGACATGTACTACCTATCAACATGAGAGTCCCATTTTACAAAGCATACAGGAGATGCACTCAGTGCCTCAGTAATGCCTATCTCCTTCATAAACCACCAGTGGAATATATATTGAGAGGATAGGAAACAAACAAAAGTCTTTAGAGTTGTGAAAGTGCATATACACATTTTTATGATGAAGCCATACTCTCTTTATGTTCTGCCTTGCTCAAATAGAAAGCACATTCCAATTGGTTTTTTGCATTGGTTCTTGCCACGATCAACAAAAGGGGACGTACAAAGAAGTGAGAAGTCCAGGTCAGTAGGTCCTAGTGAAATCAGAGTTAACTGAGCCCCAATTGTGTCAGCATCGTTCTTTCACCTCTGGTGTTCTGGGGTCCCTCTACCGTGAACCTTTAAACTGGTAACCAAGTACTCCTATTAGTACTCTGAGGGAAGTGAGGCAGAGCGGTCACAGACTACAGGGCTTCAAACGCATAACTCAGAAACAGATCATGTAACACAAATAAATCATTCTCCAGTTAGTGCTTTGAAAGACACACAACTAAATGCTGTTCACAAAATTACAAATATTTACAAAATAAGAAATGCAAAGACCAGTTGGGGCCCCTTCTAAAGGGGTCTCACAAATTAACCGGCGTGCAAATCACATACCCTAAAAAAATGTCAGAATTGGCAATTAACCCCAACATCTAGACTATATCCTGTAGGTCTGAGGTGCCTTGAATCATTTTTGCACCAACAGGCTGTATCCCTTAAAACCACAATACTCCCTTTGTGTACTTATAGCAAACCATAAAAAGATATGCATTGTTACCAGGTGAGTCCTACTGACTTGTCAGAATGCTCACAATGATCATATCAGACTTATAAACTTCAGCCCTCACTGTTTCCTTCGATACCTTATGCCTACAAGCATTAACACTACCATAACATTGGTGATTTACAATCAATAAACAATAATCATTGACTTTGACTCCGCATTCTATGCAAAAGCAGTCAAAACACTTCTTTATTTTATATTACACTGTCAGCAAACCTTTTATAATCCCGAATCACAAGGAATCACACAACTCTCAGAGTATTCTTAAAGACCTACGCCCTGTTGATAGAAACCAGATTTTCCTGGTTCTTTCATTCTACCCATGGGAGATACGTGGTGTGTTTTTTTTCTTCTCAGTGCACTGGTGTCTGTGGAGGTTCATCGCCGTTCCAGTTGGCCCCAAGAATAAACCTCAGTAATTTGTGATTGCCTCTGTCGTTCTGGGTCTCCACCACAAATTGCAAATGTCTTCCCTGTGGGCGTCTGAGGAGCTCCTTCACCCTGAGGTGTTTTTGTTGTGGGGCACTATGAACAACTCTCTGAGACCAAGTAATATCCTCCTCAAATTTGCATGGTCTCCTAGGCTCCCGCACTTTCCAGAATGCTGCACACCAGCAGTAGGCTGTATTACAATCTACTGCACTTCTACAGTTGGGCATGGAGAGTGGGAGGTGTGCATGGAAGGTGTTTATACATGGTCAGTCCATTATCATGGGATCTCACAGCTTAGGCCATGGGCTCCCAGAATGGGAATGTGAATACCATTGATTCAAAGCACGGCCAATTGGATTTGCCAATGCTTGTTATTACTTCTTTTCTCTCATATAAGTTACAACATCGATTGTTGCCTTTCAGTTTTGTTTCCCTACCACATTATAATTTTTTTCAGAGGCTGGAAACATGTTGACTTGTTTGGTAGGCAGAGTGTCGTCCCTTTTCTGTTACTATACACGTTAGTAACAGTCCCCGCTATTTGACATGTAACTGGCATGTAAAAACCTGTAAGTGGTATTATGTCTTTGTAAAAACAATCTGAGGATTGAATGAGAAATTGTAATTTATGGACTTCAATTTTTTTTACTTTTAATATTGTGGTATACATAAATATGTTTTTAATGTACTGGTTTAATTTGTTTACCCAATGTATGGGAAATATATTAAATGTATGCATTTATGTGGTATTTTTAGAGCACAAACCTAGTTGAAAAGGCAGTGAAGTGCTGTACAGGGTCAAAGGCAAGCATACAGTCAATGAGTGATAAGAGAGGTAGCTGGTTATTGGATTGTTACTGCATTGTGATGTTGTATCCTTTAAAGAAGTGTGTCTATATGACCATATATGCCATACTCATTATTATTTGTCTTTAAGATATCAAGAGCTATACCATAAATATACTGTTGGTTTAACCCTTAGGGGAAATGTACTTTGGAATCTCATCACAAGATGTTAGAGCATAAAGCATTTCTACTGTTTCAAAACGGTTCTCCTGCTGGATCTTTCTCTTAGCCTGTTTGTTTTTGGAAGAGGTTTTTTTTTAAGTTCCATTTTGCGTGTTTATGGTGGATGGGTAAACAAAATATGTTTTTTTGTGATGTTTAAATTCTTTAGGTGTCCATGACTTTGTATGGTTATGTGATTAAATTAAAGGCAAATGTGACAAAGTGTAGGGCCTGACATAGATTTCATTGGTAACTGAGAATCCATTTTAGAGGAAATTTGAAATATAGAGCTCTGTGCTTAATCTGCACTAATTTTCCATTATCGAATATGGCAAATTTTAGCTACGTATAAAACACTGACTGCATTCTTCATTTTTAGCAATTAAGACTGCACAATTGGTCAATTGGCTGTGGACAATGTATTAAGCTGTCCATAAAAAGGTTATAATCAGATTACATAAGCTATTTTAAAAAGTACTGGAAAACAATCAAATGTTGTCATCATTTTCTTGTGATCGTCTATTTTTCATGTTTTGACATAAATCCACTTACTATTCACCCTTGATGTAATTAGAATAGGAACTTTGAATATCTTCCACTGACACCGATCCTCAAATTCAAAACATACCCACAGCAGTACATGGATTTCTGAAGTTCTTGGAGTGCTGCCACTGGTTACAATGAGCTCTGAGTCTGCAATTAGAACAGGTGTTGAAACTTTGCCAGTTTGACCACAAAATTTATTACACAGGACAACTGTCTACTGCTGTGGGTCACCTATCCCTCTCAGAGTCAGTTGTGTAAGAGGTCTTGAGGCTAGTTGTAATATGATTCATGTAGAATGGACGGTACAGACACATGATTTAAGAAAGGAGGAGAGTGTTTGAATATAGCAAAGTTGGACGGTAACTGAAAAGCTGGTGTGTTTTTTGGTGTATATCCAATTATCAAATGTAGGAAATTGGGTTACTAGCTGAGGGGTCTAAACCTACTCAAGCAGCAACCACAAACTCTGTCAGGGTGAAGTCAAAAGCTAATCCCAAATCAACCTGTACTTTACCCTCTGGTAGCTTGGAACAAAAGCAGTCAGGCTTGACTTAGAGGCAATGTGTAAATTATTATGCAGCACTTCAAACATTAATACAATTATAACACAACATAAGGAAAATCCCACACCAAAACTACAAAAATCCAATCAAAACAACCGGAGATATGAACTTTTAAAGATTTAAGTGAAAATAGTGCCCAGAAGCACAAAGCGCCAACTTTGGTTATGTGGTAGCTCCGGACCAGGACAAAGTCACAAGCTCAGGCCAACCGTGATGGAGTGTGTGCTGAAAAAAGTACCTTAAATCAGGGTTGCAGAGCGTTGCAAAATCCTGTATCAAGGATGTGTCACGCAGTGGCAGTTCTGATGAGCTGTAGAGCTGCGATGTGGAGTTCTGCATCATCGCCGAGGATGCTGTTGACAAGGGAATTGTAATGCGAAGTTTGGATTCGATGATGTGTCGCGCAGCAGCAGTTACAAAGAAGCTGCAGGGACATTAACAACACAATATTTACAACAGAAGACAAATCACAAATTATGTACAACACATACACAAACCATTGCCAACATTGCATAAAAATAATTCTAAAACCCAAGTTTCATTTTTTGAAACAATGCCCTCGTAGCTTCCATTATTGTCCAGTATTTTTTAGCTCCCTACTAAAAGGGCCAAACCAGTGTCCATACTGAGCTCAAAGAAAAGTCAGTCCTGTTTTTCATCTACCAAACAAGTGTATTGTAAATGTGATACTACTGAAGCTCAAAACGAACCAAAGCTTCAAGTAAATGCGATTTTTCTTTGAGCTCAGTATGGACACTGTTTTGGTGTTGGCCCTTCTATTGTGAATATTGTGTTGTTAATGTCCCTGTGTGTTGAAAAATTCATAAATGTTCGTCTTTCAAAACATATGAATATTATACCTAAAAAGGTCTTTTTTGAAAAAAATGAAAAAATAATTGATGATCATGACAATTAAGGTGTGTGATCAAGGTTTTGAATGATAATGTGTAGTGACATCAGTACTGGCACTTGTGTTGTTTTTCAAACTTTCTAAAAGTAGCATTTTCAGAATTGTGACTTAAAATCCGACTTTACCATTGAATAGGGTTTATCGTACAATGCTTTAGACACCAAATTCGACATTCCTACCTGCTCGCAATTGAAAGGTATGACTTATTACACATGATAAGTTAACCCAATGTTATCCTATGAGAGAGGCAGGCCTTGCAGTAGTAAAAAACGAATTTAAGAGTTTTTCACTACCAGGACATGTAAAAGTTAAAAGTACATGCCCAACGTTCTAAATACACTGCATCCTGCCCCATAGGCTGTTTAGGGCCTACCCTAGGTGTGACTTATATATATTAAAAAGGAATTTTTAGTCCTGGCAAAAGGTTTATTTTGCTAGGTCAAAATGGCAGTTTAAAAATGCACATACACGCTGCATGGCAGCCTGAGGCATGTTTAAGAGGACTACTTAAGTGGATGGCACAATAAGTGCTGCAGGCCCACTAGTAGCAACTCATTTACAGGCCCTTGGTACAAGTAGTACCACTTTACTAGGGACTTATGAGTAAATTAAATGTGCCAATTGGGTGCAAGTCAATGTTGCCAAGTCTTAGGGTGAAAGCACACGCACTTTAGCACTGGTCAGCAGTGATAAAGTGCACAGAGTCTTAAGGCCAACAAAAACGAAATCAGCAAAAATGGAGGAGTAAGGCAGAATGTTTGGGGGAAGACCACGCTAAGGCTGAGAGGTCTAAGATGTGTCCCTCCCAGCTGAATGTGGGGCGAACTACCCAACCTCCTGGGAATTTTCATTACTAAGGCAGAAGAACCTGTACAGACCATCCGCATTGGAGTGATCTGACCCAGGACGGTGTTCCGCTGTAAAGTCCATTCCCTGTAGGGAGGTGGACTACCTCAACAGCGTCTGTGTTCTGTCTGAACCCGGACGGGAATCCCAAACAGGTACAATCTCTTCATCTTCATGCCCAGACCACAGTAAAGGCCTCCGTTTCAATAGCACTCCACCTCTGTTTTCAGGGAAATAACCTCCTGCTAATGAAGGCTAGAGGTTGGTCTAGTCCCTCGTCATTTAACTGTGCTAAGACAGCTCCTACGTGATTCTCTGAAGAGTCCATCTGTACAATGAACTCCTTAGAGAAGTCAAGAGCCTTGAGTGCAGGTGCTGCACCATGACCTCCTTGAGGGTGCCAAAGGCTTTCTGACAGGCTTCTGCCCAGATCACCTTTTTGGGCTGCTTCTTTGAACTTAGCTCAGTGAAGTGGGCAACAATGGTGCCATAACCCTTAACAAACCTCCTGCGATATTGGGTGCGACCCAGGAAAGCCCTCACCTCAGTCTGTGTTTTGGGTGGGCTGCCAGGCCAGGATAGTCTCAATCTTGATCTGGAGGGGCTGAACCTTGCCCCCACCCACCATGTGGGTTAGGTATACTACAGTACCTTGCCCTATCTAGCACTTATTGGCCTTGAAAGTCAGGCCTGCCTTCTGCAGTGCCTGAAGCACATCCTGGAGGTGGTACAGGTGTTCCTTCCAGCTGGAACTGAAGACAGGAACTGAAGACAGCTATGTCATCTAGGAAGGAGGCACAGAATGCCTCCTCCTAACATCAAAACAAGTACATCAACAGCAAAGTGGGAACAATATGTGGTTCTTGCTACAAATTGTGGTCACTTATTTTTGAAAAATAAGCATACAGATACACAACAAAATAACACTTTTTTAAAATTTTGATTTGATTTTGTTAATGCGAGAACTGCCCTCTTCCCACAATCGAGGTAGCATAAGTTCTATTAGGCTTGCGATGCTTAGATGCACATCTATGCTGATTTTTTTAACATAAAATGTTTCTTTATTGAAAAGTTCCATTTTATATTACTTAATGTAATATTTTCCTTTCTTTGTTAGACATTCCATTTTTTCAGCTCAATAAATTCAATCAGCTGTACCCCATTCCATTTTGAGCTGTGACCTCTTCCTCATGGGGTTTCAATCGACTAAGATTCTATGGAGAAAAAATGTGCAGTGGAAAATTACACTCAATACCTTTTCAATAACAAGTTCAATAATTATCAAAACATAAATAGCAGTACGACTAGAGCCATCATGTCATAATATAAGAGACGGGGCACTATTAGTCTCAATTCATTTATAGCCCTTGACACCCTGCAGTCTCATCAGTATTACAAACTCACAATTGCACTCAATAAAATTAAGAGAACAATCTCTATCAATCATGCTAGTGTAATGTAATTGTGATTGGCCGCACTCTATTTAATAAGTCTGTTATTACAGTTCTCTGCTGTCCAATCCATTAGGAAACCCTTTCTTTTCTAAAACCTGAGGTTAACATGCAGAATTAAGTGCACCATTTTAATTTTATTTGTGCTTTTTGGTGTAAATAATTAGCAGTCAATTGGTGCACTGTATATGGAGCATCTTTTTCAACTTCTTTAGTACCCAAGTTCGATTAATCGTGTAATTCGGTGTTTGGTTAATCTCCTTCATTTTTTCGATGTTTTGATCATGAATTTATCTACTGTTTCTTATTGGTTATGACCCTGTATTGTTTGTTTACTGCAACCAAATGTGCTCAAGTAGCCCGAGCAGCAGGCCTGCACCAGTGTATCCTAGTCATTAAATTAGAGAGCACAAGGACTTGGGTCTGTGATGCTGTATCAGCTGGCAAAGTGGCCATCTTAGCATCTGTCTCCATACGTTAGTTTAGTCTGCAGCTTATTATTTAAATTGTTCAGAGTTAGATCTATCTGGAGTGGCCATCGGTGAGTAGTTCATTGGTGATGTAAAATCTTGCTAAGAGTTCAGATAAAGGCATAGTCTGGTCTGCATTTTGAAGTACTTCACACATGGCGTATAACCTCTTTGGAAGGTCCAATTTGGCCATGGTATGGTCACCACTTAAAGTGGAGTCCACAGAGCGCAAGATCTACTAGAATGTCAATCATTTCTAGTAGTGTATATATAAACTAGAGGTGGGTGATACATTTCGCTCGGCCGGTAGAGTTGGCGAAGTTTTGGTCACTCCTCGTTACACTTCTAACGCGGAGTTCCGGCCAAATTCCTCCAACTGCCATGTGGCGGTTGTTTTTCTCGTACATGGCTTACCAACGGAAAATTTGTGAGTGAGAATTGGTGTTCCCTACCACAATTTTCAGGCGCTAGGAGGGCACCTTGCGAGATTTTTCTAACGCGGGCGGTTGCGACCATTTGCGGTGAGAAAGCTGCCACTCAAGTAGAAAATCTACTTGAGCGGCAGCAAAATCAACTTGAGGAGCAGCGCCCTATGGCGTGTCACATGGTGGCATTTGCGCTGATTTTTCAGCATGGAACGAGCTCCTGGCACTAAAAATCAGCGCAAGTAGCGCAACATGACGAGATCCGCCCGTTCGCGAAATTCCGCTGAATCTTGCAGAGTTTTCATGTAACTCAGTGGATTTCCATGGAGTGAAAGTCCGCGAGTTCTGCCCATTCCTAATATAAACATTTTTTAAAGTACATTAAAACCCTGGCTCCTAGCTGGTCTTCATGATCCCTCTGGCATCCTATAAAACAATTCAATTTGTATTTGTCAATCAGACCTTGGTAGCTCATGATGCCTAATTTATTTTTCCCAAATATTTCTCTTAGTAGTAGTCTTGTCCTTCTATCTCTGTCGTATTTCATATGAGGAATGATTTGGTTGTTCTTATTGTACTTTTATTTTCAGATATTCTTTTTAATTCAGTCTTCACTACATATCACATTCTACATTGGCACTTCAACAGATATAAAAAAAATCAGTTTCACACGTAGCTGTATAACTTAATAATATTTTCTCTCCAACTAATTGGTGATATTCTATTTGCCCTTTTATCACAATACTACAATTGTTACAATTTAGACATCAATGCATTCTTTTGATGTTCTCTGTGACCATTATTTTCTTTTTGTAATAATTTCTTTAATGTTTTTACTTCTTGTGTACGGAAACATTTGGAACTCCCTCATACGTTTTTTAAGGTTTATGCCAGTGTTTACAATTTTCCAGTGTTTCAATATTATCAGTTGAATCTTTTTGCTCAGCACTGAATATATCCTAATCATCACAGGTCTGTTGTTCTGTTTTTCAAGTCTCTCTTGTAATAGAGAATTTCTTTCAACTTCATCCTTTCGTGAACTTCCTCACTATAAACTTTCTCATGGGTGCCCACGGTCTGTGAATTTCTCTCTAAGCCCAATTTTCTCTTTCTCAAAATGCTCTTGTTTAGTTGTACTTCTTTTTATATTCTTTTGGTGAGTTGAGAATGTGATAAATTGTTGGTTCACTTACCAGAGGTGAAATGATTAGGGGGCGAAGAATTACGCTCCACCGACAGATTTTGTTGAGTTTTGCCCACTACGCGCACCGTGCAGAGTTCCGAAAAACTCAGTTAAGTGACGCAGAGCAGAGTTTTTTTTCTCAAGTGGCTCACCAACGGTAAGGTGGCGAGCGCTTGCGAGAAAAAAAAACTTACTAGACCTCCTCCTGGTGAGATTTCTCATCACGGGTGGTCCCGGCAGGTGGTGACCGCTCATGTTGAGTAATCTGCCATTCGCATTAAGGAAGCTGCTGCTCGAGTAGAATGTCTACTCGAGTGGCAGAAAGCAGCAGGGCCCTCTGGCGCGACGCATAGTGGCGTTCAATCTGATTTTACAGCACAGGACAAACTCCCGGCGCTAAAAATCAGTGCGTGTAGCGCGACTTACTCCGCGGAGCGTGGCAGATTTTTTCGGGCACTTCACGGAGTAAAACTCCTCAAACTCCGCCCAGGCCTAGAAATGATTAAAATGATTGAAAGGAAAGCATGTTAGTTTGGTCAATATGTTTAGTATACAAGTTTGTAAACCATCAGCTTCCGCCTTCCGTCTTTAGTCACACGACTTCCAGGAAAGAAACAAACTTTTTATCAATCATATATGTGAATGTAACGTTGTGGTGTGCTTGAATTAATGTTGCAATATAAATCAGAAGGTCTACCCTTGTTTTGGTCTAAATCAAGAAAATATCATCAAAGTATCTAACATTTAATTTAAAACATTGTCTACCACTATTTCAAGGCAATATATTTTCATATATGCTATCTCTACATAAAGATATTGGTATATGTAGGTGCATCCCCAAACCCCATGGGTGTTCCTATGTGTTGTAAAATGAAATTGTCATAAGCGTCTCAAAACAAATTGTGGTGTAATGAGAAGTGCAATATCTCTTACAGAAAGACCAGTAACGTATCTCTTGGTTCTTTTAGTAGTGACCATTCTATGCATTAAGTCTTCCAGAATGTGGTATCAAGGACGCAGTATAGAGGTGTAAAGAGAGTTAACATCCACCTACATATGGTGAAATCCTCTTCATTGACCGATTCAGGTTTCCTGAGGAAATCTCCAATATATTGCACCCATGAGGGCATAGCTTTTACAGCTGGTTGCAGAAAGGTATATAAATATTTGCCTACAGGTTGATAAAGGGTATCTACCGCTGATATAATAGGCCACATGGGTGGATAAAACAACATTTTGTGGATCTTCGAAGTAAATAAAAATGTGCAGTCTCTTCGAAGTTCGGTTTGTAGGAAGCTCCTGGTGCTCTGTTATCCAATCTATGTCCTGTTTTTTTTCTTGCAATTTCTTTGCATAGGGTCTTGAACTAATTTTAGGTAAGGCAATTCATTGAGATGTTGATTTAGTTTTTCCTGGTAAAAGGTTGAATAGATAAATAGATCTCCTCCAGCTGTCAGTTGCTTTTATCACAATATTTGGATTTGCGACCAGTTTATATGTTTTTTTCTCTTTTTGTCAGGTTTCCTTTATTTCTATTGTCATTAAAGTTGATGATTTTGATGACTTTCAGGACAAGTTCTTCAAATGCATCTAGGACTTAATGACTTATTGGTAATATAAATTTAGATTTTCTTCTGAATTCACCTGACTTGAGTCTCCTAATATTATAAATCTGAATTCCACAATGAAGTTTCCCTAACAGTACAGTGAACACCATCCAAATTGTAATCAGCTTATAGCACCACCCAATGTGCTTTTTCACTATGCAGAGTGTCCTTTTGACATTTAACTAATGCATATTTTTTTACAGTGTTCTCTTTAATATCTGTGAAAATATAGTTGACCAAATAGCTCATACTATGTTAATGTGATGAGCTTGAAGCAAGTATGTCAGAACATAGATAAGAAAATAAAAAAATATAAAAATAGTGGGAGCTTCCTTCTGTAACCTTACAAACATTGAATAGTAGCTTTTACACATACTAGAAGTAAGGAGATTTGTCAACCTTTAACAAACCTAAATGTTTTTCTGACTAGATTGTGTATCTGTCTACTGTTATTGAGTTTTTTGCCAACTCATGGAAATATGATCAGTGGGTCATGTGTGTCGGGGCATTTACTCATGTGCCTTTCGATCTATCAGTGGACTGTAATGTGAATATACAGGGGGAGATTTACAAAAAAGTCGTGCAACGCAGCGCAGCCCCCCGCGAGGCTGCGCGACAGGGAGGGAGCAGGGGAGCATCATATCTTCAAAGATATGGCTCTCTCCTCCCCTTTCCCTTGCGCCGGCGCTGATTTCAACAGGTGTAGCCCCATGCACACACCTTAGCTCCGCAGCGCTAAGGTGTGTGCATGAGTGTAGCATAGGTTTTGTACAGGAAGGATACCCTTCCTGTACAAAATACTATGCTAGGCACAAGGGAAAGCTATTCCCACTTTGCATGCGTGCTGCACAGTGCAGCACGCATGCAAAGTCGGAAAAGGAAGGAGAAATGAAAGCATTTCTCCTTCCTTGCGCCTTGTTGCAAAGGGCGCAGTTTTCTCACGCTAAACTCAATCTACTGCTTTCAGTAAATTGGGTTTAGCGTGAGAAACCTTGGGTGGTTGCATGGGAACGCCCATGCACCACCCTTGGCACGCCCCCATGGCGCAAAGTAATGCGAAGCAGCGCAATGCGCTACTTCGCATTACTTTTACGTTATTTCCAGCACTGAACAAGTTTAGCGCTGGAAAGTTGATTAGGAAAAAAAGATTTTGCGCCATTTTGCGTCACTTTTATGATGCAAACACGGCGCAAAATCTTAGTAAATCTCCCCCACAGTGTAATGCAGGCACTATATGAGCAAATCTTGTTGCATCATTCTCTGCAAGTAGGTTTGTGAGATCTGCTGGTTCACTTGTGTTACCACAGGTTTTATGGAGAGAGTAAGGGTAGAGTTGAATTTAAGCGATTTTGGTCAATTGCTGGAAACAGTCACTGATAAGAGTAGGGAGAGGTGAAAGATTTAGGGGCATATTTACTAGAAAATTACACAGCGTGCACTGCAAGCCATCTTGCTGCGCCGAGCTGCATCATTAGGAAAGTGCAAGGATGCGTCATATTTACAGCAATATGATGCATCCCAGTGCTTTCCTCTGCGCTGGTGCACAATTGGCTGCCTAGCACCAACCCAGACACCCTTGCACAATAGACACCTTCCTGCACAGAAACAATCATTGATGGCATTTTACTTCTTCCCTGTGTGCTGAAGAATGCGGTACACACAGAAATATCAAAAAATGAGGAGAAATAAATGTATCTCTCCTCGTTGCACCACTTTAACGCCTCCTCTGGGGAGGTGTTAGAATCTGACGCATTCACAGGATTACGAAACCTTGTAAATCTGGGAATGCGTCAGAGTCCATGGGTGTTGTGTGGGAACACCCACAGCAACACCCATGGAACGCCCCTTTCACGCAGAGTAAATCGTGAAAGGGGGCCATATTTACAATGCCATGAAAAGCCACGCACGGTGGCTTTGCGTGGCCTTGTAAATATGGCTCAGCGTTGTGCACCACCGGAGCGTCAAAAAATAGTGATGCTCCAGTGACGCAGGGGCCTTGTAAATATTCCCCTAGGTCTTCAGTGTGCAGGTTTGTCAAGGTTCTTTATGATGACCTGCTGAGGGGTATGGCTTTTTACAAAACTGGTTGGTGTGAGCTAATAATGGGTGTAAAATGCAATTAGACAGTACGTTTGGGTCATGTCATGCAATCTCAGACTTGGTCTGCTTCGATTTGTCTTAAGAAGGTGTGTAATGCATGGAGCTGTGTTGTGGACCTTACTTAGAGCTCAAGGCTTGAAAGTAACCTCGAGCTTAAGATTTTAGTTTTGTTGGGTGCAGGGGGGTTTGTCTCAACAGGTCGCAGGAGTGATGGCAAGTAAAAATTGCTTGTTGGGACAATCAATGTATAGATATTGAATTTTGAGTTCTAATTTGTTGAGGTTAAGTGGTATGTTTGAGAACCTCTCTCAACTGTTGCTTATAATGGTAACTGAAGATAGTGATGAGAGCTTTGGTCTATTGTAGCGATGGCATATGTTTTCTTGAGAACAGCTGTAAACTTGCTCTATTATCTGTGTGTAGAGATAGTGGTAATCGGAAGATTTTACGAATGGAATAGACATTGTGATTGTGAGTTTGGTCCTCTTTACTTGTCATCCCCTCTCAATCTCTTTATAAAACTGTATCATGCACTGCTATTGGTGACACCAAACTCTTCTTTGGTTGACCCTTAGATCCATTCAATTTCCTGAACTCCTCTCTACTACTAACTCTCTTTTTTGGCTCCTTATCAAATCCAAACTAACTGTTTCCTTTCTCAGAATTTTCCTTTAGTAGACCTGGTTGCACAAGATACTCATTTTTGCAGCTGCACCCCTGTTTCCCTGACATTACTTTTCAGATGTTCCACCACTTGGGGAGTTCCAAAGCCTCACACTCCACTCCAAAGGAATGATATTCTATTAGACCAGGTACAAGTTATAAACCATTCACTGTGATTAGTTGATTAATGCTTATATATATATTCAACTCAGATGCTCTGTGTGAGTCTCTTAGAGCATATACTAAAACTGTGTTGGGTCCATTCCTATCTGTTGCTCCTTTGTCATTCTTTGGTGGGCTCTTCAGAAAATATATTATGACTCTTTGCATAACGGTTGCTCCTTTGCCATTTCAAGGAAGGCTTCATCAGAGGGTAAAGGAAAGATAGTTTTATAATTCCCATTGCTATAGGATTATCTGTGGCTCCTGGCTTGACACATTTTAACATGCACTATGGTCTTTGCACTTTCCTCATCTGTGTGATTCTACTGTGCCGCTCGTGGGTGGACCCCTCAAAGCCTATACTGTAGATGATGAGAGAGTGCACGTCCCAAGTGTAGCATGGGACCTTCACTTCTTTACACCGCTCCTCTGTTTTATATTCAATGTGGCTTAAACTTTATGTTGCAGGCCACTCCAAATATTGTTGGTATCCACATGCACAACTGATTACTTGAATACTTTTCTCTAACAAGCAAGCTTTAGCACCACTACTAGGTACCTGAGAAACATTTGGTCAGTATCCGCTATACACAAATGACATCAAAACACTTCCTACATAGGCCACCCTGTACTCATGCACTTTCTGTCCATCCATTAAATAGATACTATTGCTTGAGAGTTATTTCTTTCATTCTTTTTCTCTCAAATAGATACCAAGGTACAATTGTAAAAAAAAATGAAAAGACCACTTGTATGATTTTGAAACACTATGGAAATAGACTAGATGATAGGCACACTCTTCCATCCAAGCACTTCTACGGAGTAGTGTACTACCCCACTGCCAATGCTCTTTGATGCTTCATGAGCAGTATAAAGCGCTATGTAAATGTAATTACACTACTATAAAATAAAATGTGTCAGGACAGGCACAATTGACTATCTCCTGCTTTTATCCCCTTCATTCCAATGCCTTCTCATCACTAGGAAATAATCTGGCTATGCGACAGATGCCATTAGACATTAGTCATGAATGTAAAGCTTTGAAGAGTCACCTGGAAGTATTTCAAGGTACCACTGTAACAATTTAGCCCACACCCAATAGAATTGAACATTTCCTCCTGCTGGTGCTGCAGATTTAACAGTTCACTGCAAAGCTGACAAGCTTGAGTGCAAAGTCTGTTTTCATCCATATGCACATATCCTGGTTTTCCTGGTCTAATGGTGGCAGTGCCTTCGATGAGCCTGAACATAAAAACCAACAGTCTAAGGGCCTGATTTAGAGCTCGGTGGACCAGTTCCTCTGTCACAAGCATGACCGCTATCCCTTTCGTCGTATTACAAGTGCCATAGGATATAAAGCACTTGTAATATGGAAGACGGGATATCCATCACGTTTGTGACAGAGTATCCAGTTTGCTGAACTCTAAATCAGGCTCTAATTTACTGAAAAGTTTCTCCAAATGCTCAACATCTGCAGTGTTTAATTTTAAATCATAAGGATGACAGAAGGGATTCTATTACACTAGTGTACTGTGCTGTTGCCCTTCCATAACATTCCATTTATGCTATCTTCCCAAGTTTGCTCTTTTAATTGTACTTCATTTGTGTCCTGAGGTCCCAAAAACTCAAAGTAGCACCAGTGGAGGGATTAAAGCACCAAACCATTTTTAATTTACTAGATGTTCTCGGGTCTGTAATATAGGGCTTCACAGCAATAAGGGAGCTGTGGCCAGGGGGCATCCAGACTAAATCCGTTTGTAACTGAACCCATTTCTGGGGTTAGTCCGTCACATCAACTCAGAAAATTCTACCTCGCTACCAGCATTTGCTCAATGGGTTCTTCCTATTGTGTGTTTGGGTTCAAACTCTGATATGGGCCAAGCAGCACAGGCCGTGTACCATACTTTGCACATCTAGGTCTTCTAACTCTCTGTATTACTTTATATTGGATCTTATGGTCACTAGAAACTTAACACAACAATGTGGCTGTCCATCACAGTCTTACAACCCTAATACCCTTACCTGAAGGCAAGGTTCCAAGAGAAGAACCAGGACAGGTAGAAATGGAGAATCTGTGACTAGCAGGAAGGGGCTGGATTAACCTGCAAAGTTTTATACGAGAGAGAGAGAGAGAGGGAATCTTGACCTGCCTATCACAAGTCCTCCATTGAGAATTGTTACCACATATGTTAGATGGGCTATATAGGAAGACATTTGTTCTTAAAAGAGACGGTCCAGGTCTGGTCATGTAGGTAGATGGACATATTGTTACAGCTTTCCTTTATACAGAGAGGATTGTCACTGCTTGTGGGTGGTCACAATTTTAGGTTTTATTTCATGAAGTTAATTGTAAAGATATAAACATTTCTATACACAACCAAATCTGTGAGTGCTCACTAGCTATTGTTACATTTTGAAATCATAGTGGGAAATGTAAATGAGTTTCTGTGCTATGGAAATTAATATAGGGCAGAATTAAGAAATCTTATTGCAGTGTAAAATTGATGAGTACATCCTATATGCTGGAAAATGGTGTGCACACTGAATATTGACACCAGAATATTAATGGGACCCAATATGGAGGACAAAATATTTAAAATAAAATATTGACAGGTAGGTAACTCTATATTTTCTGTACCTAACTCCACATATATATACCCGGGCAAGAATTATATTCATAACGTAGATGTGGAGTTAAGAATAGTAAATCTATACTTCCCTATATGAACTCAAACCTTTTGATATTTTGTCTCTTGATAATCGGTCCTAGATATTCTTGTACCACGATTTTCTGCGGGTTGATACTTAGTAGTACAACCTTGGAAAACATATTTGTTGTTGTATAAAGATGCTCAGAAAAAACACAAACCTAGGCAAATGTTGCAATCCATACTCATTCAACTGAAAGTTTGTAATCCTGAAGGTTTGATCTTGGAGTGGCTTTTGTAGGACCAACAACTCGAGAATCCGCTGAACCAGATACCTGCAATGCGTTTGGTTTTCAGTGTTTCAAAAGATCATATGATCATAACTTCCCTTCATTTTTGTTTATTTTCTTGCAATTCTACTGGTGTGGATTTATGTCAATTTCAGTACGAGTATAAAAATGAAATGGAATTCAACTTCAAAAAGAATGGAAAAAGAAGCATTACTTGTACTTTTAAGAATGAATAATAAAACTTTGTGGATTAAGACTGCCTCCAATGGGTGGTGCCTCTGTCTCTCCTAGGTGAACTTCATATAGAATTCACTTAGTGGTTTACCAATACCACTGTAGGATGGACCCTCTGTCCTTACTGTGTGGAATTCATTTAGCTCTCCATTACCTCCAATGGCTTGAGTGTTTAATGCACTGTGTGGCTTGAGTGTTTAATGCACTGTGTTGACTCCAAATAGCTGGTTGGACCAACTGATTCCCATCAATGCCAGGGTCTACATTTGATACTTTCCAGCCTAAAGTTAGTAGATACCTGCTTGTATGACAGCGTCTGTTCTCACAATCTTCATTATAACAAATTCATATGAGTAGCAATATTAGGATCACTTTGCTTCCACCACATTGTTGAAACCCCATGCACCTCTTCCAACATTCCATAAAGCACACACCTCAAACAAGACCTTTAAATCCAATGACTCCGAAGAGCCCAGGGCACTTGATACAAATTGCACCACTCCATGACCTCGCCAGGGTTATGAGCTTTATATAAATAATGCAATTGGATCACCCAGGAAGCATTTCAGGCTTTAGAAGGGGTGTGAAAAGAGCTATGTAAATGCCAACACAATTCAGTACATTTAAGTACCCATCATTGCGAGAATGAGCTGTTTGCTCGTCACAGATGTGCACGTGGCATTCCTTTAAATGCAGGATGGATGTTTATGAATAGAGCTTTGTTGAAGATGGAGGACTAGAGTACGGTGTAGAGCTTTCAAGACTTCCATGCAAGATAAATGATCAAGTGGGGACTTATTACTTTATTATGAATTGGCCTGTCTTTTAAGGTCATCCATTCTTTGGAGGGGACACATCTCTGTACACCGCCTTAGAATGCTCATGCAGGTAATTTGAGCCATGTTATTATGTCTCCCCATAATATAGAGGTACCAAGCTAACAAAACACAATCAAACTCATGATTTGAATGAACTTTAGTTTATGAACCACCACAAAGTAAAAAGGGGATATTCTTGCCTCGTCTATACATTGGTTGTTTCGCTGCAGCAATCAAGCACTGCAGTTTGATTCTCTGGAAGAATGATGGGCATGGGAGGGAAGGCAAGTCATAACAAACCAGGCAAAGAGCAGAACACACACACATCTCCTTGTAAATGAGAAAGGGATTTAGCTCTGTGCTGAACACACCTCTGACCAAACCACCTGTATTTGTAAGGCTTGTTTGTGTGGGTGCAACATAAGTTGTGCACACACACATGGTTAGATGCACTTTCCTAAATAAGCCATGCACAACATGCCCTCTTTAGATCTAGGTTTTGACACTATATCTGTCAAACCAAACTATCACTAACTATATGCCTACAATGGGCATAGTGTCCGGCCCTTTCAGCAATTGCCATTCTGTAGCTGGTCACTTTCAACCATTGTTTGGCAACTTTGTCAATCATGTCTTGGTTAAGCACAGAGCTGTCTTACTCTCCCATCTGTTATTGGCTGTTTGGATGTTTCATTCACTCCACTTCAGTGCTTGCATTGAACTGAACTGCATGAGGGACTGCTTTACAACTATCGGCCTTTGTACCCACTTCTGCTGGCTCCCTCTCTAATATCTCATCCTAATGTTCTAAATCTGCTTGCATTAGCACATTAAAACCAGATCTATTGATTTTGCCAATGCTTTTTCCAACCTACTCAGGTTGGGAACATCGTTTGAAAAAACTGACTGTCACTGACACCACAGATGCCAGTCTTGAAAATGATAATAGGTGTGTTCACTACAAATCAGAGAATTCAGGTGTCGCATTACACATGCAGCACATTTTCCTTCATTGCACCGGGCACACCTTTAGAAAGGTGCGCCAGGTGCAATGAAGGAAAATGTGCCGTCTTAGGGTGAATGCGCTGTCCCCAGGCCAGCCGCGAATTCGTGCTGCCCTGGGGGCAGCGCATTCACGTGAAATACGGAGCGGCTGCTCTGAAGCTGCTCCGTGTTTCACTGTGCGGGTGGCAACCCCCCTCCACTTTTAAAGGGAAATAGAGATCCCCTTGTAGGCGGGTGCAGTCGGTGACTGCACCTACCTGCAAGGGGATGTCTGGGGGGACCATAGGCCCCCTTTCCCCCTCCAGAGGGCTGCTCTCAGGGGGCGCACTGACAGGACGCCACCTTTTAGTTTGGTGCACTATGCCTCTGCACCCACGCCTGTAGTACAGCGCAGGCGCAAAGACAAAGGGATTCCCTCATTTGCATGGGGTACGCCCCCATGCAAACGAGGGAACACCCCCTTGAAGATAGCCCTGGTGCTTTATGTGTGCCAGCGCTATTGGTATTAGGGAAGGGGCTGCACAAGCGTCTGCGGCCCCTTCTGTAATACCAAAGTGGCCCAGGGGCGCGCAAAGCAGGCGCAAACGTCTGTTGCATCCCCAGGGCAAATTATGTAATACGGCCCCAGATCTTCAATACATTAGTGCCATCAAGATAGACTATTGCAATGTATTGCAGCTCACCCTTCCCCCAGAACGGTACAGAAACTTCAATTAGTGCAGAATGCTGCAGCCCGAATGGTTTTGAAGTTTAAAAGTATGACTCACTGGGATCTGTGCTGTTAAATCTGCACTAGCTTTTAGTGGTTCAAAGAATTAAATTCAAATCCTTATGCCTTGTGCTTAAAGCCCTAATGACTCTCGGCCCAATCCTCTAGTCCGAAGATTCACCTTCCATAAACCAAGAGGGCCTCTGGGGTCAGAAACGCTGTTCCATTTAAATACCCCAAAATTTAAATGAGTCAGCCACAAAATATTAGAATAACCTGCCTTTTGTTTTTAAAAGAAACTAACCTTTTGAAATTCAGATAACTACTGAAAACATGTTTTTTCTTGTGATGTAATATATAGCAGCATTTTATGGTTGCAATTATTCCTGTCAAAAATTAATTTAGCACAAGTTCAATGATTGCAGAACGAAATATAGAGAATGGAATATGGAGTGGCTACAACATTGTGGCCAAAATATTGAAAACAAAAAAATCGAGGAGGTAAGTGCATGTAGGTAAGTATAGATTTACTATTCTTAACTCCATATCAAGTACCTTGAAGATATTTATAGTTAAGGTACATATATGTGCAACGAGGTATATAAAATCTTACCTGTTGATATTTTGGGTCTCAATATTTTGACACAAAATTGTGTCTCTTTTGTGAAGTCGCTTTGAGTATCAACCAAAAGGCTAGTCCTTAGGGCACCAAATCGTACATTAAAAGTCTAATTTCTGCACTTGGAACTCATAACTTTCAAGACAGATTGCCCTGGCATCGAGTCCTCCTTATTCAAATGCTCTGGCCATCCCTTTGATGTAATAGTAAGATGGCATCTTTGCACTATATTTTTTTAAGATGTGACTGATTTTAATATATTCCTTTAGATCTACGAGCACTAATTTTGTTACATAAAACAACATTTGCATGATTTTAATTAACCATCAAATAAAGATGCACTTGTGGCCACTTGACATTTTATCCACAATATACCGGCTCTACTCCCGAGCGAACAATGGGGCATATTTACAAGAACTTAACGCCACACGTTACACCGGCTTTTCTTATCGCCGTATTTACAAGTTGCTGCTAACTCCAGTTAGCGTCAATGTTCTAGCGTAAACGTGATTTTTTTTCACATCGGCACTTCTGTTAGCATGACTTACCATAAATGAGATGCAAGGTAGGCGTTCCAGTGTAAAAACTCCTGCAAAACACACAACGCAATAATTGCAAGGATATCCTTGTATGTCGCAAAACCCCAAAAACTGCTGCTAAGTCCAATTAGAAGCAGTTTTTTAAGACCAGAAAATACCTGGTCTTAAAATTGGTGCAAACACTTGGGGCCACATATAAGATGTTTGAGTACTGGCCAGCGCTGCATGGAATATTACTGCACTGCGCTGCCCTGCGCCAAAACAAAAGGTCAGGAAGGCGCACTATCAATAAGATAGGGCGCATTCCTGGGCTCCAATCATGAAAAGTGTTGCATTGCTGTGATAAAACAGCCATTGAACACTTTTCACTGCGCCCTCCTTGCGACACCATAGATGTGCTGTATTTACTGTACGGCGCTCCATGTCGCAATCAATGACATCTACATCTAGAATCCTGACGTATCTGTCAGCACTAAAGTCACGCATTGCTGCAGTTGTGTTGTAAGCATGATGTAACTCCAGCAATTCATGGGGCAAGCCAATCCCTATGGCAATGCGTCACCCTTACACCTGCCATGGCAGGCGTAAGGTTTTGACGCAGTTGCATCCTAGAAATGTCACAGTGAAATCTGATAGATTTCACTGCGCCACTTCTACGAGGCTTTGTTGCGTGGGAATGCCCACCCTCCATACATCATACCTGATGCAGGTATAATATGGCGCAGGGATTTACAAGGTCATGCATATGACTAGATGCATTACTTTGTAAATCCGGCGCAACGTGGTGCAAAGTTCACGCTGCAAGTACGTCAAGAAAATACTGCATTGGCGGAGTTAAACTGTCGCAACGGGCTCATGAATAAGTCCCCTGTCTCATTCCCCTACGTTGGCGCACAATGGCAGCCATATGCAAATGCAGGCACCCTTACGCCATGGTGCAAGGGTGACTGTGTTGCGGAGTTGATTGATGTTGTGCAGAAATGGAGACCTACCTGCACAAAACCAATCAATCCAGGGTATTTCTTCCTTCTCTTTGTGCTGCAGAATGCTGCACACATAGAAAAAGTGAAAAAAAGAGGAAAAATGAAAACATTTATCCTCATAGTGCCTCCCAAAGGCCACCCTTGGGGTGGTGTTAGATTCTGACGCATTCCAAAGGTTTACGGTTTCTCGTAAACCTGGGAATGCTTCATATTCCATTGGTTTGTCGTGGGAACGCCCACAGCAACAACCATTGAACGCCCCTTTCACACTGTTCAATGCATGAAAGGGGCACATTTTTATAAGGCAATGAAAAGCCATGCAAAGTGGCTTTACGTGGCCTTGTAAACATGCTGTGACACATTGCGCCACTGGAATGTCAAACAAGTGATGTTACAGCATTGCAAGAGTGCCGCTAGGTGAGGCCCTAGGATAATAGGAGAACTCCCACAATTCATCCTTGGCAAGGTCAGCGATGTCATGGACCTCCTGCCATTGCAGCTCGGAGCACCAAGGAAACCAACACCACCACCCCTGACATGCATCGCTTACCTGAACAACTGCTCCGTTCCCTTTGGATCACGACTGGACATGATCCCCTCTAAGTGCTGACCTCGGTACACTGGAACTTCAGCAACAGGAAGCTGGAGACCAGGAACCGCAGAAAGCCAGAGACTCTCCGGAGCTGTCTGTAACCATGGAAGAAGGAGAGACGCACAACCAGTCAACATTAAAATAGGACATATGCTGTCTGCGGAGTCACATCCGGGGGCTGCACGGACTCCGCACCAGATGACCACATCGCAGTGGAGCCCACGTCTCTGGGGGAGCGTTCAGGGGAAGTATCGGATTCCTGTGTCTGAGTGCCATTATGCATCGTTGCCGCTGAATGCAGTGCCTTCCGCCTCTCATGTATAATGTGCTTCAGATTGGGGGTGGCTTGTAGTTGTGGCGGGGGGTGCCGGCTCCTCCTACACCTCCCAGTACGACTGGCTCCACGAATGACAGCTTGTTGCGCAGACCCTTGACTCTCTGTCCACAGCACCTGGCGACCAGTAGATTGCAGCCAGGTCCAGACCTGTTAAGCGGTGTCAATGATTTGCATGTCAAAATCTGAGATCACTTGCAGCCTTTACGGGTAGAAGAGGGAATATTTGATGCCCAACTCTTGGAGACATTGCTTAACCACTAGAGATGAGCCCCTCTGCCTCTATACCCCCGTGGCATAGTCGGGGAAGAAAATAACTGTGGCGTTATCCACTTTCAACTCCCCCAGCTTGCTTACTTTGCTCAGTACAGCATCACGATCCCTGTAGGAGGTGGAAGAGAAAGGGTCTAGGACCTGTCCCCAGCAGTGGATGGCTTGCTCGATGGGCCCGCTCCACAACAAAGAATAGGGAGAGTGCACCTGCTGGCAGTAGGTCACGCAACTATGTCTCAGTATATGTCACTGCATCAGCCCCTTCTGCTCCCTCGGGCAGACCCAACACCCTCACGTTGCTATGCTAGGAGCGGCCCTCCACATCCTCCGCTGTTCTTTCTAGTGACTTCACACATGCCTTTAGCTGCTGCACCTCCAACGCTGCGCTCAGGGTAATCGGGGGGACTTTGGCCAGTTCTTGCTCAATGTTGTGTACCTTGTAAGTCAGCTTGTGATGATCTGCGCACTCCAGGGTGAAGTTGACTGTGATTTTGTCTATGTGGCCCTCAAAGGAAGTGCACGTTTGTTCGAGGGAGGTACCCGCTGCGAGTACAGAGTCTAGTTTGGAGTCCAGGGTGTCCTCTGTCACCTGCCCTGCCGGACAGCGAACCCCAGCCGCTCGGTTCATTGACATGAAGGAGCAGCCAAATGTCAACGACGCCCCCGTCTGCAGGCGGAACATCGTTGCGCCAGACGCCCAGGCACTATGTATGACATGCGGTGCATTGCAATGTGGCCAGCTGGCCCCTCTCCTTCAGTCAGATGTATGCTAGCCATGAATCTTCGTTCAGGCAGCACCATTGGAAATCCCCCGTACACCCATATCTCACTACCAGGGGGCAAGGAATGGCAGCACCCCCCCTGTCGCCTCCTGCGAGCTAACAGTGGCAACCAGATTCCGTGTTCCCCAGTGCCCTAGTGAGTGAGGGCAGACCAGGCATCGCACCCAAGGGCTGGTGCCTGAATGAACCCAATGCCCCTTGAACCCACCACCACCAACGGCCAATATCAGCGACTAGAGCCCGTTAATGGAGCCCACCACCAGTCTTGTGTGGTGCCCTTGGTGATGTAGGTCCTCCGCAGCACAGGGATTGCTCAGGGCATGGTGTGCGCCACCCACAGGCACTAGGCCTGGGCCGGAGTAGACCCCTGGGCCTCCTCTGCTCCCCATCCCACCTTCTTCTCACCTGGACATGGACACCGGGGATCAATCTGCTGTGCTTTCTCAAAATCTGTGCCTCAGCAAGCAGGAGCCTCAGCCAGGCTGGATTTCACAATCCTGGGTACAGCAGTCGATGCCAAGTCCACTGGGGAACCTCCAGATGCATGTGATGCAACAGGGCCCCCTTAGGCGTGAAGTTGCGGCGCTCCCACCACACAAGTTCAGCGCAGCTCAGGGGCCTCACCCTCCACAGCATCCGGCCAGCTCAACATCATCCGGCCTTAGATGCAGAGAGGCGCAGGCCCCATTGCCATTCTCCTCCGTGCACCCCGGTGTACTGGTAGCGTGTGTTATACAATGCAGACCTCCCCACAATGGTGCGCAGGAGTGCTCTACCGATCACAGCTCCAAAGGGCACCAGCCGGTCTTCTCACACAGGTCAGCAACATGTCTCCATGAGACCGACCAGGCTACGCCACCAAGTAAGGGCGATCACTGACGCCTCAATGTCTATTGCCACTGCCCACAGGCTCACACCCAACGCGGACCGCCTCCACCGTCAGGCCGCAGCAACTCCACAGCACCGGCACCTCCCACTCCTGGTCTCAGACACAGGCCCAGCGGGGCCTCCGGGCCCCGGGGACTGTCCGCGCTTCCAGGCATCTGCCGCCATGGTGTCATAAAGATGGCGCTATCAGAAGTGCTGCATCACTGTTTTTCCCCAGCGATGCGCCACTCTTCAAATATGAGGCCCTGATTCTGCATTCCCTTGAGACTTTGGATGGGCATCCTGGCTGTTGGGGGGGGGGGGGGAGGGTTGTTGACCTGTGCTGTACTTGTCCCTGGCTGCTCCATTCTGCATTCCATCTTTTTTCTTCATTAGAGGTGGATTTATAGGCTATTTTTGCCTCTAGAGACTGAAAAGTGACGTTGGGCTAACTAACGTGAATTTTTTTTGCCACTAATTGGCCATTCGTCACTTTTCTCTTTGTATCCCCTTGATGCTGGTGTTAGCAGCAGTTTTCGCCACAGCTAGCTGATACTATCACCATGTAGCGACGTATTGTAAATACGCTGCTTACATGGCGATGAAGTTCGGCGATAACAGTAAAAAAAATGCCACTAAGCAACTTCAAATTTGCTTAGCGGCAATTTTTGTAAATATACCCCAATGTGCTTTACAAATTCCCAAAATTAATAAATAATAGTAATCTCATACCGTAGCCTGCAACTCCTGGTTTACTTTATGATGGTTACTTTATGATGAAAAATGAAGTAGGTGAAACTAGTTTCTAATTTGTTAGGAACAGCTATAATGTTCTGCAAGTGTAAACAGATGACCAACTGCAATCCAGCAGTAGAGTTGGTGGTGTCTAATGTTTGGGGTCATTTATGGAATTTGTCACACTTTTTAGATGTGTATTCTTTTATATCATTTTGTAAGCCCCATTACATTATTTCAAAGTACCCCCTGTTACTGATACAGTGAGGTTCGGTACCTTCACGTTTTGAAAGTCCCAGCCTATTACAAGTATGCCCCTAAGAAATTCAAAAAAAAATCCCAAAGGGTTGGTGTACCTGCACCATGTCCCACATGTTACTCCTTATTTGTGAGCTGCTTTTCACTAAGAGATTTCGCCTGCTTTGAGAAGGCAAATGAAACACTGACAGAAAACCAGGAGAATCTCATCTGAAATTATAGATCTCCCTTAAATTCTTCATTTCTCAGTAGAACCTCATAATAATAAAATCGTTGGTGCATACAATTAACACCCACCTGCATTTGTGCACTCATAATGGGCCTCAAAAGTGTCTATGCAAGACACTTAGCTCAGCAAGGAACTGAGAACCTTTTCATTAAATCCTGCTTCAGTAAATACACGACTGCTCTATGTTCTGCTGTTGCAATCATAATTTCTTGAAAAGTTCACTCATCCGTCAACCGAGGCTCGGTGACAGAACTATTCTTTTCTTTGTGCCAAATTATGGAACAGTTTGCCACTTTCCACCCCCAGTGAGTTGAAACACAGCTTCTTACTAAAGCTCCTTAAGACCTCGGCTCTTCACTTCCTGCCTTCCTTGCTAAGCTGCTCGCTGCATTGGAGCCTCCTGTTTCTTCAGAGGCGTAATACCTTCAAAGATCACTCTTTGGCTATTCAAGACATCAGTCTTTCTATATTTCAGGATGTAATGTGTGAGAGAAAAGAGGATGCTATTGCAATAATCAATTTTGTGCAAGACTAGGCTGTTATTCAAAGCCACAGCTGAGAGGATACTGACATATTGTCAGATCCTCGCGAAGTAGATGTGGATGATGGTTACTTTGGAAGTGATCAAATAGACCCATCTCATTTAGCTATCCAAGTGGATTCAGAGGTTCCTGACTGTCTTTGAGGGAACTGTAATGGTTAGAGTGCAAGTGATGACTATATGAAGCTTCTTAGGTACTGTGGAAGGGAAGAGATTATTTTGGTTTCTGCAGAATTTAGCATGGGGGAGCAGAGGGAGATTCACTGGCATAAGGCATTGAGGCAATTCTTGACCTCGACTTTGGTCCGAACTTTAAAAACTTAGGAAGGGAAGAGAATATGAGTCATCTGAAAAGATATATTAGATAATCACAAATGAACAAATGCTATCACCAAGAAAGCTTATGCTGTGCAAAACTAAACAAGAGTTGTGGTAAACCACTTATGTTTGTAAAATGGTCAGTGAGGTGATGAAGAAGCACCATAAGAAAGAAACTTATATGGTTAGAGATGATCATCCCTCCATCTGCTGGGCAGAGCCATATGTTTCCAATGCCTGAGACTTCCATGCAGCAACAAAACACTCAAAAGGTTACTAGTCACAGAGGAGAGTGAAGAACAACAGAAAAAGATGGCCACTAAGAAAACAAAATCTACTTTCTAAAAAAAAGAAACATAGTCCAACAACCAAAACACACACAGTAAGTCTCAATTACAAGTTACAAGACATGTCAGCAGTTTTAAAAAAGAGCTACTTGTTCCCTCCATCACCAAAACCTAATTGGAATAAAAGTGGGACAATGTAACCATACTCGAAGTGTCATCGCATTGATGGATAGCCCATTCAAGCAATGCCAAACCGTGCTAGTCTTTCTAATACGTCTTGTTGTATACTTTTTTGAAGAATTAATAACAAAGCTAAAGCTTTCTGTATCCAGGCCTAAAAGGAGTAGGAGTTAGACTGTAGTCAACTCGTAGATGTTGGCAGCAAGGTAAAATCAGAGTGTATGTGTTTAGGGGGACACAATATTCACAGCTCATGAATGTAATTTCTTAATTTGTTCACATTTAGACTGTGCAGAATATTGTGCTGTCTAATTTAATATCAACTTTCGAACATCTGTTTTCCTTTTGGTAGTGAGTCCTTCAAAAATGCTTGTCTATAAGTGTGAAATACAGGCACATAGGATGAAAAACTCCATGGCATCCTTCTTTTGCAAAAGCCATCCAACATCTTTTGAATTTTTTGTGAAGTTGCACATACTCATTTCATTTTGATTTCAATGACACTGCAGTAACACACTATCTGTCTACTGACCATAATCATTAATTAATACAGGTGAAGCGTCATGTAAAAGACAGGCATTATTTCCCTATCACGTTAAGTTTTCTCCCTTGAAACTTTTGATTCTTTACATTTTATTAAAGCTTTGCCCATTATTCTGGTATATAAGCTTTGCTCTACCTAGGAATATTTACTGTTTGTTTCTGTTTTACCCCTAGTTCAGGTGGGTCAGGTAGAGTGGGTGGTGAGTCAGCTACACTTTGTGTGTGATCCACGGGATCAACTAAGAGTTCAGTTTGCAGTGCTGGGGCCACATAGTGCCGGTCCTTGAAGAGCCTGTGCCTCTGCTAGAGACAACTATACATTATGTTAAGTCACGATGTCCCTTGTACGACCAGTTGACATGTACATCCATTGGTGACAGTCTGGCACTCTCTTTGTGGTGGTTTTGCAGTAATGTGTTGGGAAGGAGGTTACTGAACTTAGAAGGCTGGTCCATGCCCTTTGGTTGACTTCAGATCTGAAGACCCTTATGCACTGCTTGGTCTGCTTACTGTATCAGCAATGAGTGAAGCTCCATATTCATCATCTGCGGGATAAGACTTTAATCTGCTACTACTGAGGTCTCCTTAAATTATAGACACTATAAAGAAAACTAACAATATATGTTTAAGCTACCATCTTCTGGTTACTTGAAGACTACTTAATTTTTTATTAGGCTCTGTAGTTACGTTTCTCTTCCTATCAACTCACCCATTCTTTGAGAAGGAAATGAGGAGTGATATCCAGGACCAGACTGACCTGGCCAATCTTGCATTTTTCCAGTGGGCTGTAGGGCAGGAGGCTGCTCTGGATTGCAGTGACTCAACTATGAAAGTACCAAAACCCATTCTCATCGTGGACTATGCCCGAGTCATATCTGCATATCATTGGTGCTGCTGGACACCTTGACAGGTGAATGGGTTGTCTATGTTTTTTGTTTTCACCTTCTCCAATATGGAATATGGTGGCCATCTTGGAATTTCATCTGCGTAGCTTACCACGGCAGCATGGCTCGCTAAGTAGACTGTTGCTGAAGTTTAATCAGAATGTGATTGGTTCTTAAATTTCAGTAATCAGTCCACTATTTAAGTGGCTGTCCTTGGGTTCTAATCTTAGACTCTCTTGTGATCATAGCTCTGTCATCCTAGAGAAATCACTACCCTCTCACTCTTTTAGGACGGTATTTAGCATCTTTATTAATATATAAGTAAATGTATATTATATAGTTTTGTTACAAGCTCGGTCGAGTTGTCCGTAATTCGGGCTCTTGTGTCCTTATAGAACAAGAGAAAGTCTTTGAGCAGAAGCTGTATTTTCAAGCACGTCCATGTTCATTAAAGAAGTTCTGAGCAATGCAATAGAAGTGAAGGGATTGTATTAATTTCTCTATGACCACAGAAGGTAAAATTGGTAAATTTGGCTATTGCCCCTTGGTCGACCGTTGACATGGAATTGTATATGCGCAGTGGTATAATGCATATAGCGTCTGTCATCTAATCAGAAGGTTCAAAACATCCAACTGCTCATCTTTCATCATATATGTCTCTAACCTAATTCTACCTTTAGTTATATTTGCAGTTTTTAGTTTATAAAGTTCAACAATTACACATTGGGCATTCCGCGCCCTGAGTCAAAAATCGACATAATTAAGAGAAAGGAATTATAATGTATAAAGGAGGTGTGTTTTTAGAAGTCTACGAAAGCGAAACAAGTTAGCAGTAAGTACATATTAGATGCTTACTGTTAAATGCATTATCCCATAAAAAAGGGGTATGGGCGATGTTTTGATATTCCATGTACCAATTATGGATCTACACCCTAGAGCTGTGATGAACTTTCTTCAGGTAATATTTTCTGAAAAAAGAAGTGGTTAATTTTATTGACCCATTTGAACAATGTTATAGCTTCAGAGGGTGTATTGAAAATAGATAATAAGAGAACAAAGTCACAGGAAAGTAAAGATCACTATTTTCATAAACAAAAAAAGTAGATGAAATTTCTATGCATTTATTCAATAATTGTTTAAATATTGTTTAACTATCAGCCATATGGTTCAAATGGGAAACATATTGTCCACCTCTAAAAGACATTTGTTTGAAGTAAACAATGTTGTCTTATAGAAAAGGTCAGTTTATAATTCGATTTTCATTTTTGATTTTAGGAACGTACCAAGGACAGTTTACCAACGGGATGCGTCATGGATATGGTGTTCGTCAAAGTGTGCCCTATGGTATGGCAGCTGTGGTACGTTCTCCTTTACGTACCTCCCTTACCTCTCTACGAAGTGAACACAGCAATGGCAACTTGGTCCAGCAGGACACTCTCCTTTCGTCTCAAGAGAACATTATCTCTCCTACCATTTGCCGTGGGGGATTTGCACTCTCGCTCTACTCTGATCCCGAGACCATCAAGCTGGAAAAAGGGGGTCTCTTCAGAAGAGGATCTTTCTTGGGAAAACTTACAAAGTCAGAATCAAGGTCTTCCCTGACTAGTCAGAGAAGCAAGCTCAGCTTCATTAAGAGTGTTAGCGGTTACAGCTCCGCAGCCAGTGATGCTACATCCACTGTGAGCTACGGAGATGGAGCCGAGGGGGAAGATTTCATGCCTGTTGAGTCAGATATTGATGCCACCACCACGGAAATCTACATGGGTGAATGGAAAAATGATAAGCGATCTGGCTTTGGCGTTAGCGAAAGAACAAGTGGCCTGAAGTATGAAGGGGAGTGGCTGGACAACCTCCGGCATGGATACGGCTGTACCACCTTACCAGATGGTAGGAAGGAAGAAGGCAAGTACAGGAACAATGTGTTCGTCAAAGGAATGAAGAAGCGAGTGATACCGCTGAAGAGTGCAAAGGTTAGGCACAAGGTCGATAGAAGTGTGGAAGGAGCACAGAGAGCTGCCGCCATTGCAAGGCAAAAGTCAGAGATTGCTGCCTCCCGGTGAGTGCTATTCAAATGTTCACATCAGGTTAAGAATATTTTGGTAATGTAAAACCATACAGTAACACACTTATCAATTTAGTAGCATAAGAAGAGTCTTAAATATTCCATTCTTTAAAGCAAGTATATGTACGATTTTAATGTTGCATTATGGCCTGATGCCATGGTCTAAAAATGTTGTTAAAGGTTCTCTCCCTGCAAGGGAAGGGCCTTTATGACTGGCATAGCCCTCTACAGCAGGCTATATTATTACAAGAACATTCTGCACCACAGACAGTAAAAAATGCTAAACAAAAAGAAATAGAAAAACAAACATTGGAATGTTGGAGCAGAAGGTCTATAGCAGCCCTTATTGCCCCATGTCACTCTACTGTCTTCGGTGGAGTTCCCAACATTCCAGTACATTATTGCCCACCACTTTAACAGCCATTATTGCCTTGCTGGTAAGGGCAGTAAGGCTACTAGCTTTGCATACTCTCCTCTCAAGCTGTAAATTCAGTTCATCATTGGACAAGTGGCTCCTCTCGACCCCACAGCAGCAGATCTTTCTTCATAAGCTGCAATTGATTTTGTTTTGTGCCAATCTCTCACCTTTGTTTTCAAAGTGGAAATGTAAGCCCTAATGCTACAGAAGAAAATTAACATATCAGGTCAGGTTGTGTTTTCTACTTTACTGAGTCTGCTAGGAGTTATATTTCCGAAATGACATTGATGGGGAGGGACCAGCACATAGTGAAAGTGAGATCAGCTTCTGATGAAAGAGGTGCTGCTTCAGCTTTTAGAGGGTGAGTTGTGGTGGTGTGCTGCACATTGGAACAAGTGAATCAATCTCGGGGTACCTATGTTCTGGTTCAGAGAGAACCTAGCTTTGCAGTTCAGGCTGGACTGTCCCTTTTGGAGCATGACCAAAACAGCTTCGGATATGTCTGGGTCTAATCTAAGGTAGAATAGTGGGAAAAAGAAATTATGGACTGGGATGCGGCCCCATGTGATTACCAGTAGCTGAGATTAAATCAAGCATTCCACCCATCCCTTTTGTATTTACTTCAGTGGAACACCCTAAGTGCAACCTGTATGCCCATACATGGGTCCCGTGCTTACTGTGCCACTGGAACCAAGCTACACCTGACTGAAGAGCCCCATCTAGAGTGAAAACAGTCTTGGGTTTCTTGTGTTCTGGTTCAGAGAGGTCCTGGCTTGGCAGTTCAGGCTTGACTCTTCCTATCGAAGCAGGTCAAAGACTGATTTTCAAATGGCGGATTCTAATCTGAGGTGACACAGTGGGCAAAACAATGATGGACTGGTATGTGGTCCCTAGTAATTGTCAGTGGCTGAGATTAATTCAAGCATTCCACCCATCACTTTTTTGTTCACTTCAGTGCGACTCGCCACAGTGTGATGGGTGGGCCGAGATGTAGGCCCTGTGCTCACTGTGCCACTGGAACCAAGCTGCACTTGACTGGAGAGACAAAAGAGGACAAAAATGGTCTTGGGTTGTTTGTGTTCAAGTTCAGTGAGGACTTTGTCTTGGCAATTCGGTCTGGAATGCTCCTGTTGGGGCAGGACCAAGACAGATTTGCATATGACTGGTTCTAATCTGAGGTGGCATGGTCAGCAAAAAAATGAAGAACTGGTGGCTGAGATTATTTCAAGCATTCAACCATTACTTTTTTGTTTACTTCAGTGCCCTCCGGAACAACTGAAGTTTACAAAAAACACTAGGAGCTCTGGAACAAGGCATACTGGAGGACAATGGAGCTGGCAGCCAGAGAAGGCTCAGTTCTAGGCCTGTGACAAAATTGTAGCTCTAATGGGAAGTATTCTAGGTTGGGTAGCTCCGAAATTCTAATCTGGGTGCTAGTACATTAATAAGAATGTCAATGTTAAAACTCTAGACTTGAGCTCAAGACCCTGAAGAAGAACAATTAAGTGATGAATGCATGACCTATAGAGCTCTTCTCGAGTGTCCATGAGATAAAGATTTAAAAGCTACCCTCGAAATGTTCAACATTGTTTTTGACTAAATGTCCTTGAGTGGAATGACTATAATGATTTATTCTGTTAAATTTGGAGAGAACGTTGTGTAGCTTGTATTTGCAGCATCAATAATTTTTGTAAACCCTGGTATCGTTTAAGCAGGAATGTAAGATATACCAACCCAGCTCTTTTCTCTTTCTATTTGGCTATTCAATAAATTGTGATCTTCTAAAACAAATCTATTATCTTCTGCCGTTTATCTTTTGTTTTGTTGCTGTCTACAAAACTATTTTGAACAAGAAAATCCTGCAACAAAGTTGGTACCCATTTCTAGAGTTATGTCTTGTAGATGTCAGATTGAAGCAAAAATAGCAGTAATGTTTACTAATTTATATTAAGATGTTTACGGGCATATTCTCAAGGACTTATCGCCGACTTATCGGCACTTTAGCGCCGAAAAAGTGGCGATAGATTTATCGCCATATTCACAAGCTGGTGCAAACTGCCGATATCGCCACTTCACCAGCGATAGCTGCCGCAAAAAACATCGCCACGGATGAGTGCGACAACTAATGCTAATGATATGCAGAGTAGGCGTACCCGTGCAAAAACACACGAAAACACCACTACGCGATATTCACAAAGACCAGCCAGATCTGTGATGCGACCCAAAAACAGGCGATAAGGCACGTTAGCAGCAGGGATTTAACACCTGCCTTCTGCCAGTGCTAAGCAGGACGACTACCTGCAGTATGAAAGGGAGCCCAGCCCAGAGCCACATCTGAAGACCCACAGATGCCATGGAGACAATGAACATGCAGCCCGGAGACCCAAGAGGGCCACAACACCCACCTCCACCACCCCCGGACTACCACCGAGGCAGCGTAGGATAAGACAGCAGACCATCCGAAAACGGAATGGCCCCTCAGCCACACAAGTGCTGAATGTGGGGAGAGGTGGGAACCAAGCATGTGTGAAGGAGGCAACTCACCCATGAAGAAGAATGCACACAATGCCAAGTGTGGCGGTGATGTGCCGGACAGACCACAGAATGCAGGGAACAGACATGTCCATGTGGACACATACTGCTGGGGTATGCAGTGTTGTGGACAGTGGACGCAAACAGGTCACCTCAGGCAGCGGGGAAGACCTTGGACATGTAGCTGTGCCGTCCCCCCCCCTGTAAGCGTAAGCGCAGTGGGCTGGGCCAGCGTACGCCACTCCAGTGTAGGAGTGCTGATAAAAAGGCCGGGGCCCTGGGCGTGGTTCTCTTCCGTGATGGGCAACGCGCCTGCCAGGGCGGCGCACCTCACCCTGCCACGAGTCCGCCGCAGTGACCTCCAGACTCCGCGACACAGGCCCACAGCGCATCCAGCGGCACAGCAACACGGAGTCATGTATGTGCCGGATACTGCCTCAGTCCTACACTGCGGCCAGCAGGTCCCACAATTTGAATCGTGCCACATTCCTGTCAATGGAGGAAACCACTAGTTAACAGACATTGCACCCAGTGCGGGCCGCACGGATGGCGCTTCATCGTTGGCTGTGCAGCCGCCGAGTGTTCCAGGTGCCACTGACCCTGTTCAACACAAGCCAACGACACGTGGCTGTGTGCCCTTGCTGACCGCTGCCTTCGGCCTACAGTGCGGTCAGCAGGGCTCGCAAATCAAATTGAGTCTTGATTAATTTATGGCAGAGTCCAGTGGGCAACAGACATTGCTTCCAGGGTGGGCCGCCCGGACGACGCATCAGCGCAGGCCGCGCACCCGCCGAGCGCTCCAGGTGCCACTAACTCAGTGCACCACAAGTCATCGTCACGTGGCTGTGTGCCCTTTCTGACCGCTGCCTCCGGCGTACACTGCGGTCAGCAGGGCTCGCAAACCAAATCCAATCCTGACCTGCAAGGACACGCCATCATCGCTGGCTGCACACCCCCCACCACCGCCAGGACCACCTCCAACCAACAACTGCCAGAGTCGGAGGAGTCTCACAGCCAGCCTATCTAGGTTGCTCACACCTGTCTTGGATGCATCATCAGCTTGATACCCTGCTCAGCTCTTCAGGTGCCACTAACTCAGTGCACCACAAGTCATGGCCCCTTCTGATTGAATATTGGGTGACCTCTGTACTTGCTCCGGCTACCTCCATGGTGCTTCGCTGTTGTTTGTGTTATGTTGGTGTATTCTGTTTCCGCTTCAATGGTAGCCACTGTTCAAGTTGTTGCCAGCACCAACCACTCCCTGAGGGCTGGCTCACACTCACCCCACACCCATCCAGCACAGGCGTCACTGGATATGTGATCCTGGTAATAAAAAGGGGCCGGGCGCACGTGCCCGTAGCCAGTTCAACTATCTACCTATGTTTGTCCGTGTGGTCATTATGTATGCATGATGGGCCAGGGCCCTACCACATTACATTGTGCTGTGGACAACGGACGCAACCATGTTACCTCAGGCAGTGGGTACGACCTTGGACACGTAGCTATGTCCCCCCCCCCGGTAAGCATAAGCGGAGTGGGCTGGGCCGGCGTACGCAAAGCCAGCGTAGGGGTGTGAAGGATTTGCCCGGGGCTCTGGGCGTGGTTCAGTCTGGCCTGGACAAGGAAGTAACTAATGAGTGTGTCACTGTAGTAGTGTCTGCGCCACCCAGTCCGCATTCGACGATGTTGCAATGTAGCATGCACCCGGAGGGAGGGCTCGCACGAACGGGGGAATAAAGGAGCGCAAGACCGCTCGGGGTCTTGGCTCATACATGCCAAGTGTTGTGTGTAACTGTATTGCCGCAGCATGAGCCAAATGCCTAGCCTTAATCGCAGCGCGAGTTCAGCCAAGCATGAACTCTACATCTGTGTCCGCACTATCCTTCCCACAGGCCTATACCCACGGGGCCTCCCACCTCCAACGGCCAACATCACAGTGTCGTTGTCGGGCTTGTGGACATGCGCAGACAAGCATGACAATGGTGTGCGCTAGGAGTGCCAGTCATGCAACCACGCAGCGCTCACAAGTAGATGGGCTCGGGGGGAGGGAGGAGCAGCTGTGAGGCAACATTACACACAGGGATGCCGCTCATTTGCCACATGCAAGACATGTCGAACATGAATCCCAAAGTCGCACACATCCCACCCCACCCCCAACAAGCCACTTCACAGTTCCTGAATGCAAGCAGATGAGAAACTAACATTAGGGATGAATGCTCCTTTGTCTGAGCTATCATGGGAATTGCATGTGCCCGGCACCCCCTGACAGATACTATGGCAGCTGATGACGACTCCCACACTGCGCACAGCCCGACGAAAGACCAACGTATACACACCCCACACACAGAAGTCCTTGCTCGAAGTTATCTTGCATGGAATGGCCTTCACACTTACTCCCACATCAACCCAGGCGTACAACCGTTGCACACTAACACAACTCATTGCTCCGAGCTGTGGCATTTCATCCACAGAACTGGCGCAGGTCAGAACAGTGCCGCTTCAGCCAGAGCCACCAAAGCAATGGCAGACCATCCCGGACACTTGCACAACCCCTGTCACGTGGAACTGTACCATGCACGTATGCTGCATTTACTGGGGGCACTGCCATTGGTAGTGCTGCGGATCAGTTACCGGCTAAGCCTTGCCAACGTCACCTGCGTGCAGCCTGTGTTGCATTGTCGCTCGTGCATATTCGAGTGGTCCATGGATGACTGCCTAGCCAACAGCATGGTAGCCGAACTGGATTTTGACATGTGTGCGGCCCCTGTTGGCCCATGACCATGAGTGTCACTGTGACACCCGCCTATGGGATGCCTGCATACTTGGCATACATGCTGGCAGCTGGACCTGGGAGATTGCAGAACTCCTCGTGTGCAGTGGGCAGATTGAGACGCTCCCCTATTGGGCTGTAGTGCTAATTGGTGAGAGGGGGTGGACGCAGCACATCTGTCCGGACCGGCTTATGGTGAGCGTCGCCGTCCTGTGCGATGAAGTCGACGACGACCTCATGTTGGAAATTATTGCCTACGAAGCTGCACTAGCTTTCATGGACGTGTAACTACGTACCTGCAGACACAACAGTTTGGAACACATTGCACATGTCCCGGCAACTTGTTGGAACTTGGGGTTCTGGTCACATCTCCCACGACGACAGTGGTCATGGCTGCATTCGCCTGGACTCCGTATACATGAGCGGACAACAACGCAGGTAAACACACACCTGTGTATGCTGAGGCACTCCCCCGGAGTGGACAGCGGCACTTGGCAACATTCCAGGTTCTGACATACTGCTGCATTGTTCTGCATGTTGTGGCACTTATCTTGGCCGTACTGACACGCATATGCTAATAAAGTCTACGCACCTTCACTTGTATTCAACTGTGGTGAGTGTTGATTTGCATGACAATGTGTGTCTCACTGCCTATCTGGGTCACGGCCATACATGCATTGATACACCATCAGGGATGTGGGGTTGTACTAGTACATTGTCATCTCACAGTTTCCTGCTACGCCACATGCGAATGGCCATTTTCCACACATGTGCGGCAGCAGTTGTGTCCTCTGTTCTGTTGTGCTGGTGTTGCTGTTCGTTCGACGTTGTTGTAGATGTTGAGGTGCTCTGATTCTTATGTGTGTGTGCTGCATTGTAGGTGAGTTGCCCCTTCAGCTCTGATTTGGCTGGCCCTTATCCCTTTCAGGCGGTGTGGCTTTCACTTCTGTGCTTATGCAGTGCTGTGATGTTGCAGACTTGGGTAACTTGGGCTCTTGGTTGGTGTTGTGACTCTTGGCCATGGTTTGTCCGCAGATGTGCTCTACTTAATTGTGCATGTGTGCCATTGTGCCCAACTCCCCCAGTCCCTGGTGGTTACTTACCCTGTTGCTGTTGTGTCAGGTCATGTCGAGCAGTGTCCGGTCCCCCAACTCCTGCCACCGTCTCCACACTGATGACTGTGGTCACCATTTCCTCCATCTCATCCAGCTCCTCCAGTGGCGCTGGACTCCCACCTCCAGTCTGCATTGCTGCCTTCTGGTTGTCTGCAAGTTTCTGCTTGATCTTGCGCTTCACATCATTCCAGCGCCTCTTGAACGCGTCCATTGTCCTCCTCAGCACTCCGGCTGCATTCGCCTTGTCCAGGATGGACTGCCATATTGTATTTTTAGTTGCCAATGACACTGTGGAGGTGACGTAAAGTTGTTGATGGTGTTCTATTACCTCCGTGTTCAGGATCCTGTTTTCCTGCGGACTGTGGCGCGTCTTCCTTGCCCTTCCCTGACCCCGAGGTCCCAGGCTGGGCCTCCGTGGGGCTTGTGGGGTTCTGGTTGTCCTCTGTGCTTGCTCCGGCTACCTCCATGGTGCTTCGCAGTTGTTTGTGTTTTGTTTGTGTTTTGTGTTGCCGCTTTCATTGTGCTTTTTGCAGCCTGACTTGTGGGACTTGCAGGCCTGGCGCTGCTTCTTGATGGATTTTTTATCGCGGTTGGGCCCATCGCAACTTTTTTCGCATTAGGGTTTGGATTTTCATCGCCGTCCCGGTAGTCTTATCGCGGACATTTGCCGCGTTATCGGGGTACTATCGCATGTTACCGCCGTGTTGTGAATGCCACGTTAACACGGGGTTATTTTCCCGCGATAGACGGCGATATGTAAACTTGCGTTAACCTATTTTGGCGATGTTTATCACACGTTCTTGATAATATGCCCCTTAGTTTTCTAAAAGTCAATGTGGAGTGATGTTTAAGTAAACAATCAATTTCTCATTCAACTGCTTCAATGACATGTTCGAGAGAACAGCCCACATTTTCATTATGAAGCCAAAAAATGCATTGCTTTATTTACATCAAGCTTCAGTGCTCTCTTTTTGGTTCGAAGATATGCTAGGTCATCATAAGACAGATATATGTATAATAAATATGCCTATGGAAAACCTCCCTTCTCCTTGGAAGGAAACACCCTGTTGTCCCAAATATGTAGAACATTGAAACTTCCCCGATGCTGACGACCCCTTTATACTAACTCGCATCACCGTTTAATGGAAATAACAGAATTCCATGACAGTTGAGTACATTAAAAGCTTATACGTTTTATGAGAAAAAGTCACAACAGACTGGAAATATTCCCCTAAAAAAAGCAACTGTGTCGGATTCTGAAAACAGTCATATTACATTTCCATTTTTAGCCAAAATCTGTTCTTTTGTGCTGTTGCTGTTTTTGTTGTGCTGCCTTGTACCCTTTTTCCAATTCACAGTGCTTGAAAACTATTTGAAATTAAGTGTATGTTAGGTGATCATTCAGTGGCTGCAAGTTTAGCTATAGGGGAAGGAACTGAGACATGACTGGGAAGAGGTCAATCTGTATAACGCAGTGTACACTCACAAGCTCATCGATTTGTGGCTTCCAAAAAATAATTTGCAGCACGTTTTCCACCATGTAAAATGATTCCCTTCAAAGTCAGAAGTGCTTTTCCAGGGTGCAACAAGAAATGAAATACCTCTATAAAAACACTGTAGGGGAACTAATTTCAGTCTAGGGAAAATATTTTTCTGTGAAACAAATGAAATAAAAGTTAAATGTTCAAATGCACAATTATATAATTTACTTCGGCGAATGTTCAACTTCGTGGAAAATTTACATGAATACATTTTGAGAAGTTTTGCGGAAATTTACAACTGTTGTAGATTTTCTGGACTATTCTTTTATTCTTTATACACAAAAAGCGTGAAACATACTCCATTCACAGGAAAAAACCCTGAATACCACATTTTCAATTTTTTCAAACTTTCCTTTATGCATTATACCAGAAATTTTCAAATTAGGTGGCACCAAAATGATGTAGCACTTTAATTTAGCAATAGATAGTTAAAAATCAATACATTTCCAAACAGTACACTATCTAGACCCTTAAGCCTGATATTCGCAAAGCAGCAGGAAGCAGTCTAAAATGATAATAACGCAAAGTTATTATTATTTTAGGTTTCTGCTTCCATAGTGGAGGAGCCGCCCCTGTATATATAGATATATATCTATATATACAGGGGTGGCTCCTATATATATATATATATATATTACCTACTGGCGATAGCCAGTAGGTAGTTATAGTTAGAACCTTGTTTCCATAGGAAAAGCGTTTATTGATTTGCCAATAACTTTGGCGCCGTTTGACAAATCTTCACGAAATTTTCAAAACTAATTGTTCACTCAGGTCAGCTCCTGTCTTGAAAGTTTCGGGGTGATTTGTCAAGCGGGGGCCGAGAAAAAAGGGGGGTCTGAAAACGTGTTTTCTCCATGTTAATTTCCATAGGAAACTTTAGACACGGCTACAGCCTGAACTGCTGAACGGAATTACACCAAATTTGGCAGAGAGATAGCTCTTGGTCCAGAAAGCACGCTTTTTATTAAATGGTGTAAATCCGTTCAGTAGTTTTTGAGATATTTAAAGATTTACAGATATCGATATTTGAGAATTCTGAGATCTGATTGGCTGAGCCCTCCTGAGCACGAGCTTGCCTCTGATTGGCTGCCAACACTTCAAACCAGGAAGTGTTGGCAGCCATCTTGTGACTCGGTACCGAGGGAGAAGGAAAAAGGTGAGAGGAACATTAAAAAAAGAAGAAAAGAGGGCAGGGTAAAAACACCCCGACCCCCTAGGCCTGGTCAGGGGGTCCCACAGAGACCCCCAGGGCCAAAAAAAGCATTTTTAAAAATTTTCGGCTGGATTTGCGCACCCGGCGCGACTCCGACCGAAGCTTTTTTTAAAACGAAGCGCGGGCTCCCGCGCTTTGTTTTTTAAAGCCCCTGGGTGGGCCAGGTCCCGGGGGCAATCCCAATTTATGTAGCGGAGGCCTGCGGGGGCCCCCGCAGCCCCGGGGACCGCCACCTCCCCGGGGCTTAAATAAAATTTAAAAGTGTGGGGGGGGCTCCTGCCCCTCCCCACACTGCCCTGGGGACCACCACCTCCCCGGGGCACTCATTATTTCAATGCGGGGGTCCGTTGCGGCCCCGGGGACCACCACCTCCTCGGGGCTATGCAAATAATGGGAGGGGGGCCACGCGGCCCCCCTCCTGGAGCCCTCGATGGCCCTGGGGACCGCCACCCTCCAGGGTCGGCTACTGCAATGTCCCGGGGTGCCCACCCCGGGACATTGCTGTTTGCTATGACAGGGCGGGAGCACAGCTCCCGCCCTGTCATAGCAAACTCTGCTTCGCTTCGTGGCCACGCCCCCCGTTTTATACCACTCTGCAAACGCGCCTCGTGCGCACTGCTGGTGGGGTGATGAAGTCCCCTTGTGTCCTGAGGACCTCAGGACTGAAGTGGACTTCATCCCCCAAGCAGCAGTGCGCCAGGAGGCGCGTTTGAAGAGTGGTGAAAAAAAGGGGCGTGGGCTCGTACCACTGTCAGCAATCCAGCTGTGTGGGGCTTACTGGAGGTACCTGGTGGGCTAGTTGGCCCCCAGGGACCCTCAATATTCAAGGGGACTTAATCCCCCAACTTAGAACGTGCCAAGAGGCGCGTTTGCATAGTGGTGGAGAAAGGGGGCGTGGCCTGTTAAAAACGTTAGAAATTCACTGAAAAAACCATAGGTTTCAGGGACATTATAGTTAGAAATTAGCATTTAAAAAACCTTAGAAATCCACTGAAAAAAACACAGGTTTCAGGGACGTTATAGTTAGTTGGACATTTCACTCGTATAAAACCAGAGAAATTCGGCCGTTATAGTTAGTTGAGCTAACTATAACTCGCGCCCCCGCAATGCTGCACTGCTGATGACGTCACATATTACATCATTCATGACATGGTCAGTGACCACTGATGACATCTCAAATGACATCACTGATGACATCACTCATGACATCATCCACGTGATAATCTGATGCACCTCCTCACACCCTAATATAACCTTTGATACACCCACTCTAAAATACAGACTACCATTTTCGAAACCATAGACACACCAATACCAGTTACTACATACCCACTCACTGATTCCTAGGTCTACACACACATCCACTCATTCACCCATACAGTCACTCATACATGCAGTCACTCATCAATACAACACTATCATATGCACTCATACACCTATACAGACACTCACACACCGCCACTCATCCATAGAGTTACTCACACACCTAGTCAGTCATGCAAATAATCAATCACACTCCCATTTACTCACCTATATAGTTATACACACACCTCCTCACTTATTCATACAGATACTAACACATACTTACTCTCTTATGCAATCACTGACACAAGCAAACACTCATCCATACAGCCACTCTCACAATCACTCACTCTCACATATAGTCATTTATATACTCCAACACTCACATATACTGCCTTTGACATATGTAGTTACTCACACATGTACCACTGAGACATCCATTCACTCACTAACAAGCCCATACACACACTCACCCACCCATACAGCCCTTCACAGATGCACTCTTGAACCCATATACCCAGTGAATCACCCACTCACACATCTATGCACAGAGTCACACACCCCCCACCCACCCACACAGACACTCAGGCACCCATACAGATACTCAGACAACCAATCAATAACACATATAGAAACTCATGTAGCTACCTACCAACCCATTCAGGTGCTTACACACCAACTGACAGACTGATACAGACATTCACAGTTTAGTCACTAACTCATGCATTCAGTAAGACACGTTCAATCACTCACTTATACAGTCAGTCACGCATCTACTAAATCATCCATTCAGACACTTATACACCCACTCATTTTTCAATACACCTTGGCATATATATATATAAAAAACATATTTAAACTTTACAGAAACACACAGTCACTGGATGATGTCATCAGTGATGTCATTTGAGATGTCATCAGTGATGTCATCAGTGATGTCGCTGACCATGTCATGAATGATGTAATATGTGACGTCATCAGCAGTGCATTGCGGGCGCGAGATATAGTTAGCTCAACTAACTATAATGGCCGAATTTCTCTGGTTTTGTACGAGTGAAATGTCCAACTAACTATAACGTCCCTGAAACCTGTGGTTTTTTCAGTGAATATATATATATATATATATATATATTCACTGAAAAAACCATAGGTTTTAGGACAGTTATAGTTAGTTGGACATTGCACTCGTACAAAACCCGTGAAATTCCCCCGTTATAGTTAGTCCAGCTAACTATAACTCGCGCCCCCGCAATGCACTGCTGATGACGTCACATATTACATCACTCATGACATGGTCAGTGACATCACTGATGACATCACTGATGACATCATCCATGTGATAATTTCATGCATCTTCTCACACCCTAATATAACCTTTGATACACCCACTCTAAATTACAGACTGCCATTCGCAAAACCATAGACACTCCAACACCAATAACTACATACCCACTCACTGATTCTTAGGTCTACGCACACATCCACTCACTCACCCGTACAGTCACTCATACTTAAGGTCACTCAGTACAGGACTATCATATGCACTCATACTCCTATATAGACACTCAAACACCGCCACTCATCCATAGAGGTACTCACACACCTAGTCAGTCATGCAAATAATTAAACACACTACCATTTACTCACCTATACAGTTATACACACACCAGCTCACTTACTCATACAAATACTAGCACATTCTTACGCTCTTATACAATCACTGATACAAGCACACACTCATCCATACAGCCACTATCACAATCAGTCACTCTCAGCTATAGCTATTTATATACTCCAACACACATATATACTGCCTTTCACATATGTAGTTACTCACACATGTACCACTGGGACATACATTCACTCACTAACACACTCTTACACACACTTACCCACCCATACAGTCTATCACAGATGCACTCTTGAAACCATCCACCCAGTGAATCACCCACTCACACATCTATGCACAGAGTTGCACACACCCCTCCCACACAAACACTCAGGCACCCATACAGATACTCAGACAAGCATTCAATAACTCATATAGACACTCATGTAGCTATTCACAAACACATGCAGCCACTTACACAGCAACAGACAGACGGATACAGACATTCACCCAGTTTAGTCACTAACCCATGCATTCAGTAAGATACGTTAAATCACTCACTTATACAGTCAGTCACGCACCTACTAAATCATCCATACAGACACTTACACACCCACTCATTCTTCAATACGTCTTTTCCTATATACATTAAAAATATTTAAACTTTACAGAAACACACAGTCACTGGATGATGTCATCAGTGATGTCATTTGAGATGTCATCAGTGATGTCATCAGTGATGTCACTGACCATGTCATGAGTAATGTAATATGTGACGTCATCAGCCGTGCATTGCGGGGGCGCGAGTTATAGTTAGCTGGACTAACTATAACGGGGGAATTTCACGGGTTTTGTACGAGTGCAATGTCCAACTAACTATAACTGTCCCTAAAACCCATGGTTTTTTCAGTGAATTTCAAAGGTTTTTTAAATGCTAATTTGTAACTATAACGTGTCTGAAACCTATGGTTTTTTCAGTGAATTTCAAAGGTTTTTTAAATGCTAATTTGTAACTATAACGTCCCTGAAACCTATGGTTTTTTCAGTGAATATATATATATATATTCACTGAAAAAACCATAGGTTTTAGGGACAGTTATAGTTAGTTGGACATTGCACTCGTACAAAACCCGTGAAATTCCCCTGTTATAGTTAGTTCAGCTAACTATAACTCGCGCCCCGCAATGCACTGCTGATGACGTCACATATTACATCACTCATGACATGGTCAGTGACATCACTGATGACATCACTGATGACATCTCAAATGACATCACTGATGACATCACTGATGACATCATCCAGTGACTGTGTGTTTCTGTAAAGTTTAAATATGTTTAATATAAATAGGGAAAGGCGTATTGAAGAATGAGTGGGTGTATAAGTGTCTGAATGGATGATTTAGTACGTGAGTGACTGACTCTACAAGTGAGTGATTAAACGTATCTTACTGAATGCATGGGTTAGTGACTAAACTGTGTGAATGTCTGTATCCGTCTGTTTGTTGGTGTGTAAGTGGATGCATGGATTTGCGAATAGCTACATGAGTGTCTATATGGGTTATTGATTGGTTCTCTGAGTATCTGTATGGCTGCCTGAGTGTTTGTGTGGGTGGGGTGTGTGTGACTCTATACATAGATGTGTGAGTGGGTGATTCACTGGGTGCATGATTTCAAGAGTGCATCTGTGATGGACTGCTTGGGTGGGTGAGTGTGTGTATGGGTGTGTTAGTGAGTGAATGTATATCTCAGTGGTACATGTGCAAGTAACTACATATGTAAAAGGCAGTATATATGTGTGTTAGAGTATTTAAATGGCTATAAGTGAGAGTGTGTTATTGTGAGAGTGGCTGTATGGATGCGTGTGTGCTTGTATCAGTTATTGTATAAGAGCGTAAGAATGTGCTAGTATTTGTATGAGTAAGTGAGCTGGTGTGTGTATAACTGTATAGGTGAGTAAATGGGTGTGTGATTAATTTTTGCATGACTGACTAGGTGTGTGAGTACCTCTATGGATGAGTGGCGGTGTGTGAGTGTTTATATAGGTGTATGAGTGCATATGATAGTCCTGTACTGAGTGACTGTAAGTATGAGTGACTGTACAGGTGAGTGAGTGGATGTGTGTGTAGACCTAAGAATCAGTGAGTGGGTATGTAGTTTTTGGTGTTGGAGTGTCTATGGTTTTGAGAATGGCAGTCTGTAATTTAGAGTGGGTGTATCAAAAGTTATATTAGGGTGTGAGAAGATGCATGAAATTATCACATGGATGATGTCATCAGTGATGTCATTTGAGATGTCATCAGTGATGTCATCAGTGATGTCACTGACCCTGTCATGAGTGATGTAATATGTGACGTCATCAGCAGTGCATTGCGGGGCGCGAGTTATAGTTAGCTGAACTAACTATAACAGGGGAATTTCACGGGTTTTGTACGAGTGCAATGTCCAACTAACTATAACTGTCCCTAAAACCTATGGTTTTTTCAGTGAATTTCAAAGGTTTTTTAAATGCTAATTTCTAACTATAACGTGCCTGAAACCTATGGTTTTTTCAGTGAATTTCAAAGGTTTTTTAAATGCTAATTTCTAACTATAACGTGCCTGAAACCTATGGTTTTTTCAGTGAATTTCAAAGGTTTTTTAAATGCTAATTTCTAACTATAACGTGCCTGAAACCTATGATTTTTTAAGTGAATTTCAAAGGTTTTTAAATGCTAGTTTCTAACTATGCCAACAGAGGTAGGACATGTGAAGAAAGAAGAAAAAACGCACAGAAAGAAGCAAAAGATGTGCAGAAAGAACCAACAGAGGAGCAGAAAGAGGCCTTGTTGCAAAATCATCCTGTGCCCACAACTTTTTCAGACGGGTACTGGTGGTAACTGACTCTGACTAACCAGAGCCAGTGCGCGTTTGCACAGTGGTGAAGGGAGGGGGCCTGAGGTGACATGTGTGCAAACGCGCCCCATGGCACGTTTTAAGTTGCGGGATTAAGTCCCCTTGAATCCTGAGGGCCCCTGGGGCCCAACTAGCCCCCCAGGTACCTACAGTTAGGACCACAGAGCTGAGTTGGAGAGGCGTTCCGAGGCCACGCACCTTTTTTCACCTCTCTGCAACGCAACTCTGTTGTGCTTACTGAAGGTACCTGGTGGGCTAGTTGGCCCCCAGGATTCAAAGGGAATTAACTCCCCAACTTAAAACGCACCACAGGGCGTGTTTGCGCACATGTCACCTGAGGCCCCGCCCCTCCCTTCACCACTGTGCAAACGCGCCCCGTGGCGCGTTTTAAGTTGGGGGATTAGGTCACCTTGAATCCTGAGAGTCCCTGGGGCCCAACCAGCCCACCAGGTACTTCCAGTAAGCACCACAGGCCTGCGTTGCAACGCCTGTAACAAATTGTGCAGTTGTGTTTAGGTAGTGAAGAGGGTCGTGCTGGGGGTAGTGTTTTAGGGTTTAGGGTAGTGCAGTGGTGTTTGTGTAGTGTAGGGGGTCATGCTGGGGTTATATTTAGGGTTTAGGGTAGTGCAGTGGTGTTTGTGTAGTGTAGGGGGTCATGCTGGGGGTAGATTTAGGGTTTAGGGTAGTGCAGTGGTGTTTGTGTAGTGTAGGGGGTCATGCTGGGGTAGATTTAGGGTTTAGGGTAGTGCAGTGGTGTTTGTGTAGTGTAGGGAGTCGTCCTGGGGGGAGTGTTTTAGGGTTTAGGGTAGTACAGTGGTGTTTGGGTAGTGTAGGGGGTCGTGCTGGGGATAGTGTTTTAGGGTTTAGGGTAGTGCAGTGGTGTTTGGGTAGTGTAGGGGGTCGTGCTGGGGGGAGTGTTTTAGGGTTTAGGGCAGTGCAGTGGTGTTCGGGTAGTGTAGGGGGTCGTGCTGGGGGAGTGTTTTAGGGTTTAGGGCAGTGCAGTCGTGTTCGGGTAGTGTAGGGGGTCGTGCTGCGGGGAGTATTTTAGGGTTTAGGGTAGTGCAGTGGTGTTCGGGTAGTGTAGGGGGTCATGCTGGGGGTAGTGTTCTAGGGTTTAGGGCAGTGCAGTGGTGTTCGGGCAGTGTAGGGGGTCGTGCTGGGGGTGGTGTTTTAGGGTTTAGGGTAGTGCAGTGGTGTTCGGGCAGTGTAGGGGGTCGTGCTGGGGGTGGTGTTTCAGGGTTTAGGGCAGTGCAGTGGTGTTCAGGCAGTGTAGGGGGTCGTGCAGGGGGTGGTATTTCAGGGTTTAGGGCAGTGCAGTGGTGTTCGGGCAGTGTAGGGGTCGTGCAGGGGTGGTGTTTTAGGGTTTAGGGCAGTGGTGTTCGGGCAGTGTAGGGGGTCATGCTGGGGGTGGTGTTTCAGGGTTTGGGGCAGTGCAGTGGTGTTCGAGCAGTAAAGGGGGTCATGCTGGGGGTGGTGTTTCAGGGTTTAGGGCAGTGCAGTGGTGTTCGGGCAGTGTAGGGGGTGGTGCAGGGGGTGGTGTTTCAGGGTTTAGGGCAGTGCAGTGGTGTTCGGGCAGTGTAGGGGGTCGTGCAGGGGGTGGTGTTTCAGGGTTTAGGGCAGTGCAGTGGTGTTCGGGCAGTGTAGGGGGCGGTGCAGGGGGTGGTGTTTCAGGGTTTAGGGCAGTACAGTGGTGTTCGGGCATTGTAGGGGTGGTGCTGGGGCTGGTGTTTCAGGGTTTAGGGCAGTGCAGTGGTGTTCGGGCAGTGTAGGGGGTGGTGCTGGGGCTGGTGTTTCAGGGTTTAGGGCAGTGCAGTGGTGTTCGGGCAGTGTAGGGGGTCGTGCTGGGGCTGGTGTTTCAGGGTTTAGGGCAGTGCAGTGGTGTTCGGGCAGTGTAGGGGGTCTTGCTGGGGCTGGTGTTTCAGAGTCTAGGGCAATGCAGTGGTGTTCGGGCAGTGTAGGGGGTCTTGCTGGGGCTGGTGTTTCAGGGTTTAGGGCAGTGCAGTGGTGTTCGGGCAGTGTAGGGGGTCGTGCTGGGGCTGGTGTTTCAAGGTTTAGGGCAGTGCAGTGGTGTTCGGGCAGTGTAGGGGGTCGTGCTGGGGCTGGTGTTTCAGGGTTTAGGGCAGAGCAATGGTGCTCAGGCAGTGTAGGGGGTTGTGCTGGGGGTGATGTTTCAGGGTTTAGGGCAGTGCAGTGGTGTTCGGGCAGTGTAGGGGGTCGTGAAGGGGGTGGTGTTTCAGGGTTTAGGGCAGTGCAGTGGTGTTCGGGCAGTGTAGGGGGTCGTGCTGGGGGTAGTGTTTTAGGGTTTAGGGTAGTGCAGTGGTGCTTGTGTAGTGTAGGGGGTCGTGCTGGGGGTAGTGTTTTAGGGTTTAGGGTAGTGCAGTGGTGTTTGTGTAGTGTAGGGGGTCATGTTTTAGGGTAGTGCAGTGGTGTTTGGGTAGTGTAGGGGGTCATGCTGGGGGTAGTGTTTTAGGATTTAGGTTAGTGCAGTGGTGTTTGGGTAGTGTAGAGGGTCGTGCTGGGGGTAGTGTTTTAGGGTTTAGGGTAGTGCAGTGGTGTTTGTGTAGTGTAGGGGGTCGTGCTGGGGGTAGTGTTTTAGGGTTTAGGGTAGTGCAGTGGTGCTTGTGTAGGGGGTCGTGCTGGGGGTAGTGTTTTAGGGTTTAGGGTAGTGCAGTGGTGTTTGTGTAGTGTAGGGGGTCATGTTTTAGGGTAGTGCAGTGGTGTTTGGGTAGTGTAGGGGGTCATGCTGGGGGTAGTGTTTTAGGATTTAGGTTAGTGCAGTGGTGTTTGGGTAGTGTAGGGGGTCGTGCTGGGGGTAGTGTTTTAGGGTTTAGGGTAGTGCAGTGGTGTTTGTGTAGTGTAGGGGGTCGTGCTGGGGGTAGTGTTTTAGGGTTTAGGGTAGTGCAGTGGTGCTTGTGTAGTGTAGGGGGTCGTGCTGGGGGTAGTGTTTTAGGGTTTAGGGTAGTGCAGTGGTGTTTGTGTAGTGTAGGGGGTCATGTTTTAGGGTAGTGCAGTGGTGTTTGGGTAGTGTAGGGGTCGTGCTGGTGGTAGTGTTTTAGGATTTAGGTTAGTGCAGTGGTGTTTGGGTAGTGTAGGGGGTCGTGCTGGGGGTAGTGTTTTAGGGTTTAGGATAGTGCAGTGGTGCTTGTGTAGTGCAGGGGGTCGTGCTGGGGGTAGTGTTTTAGGGTTTAAGGTAGTGCAGTGGTGTTTTTGTAGTGTAGGGGGTCATGTTTTAAGATGCAATGCTCCAATACCTGACCAGTCTGCACTACATAAAACTGCAAAAAACTAAAAATAAAAAGTGTTTTGCACACTTTTGTCATTGGGCTATATGTGGGCTACATCTGGGTAATATTTGTGCTACATTTGGGCTCTTTTTCACTGGTGGCCATCTTGGAAGACTTCTTTGTTATGAAGTTTCCTAATTTCTTCATTTACTGCAGTCTCCTCAGTAGGAAATGCTTTCAGTTTTTTACTTTGATTCCATCAAGAAGGCATTCAGATGTGTCTCACATCTGCCATAAATTCAGAATGTTAGCACTCTAGTTGCTCATTAGATCACTGGAGTAAAGCTACTGCTCACCAGGGAGTTAACTGGTAGTCTGCTGCTGGTATTGAAAGTGATTGTTTCAGTCTGCATGTCAGAATTTTCTAATGAAATAGAAGAGGATTTGAGATCTCACTTAAAACATGCCCTAATTTTTCTTTCTGCAGCACTAACCATAATTTCTATTTAAAAAAGAACCCCTCATTTTGTTCCTTTTTAAATTAAATGTTTTAAGTGTTACCGGTTTATTCCAATCAAGATGGCTTCAGGTGTGCCATACTTTTGTCATAAGTAAGGCTGTTAGCGCTCTAGTTGTTCTTTAGAACACTCTGGGAAGCTGCAGTAGAACACAAAGGCATCAACTGGCAGGCTGCTCCTGTTGAAATATAACAGGAAGATATTTGAGATCACACTTGAAATATGTCCTAATTTTTCTTTCTACAGCACTAACCATAATTTCTATGACAAAATGAACCCCATCATTTTGTTCCTTTTTAAATTAAATGTTTTAAGTGTTACCAGTTTATTCCAATCAAGATGGCTTCAGGTGTGCCATACTTTTGTCATAAGTAAGGCTGTTAGCACTCTAGTTGTTCTTTAGAACACTCTGGGAAGCTGCAGTAGAACACAAAGGAATCAACTGACAGTCTCTGCCCTTGTTGGATGTACATGTTTTACTGAGAATGTCAGACTTCATTCTCACATGAGTGAGAAAGATAATGTGAATTTACTGAAAATATGCTCTCATTTTAGCTTCTGGAGCACCTTCCAAACCTCCATGGGACAAGCATGAGAAAATAGTGTTCTCTCAAACATGATTCATGATATCCCAGCAGAAGGTTTTTCACATGGTAAAATCACCTTGGAATACACCACAATTCCTAAAATTAGTATGGTACCGTCAACAAATAAATTCTAATGTAACTAAAGCCTGTTATCACCCTTTATAGTTCTCCTTTTGGTGACCCTCAAAATCTTCTATTCACTACAATGCATTTCAATGAGGTACTATCATTTATATTGGTCCCAAGATGGCTGCCAGAAATTCCAGGATGAAGTGCTGACAGCCAATCAGATCTCACGATGACATGTGTGGTTAGGCTCCGCCCAGATATATATGTGACTTTACTTTTGATTTTCTCAGGAACTACTGAACGGATTTACACCATTTAAGCAAAAGGCACGACACTGAACCAAGGGCTACCTCTTTGCCAAATTTGGTGTAATTCCGTTCAGCAGTTCGGGCTGTAGCTGCGACTAAAGGTTCCTATGGAAAAATGAATGGGGAAAACACGTTTTGGGACCCCCTTTTTCTCGGCCCCCGCTTGACGTATCACCCCGAGACTTTCAGGATAGGAGCGGACCGGAGCGCCCCAACAAGTTGGAAACTTTCGCGAAGATTCGTTAACCGGCGCCAACGTTATTTCAAATAGAATGTCGCGGATTTCCTATGGATAATAGGTTTTAACTATAACTATCTACTGGCGACCGCCAGTAGATATATATATATATATATATATATATATATATATATATATATATATATATATATATATATATATATACATATATACAGGGCGGCTCCTCCACTATGGAAGCAGAAACCTAAAATGATAATAACTTTGCATTATTATCATTTTAGACTGCTTCCTGCTGCTTTGCGGGCAGGTGAGTAGGCAGGGCTGCTCTGCTCTTGGAGCGGAGCAGGGGAGGAGTGGTTTGCCCACTCCTAAGTGCGCAATGACTGTTTGCTCGGCCCTCTCGGGCTGCCCAAACCAGCCATGCGCACTTTCCCTGTTCTCCATGCAGGCTGCATTACAGCCTACATGGAGAACAAGCCCGGGCCCCCATTCCCTGGTTGAGCGTCAAACCAGGACGCTCAAAACCAATCACACTGCTGCATTGCAGCGTTGTGATTGGCCAGGGGAGCCTTGGTGCTCACCAAACACAACGCTGCATTGCATCAATGTGATTGGTTGGTGGGGCCTGCTTCCTGTTCCTCAATGTGCTTGAGGAGAGCAGGAGCAGAGACGCGGGACCCGGCCGGCAGCAAGGTAAGTTTCTTTTACATTTTTTTTTTATAATTGATCCATGCGCGATCCCCCTGTGACCCCCCTTCACGCCTGCCCCGCCACCTGCAAGCCATGCGGGCCGCCCCTGTGTGTGACATAGCTATCCACTTCAGGCTGTTGAAACTGATCTTCCAGAGATTTCATGATCCTTTTTGGTCTGGAGTGTCAGCAAACATTTTTACAGGTGGACCTCTCTACATGGACTGAGTTGTCTAATGGTTTCTGCCATCCCCTCTTAATGTTCCTTGCATATCTCGTAAAGGCTCATCTATTGCAATGATATTGTTTCACTTTCAGGGTGCAATAAGTTATGAAATTCATATGTCCATCTACAAAATGGGCTTTCTTTCTCAGCTTATGACACCGGATAATATATATCATAAATACTCTGACCTGGTAAACAAAGCATTCTTGCAAGAGCACGAAATTGCATAAATGTTTTATGTGAACATTTTGTAAAATTCCATTGCAATTTAGTGAAAGTACAATTTTGTATCAAAATGTGTTTTTGCCGGTAACCCACAAGACTTTTTTTTTTACACAAATGCGCATGTTGAATTAAAACAATTTGCCAGATACCGGTACCAGACTGCTTTGACTAGAAAATGTGTCTTGGTGAGACATTTTCTACTGATATCTTGTGAGACATTTCAATGTGAGAAACATGCTCCAAAAATTTGGAAAAATTAAGCAGCGATAAATTTTGAGAAATTTGACAAATCTGGGTTGCGTTAATAAAATTTCTCCAAAGCCTACTATTATTCCTTTAAAGTCAAGAGTAAATCATACCAACATCAGGGATAATAAGACACAACTACATAAAAAATCTGTGGCACTTCAGATTGAAAAACAAATGTAATTGTTGCTATGTGACTCCTTTCAGTTACTTCCGAGCACAAAATGAAATACAGAAAGAGGGATTTAGGCTCTAAATGGTAAAGGAAGGGTCTCAGTATAATCATCTTCATTCATTTACCAGATGGAAACAGGTGGCAACTAAATAGAATTGCAGATTCACCTGAAAGCTATAACACATCTCAAACATGCCCAAATGTTCACAAGCATCCCATTATAAAGTGTTTTATTTCATTCTCAGAAATTTCATTGTCATGTCATCATAGTCAGATTTTGAAAAGGCGCCAGTTTGAAGCATGATCCCATTCATTCGCTTAATAACATTCCTGAACTGCATACTACCCTGTCCACAATTAGTCTCCCACACACACATACACACACACACTCTCTCTCTCTCTCTTTACTTAATCTCCTCTTAAAGTTTGCAATGCTACCTAAACACAGCTATCAATAAAAAAAGTAAGTTCACCCAAAAGGCACATTTTTATTGTCGGAGTAGAAAACAGGCAGCTTACATTCTTTTTTCTTCAAAGACATAAAAACTTTAATCACATTTGGAGCAAGTGAATTGACCACTTTAATCAAGGACCAAACAAGACTTAAACAAAGAATAGAATTCAGAATTTCAGTTGTGAAAATTGACCATAACTTTATTGCAACCCCATCACAATTTTCGCTAATGGGACCTTTTCAATTTTAGCTATTCTTTATCAACTCTTTACAATGTGGTTTTAATTCTCAATCCCCAAAGTGAGTGTGTCTGATCCTTTATAAAATACACACCACAAACTTAAATTGTCTCTATTGACTCTTCTACACCAGACTATGCTAATAATTGGATACCCTTCTTATAAGAAACCTCTTACGAAACATTTAACTGTTTGTTCACTCTTGCTTAAATGTAACCCTGGGCGTGAACTCCGCTCTGCTTGCGGAGTTTTCCGCACTCCGCGTTACGCGGAGATCGAGGAGTTACAAAAAACTCTGCTTCGCGTTGCGGAGCGGAGTTTTTTTCCTCGCTCGCGTTCGTCAATGTCATGTTGGCGAGTGAGGAAAATCCACCTCCCGGCGAGATTTTTCCTCGTTCGCGATCGTCAACATCAAGTTGGCGAGCGCGAGCGTGGAAAATCAACCTCCCGGCGAGATTTCTCAACTCGGGGGGGGGGGTCAGATTTCTCATTGCGAGTGGTCGCGTATGCTCACGACCACTCGCATTGAGAAACTGTCCAGTCGCGTTGAGAAAGCTGCAGCTCGAGTAAAAATCTACTCGAGCGGCAGAAAGGAAAGCCGCGCCCGCTTGCACTGTGCATGGTGCCCTTTGCGATGATTGCACAGTGCGGACAAGCATCCGGCACCGCAAATCACAGCGAACTGCATTATTCTATCGCACTCCGCCATTTGCGGAGCTCCGCGTAGCGCTGCAGAGTTTTTTTTTCCCTTCGCAGAGTTCTGCTACGCGGAACTCCGCGAGCTACGCCCAGGGTTACTTAAATGTCTTTCAAGGGCAGAGTGATATATTTAACCACCTGGGCAATATCCTGCGGCAGAGAGGAATAGGTCTACGAAATTCTTTTCTCCCAGGGTAGAATGTGAAAAGATCCTGTGAACCATTCACAACTGTGATACATGAGTTGTCATCACTAAGCCTTGCTTATTGCAGTAAATGTATGTTCTGTGGTACCTACTCCACACCCCAGCATCACTGCTGGATTTAAGACTAGCCTAGTTTTGTTTTCAATCTGGCAGTGCCTGCCCTGTCTACAGCAGCTTTCTTATCCAGAAGTTGATTATGGCAGATTGGCTGGCTTTGAGACATCATTTTCTTATGTATTGTATCGGAAGTGGAACAATACCAACTGGGGCTCCTTGCTCACATATGGCCCTCCAGTTAAGAGCAGAGGGGTGCTGCATGTGGTAGCAGAACATGGCCACAGACGCCACTCCACCATATTTTAAAAATTAGACTAATGTGGCACGTGCCAATATAGATTGTTGTGGGCTATGGAAATGATCCGGTTCATTTGTACAGCACATCTAATGTGTCATAAATGTATGTTCTAGTTATTAAAAAGAAGATCTCCAAAAATAATGTCAGTGGGCCTAGGTGTCTCTGGGTGCATACCCACCTTTGTAAATAATGTCCTTTAGGCAGTACCCCAATGTTCACCTTTGAGATGATAATGACCACTTCATGACTCCATCAGTTATGTTTAACCCTGAAAATGATAAATAAATTCTCTGGGTTGGATTAACAAATCTTTTACCTTAGTGTGTCTTAATCGTAGAATAATGACAGGGCACAGTTTATCACATGCCAATTCAGTTTGCTGTGTGCTATCGAAATGGTACAGGTTATGCAACAGTTTAAGAGACCGTTTACGACTTTGGAGGTGTGGGAGCGGGGCCGCCACACTGCCGCCCTGCTCCCACACCTCCAAAGCCGTGTGAGCACAGCTCGCCAGATTATGAGTTTTCTTGTGCCTGGTGGGCATTTCTTTGGCAGTCCCACGGCAGTGCATCTGAAGATGGGCACCGCAATAGGAGTGCCAAAGGCAGTTCACGCACCCCATGGACTCTGCACTCCATGCTGTGCAGGAACTGTGGTGCATGCTCACAGCGGGGCACAACATGTGCCCCCTGCATGCACCCCATGGTCCTGAGGCAACAGGGGGCCCTGTGGGGCCCCCTTTGTTTCCTCTGTGCCACAGTTTTTATGGCAAGCTCACCACCATGAAAACCGTGGCAGAGAGGGAACTCGTAATATGTGGCACGCCAAGCATATTGCGGCCTCAAGACCACTGCAACACCACGTTGCGTCAGCCCCATGGCGGTCCAACCACCCAACTTGTAATAGGGCGGTCGGATCGCCGGTGTAACGGTGCCTGCACCACCACCGTGGCTACAGCGGTCCATCGTACCGCCGTAATCATAATTATGCCCTTAGACCCTCATTACAAAGTCTGCATTAACACTATGGGTTAACATAGCTATCTTGTTTGGAATGCCACACCTTTATGTGTTTTCACCCTCAAAATGTGGAGTAACAGTGAGAGTCAGTTTTTCTTCACTCCTTGCAAATTTCCTCAGATAAATTCTGCCTGTTTTCACAGAATAAATGTCACTGGGGAATGAATAATCATAAGGTACAGTTGTTACTGCAGCTGCAATAATCACAATTCCAGCATTTTTTCCCAAATCATGGATATTGGGAAACCGATAATAAGGGCCACAATATGTAACCAACTATATGTTCCTGTTACTATCACTAGGCTTTCCAAAGATTATTGTACATAAAAAGTACATTCCTGGGTCCTGCTTTACTCTCTATTGTACTTTTAAATTATATTGCTCTTTAAGGAATCCATGCTTCATATAATATTGATTTTGTAATGTAATCTAAGGTGGATTTGTAGAGCGCTGCTTGTCACCCGTGAGGGTATTCAGATGCTGAGTAGGTGAGAGTAGGCATATGGTGAGGCTGGGCCAGAGTACAGGCTGTCTCGATGGTCCCGCAAGAAGACTAATTGAAAAACTTCAGCTTCTTGCGGAGTACAAGAAGTGAGAAGGAAACCCTGATGTTTTGGGGGAGGTCGTTCCAGGATTTGGCAGCTTGGCAGGAGAATCATCAACTTCCCATTCTTCTTCTGTGGATACGTGGTATGCGTGCAAGTGAGAGTGATGCTAAGCAAAGTGTCTGGCGGGTTGGTGGAAGTGAAGCCGGTGATTGAGGTATGCGGGTGCTGTGTTGTGTAGAGACGTGAATGCAGGTGTGAGAAGTTTGAACTGACAGCGCTTCTGGATGGGAAGTCAATGGAGCTCTCTGACGATGTGGTGTGGGTTCGACGCGGGATGTTGAGGAAGGGTCTGGCAGCGGCGTTTTGGATGGTTTGAAGTCTGTAAAGAAGATGGGTTGGGATGCCAACGTAGGGTGCTTTGCCGTATTCCAATCTGCTTGTGATTAGGCCTGCGTGATGGTACATCTGGTGTCCAGTGGGAGCCACTTGAAGATTTTACGTGACATGCAGAGGATGTGGAAGCATGAGTAGGTGATGGCGTTGACCTTGGACTTCATGGTGAGGTTGGTACCCAGGATGAGGCCTAGGTTCCTATTGTGGTCAGATGTATGGAGGAATTTCTATTTCCACTGTTGCAAACACAGCTTCAACACCATTATCTTGACCCCTTGTTTCCAGTTAGTCCAAAATAATTATTTTTTCGAGTTGGAATATCACGAAGATTAATTGTTCTCTGTCAATAAGTAAGAAAGTCTAACAGCAATTTACACAAAAATGCAAACGTCACAAGGCACATATCTGAAAGAAACACATAGTGATAGATTCCTTACCTTAGAATATCCCCAGGCGTCAGACTGGATCCGGAAAGTTTTCGTCAGCACTACCCCTGCGCGTCGGTAGGTGGCGTTGTACGGCTCTGCGTCCGTTGTTGGCGTCGTGGTCGCCGAGATGACGTCGCGGGCGCTACTTAGACGCCGCCCACGTGCGCTGACATCAGTTCTTTCTTTTTCCGCGCCAGCAAGCGCAGATCCGGGAAGAGCAGAAACCCCCAGTCAATTTTTGACTGAATTTTTGAGGCTTTTGTCTCTATTTTTTCATCGAGTCTTCGACTCCTGGTGCAGTTAGGATGCCCGGTTTTAAGTCCTGCGGGGATTGTCACCGCATGATGCCGGTGACGGACCCGCACCGTGTGTGTCTTTTCTGCCTGGGGCGCGACCACGACCCCAAGTCGTGCCCCGACTGCCGGGCCATGGCGCCGAAGACTTTGCGGGAGCGGTCCCGAAAGTTGCTGGAAGCCCGGCAGTCGGCTCCACGCCATTTGAGGTCCCGGTCCCGTGGGAGGTCGAGGGACCATGCGCGGAGTCATCACCACCGATCTTCGGGATCCAAGTCTTCGCACTCGGGGTCAGGTAAGACGAAGCACAAGAAGTCGATGAAACGCCATCGTTCTCCGACTTCCCCTTGCCGGTCGCGCGACATGGCTGAGGGTGCGGGTGGTGCCTCCCCTGCGGCTCCGGCGGAGCCTACGCAGTCGCCGCCCGACTACCCACCCTTCCCAGGGTCGTCGGCGACTCCGGCCCAAATACAGGAATTCCTGTCGGCCATGGCTCGCCTCTTTGGGCCGTCGGGTCCCGCTGGTGCACCTTCGTGCCCCGCGGTCCCGGCTGGGTGTCCTCGCCTTTCCACGCCGGCGGCTCCGGCCCCGGCGTCGCTGTCGGCTCTGGCCTCGGCGCCGCAGGACACCCTTGGATCCAGGCCTGGATCCCGGTCAACGCCGGTTGACCTTGTCACACCTCCACCGACGTTGACTCCACCGGCACCACTTCTGACGCCGCCCGCTTCTCGGGACGACGTCGACCTCAGTTTCAGCCCCGAAGTGGACACGGCGTCGGCCCGGCGTCAGTCGATGCCGTTCTCGACGTTGCTCGGGGATTTTTATCCCCATGTCCCTGCTCCTTATTTTAGACCTGTTGAACAGCCTGAGGAGCAAGGGGAGGACTGGGAGGGGTCTGAGGACCCTCTCGCAGCTGCTTGTGAGTCTGAACAGGACTGGTCTGAGGAATTGGGGGACGCCAGTGGTCTGGATACCTCACCAGACCTTGGCATGCTGTCTCCTCCTACCGTGGCTACGGAGGAAGGCGCTAGTTATGCTGTGGTGTTGCGTAGGGCGGCCGAGGCCCTAACCTCGAGCTTCCTACTGTGGCCGTCAGGACTAACCTCCTGACAGAGGTGCTTCAGCCAGCAGCTACTTCTGCGGAGACGCTGCTTCCATTCAATGAAGCCCTTTCTGACGTTCTTTTGGGCACTTGGTCCAGGCCCCCCCCATGGGCTCCTGTGGATAGGAACGTGGCCCGACGCCATCGCCCGGCCCCGGGTGACCCCATTTTCCTCTCCCAACATCCCACCCCGAGAGCTTAGTTGTCCAAGCCTCTGCTTCCCCAACCACCTTCCCTTCCACCCCACCGGATAGGGAATCCAAGAAGCTGGATCAATTTGGTAAAAAGATTTTTTCTTCCACCAGCTCTGCGCTGTGGTCCGTGAACACCGCATGCCTCTTGGGCCGTTATTCCCACTCTCTGTGGGATACGGTGGCAAACGTGCTGCCCCAGTGTACGGAGGAGGCCCGGCCAGCTCTCTCCCAGGCTGTTGCAGAGGGGAGAGACGCAGCAAAGTTCATGATTCGTTGTGGCCTAGACACCGCCGACTCACTGGGCAGGTCGATTGCAACGACGGTGGCGGTTCGCCGTCACGCCTGGTTGAGGACCACTGGATTTTCGGGGGATGTCCAAAACACCCTTATGGACATGCCCTTTGATGGACGTCGCCTCTTCGGCGACAAAGCGGACAGCGCGTTGGAGAGGTTTAAGGACTCACGGGCTACGGCCAAGTCCTTGGGACTCTCGGCAGTCCGCCCTCCTCCGCCTTCCGCTTTTCGCTCCTTTTGTGGCACAGGAAGGGGCGCCCTGCATCGTTTGCAACAGAGCCACAGGCCGGCGCAGCAACAGTCCCAGTGCGGCCGCGGACGCGGGTTCCGCCGTGGCGGATCAAGGGGCCAGCGGGCGGGTCAGTCCACCACCACCCAGGCCACCACTGCCTCCAAACCTTCCTAGTCCGAACTTTCAGGCCCATCAAATGCCAGTGGGCGGCAGGCTTCGCCATCACCTCCCCCACTGGCGCACCATCACTTCGGACAGGTGGGTTTTAGAGATAGTCCGGAGGGGCTACTCCCTCCCCTTCGAGACTACCGCTCCAGCCATGACACCTCAGTACCACCGCATGTCCGGGGATCACTTGGCGCTTCTTCAGCAGGAAGTTGCGGCCCTCTTGGCCAAGGGGGCCATCGAGCGCGTTCCGACGCCAGAAGTAGGTTGTGGTTGCTATTCCCACTACTTTCTGGTGCCCAAGAAGGACAAAGGCCTGCGTCCTATCTTAGACCTCCGGAACATCAATCGCTTCCTCCGCAAGGAGAAGTTCAAGATGCTCACTCTGGCTCAGGTCTTGTCTGCTCTCGATCCACAAGACTGGATGGTAGCGCTGGACTTGCAGGATGCCTATTTCCACATCCCCGTCCTGCGAGCCCACCGGCGTTATCTATGGTTCACGGTAGGCCACGAGCACTTTCAGTTCACCGTGCTCCCTTTTGGCCTTAACAGCGCCCCTCGGGTGTTCACCAAGGTGATGGCGGTGGTCGCAGCTCATCTGTGCAGATCAGGGGTTTCAGTCTTCCCCTATCTGGACGACTGGTTGTTGAAGGTGGGCTCGCCCCAAGCTGTCGTCTCCCACCTCCAGACTACGGCCGACCTCCTGCACTTGCTGGGGTTCTCCATCAACGTGCCGAAGTCGCACCTGATTCCCTCTCAGAAGCTCCTCTTTATCGGAGCGGTTCTGGACACGGCGCAGTTTCGGGTCTATCCTCCCTAACAACCAGTCCGGGATATTCGGGCTCTGATTCCCATCTTTCAGCCCTTGTCCCGGGTTTCGGTCAGAGTGACTCTGAGGCTGCTGGGCCTCCTGGCCTCCTGCATCCTGCTGATCAATCATGCCAGATGGCATATGTGGGCTCTGTAGTGGGACCTGAAGTTCCAGTGGGCGCAGCATCAGGGGAACCTGTCCGATCACGTCCAGATCTCGGAGGGCACTGCACAACAGTTGCAGTGGTGACTTACGAACCGACATTGGGTCGACGGCAGATCCCTCTCCCTTCCCCAACCGGAGTTTACAGTGGTGACGGATGCGTCCCTCCTGGGATGGGGCGGCCACATGAGAGAGGCGGAGATCAGAGGCCTCTGCTCTCTGGCGGAGTCCTGGCTCCATATCAACCTTCTAGAGCTTCGGGCGATCCGGCTTGCACTGAAGGCATTCCTTCCCTCTGTCAAGGGGAGAGTAGTGCAGGTGTTCACAGACAACACCACCGCCATGTGGTACTGCAACAAACAAGGCGGGGTGGGGTCGTGGACCCTCTGTCAGGAGGCTCTGCGTCTCTGGACATGGCTGGAACATCAGGGCATGTCCCTGGTGGTTCAACACCTGGCAGGTTCTCTGAACGCCAGGGCGGACGAACTCAGCCGCAGGTGCATGCTCGATCACGAATGGCGTCTTCACTCGGTGGTGGTGCAAGGTCTCTTTCAGCAGTGGGGAAAGCCTTGGTTAAATCTATTCGCCACCGAAGAGAACGCGCAATGTCATCAGTTCTGCGCGTTGGAATTTCGAAGGCGGCACTCGCTAGGCGACGCTTTTCGTCGCGAGTGGAGTTGCGGTCTGTTGTACGCCTTTCCACCTATACCACTTCTGCCCAGAGTGCTGAAGAAGATCAGGTGCGACCGGGCACAAGTCGTCCTTGTGGCTCCGGACTGGGCTCTAAGAGTATGGTATCCCGAGCTACTCAGTATGAGCATCGATCCTCCAATCAGACTGCCTCTTCGGGAGGATCTTCTGTCGCAGCAGCAGGGGACGGTCCTCCACCCGAACCTGTCCAGTCTCCACCTCTTTGCGTGGAGATTGAGCGGCGGCAGTTGATTCCTTTCGACTTGCCTCCTGAAGTTGGTGATGTAATTCTGGCAGCCAGGCGTCCCTCTACTAAAGTGGTATACGCCTGCAGGTGGAACAAGTTTGTGGCATGGTGCACAGCAAAGGCTGTGGATCCCCTTTCTGCCCCTCTTTCTGAGGTCCTACTGTTCCTTCTCTCTTTGGCCCGGCAGGGCTCTGCTCTGGGCACTATCAAGGGCTACCTTTCTGCAATTTCGGCCTTTCTCAGGCTACCTGATCAGCCCTCTCTTTTCAAGTCTCCTGTTGTAAATAGATTTCTCAAAGGCATTACACACCTTTTCCCTCCTATTCCTTTCGTGATGCCTCAGTGGGACTTGAATCTGGCTCTTACGTACTTGATGTGCGCTCCCTTTGAGCCTCTTCACAACTGTCCTCTTCGTCTCTTGACATTGAAGACTGCCTTCCTGGTGGCCATCACCTCCGCTAGGCGGGTGAGTGAGCTCCAGGCTCTTTCTTGTAAGCCTCCTTTCCTTTCAGTCCATCCGGACAAGGTAGTGCTCAGGCCCCGTCCTTCCTTTTTGCCAAAAGTGGTTTCGGCCTTTCACATTGGGCAGACTATTACCTTGCCCACCTTCTTTCCGCCTCCGCATCCTTCCAGAGAGGAAGAGAGGCTCCACCGTCTGGACCCAAAACGTGCGCTCTCATTTTATCTCAACCGCACACAGCAGTTCCGGATGGATGACCAGCTCTTTGTTGGCTACGTTGGCACCAAGAAAGGTCGGGCGGTACACAAGAGAACTATCTCCCGCTGGGCTGTCTTATGTATCAAAACCTGTTACTCTTTGGCTAAAAAAGTACCTCCGGTGGGGCTGCGTGCTCATTCCACCAGAGCTACTGCAGCCACTACTGCATTGGGACGTGGTGTCCCCCTGCAAGACATCTGTCAGGCAGCCACGTGGGCCTCGCTGCACACGTTTACCAAGCATTACTGCCTGGACAGCCAAGTCCGGAGAGACGGCTTCTTTGGCCGTTCTGTTCTCCGTGACTTTCTGGTGTGATCTTGGTTTCTCAGACCCACCACCAGGGTTGGTATTGCTGGGGTATCTTTTCTAAGGTAAGGAATCTATCACTATGTGTTTCTTTCAGATGAACAAGTTACTTACCTTCGGTAACGATATATCTGTAAGAAACATTAGTAGTGATAGATTCCTTACCGCACCACCCATCCTCCCCATTCTGCAAACTGATTTCTATGGTTAAGGTCATCCCTTTCAGGGCCCTAGTTTCAATGCACCAGTGGTCAGTATCTTGCATGGCTCTCCGTTCCTGGCGCGGAAAGTTGTGTACAGAACTGACGTCAGCGCACGTGGGCGGCGTCTAAGTAGCGCCCGCGACGTCATCTCGGCGACCACGACGCCAACGACGGACGCAGAGCCGCACGACACCACCTACCGACGCGCAGGGGTACTGCTGACGAAAACTTTCCGGATCCAGTCTGACGCCTGGGGATATTCTAAGGTAAGGAATCTATCACTACTAATGTTTCTTACAGATATATCGTTACCGAAGGTAAGTAACTTGTTCTTATGGCACATTTAGCAATCTCTTTCAAAGGGAACAATTTGTTGTGTATGACAAATATTTGTACACATCAGGCCTCTTATACTGCATTTCTCCATATGTTGTTACATAAAATAAAGAAATATGGCTTGTAATTTATGCTCTATGTTAAAAAGTAACGAGGAGTCAAAATTACTAGTGTATATCCTTGTAATTTTTCTTGCACTACATATCTTAAACCCACAATAAGTTAAAACAAGCATTTGCAATGCAATAGGTCTCGCATTTACGCGGGTTTAAGCTATTGGCATTGTAAAGGACAATGCCTTTTATTTATGTTTTAAAACCGAAAACAAAAATAAAAGGCATTGTTATTTGCAATGTCAATAGCTCAAACTCACGTAAATGCGAGACCTACTGCATTGCAAATGCTTGTTAGGTTAGTGAGTAGAAACGGTCCCTTTCGGACCGTGCGGCAAATTAATTAAATAAACAAGTGCGGCCGCTACAAATAAAAATAAAAATAGTGCTTACCGAATTATGAAGGAGACCGTGTAACGCCACAAGTAAAAGATCCAGTCCTCATGGGAGGTAACAAATGGCGACAGGGCGGTAACAAGGAGGGACTAACAAGCCTCATTATCAATCGGAAGCCAGCATTTACCAAGGAGAATGACACCAGCCAATCAAAAATATGGGCGGAGAGAAGGCGAGGAGTCCACAGCATACTCGACCACTGCATGCCTCGCAGAGCGAGGAGCGCATGCGCGCTGCCGCTAGGCTCGACCTAAAACAGGCCTGCCAAGTATCACGAATCAGGCGTGACTCTAACGCATTTCAGTGTGGTGTTCCGCATCACCGCACTGAAATGCATTGTCACGCATTTTAATGCCACTTACTGTGCTGTACCAGCACTGAAGTAAGGCCACGCCAGGCTGGTAGCGCGCGCGCCTGTGACCTGCGCCGGCTCTGCTGCTCCCCGCAGACACTTGCCGGCCCGGGCGCTGCCACCAGCACAGCAGCTCGGTAACAGTTAATATTGTGCACTGCTGCGACAATGTATCTTAAAACTTTTAAAGCCTGGTGCATTGAAATACCGAGACACCCGGGTGCCGCGGGGCCTGCCTTCAGTGGTTGCGTCCGCGTGATTACTGGCTGTGGCTCTGCGGGGGGGTTGGGGGGGTGACCTCATGTCCTGGAAGGAAGTGAGGTTGGGAATTCAGGAAGCGAGGACTGGAGGCGTGCCGCACGCCGGCGGGCATTCTCACTGTGTCCTGTACGTGTCCCGGTATCTAGATACAGTCAGTGCGCTACGCGCAATACTGTCAGCAGCTTCAGCATGGCGCCTGAGAGGCCTCGGCTGCAGAGTGCGACAGTGTGGCTCACTGCTGGGACCGACGCCGGACCGAACTCACTCATACAGTGGAGGACTCGCAGGTGTGTTCACGGGGTGTGCAAATGCACGCATATTTAGCCTTAGAAACAGGGTCGCCTGGAACATTACAGTGTAATGCAGTGTTATACTTGCGCGGGTACCAGGCATTCCAAAGCAGAGAACCACATAACAGAAAGTGAGCACAGCTACTGACTGGGAGCATGTCATGTGGACTCCTTAGCCAGTACTGTTTTTTTGACTAACCTAACAGCGCTTTGAAGGCGAATGCCACTGAATCCACACATGCAACGTTAATAGCGAAACTGCAAGACCCCGACTGTACTTTTTCAAACCACTTCTTCTCTCGGCCTGGCTTTCCCCTTTCTGCCTGTCTTATCTCTGACTCTCTCACGCTCCTCAGAACTTAATTCATTCAACGGTTCTTTATTGTTCTCTTTCTGGCTTGCTTTTTTTTTTGCTTCCTTTCTTCTTTTTATTCATTCATTTTATCCCTCCATTTCTCGTTTAGTCCCTCCCCCCCCCCCTTCTTTACTCAGCACGTCTTTTTTGGGATACATTTCGGAACGTGCCTTGGCGACCTCTTCGGAAGAGGTCGGAGATTAATTCAACTCCTAAGTGGGCAGCACAGGGCTGTAATTGGAGATTTTGTCTTAAAACTACTAATGAACTATGCGATATCGGCGTAAGACCTTTTATGCAAACATCTATGGGAAATGTCAAAAACACACTGAGTCCAGTGGCTCAGACTGGTTTGTGTGTCAGAAACCGCAGTCAGAGGGGGAGAAGACTGTCTGAAGGGCTTTCACTGTCAATTATGGGGACTGCCAGATGTGGAGATATTTCACGGGGGTTCGTGAAATATAAGAGCATGTAAGGGCCAGGGAAAGTATATCTAAAGATGTTTACTCTGGTAGGAGCAAGAGTGCTAGAGAACCCTATAGCTAGGATACTCACTTTGCAATTGTAAAAGAAGCTGAGCAGTACCAGTGACTTATGTTCTTTGAGATTTAGAGGGAACAGCAAGAATCTGTAAATAATACAACAGATTCCCTCTCCTCTGACAGGCCAACGTACCAAATGCAGACATCTGCCAGTGGAGACTCCTGCTCTGCCACCATAGAGCCGATATCCTATAGCCGGGGTCACACCTGTAGTCCCAGTCAGATGTAAACACAAACCCATATAAAGGAACACAAGAGCACAAACCGAGACAACACCTTGTTGGAGAAACATTGGCAGAATTGTATTTAAACTACGGCCCAAGTAATGTGTTATCTTGCCAGCTATCTAAGGGTAGCTAGCGATGGTAGGAACTAAGCTGCCTTCCCGCCTGATTATCCACTGAGCTCCAGACTTATCCTTCATAGGGTGCTTAGACCTTCTGAGTCAGCTCAGCCGCAGTGGTCAAAATTGGTGTAAAATCATGTAGAGTGTGAGTAGGTTGTGCAAGTTCTTAGAGTTTCTTGTTGCTTAAATGGGTGTAATTTCTGATATTTATATGTTTTCAGCGTCTTCATTGCTTGATTTTTGCTCGCTAGAAAGTGTCACTCATAGTTGCTGAATGTCACTCATAATTGTCACTCATAATCACACATAAGCGATCTCAAACCTTGGCAGCTATGCTAAAAAAAGGCTTCTGCTTTATGAATATAATGGAGGCACATTTTCTGGTTTGTCATAGTGCTGTTTTCAATCATAGGTGTTGTTATTTATTACCCAGCTTCCGGCTTCTACTTCGTGTAAGTGTGCTTAGGCATTTGGAAGACTTTACAGAGTTCCATAAGAGTAGTGCATGATGTCTCTCACGAGTGTATTTTGCGCGCGTTACTAATCAACACCATTGTTTTTACAAAAAATGACACACAGACGGGTTATTCTGACGGTGCGAATTAGTAGCTACCGTTTTCATACAACAACCTTAATAAATAAGCGATAGTGTCTTTTTCCAATGTAGTACTCTAACCTTCTTTAATTCAGCCTTCAAATATGCAAGAATCTGGTTATATACGAGCTCGCTTTCATGAGATGTGCACGTGACCCTGTTGCTTGGCAACATTCACAGGCACACTTTAGCTGCCAACCCAAATCCAAGGTAAACACATACTGGCTAATTTCTCCAAGTTGCCAGGGGCTTTGTTTGGAATATGCCATTTTAATCCCAATAAATCGTTGCCCTGTTTTGGAAATGTTTTGGAAATGGCAGATCATAGCTGTCTGGAGTTTATTGATGACGTCACCATATAAGGCACAAACTACGCTCTCCCATGAAGTTTAAAATGTTGTTATACTAAATAGAAGAGCCAATTAATTTGTAAAAACCTCAGTCTTCAATAAGCTTTCCCTTTCTTTGGGAATTTAAATGGAGCCTGCATAAACTTGAATTTAGCCTCTATTTACACTTCAGACAGAAGAAGAGATCTGTGTTCTATCAACGTCTGAAAGGCGTCACATTCTTAAACCTCAAAAAAGACTGTACGCTTTGTTAGTAGAACTCTAAAACTATTTGCTACTAAGGAAACTTCTGTGAGACGGAAAACATGGATAGCTCATACTGTGAACTTCTCACATGAGTCATATAATATTTATACGTCCATAGGTTTATATGATTTCCACTTATGGAGTGAGTAGTTCTTTTATTCTGCCAGTCAATGTGAATATCCCTATGCACATTTTTGTGAAAATTAGGCTACACTGAGCAGTTTGTAAGTTTTTCTCTTTATCGTACATATCCATTTTCTATAGAAAAAGGTTAAAAAAATTAGCAAAAATCGAATGTAATTAAAACACCACAGTTTGTGATGGTAGGGCATATGTCTGGGACAGTGTACCCGATGTGTAGTTTGGCACCAGAAGCATTCACCTATCCCTGTGTGGAGAAAAATGGCATCATGTGTTTTGTTACTTTGATGACTATGGAACATGATAAAACGCAATGTGTCTTTGTGAGCGGGAGACATTTGTGGATTTAGTTTCATGAGGAATTAGTTGATGTGTTTGAATACACTGCTACTCTTTATTAGATGGCTTTCTATTTTAGAGTACATTATTCATTTTGTAGGTGTATGAGACCAATAGGTTGAGAGTGCTAGAGAGATTCAATAGTATGAAGCCCATGGGCTGGAAATTAATAAGAAGCAGAATGAAGTATGAGGTCCAAGTTGTTGAAAACAAAGATTCGGGCATTGTGAGAGCTGAGGGTGACTCCTCCCTTTAGGTGAGAATGAGATCTTCAAGCAGTGCTGAAGAGCTCAAGAATTTCATAAGGTGTATGACTCAGTCACCAGACATAGGGCCCAACTATGAGTTTGTCGGAGCGGCGCCGGGTCCACCCCACCGCCGCACCACCAAACCTGTGGTTAGACCGCTGGTTTGATTAGGAGTTTCCTCCTTTCTGGCGGGCTTTTTTTCGGGTGTTCCCATGGCAGTGCCTCTAAATACGGGCACCACAATGGGAATGCCAAAAACAGTTCCTGCACGGCATGGACAGAAACTGTGTGCGTCCACAGGGCGCAGAGTCACCAGGGGGCCCTGTAGGGCCCCTTTGTTTCCTTTCTGCTAGGGTTTTCATGGAGGAGGAACCACCATGAAAGCCCTGGAGGAGATGAAACTGCTAATATGCTTGGCGGGACAGAGGCAGTCCCGCCAAGCATATGGATGCCTCTACACCACTGCAACACCGCCAGGGAACGGCGGTTCCCTGGCGGCTGCAGCAGGGCTGTGGCGGTCCCACTGCCCATCTCGGAATAGGGCGGTTGGGAGACGACTACCGCCGCGCCCCCGTGAGTCTGGTGGTCCATGGATCGCCAGACTCGTAATCAGCCCCTTAGTGGTTGTAAATGGCTTGGTCTGCCTACCAGATATTGAAGGGTAAGAAAGGTGTAACATCCAGAAGCAGTACAGTATGTGAGCTACACAGACAGGGCTTCACAACTTCTATTGGAAGTGTGAGAGATATGTACTAGCACCATGTCCTTGTGCATTAAACGTCTTCCCTGGTGGAAGCTTTAAAGAGATGAGACACTATGAGGGTTAGTTAGGAGATAGCAGCCCTCAGTCTGGGAAAGCTATTACAATCTAATCACTGATTGGACTGTTGCAGGTAGTCAGCCTATCCTTAGATTGGTAGAGTTGGGGAAGCAAAGGCAACCTGTTGGGCAGAGCTGTAAACCACAAGAGTTAGAAAGGTTAAAGAGGTATGTCATAATTAAAGCCCAGGCACTGAAGTCTGTTTGCCTCTGAAGAAAGGGTTAGAAAGATGCAGGTTGTATTATATTTAGAGGCATGGGGAGTATTCCCATTAAGTTAGCAGATGCTTAGGGTGCAGGCAGCCCGTTGGCAAGGGCTGGTAGCCACCAGAGTTAAGGGTTAAAGAAGTGCATCTGATTTAAAGCCCAGGTACAGGAATCTATTTGCCTCTGGTGAAATAGAAAGATGCAGCTATCATGCGATATAGAGACAGGGGCTATCTTCCACTGGAGTTGGGCAGGGGCTTGGATGGAGAGGGAGTTGGCAGCCTGTTGGCAAAGATTGTCAGCCACCCGAGCAAGAAGGGTTGAAGGGGTATGTCTGATTTAAAGCCCAGGAGCAGGTGTCTACTGGCCTCTGGTGAAATGTTTATAAAGATGAAATTAGTGTGAGGTCAACATGCAAGAGCTTTTCCCTTAGGTGTGGATCTTTAATATCAATGTCCGAATATTGATGGTTCTTAATATCAAAATTACAATATATTGTGGATATAATAATATTGCAGTTGTGCATATCAATGATACGCATACCATTTCTCTTCTTTTAACAATAATATTGAAGTATTAATAATGTGTAATTTATTTTATATATTTTTTAAATTCTTAAATATTAATTTTGTGTTGTAAAATGTTTTAGTAAAATATATATATTTTTTTATTTGCAATTGAATTGTTTTTTGGGTTCTTGAGTTTTGGTAGTGTTTTAAATTGATGAATTAGATTTATTGTTAATTAAAATATTTTAAATATTTGTTATATTTCAATGCCATGTATTATTTGGGATGTTGGGTTTTATAGCTGCTTTGGGTTTGGAGTATAATAAAATAATGGTTTTTATATTTTTGAAGTTCATTAAATTTTTTAATATAATTTTTTTCTTTACTATTTAATTTTTTTGGTTTATGTTTCAGGTTGCTGGGTTTTATAGTGTATTTGGTGGATAGTATTTAAAAAATTATGTTTTAATTATTTAGGTAGTTTTACTTTTTTCTTTTTACTCTTTGCTTTTTTAATGAACAAGAATGATTAATTTTGTTTAAGAAATGTGTTTCTGAATTTTACATGTTTATTTTTTTATAATTATTTAAATTTAAATTCACATTTTGGAAATTAAGATATTGTGTCAGTCTAAATGTATATGTCAAATTGGGCTCTGCAAGCCAGCACACAGAGTTGGGTTACAACACCAAAGCCATGGAGTCCGCCGAGGAAGGCACTCAAGCAGCAGAGCAAGCTATTGATAAAGGATGGAAGGGATGGCATTGCCCCGTGCTTGAAGAATCCAAAGCGGAAATGAAGGCTATTGCCACCTAGAAAGTATATTACCGCTGAACTGAGTTCCCTGTTCTGGTTGCTGCTACCGGCCCCTTGGCCCTACCACGCACTTTGCACTTTTTCGCTGGTCCCTGGAGGGGCTTTAAACTGCACACAGCGGTCCCGCAGCGCGGGAGACCGCTGAACTGAGTTCCCTGTTCTGGTTGCTGCTACCGGCCCCTTGGCCCTACCACGCACTTTGCACTTTTTCGCTGGTCCCTGGAGGGGCTTTAAACTGCACACAGCGGTCCCGCAGCGCGGGAGACCGCTGAACTGAGTTCCCTGTTCTGGTTGCTGCTACCGGCCCCTTGGCCCTACCACGCACTTTGCACTTTTTCGCTGGTCCCTGGAGGGGCTTTAAACTGCACACAGCGGTCCCGCAACGCGGGACGCGCGCGGGCGTGCCCGGGCGAAGACCGGGCCAAGACGGGCCCGTCTACGCCCGTCAAAGACCGGAAGAGACTGGACTGGGCCACGTCCCTGAAATTTGGTTGCAAAAGGGTTTGTGGTTCATTCTGTGTTTAGGTGTTAGAGGATAGGGTTTTCTATTGGGGGTTACTGATAAAGTATTCATATTGTATAATGAATAGACGTGATGGGAGGGGAAAGGGGCTCAGGTTGCCGGGGTTACTGGAAGTGGGTCTATTGCAGGAACATTGGATAAATTTTTATTAAGAGCTACTTCTGTCCTTGAACACGAGATTGTCATGGCGGAGCGGCGTCTATCCCTGGAACCTATAAGTAAAGGGCCCACTACGGGGTTTTTAGATTTTGATATAGATGGTGTAGGATCCCTCGATTGTGGCCCTCTCCCGGTAACTGGGTCGCTAACTAATAGCTTATGTAACCCAAGTAGTGCTGTACTGGAGGTAAATCCGATATGTAATCTAGAATGCTCTCTTAATAAGGTATTGAAGCCACCTATAACAGTTGGTCCTGATATAGCTCCCGTGTCTGACCCAATTCCCATCTCTGTGGTGAAAAGGAAGAGGGGGAGGGCCCACAAAGACCAAACCCTGCTAAAATTGCGAAACAGTCCAAAAGGGAAGGGAAGGTTTAAGTAAAGGTAAAGGTGTAGTAGAACAGGCAAAAATTCGAAATGTCGATACCCCTCCTACTGTAAGCCTATCTCAGGATGAAGCCACATGGCAGAGGCTAGAAGCTTTGATACTAACTATATTAAATCCGCTTACTATGAGATTGGTTTATATTGAAGATAGGCTTAAGGGTCTTGAGTTGCAATCAAAAACTAATTTTCGGATTCTAGAAGCTCATATAACTAACAGTAAGCCTCCCTACCCCCTAATTAGTAATCTAGAGAGTATTGAAAGGATACTTGTTTCTAAACCTAATCCTAATCCTATATTGTCTGAAAAGATGAGCAACGGTGTCGAAGTGATACCTGTTGTTAATCCTATATTGTCTGAAAAGAGGTCCCAGGGGGAGGGCCCTGGACCTGTTGTTATAAGTTGGGTACCAGCACATGATACCAATCGAGCTAAGAGCATGGAACCTACCTCCCTGGGGGTACCTCAGGAGAATTTGCACAAGACCTTATGAGCCCAACTGGGCCCAATAAAAACAATAATAGGGTAGAGGCAAATAATCATGTTTCATTGGTTGCTAATGTTGGAAATGACCTGACAGGGTTAGGTATATTACCATCTAGGATAGGCTCTACGGGCGTAATCAGGAAGACGGCTGCGGTATTTAGAGATGGGAAAGGTATGGAGAAATGGAGTAGGCCATTACAATTGCCTCCGGCAGCTGCCCCTCTGGTAGTGGTGCTGGGAAATGTGCCATCACTAAGGGAGGGCCAAGTTGAATCAACTGTCCAATTGATGCATAAAGCTATGTTTTGGCTGGATCAGAGTCTGAGGGGGCTGGCGCTTGGGATAGGATAGACAAAAACCATCTTATTATGGCAAGGAGAGTTACCTGGATAGGGACAATGGGGAAAGAACTTGATGGGGATTGTGTGGTATTAAATTTTAATAATGAATTTATTGTCAAACACCTACTGGAGTCGTTGGGTAGTTTTTCTAACAACTTTGTAACTAAGATCATAGTTCTACCCTTGGCCTTTTTTTATAGGCCATTATTCCCTAAAGTGTTGGGACCATTACAGTTACGTTTGAGTCCAAGGGCACAGGCTTGGGGGATTCTAGTTGTTTACCCAGGGTCTATAACCCTGGATGTGTGAATAGATTTGCCCCCCTTTCCGGCTTGGACGCGTGCGACTGACAACCACAGCCCGTTCAAACTCTTATTGACAAGGTCTACCCTTTAATAAATCCCTCAAGAGTAGAATGGCTGCACCCAGAACCCATAAATCTAGGGGAGATAATAGAGAGTATGCCACAACCAGTTTATTTATCAAAGGATGACTTAGATCTCCTGGATAGGGCATCCAATGAACAGGACACGAATATGATGGGTAAGGATCAAACATTGTGCGGTAAACCCCAGGTTGTGGATTTGAAGGGAACATTACTATCCTGGAATATTGCAGGACTAGGATCCAAACTGGGTTGCCCAGATTGGCATAGTTTTATTGAAGCTTTCGATATCTGCCTCTTTCAGGAGACTTGGGCAGAAAGCCCTCTTTTTTGTTTAGGTTATTTAAATTCCTTTATCCCAGCATCAAAAGGACCAAAGGGGAGACCGTCTGGGGGTCTGATAATATGGGTAAAGCAGAACCTAGGACTGGATGTAAAAGATATACCGACAGTTAATAAGGATATCCAGTGGGTGCAACTGTCTAGAGGGAAAAAGGTAATATTGAATTTATTTAACATTTATATACGTGGTACCAGGGGGAAAAGGTCAGGTGTTCTTACCGCCCTAGATACCATTTTAGAGGATAGTAGAATGACTTCGAATATTGTGATAGGGGGAGACCTGAATGTGACGTTTGAGCCCCTTTTGTGGGAGGAAGGTAATTTCGTGGAAGAGGAAGATATTAAGTGGGATATACCGAGACTTGAGCTTGAACCAATAAAAAGATGGACTGAAGTAGTGATACAAATTAACACCATTTGTATAGAGAAGGGCCTACGGGCTGTAAATGGCCGTACGCCATCAGATAAAACAGGAACTAATACCTACGATAATGGATATAGCAGTAGCAGGATAGATTATGTGTTGGTAAGTTTGACGCTATGGGGTAGGATAAAGGATATGCGGGTTCAGGTTAGAATGGAAAGTGATCACAATCCGTTATGCTTGGACTGGGACCTATTAGAGTCCAAGACTGGGCACAAAACAAATGTGATGTATGCTACCGCAGAGGTTGTTCAGTCGAACGATATGAGGCGCCTTAAGTGGGCGAGTATATCAAAGCTACCTGATGTACTAGATAGCATTGGTAAAGAGCTGGCTTGTGCCCTCCAGAAGTTGAGGGTGTGTGCTGAGAACCAGGGGGCGCCCGATGATTCTACCAATATACATGCCATTTTTTTTAACCATCTACGATCTTATTTTATTAAGGGAGGTAATGCTAGTAAGGCACCTACCCAAAAAATTCATAAATGGTATAATAAAAACTGTAAAGAGGCACGTGTAGCAGTAGGTAGGGCCATAAAAGCGGGTGCTTTGTTGTCAGTTCAAGAAGCAAGAGCTAGTTATCGTATAGCAATAGCTAAGGCAAAAAGACCTGGGATAACAGTCGTTGGGAGGAACTCCGGGTCGCTTGTGCAGGGAGAAATACTAAACAGTTCTGGGATGTCTACAAATGGGGCAGTGGGGGACGTGCTGCAGCACCCTCGAATTATGTTGCCCAGCAAGAGTGGGTTAACTATTTTAAGCCCCAGTATGCTGTTGAAGTGAGAGACTCAGATTGTAGTTTTACTAAATGTTTTTTTAAGGAGATATATTTTACTATGCAAGATGTAAAGCAAGTGCTCAAAGCTATCCAAATTGGTAAGGCATCGGGCCCAGACTGCATCCCGGGGGATGTATTCCATTATGATATTGAGAGCTGGGGTATGTATTTTTACCTGCTAACAAACTCTATAGCCCGGGGTGCTGCTGTTCCAACTTCCTGGGCCGAGGCTGAAATTATTCCCGTTTTTAAGAAAGGGGATAGAGCGCGTCCAGGTAATTACAGACCAATAAGTTTGATAGATGCTGCTCAAAAAATTATGGGTAGGTTGGTCCTAAACAAAATACAGTGCTGGATTGATGAATTTAGTATTTTATCCTCTTTTCAAGCTGGATTTAGATCCTCCACCAGCACAATTGATCAGGTATTTAGATTCACCTTACTTTTTGGAAGACAGTTGTGCTGGGTAAAGGAAGTCTGTATGCGGTCTTTGTCGACCTCCGATCGGCATTTGACCTCGTACCGCGTGGAAAACTTTGGCAGGTGCTGCAGGAGATGGGCCTACCCCTAGACCTATTGACCTTAGTGGCCCGGTTACATGAGACTAATTCTGCCAAGATTAGGTGGGGTAAGCAGGGAGAGCTCACAGAACCCTTCCCAGTTGAAAGGGGGTGCGGCAGGGTTGTGTGATGGCCCCAACACTATTTAGTCTATATATTGACGGGATAGTGGATTTCATGCTGGCGACTCCAACTGATGCCCCCACTCTAGCAGGAGTAAAAGTGCCGATATTAATGTTTGCGGATGACACATTGATCATTTCCAAGACACCAAGCGGACTCAAAAGAGCACTTACCATCTTTGAGGAGTTCTGCTCAAGGCGTGGCTTGGAGGTCAATGTGTCAAAGACAAAGATGATGGTTTTTAATCCGCATAGGGTTTTTAGGGGTGGTATAAATATGAGTAATCTCCTACTAGAGCAAGTCAAGGAATTTACCTATTTGGGAGTGATCATTCAGGAAGGGTTAAAATGGGCGCACCAACTTGATATCTCAACCCTAAAACATCGGCAATTAACAGGAGCACTCCAAAGAGAATTCAATTCCTCCTTTCACAAGCCAATAAGTCCAGTGCTAGAAATATATAATATGAAGGTAATGGGCTCTGCATTGTATGGTGCTGAGCTCTGGGGATATGAGGACTTATCTAAACTCTCAATCTCCGAAAACAAGTTTTTTAGGCACATTACTCGACTGCCGCAAAGTACACCTACATATCCACTGTTGTATGATCTGGGGAGGAAGCCTATAGCACATCTAGCAAAAATTCGCCCTCTTTTGTATTGGCGCAGGCTGTGGTCCACCCCAGAACTAGCAGATTATGCAGCTGGATTTTTAGACGTAATTAAGGCAGACACGCAGCACCAGATAAAATGGCTCAGGGAGTTAAAACGATCTCTGGTGGAACTTGGCATGAGCCATTTATGGGAGGACCCGAAAAATAATGTTTTCCCACCCAAAAAGATTTTAAAGGCTAAATACTGGGAAAAGGTCCTTAACTGTACGGAAGCCAGGTTTGATTCCTCATCCCTAACGGGATTTTTTCTAGAGCATAAACCAATGCCGAAGTTTGAATATTATTGGGACTGCATTCTTAAACCCCTAGAGCGGAAACTGTATTTTCAGTTCAGGATAGGTACTTTACCTATAAGAGTTTTCACAAACAAGTGGTCTAATGCACATAGTGAGTTGTGCCCAGTTTGTATGATTAAAAAGGAAACAATGGGCCATTTTTTGTTTGAATGTGCAGGTTACCATGCCCCACGCCGGGCCTGGCTGCGCCCTATATGCAAGTTATTGGGAATAAGAGGTGCGAACCAAGCAGTCAGAATATTAAGAAGTGATACAAAGGAAGCAATAACCATAGCAATGGCTAAATTCCTGGGGTGGGCTTGGATAATCAGGGCTTGTTCGCAACGAAAATTTGATGTGTGATTTTAGAAGGCTTAGTAAAAGATACTGAATTGATAGGCAGGACGGGTGTATCGTATAGTTTTACTGTGGGGGGTAAACAAGATTACTATGAATTTAAAGCCGGTTGTTACTAAAGCTTGTATTTTGGTAAATATTTTAATAATGGTAGTTTTTAAAGTCAGGGAAATGTTTTGGGTCTCGAAACTTATAGTATGTTTAGCGTGAGGTTCTTTTCGACATATATTGACGAAATGTCAAGAACTAAAATTGTAATTAACGTTTTTATGGTATTTTATGCATTATCTAATGGTGTTTTATTGTTTCTAATGTTTTGTGTATAACTGTGTGCTTTTATGACTGAAAACGTCGAATAAAGCTATTTGATGATGATGATATGTCAAATATGACATTTATTAAATTATTTATATCACTTTTATCTTTTTTTTCAAATAATATTATTTAGGTATTATTTGACTTTAATAGTCAATGATAGTCAATACATTTCTGATATTTTTATTGTATTTTATTTTATATTTATTTATGTATTTAGTTATGAACATTATTTCAATTTTGTTGATTCCTTTGGGATGGGAAAAGTATATCTGAAGAGTCCCTCAAGTTCCCCAATGTGTTTTATTTTGGAGTGGGAATAATAAATATGACATCTCCCCACCAGAGTCCAATGCTTATCCCTAATGTTGTTTAGTTTGGAGTGGGAATATAATCTAACCCCTGCAGCCTCCAACGCTTTTTCAAATTTTGATTTGTTTGGAGTGGGAATAGTAAATCAAACCCCCCAAAGCACCAATGCTTTCCCCAAAGTTGCTTGTTTTGAGTGGTAATTGTGCCTATGACCCCTCCCCTCCACCCAAAGTCCAATGCTTTCCTAACATTGCTTAGTGTAGAGTGGGACCAGTAAATCTGAGACCCACCCCAGTTCAATACTTTCCCCAATGATAGTTTGGAGTGGGAATAGCAATGTGCCTTTCCTCCCTCCCCCACCACCCACACAGAGGCCAACTCTTTCCACAATGTTGCTTAGTTTGGAGCAGGATTTTTAAGTCTGACCCCTCCAGAGTCTAACAATTTCCCAGTATTACTTAAAGTATAGGAGGAATAATAAAACTGATCCCTCTGCAGAGTGCAATGCTTTCCCTAGTGTTGGTTAGTTTGGAGTCAGAATAGTAAATATCCCACCACCTCTCCTCATAGTCCAACACTGTACCAAATGTTGCATACTTTGGAGTGGAAATAGTAAATTTGGCACTCACCCCAAATATATGCTAATTTGTTAAACATTTAAATGCGTTAGAAAATTGTTTTATATTTTGGTAAATTTATGTGAAATTATCTTATTTTTAAATATTAAAAATACATTTATTTGTGAATATTTTTAAATAATTTCCCAAAAAATGTGTTTATAAAAATTATTTCAGTGTTTTAAATTGATCTATATTTTGTAAATTATACATTTTAATGTAGAAAAGTTGTAATCTTTTTTATTAATTGAAATATAAAACATATATTTGTAAAACATAATTACAAAATACTTTCATTTTAGTTAAATAAAATATAACTTTAAAATGTTCTGCAAGTTTTTAAAATGTAAAATTAATTTTAATAAAAATAATTAAATATTTTAAAATTATATTTTCGATGTTTTTCTACTGTATTGTGTTTTTGGGATATTTTTGATACATTTTAATGTTAATTTTTAAACTCATTATTATTATAATCTATTTTAGTAGGATTATATTTTTGAATCAATGTTTTTGATATTTTAATTATAAGTATAGGGTTGACAATATTATTATTGTCCATGATTTGACTCTGACGTTAACGTAGGTCAGTATTTTTGTAGTCAATATTCAGGATTACAAGCTTCGCTTAGAGTTAGAAGGAGGACACAGGCAGTCTGATCCCTAAGAACCATCTATGCCCTCAAGTACAAGGGTTAAGGATGTGAATGTAGTATTCTGTAATGTAAGAACTGGTTGTGGGTCTGCAGCCCACTGTTAACAGCGACAACAAATGTTCTTGGTCTAACCGGCGCTCATTCTGTTCTCAAAGGAAAGATAATGCCTTCTGCTTTTACAACTTTTTTTGTCTGCAGAGTTTTTAGTCTTCAGTGGACTGATGCTAAGAAGTGAAGAGACGGGATCTGTGCCTGGTTAATTTCTATGAGTGTTTCATGTTTCAGTGTCAATTTCCATTTTTATAATCTGATTTATTTGTGTTTAGTATTACAATAGTCGATGTGCATCTCCTTAAAGTTAAATCGCAAAGACAAACCCAGGGCCTCTGAAATAATGCGGCAATGCAAAACCAAATATGCGACAGAGATGACTAAATTATGCAGCACGTGCAGGGAAATTGTGCGCAATAATGTGACAAGTTGTGGCAATAAAGTTAGCTATTTTGTCATTTTAACACACACAAATGCGGTCAGAGCAAATGCTTCTTCTCATGGATGCGAGTTTAACACCCGAATACAGCAATCAACAACAGAGATGCCATCAGTTAACCTTTGAAAAGGATAATTGCACCAAATGTTACCCATTTTTCAGTACCATTAGTCCATGTGGCCTAGAAACAACATTTGTATGGAAATCTGCTAACTTTGAAAACTATGTAGAAAGTGTGGTGAATCCATAACTAAGTGAAAAATGCAGGTGCTACAGAATCCCACAATTCTAATGTCCCAGGATATAAAAATTCTTCTTCTCTAATGACAGGTAAATGTGGTGGACTGTATCATTTTGCAGGTGTTGTATCAACCGGTTGTCAAGCACAGCTGTACATGTAATCTCTGCACATAGAGCGAGACTGCAGTGGCATGCAGTGATATTTACACTCTTGCATTATAAGATATTTGAGTAGGTGAAGTTTATGAGATTCATTAAGGGCCTGATTACAATTACAGCGGTCCATTGGACTGCCTTGGTCACGGTGGTGGTCCGTGGACCGCCAGACTCGTGGTCCACCTGCCGTATTACAACTTTGGCGGTTGGACTGCCACAGGACCACTGCAACCGCCGGGGATCCTGATCCTGCGGCGGTGGCGCAGGGGTCAGAGGCCGCAATATGCTGGCTGAGCCGTTGCGGCACCGCCAAGCATATTACGAGTTTCCTCACCACCCTTCTTTTCATGGCAGTGAGCCTACCATGAAAAGGGTGGCGGTTAGGAAACTCAAATCAACGCCTGCAAAATGATCTTAAATTGTAATTTTCTATTAAATGAAATGGCCATTTGATTGTTGAAAGGCAGTTAAGTAACCATGATGTGTTTCTCCTCGTCCCTCTCATGCAAGCCTTGATTGAAATATTGATTCTGAAATTTTGGATTCCCACATTCATATGTCACAGAATCTACTCTTCTCAAATTATAAATATCATTTCTCATATTCTGCTTCTTGAATGGCATCTTTGTCCATCAGCAAAAAAAATATCTTGGGTGTATCATATCATCAACTTTGAAGGTGCCAACTTAAAAAGTAAATCAATTCACCCTCAATAAAAATCTCCCTCTTGATCTAGAACCTCATCATAGGTTGGGGGATAATAGAGTATCTGCCAAAAATGAATGAATGCCTTATCTTCCATCCCACGTCACTTAGAGGTTGTTCTGCTTATGACAATCCTACACTTGCTCCAGCATCGTGAGAGCATTTGAGGAGGGATTATTGCTGAATTTGGCAGCAGACATGATGTCTGAAGGCCCTTCCTCTTTAAGGTGGGCCTTCCAAAGTGATGTCCGCTTTGTTTTTCCTGTCCCGGACGGCATTGTAGTGCAGAGATTGCAGAGCAGAGCAGTTCTGTGGATGTCCAGCTAAATCTTGAATTAGGACCGAGGTCTGCCCAATGACTCAACAACATTTGCACATTATTACTTTTAGCCAACAGGCTTCTGGCACCACTTGCAAGCCAAACCCAAGAGTAAACTTCCTTCCTGATCAAAGAAAAAGTAAACATTGACTACTCTGTACTTGTCCAATATGATAGAGAGCATGGACATCCTGTATAGATCCCTATTGAAAGCCAAAAAGACTACCATGGAGGTTGTGTTATAATAATAGGATGTCGCTCAGACACATTGCTCTGAGACTTTTAGAAGATGCCTTTAACATGTTGCTGACATTAATCGTAAATGACTATCTAGTTTTAGTTCCCCTTGAGAATTTTTGATTTTCCTTGGATTCTTTTCTTGAAGAATGGATCAGAATGGTCACCAAAACAACCTAAGATAGCTTTGCCATAGGCAAAAACGTAGAACCACGCTACCGTCTGCGATTTCCCCTGCCTATGCCACCTCATATTCACTGCTGTTTGGCCAAGAAAAGACCAGGGACATGTGCTTTAGCCAACAGTGCCACATAACACAGTGGTGTGGGCTGGAAGAATGGGGAAGAGAATTTTTAATTTAGAAAACTCTACTCCTAGTGGGTGGAATGTCCTAATAGCCTTATAGTCCTTCTGCCTCGAGCTATACCAGGTGTTAAAGGCCCTCCCCTAGGGCTGGGGCCTATAACTTGGTTTCAGAGCCTTTAACAACCGGTATAGCCCCCGGCAGTAGGCTATAAGGCTATAATATGACTGTCTCAGGGTATGCAATGGTGGCACCCTGGCATATGTGGCTACATGTCTACCATATCATGGCTGAACCATGAGCACATCATGGCATCACCCTCATTTATGAATACAGAGGAACTAAAATAGATTTCCATCTTCTTTTGTTAATCTTGCCCTTGTTGTGTTGTATTTGAGAAATATCACCTTTCCTGAATCTCTCAGGGCCGTAGATAACAAGACATTACTTCCTGTGATATCATCTCAGCCAGAGATCATTTAACATCACTTTCTTTGCTGTCATCCGGTTCAAAGACACTATGACATCACTTCCATTACCCCTGACAATTTGATAAATCAACATTTATGTGCTTTAGCATCTCCAGATGCCCTTTTGAGCATTTCTCACCATCTGACTTTGAAGCATTGCCAGGGCTTCAATCACTCTCACACTTCCAGGAAACAACTTCCTTATGAAAGAGTCACAACTGCATGATATCACAGCTTAGAGGTTGTGTTGGTGTGCATTCCAAGATGGAAATGACTTTATTGATCTCCTGTGTGATAGGCTCTATAATTACACCTTATTAGCTTGCTCTAGTGATTGCTTCCTCTACTCAAAGTTAAAGACTAAAGACCTGCGCAGTTATCTTTTAATTTCGCCGGTGGTTATTTGGCATAGAACTGCTGTATTTCTATTGTATGTTGCCAAGGTTGTCCCCATTAATTTCATTTTGAATATATTTTCAGGTTCATACCTGGTACACTTTACCCAATAGGGATTTTGGGAGAGGTGCATTGACCAGGTAATTCATCATCAGGGTGACTAAGATCACTCCTACCTCATTGTATCAGGCATACCCAGCAAGGCGGATGAGTGAGAACTACTCTCACGATGAACAGGAAATGAGTGCTCAATGGTATTAATTTGCTGAGTGGTGAACTTAGGGCCTGTTGTGCGGCATAATGCTAAGAGATTCTACATTCAACAAATAATGGCAGAATGTGCATCATATTAATATACATGAAATAACATACAAAAACAGAAGACCCACATGCAGGGCTTTAAGTGGGCTGGGTCATGCCGGTGCTCAGCACCGGCCGTTCTAAAAAGCAGGTGCTGAGACGGGTCCCTATTGGGTGCTCCATTTTTGCCGTCACCCTCAGGGTGAAAAAAAAAATCTTAACTCTGCAACAGTATCACCCTTCCCTGCCTTTGATGTAACTTCGAAGAGACTTGTTATTGTTCTTTCACAGTCTCATCATTTGTAGCAACTAACAACCATTGACAAAGCCAACAGTCCTGGCTTGTTGTAGGCGTAATGTTACTTGTATTATATATCTGGATGCAATGACAAAAGCAGAAAAATACCAGTCGGGTGGCACACTATGCTAAGCACAGATTTTTAGCTTTTTCAAGCCACGCCCTTAATTACATTGGCCGTGCCCCTTTGAGAGACCTCCCCCAGTTTTTTCATCCCGCTTGAAGTCCTGCCTATACATCAAGTGCTGAGGTCTAGCTTACTTTACCCAGTGAATTAAATTGTACTAAGAAGAATAGGGTGTGAACTAGTGAAGGCCGTGTCCTCCTGGAGTGTGCCGTCTTGTCCCTTATTGCTTTTCTACTCAGGTTCTGTCAGGGTACTGCTACCTCACCGCGTCTGTAAATCCTCCCACCACATAGTTCTCATTTCCCCGGAGAAGCGAGCTGTAGTTACTCCGGCTGTTATTAAGGGCAACGTGGTCACAGGACATTCTCCAAAAACGGGCAGATTTCCCAACACACTTCTTTCCTTCCCAACCTCTTTTACAGGTCAAGGAATGTTGTTTCCTGGTGATAGAGCCATGACCGGTTATGACTGGTTCCACCATTAAGGGAAATGTTGGGTGGACCAGAATTTATGGAAATTGAATCATAAAGCCCCCTCTATCTAAGGCGGCCCCTTCGGTGCCATTCTGCCTGGATCTGTTGTGTCCGGCTCCACTTTATCAACCATGGGAGCCCCTGACAAAGAAGACCAGAATTTATTTGAAGTGCTTGGAGAAGTCATTCATCCCATGAGGAACATGTGTTATACCATTTCCTAAGACAGACCCTTACATTGGTGGCATTCCTTTGGAAATGTTATTTTTTAATTTCATTTGGTGAAAGGTGTCTGTTGCGCATTGCCTCTGATTTTCAACTTAGAGTTCTGCACGATAATTCCACATGTTAAATAGAGTTTTCTACTTTTAATTTGCTAGGCTTTAATGTGGCACATGCTGCAGCCTAACGGTTTTGTTGCTTGCTCTAAATATTTTATTGTTGGAGGTCAAGAGTCGTGGAAGAGTACAAAATGTCCTCCTGCAATAAGCAACTCTCTGCTTTGATTGGCCCTATGCCAAAATTATATTTTACAACCTCAAAAGGGATCATCTCTTGTATGAGATGATGTCTGGAACGCATCGCACAAATCCTTTTATGAAATTTGCAACATGATCTCCTACAATAACGTAAAAATATAATATATGTATAATTATAGAGCACACACACTCATAAAAGGTTCATAGTGCGATCATGAAAAACAACATAAGGGCAGGGTCGGACTGGGACCGAACCTGGGCCGGGCCATCAAAATAAAAGTGGCCCCCATTCGTGATTTAAATAGATGAATTTTGAAAATGGAGCAGTTTTAAACTTGTAAAGACACGCTGTATACGTGTTTTTACAAGGTATGAAAGCGCTCATTCATTGTTTCAGCTTGTTGTAGGAATGTTTGTGTTAATATCAGGAAAATAAACAGTAAGCACCGGCCCAGTAGACCTAGTTCTAAAATGTATCAGATTTCTGTATCTATGTTGTTTCCCAATAAATCCTAATACATATGTACTGGCCTAGCTATAAAATGGCGAGTGGTCCGGTTGATTGCATCATCTCCCGTTGGGCGCCGCCCCGATACGTCATCCTTAAAGCTGAAGGTTCTATTTGACCTTGCAGGCAGCAGCTGCTGTACTTACAATCGTATTTGTCAGTCTCTGAATGACACTCACTTCATTATTTCACAGTATTTAAATTGCGAAGTGCTGCCATGTTTGTTTGTAGTGCGTGAAAGTCATCTTAAATGACTCCTAAAATAACTGAGGCCCGGCCTGTCTGAGACGTTCGCTGCGCAGCCCCCGTCTCACTTTCATACCCGACTCTGTCCAACTAAATTCTTTAGCAGTTACTTATATCTCCTTTTGCCTCAGCATTTCGAATCTACATTACATGGGCTGGAATGATATTCTCAAGGGCTGGGAGGGGCGAGGGCGGGATTCTGTGGTGTAAATGACGTACTAAAAGTACTGCTGTCAGCAGAGAGTACCTGACTAAATATGGACACGCATAGCAATGGTTTATCAGAGCAGCAAGAGAATGTAACAGCTGACAGCCACAGACTGCGTCTGTTATCCAGTACAGCATGAAGTCACTCAGGTGCACCCAGCAACGTCTGAATAATTGGATGTGCTTTAAAAAACACGCTTTAGATTAATAAACTGCCCGATTTGAAAACGCTGCAACAAAAAGCAAAATATTTATGTTATTAACTGAGTGGTGGCAAGAGTACATTTTAAATCGAAAGCCTGTTCCATCCAGAAAAGGCGTCCAGTTGAATCTACAGTGTTCTTTTTTTCAGACCGCCACACTTCTGAAGTGTCGAACACAAATACAAGCAACGTAACGTAACATAACATAACTAAACACAACGCAACTTAACGTAATGTAACATAACGTTATATACCATAACATAACATAACACAATTGTAAGAAAGAGGGTTATTAATTGGGGTGGGTGAATCCACCACAAGGAATAAGGCCACAAACTCCTCAGGGTAAAAAATAATTTAAATAATTTAAACCTGGGATTTATTCCCAGGTACCTGTGGCACAGAGTAGACAGGCTTAACATAGGAGAATGTGTAATGTATTTAGCAGTAACAAAACATCTAAAAAGTCAAAACACAAAACAATAAATATCCCAAATCCAGTTTAGAAAAATAGAGCAACATTTAAAGAGTAAATTAACACCAAGATGACAAAAATCCAATAAGTGGAACCCGGGATATTAATTTTTAAAGACTTAAGGCAAAAAGCATGAAGAAAAAGTAAAGCACCAATTAGTAGTCCCTGTTGACCGGCACATAGGTGTGATTTCAGGTCGATCGCAATGAGGTGCGGGTCGGATACCCCAAGCAGGTTCGTCCCGGTCAAAAAAGTTTACCTTCTGATTTAGTCTTTGAAACGGAAGTTGAAATTCTGCAGCAGAGCAAGGTTGCAAGCTGTATCAGCCGAAGCCCTCTTGAAGCCGGATGACCAATGGACGAGGTCCAGCTGAAGCTGTTGGATTTGGCTTGAGAAGCTCAGAGTGAGAGAAATTCAAATTTCACAGCCACCAAAGTACTTGCATCAGGCAAATATTTTTTTTTCCTTTGCCTGGTGAAGTTTTCTATCTTCAGACTTGTCTTTTTTGTGGAGCTCAAAATCCTCCAAGGGGCAAGCCTGGAGCAGTAGCAGACAGAGTCTTCTCGAAATTGGCCACTGTTGCTAAGAGATCCTGTTGAAACTCCACAGGTCCTGGAAGTCCAAAAGATTCAAAGGGGCCAATTACGATGTCGGTCGAAAAGGCTCCGAACGGGACTGGGATTTTCCTAACCCATGTCGGAACCAATGTTTCCGACCAAGTCGGGAAAGTTTCCAACCGACCGATTACGATGCAGGGAAACCGCTCTGGCTGTCCGACTCGTTTCCGATCGGCACTCGGAGTCCACGAGTCGTTCAGAGCCGAATCGTACAGCTCTATGGACACCATTCCCGACCGAGCGATTACGATGTCAGATTCTGACAGACGTTCCGAATCGGCCTGTCTGACACGAAACGGCTGTCGGAATCTGACTTTGGGGGCCCATAGCAGGCCCCCCTTCACCCGGAGGCCTCCGGTTGGGGCCCGTGGGGATACCCATGGGATACCCTTGGAAAACCATGCACAGTGTGGCAGGCACCATGGGGTGCCTGCCACAGGGTGCAAGGTTTTCCGCAACAACCCCTTTTTTCACTGGGCGCCTGTGTTGTCGGTCGGAACACAGGCTCCCATTGAAGTCAATCCGAATCCGACCGAACGATGTTCGGAAGCATCATAATCAGTCAGTCGGAATCGCCTAACCAGAGTCGGTCGGAACCGATTCCGACACTGAGTCAGTCGGAAGAGTTTCCGACCGACATAGTAATTGGTCCCTTAAGTCTGGACATTTTAGATATTCTGGAGTAACTCTAATTGGTCAATTCTAAGGCTCCTAGGACCTTATAGGCGACAATTGGTGACTAGGGACTAACAACTGCAGAGTCCAGGTCTACTTGTTACTTGTCACCTGGTTACTTCAAGAAAAAGGCCTCTTGCAGCTTATTGTGTCCCTGTAGCCACACAGGAGGTCAGCCAGCTGACCCTTGCAGTCTACGTCTCAGTCCAAGGAACAAGTGGGAGCTGGTCCAGTCCTTTAGGTCTCCACACAGGTCACAAATAGCAGGTCCAGTCCTCTTCCCGCTCTTCTGCCGGTGTAGATGTTTCTGAAAAGCTGTGGTAGAGGTGCTAGCTTTGTAAGTTTCACTAGCCAGTGGGTGAGGGAGAATCCTGGATACTCCCTAACCAAAGAGAAAAAAGTTACCATGGGCAACCCTTTCTACCTTTACAGTACATCCCGTTTGCCTTACTGCAAACTATTCCACAGTGCACTACTCTGAGGCAAAACCAACATGGCAGAATCTTTCTGGTCATGAAGGGAGCATATGCACCAGCCAGGCATGTGAATAGGAAATTGAGCAGGCCCCTTTTCTTCAGCTACACCAAACTGGTTCTGGGACTAGCTCCCTCTCTCACTGGACTGGTGCCAAACTGGCTACACAGGGCCCATGGAAAAGAAGGATTCTTTTCTCCAGGTTTGTCTTTAAACAAAACTATGAATGGGCAGGCCTCACCCAGGTCTGGTCCCTTTTAAGTTAATAAAGTTGTGGGACCCTCCCAAGCTGGCCTTCTTGGCTGAGAGAAGCCACATTCTCCACCTCCAGGACTTCCTGTCAAAAGATTTAAGCTTTTGTTCCTGCTCCGGGAGCAGTTTTCACACCTCATTCAGCGCAAGCATTGACAGAGTCCAGCTGCTGCCTAATACCTGTTAGCTACTGGAGTTTCAGGCAGATAAAGTGTAACTTTTTAAAAGTCATTTTCCTAAATATTTACTAAAATCCAACTTCACCCATGAATTGTATTTTTAATAAATATTAAAACTAGTGGTGTAATCGACTCTATAGCTTATCCCAATCTAAAGCCATCAGACATCATTTTAACTGAACTTTTAATGTTTCTCATAGAAGAGCAAAAGCCTTAACAGCAAAACTAGATTTTGAGGGCTAGTCACTGTAAGCACATGCTAGCATTACATTCTTGCATTTACCACTTTTAAATGCTGGGCACCCTACTTTGTGGGATACAGGGTCTTCTTAAGAGTGACTTATTTAATATTTAAGTCGATTTTTTCTTAACAAATATGGTTATTTTGACAGGCTCTCCTGCAGGTTTAAAAGCTGCATGAGTCAAACTATGCAGGTAAGCCTGAAACCATGTTTTCTTTTTTACTCTAGTGGATGGCAAAGTGTTATGTTATGGGATGTTATGTTATGTGATATCGATTCGTTTAGCACACTAATCAACCGTGAGAGTATCCAGGTGCTTGAGCAGGTGTTGTTGGCCTGATTGTGATTTCAGCCAGGAAAATAAACGTCTCTTTACCAGTTTACCAAAAATCTATTTCCGTGGGAAGATAGATTTTTGATATCTCTAGTGGAAAGGTACCATTTAAAAATCATACATTGTTCTGGCTGGAAACTTAGAAATGACTGAAAAAGTTCTGCTGGCAGACAGTAATTAGCATCCCAAATATGTGCTGCAGGAAACAATACACCTAGTCCCAAAGGGAGGAAGACTGTTGTTTTGCAGTCACTCGACTCTTAGTTGTGATTTTGAGCCATTTGAGAATGGACAGGAACAGATGGCGTCCCAAAGAATCAGAGCAGAAGTGACAGAAGCCTTTTCATTCAAAGAGCCCACTCAGACGTTTATAACTGCTTACAGCAGCAAAGATGCTGTTCTCAGACCAGGGCCAGGAAGATGAGTGGTTCCTCATTGCAATCTACATAAACCAGGTAGGGAACTTGAAGCCCCTGCACAGGGAGCATGAATTCTGCCGTTTTGGATAGAGCCTCTGGGAAGGGCTAGAGTCAAGCAGGAAAGGAAGTGCTGAAAAAATAATGCTGTGTTGCGTTCAGTATCCTTCAGTGAATTGGACTACAGAAATCACCAGTCAGTGGCTACTGCACTGGATAAAAATGGCAGCCCGACATCCACTCCTCGGAGCACTCCTAGACCTTGGGAAAAAACAGGAGAAGAGGAAGTCTTATTGCTGTCCGACTCTGATGAGGACTGTTGAGCTATGACCAACCTACCTTCCACTTGTAATCAAAGACTAGAAGTGTTCCCCAAGGTTCATTTTGCTGGACCCTTGTACTGCTTTGCGGGCTCAAAAGGCTGAAAAAAGACTCCGTCTGTAATGGTGGAATTCCCTGCCCGGATGGTAGTGGACTGTATTGGAGGCTGTAGGAGCCCAACTGGGGAAAGACCTGGACCCTAGTAGCCTCCCAATGGAGCCTGGGAGAGGTGGGAGATACCAGAAGTGACTTTCAAAGAATTTCCAAGAAATTAGGACTGTTAATTGTAACTGGAAGATGTGGCAGAAAGGTCTGTCTCATCATAGGGGCTGTGACTTGAGTCCTTTGACGAACACTAGCAGTGGAGTACCCAGTGTGGATGGTAACTGACACTGTCTCTGTGAGGTAGAACAGGTAATTAAAAGTGAGATTAATTCAAACATCCCACCCATTACCCTTTCATTGTTTTCAGTTTTGAGGCAAAATCGCTTCTTGTGACCATTTCTGGGCAATGCACATAGACAAAAAGTGACCTTTATGCCCCCAATATTCAAACCTGCATTTTTGACATTTGTTCATATCTCCTGTTTTCCTAATCTGTTTTTACCCACTTTTGCCTCATTTTGATTTTCTTGATTTTTGAAATTTAGTTTGGGAATTTAATTTAATTCTTTGCACATAGGCATAAGATCTCACCTACCTTGGACATGACACCTTGCACAGTCCTTCTGGAACGAAGTTAGAACAAGGCTACATGCTGAAATGTGCCAACCTATAGCTTGCTTCCACTCTTGATACTGTTTAAGGAGGATATACCTTACTTAAACACGTGGATGGAAAGAAGGCTACAAAATGCTATATTTTTTTCACCTATGTAAGTGATTGTGATGTACTGGAAACTCTCCTTCTTCATAGACATACAACTTCGGGAAAGAATATTATCACAACTAGACACTCTCAAAAGATTTAGATTCAGAAGTAGATATCTGCCCACTATGGTTAAACAGTTATGTAAAATATATGGTACCTTTATTTGGCAACTTGGTTTGGAGACATCTGGTCCCTGATAGCTCAGAATCAACAATGCTGGCTCGAGATGTATGGCTCTTAAGAGATATACGTTTTGAGCTTAATGTTGCCCATGCCAGCTTAGTGATGTGTTATGATGTCATCAAAACTAAAGTGTGACATGTGAAATGCTTGATTCAATCTCAGGCACTGATAATTACTATGAGTTGCATTCCATTCCATCATTTTTTTGTCCTCAGTGCAATTCCAGATAAGAATCACTCTCATTCAAATCAAGCTCGGTGCTTCTCCATTAGAAACAGTCCAATCTAAACAAATAACCAGGTCTCCTCTGAAAGTGAAACAAGCAACCAGGACCAGTTTTGGCCTACTGAACCTCATCACTGAGCTTGAATCCAAAGCTGCAATGAGCACAAGGTGATGGCTAGAATGCTTGACTTGGTCTTATCCACTGGTAGTTTCTCTGGGCTGCATTCTAGTCTATTATTCTCCTCCACTTCATTATTTTAGGATTAATGGGATTATAGTTCATAGGTCTCTTGTGCGTGGAAATTCTCTATGATGGGCCTTCAACTAGAAAGTGTATGCATGATGCCGCCTTGCTCCTCCTTGAAGGTTTGAACTACTGTAATTTAAGAAACGGTGTGAACGTTTTCACATTTGGTAATCACTTGGTGGAAAAAGCATAGCACCAACTTAAAACTGTGGTCCTGAGCAAACAGGTGCTTGCGCAGGGATCACAATGTAACAGGTTACCTGTAATCATGCCCTAAGTCTTGCCGAGATTTATATGGGAAAGTCAACAAGTGGAAACTACTGAAAATACACCGGGTTCTTAAATCACTTTACACTTTCGATTGCTTTATCTCGCATGGACAGTCCAATTAATCTTTGGGTTAGTGTTTTAATTTGCCTGTTGAACACCAACGCTATAAAAGTTACTAGCTCTAAGGGATGTGCGATGGGATTAAGTCCCTAATTTCACCTACAGGTAGAAAAGCGCTTTTTCTTTAAGGATTAATGTGTTTGAACCAATTCTCCCTTTTATGATGAGTCAAGGTATGTCATAGTGTCATGAACATGCAATACTAATTTATCAAACTAGTAGCAGTCCCAGTACTAATCTTGCGCATGAATACAATGCAGGTGAAGTATACTCTATTTGAATTGTACAACTGGTTTGACATGGATTGTATGGCCACGTTCATGTGTATAGACTTATAGATATTGGCCTGACTCCGCTTTCTTGGGCACATCATAAATAAGAGGGAAAGCGGTGTAGAAGATTCATGAGACTCCACCTTCCTTTGTTGTCTCATTGAATAGGAACTTGTGGTCCACTTAAAAAAAGTGGCCAATAGTTCTAGTCATAATCTATGACCTGAAGCAGGTAATGGCCATCGGAGCAGGGCACTCTTAGCGCTATTACCTTGTCCAATACAGTTAAATGCTCTAAACGTCCCTGCAAATAGTATTCAATCATTGTGCCCATAAATGGAGCTTGGAAGTCTAGATCAGCTATTCAGTTCTCCATGGATGCGTTAATTCTTACAGAATCTGAAAATGGAGCCCTTTAATTTTGACGAAGATGGCTAGACCGCAGGAAATTGATTTATTTGACTCCTAATAACTTAATACACTATCACTATATGAGCAGTTAGTTGAATCTGTACAAAAGTTGGGAATAACTTGACACATCAAGCCAAGAAGATTTCATGCAGATAGGTCCAGGGGAATAAACCTATTGAGAGGTTAACCAAAAGCTTCATCTCCCACTTTAAGTCAGGTAAGAAATGTTGCTCTCTTATACACCTCCTGTATAGCAAAATGGCTGAATAGATTTACATAGAACTTGGCGTGAAGATAGAACTTTATTCAGAGTGGATACTGGTTTTAATTTTATGAAAATCTGTTTAATAGCTTTTGATTTTTAAATCTGAAAATGTGTAAGATATGTCCTCAAGGGTTAATCTTTTGTATATTGGAGCTGTTGGGGTCACAAAATATTCACAGATGACTTATCACTTCAATGGACTTAGAACATGGCTGGCTTTCTAGCGCAAATGTTTTTTGCTCCTATTGACATTTTTGGCTGTTTTTAGATGGACACAAAATGCTGTGACTTGAGGACACTGTGCTGGAAAAAATGTTTCTGGGGCTATAGGAGACCAAGGAGGTATTCTGCAGCCCCAGGCATGGTGGCCTGATCCTAAAGGAGTGACAATATCATTACCTCTTAAGAAAATGGGTATCTATCTCCGGGCACTTTGTACGTTTTCAAGAAACAATATACATACTTTTCCTTATGGACCAAAGTTATGGTGAAGATATATTGTGAAAGGTGCATAAGTGTGGAGTTAAGTATAGTAAACCCATATTTACCTATATGTACTTACTCATCAGTACTCTTGTTCTCAATATTTTGACTCCAATATTCCAGTAACTATATATTTGATACTCAACTGGCTGTGCCTCCATCAAATAACTATAGTTTAAACATTGAGGTTTTAACTTGAGGTATTGCCTGTGATTTATTTGCTGACACTTTATATCCACAGGGCCATATTCTCAATGAAGTGGCGGAGAGAGGCGTTAGCCTTCTTGGCTTAACGCCTCTCTCCGCCACTTCGGAAATGCGAGGCTGCACCCTATTCTCAAGGATATGGTGCAGCCTCGCGTTTCCCCCTGTGATGGCGCTAAGTTTCGCAACTTAGCGCCAATGCAGGCACCCTTGCACCAGAGTGCAAGGGTGTCTGCAAGCAGGGAGGTTTGTATATGTACAGGAAGGTGTCCCTTCCTGCACATAAACAAACCTAAAATGCCAGGGTGTAACTTACATGTGTGCTGCTTCATGCAGCACACATGTAAGTTACAAAACGGCATTTTTCAAAAAGGTTTGTTTATGTACAGGAAGGGACACCTTCCTGTACATAAACAAACCATGGCTTTTGCTTTTTCCATGTGTGCTGCACAAGGCAGCACACATGGAAAAAGCAAAAACGAGGAGAAATAAAGCATTTCTCCTCGTTTCGCCACCCTAAGACCAGATTTTTCCTGGTCTTATGTTTGGCCGCTACCTCCTATTTACACTGCCCTTGAGAATAGGAGGTAGCGTCAAACTCAATGGGTGTTGCGGTGGAACGCCCACCGCAACACCCCTTTCATGCTAAAAACAGCGTGAAGGGGGCCCTATTCACAAGTCAGCGTTAAGCTGCGTTAAGCCACTTAACGTGGCTTAATGCTGCCTTGTGAATAGGGCTAAGCTCTATCGCCACAACAACGTCACTGAAAGTGATGTTGTGGTGGCGATAGGGACTTGAGAATATGCCCCACTGTCTATTAGAATTTGAAACTCGTTTTTCTTCTCAGCTTAAATACATTTATGGTTTGATATAGTATAGGAACAACAATCGGGATTAGGAAATCTTTTTTTGTACTTGGTTTGCATACAAGGAATCAAGTGGTTAACTGTACCATGAAAACGTTTGTTAGTATTGCACAAGCAGTTTCTTCCCCTGGTCATATTTGCAGTCACTACATTTGGTATAAGCGTACCTTGCAGCAATACATATGTGCCACTGAAGTTTGCAATAGTTCATAAACCACACAGATGATTCTTGTGGAGTAAACAGAGTAATTGAGTCCATATTCTATGGATGACCCATCTGAAACACAACTGGTATAGAGTTTGTAATTACTATGGATTACTCATTCAGCAACAAACACATACTACGGAGTTTGTAATCTGTATGAAAACAAGTGCTAAAACGTTTGCGATCCCTATAGATGAGTCCTTGTTAAACAAACAAGTAATTAATTAGTCTGGCCCTTGCAATATACTTCTGTGGTAACAAATAACAGGATTCCAACAACTCTCAGCTGCAGAAACTATGGATCACAATTGCAGAGAAAGGATGGCTTAGACCACGAGGAGCTTATAGTCTGTGCTTCAAGATGGCTGAAACCTTCAGCAAGTCTCATGAGACTCCTGATGGCTCATATAACATGTATTCTTCTATTTACTCAGGTGTTTCATGAAATGCATCTTTCTAAGACACAAGGCGTCTGTCAAGCAGTCACCAGACCCAGCACACACTTCCATCCTCCTTCAGTACTGCAAACATTCAGGTCAGATTAGCGCCAGCATGAAATTGTAAGTGTTTTCTACACTGCATCCTGACAGTTCTTCAAAGCAGAGAATTCTGCACAGGGCAATGGAGCGTCATGTGTAGAGGCAGCTCCGCTCCCGTAAATCAGGCACAGACTCTTGGCATGAATTGTAGAGATCTTTATTAGGGGCAGAGAAATATACGTGCGCCCGGGTCTCACTCTCCACACATAATGGCGCCCCTGGCGCCAGCCTCCCGTGAGCCCCTGCGACCTCTGACGTGGTGGTTGCACGACTAGACTTAGACTGCAACACCACACATCTCCTCCCTTAATAACATTGAAGAATGCAAACAGTGCTAAACATTGGCTAGGGGGCGCAGCTGCCAAGTCCAGTGGGTAGGAGGTGATCCCATGACAATGTCCATGGGAAGGAGACAGGTGAGAGAGAGAGAGAGAGAGAGAGAGAGAGCAAGCTGTAGGATAGGAAAGCATAGAAGACTGCACCCTGCTGGGTTGGTCCAGAAGGGAAGAGAGTTCACATGACAAAGTCCTTGTATCTTTGGGGTCGCACCACTGCTCTGCCTGTGCGGGTGCGTGTGTGGGGTATTGGCTCCCCTCCTGTTCTCTCTGTCTGTGGTGTGGTTTGGCTGTTGCTCTGTGCTTGACTCTCTGCTTGAGCCGCAGGATCCCTTTGGCTTGTGTCGGGGTTGTCGCTGGGCTCTTGACTGGACGTGTGGTGGGTACGTGTGTCTATGCCTCTTGGTCTGGTGATTCCCGTGTCACCCCCTGTCCCCCCCCGTAGGGCGGAATTAGTTGATTTCATTGGGTGGTGGGCTGGCGTTGGCTTCGAGTTCTTCGCCGTTGTAGCTGGTACGCGGAGGCGTGCTGACTGTCTGCCAGTGTAGGATTTTGTTGCATTTCGCCATGCGGCAGTGGGACCATACTTTGCCATCACTGAGTAGGGCAGAGCGGGTGTACAGCTTCCGGACTTGTAGAGGCTTGCTGAACTTGCTGTTGCCTTTCTTTTGTATTTGTCCCAGCTTCACTCTAACCCAGTCACCCACCTCTAACTGGACCTCCTTCACGCCATGGATCTTGTTGAAGTTGTCCTTGTAAATGTGGGTGGCTTTCTCAATGTTGCTGCGAACCACAGCTGGTGACCACTTGCTCTGCATTTTCAAAGTCTTCCACGCGAGGTGTCCTTCGTGAACGGTTCCCTTCCCCTTAGTATCAGGAACGGGCTGTATCATGTCAGCGTGGGTGTGATGCGGTGTGCCCAGAGCGTGTGCTGGAGCTCTGTTTCCCAGTTCTTGCCCGCGCTGATGGCTGCTTGCACTGAGCCCATGATGACGCGGTTGAACCTTTCGGCCAAACCGTTGCCGGCAGGGTGATACACTGGCGTGTGATTGGTTTTGATCCCGTTCCTTTTTGTGAATGCCGTCCATTTCTCTGAGGTAAAGTGGGGTCCGTTGTCACATGTGATGGCTTTAGGGATGCCTTTTCTTAAGAACGTGCTGTCCAGGAAGGCGAGTACTGCTTCTGTGTCTGCCTTTTCACAAATCTGTAGTTCCGGCCATTTGGAGTACCTGTCAACCAGGACAATGACGTATTTGGGTACCCCCCAGGAGTCCAGGATGGGTCCCAATATGTCTACCGATACTTCTTCCCAGGGGCTGGTGGGCGTGGCAAATTCCCCCATTGGCGGCCGCAGCAGTGTGTGCGATTTGTCGGCGTTGGCACAGTGCGGGCAGGACCATACGTATTTCTCTACGGAGATGTCGATGGCAGGCCACCAGTATGATAGCTTCAGCTTCCTTTTGGATTTCACTATGCCTAGGTGTCCTTCGTGCATGATGCCGAGGATGCGGTCCACCAGAGCTCTGGGAGGAACAACCTTGTCTGCTCTGAGTAGGAATACAGCATCGTCACTGAGGGAGAGCTCGTCCCGTACCTCCCAATATTTCCTGGTTTCTGCTGACATGTACTTTTTCGCCGGCCACCCTTGTGTGAGGAAGGTTTTTACCTGGGATACGGCCTGGTCAGCCTCATAGGCTGAGATCCACTCTTGTTCGCTGAAGGCCTGTACGTTTTCGGCGATGAGTGCCACCTGGTATTCATCCTCTTCGGTGGGGTGTGGTGCCTCTTCCATGGCGGCGGAGCGGCTGAGGAAATCTGCTACCTTGTTCCTGTGGCCTGGCAGGTATTCCACATCGTACACGAAATCCAGGAGTTTGAGCGACATTTTGGCGATGCGTGGAGTGGCCGTGGCATGGCCGCTGGGCGTCAAGACCTTGATGAGCGGCTTGTGGTCCGTCCGGAGGGAAAATCGAGATCCCCACAGGTACTGTCTGAATTTGGTCATGGCCCAGATGGCTGCAAGCATTTCTTTCTCGATGACGCTAAACTTTTCTTCGTTGGGGGCTAGTGAACGGGAGGCGAAGCCAATGGTGGTTTCCGCGCCGTCGGCTGCGCGCTGCGTTAAGACGGCTCCCAAACCCTTCTCGCTGGCGTCCGTCGTCAGGATGCTGGGGAGAGCGCAGTCAAAACCCTGTAAGGGTATGGCTTTGCATATGTCCCTTTTGACCGTTTCAAATTCGCGGTCAGCGTCTGGCGTCCAGTCAAAGGTGTTCAATTCTTTGAGGACTTGGCGTAAGCTGTGGGTTTTTGGGGCAAAATTCTGGACGAACTTGCTATAGAATTCCGCCAGCCCTAGGAATGAACGAACTTCTTCCTTGGTCCGCGGTCTTGGTGCGGCTGTCATGGCTTCCACGTTGGCTTTCTTCGGGGAAATACCTTCTACCCCTATCTCGTGTCCCATGTAGGTGACATTACGGAGGCCAAATTTGCACTTTTCCAGTTCCACCGTGAGGCTGTTCTCCGACAGTTTGTGTAATACGTTGCGGAGTGTGGCATCGTGGTCCCGTTTCGTGGTGCCCATGACAAGAATGTCGTCCTGGAAATATAGGACATTGGTGCTGTCCTTGAAGAGTTTGTGCATCAAGTTTTGGAAGACTGACGCAGCGGACGCGAGTCTGAATGGGAGTCGCCGAAACCTGTAGCATCCGAATGGTGTGATGAATGAGGTCAATTTTCTGCACGATGGGTGGAGCAGAATTTGGTGGTATGCTGCTGTGAGGTCGATTGTGGAGAACCATTGTATTCCTTTAGTTTGGGCCAACAGTTCGTTAATGTGTGGCAGGGGGAATTTGTCCACTAGTATGTTTTTGTTCAGTTCACGCAGGTCAATGCAGAGGCGCACCTTGCCATTCGGTTTGCGTGCCACGACTAAGGGTGCCAGCCATTCTGCGCTCTCGATGGGTTCGATGATGCCTCCGTCTTCTAGCCGTTGTAACTCCTGCTGTACGGCATCCCTGCAGTTAAATGGGATGTTCCTTACTTTGTGGCAGACCGGAGTTGCACCCTCTTTGAGTACTATTTTGTGTGTGAATTTGGTCAGTTGGCCAATGGTTCCCCCGAAGACAGTGGGAAAATCGCGTTGCAGGTGGATGTAGTTTTGCTGCGGTTGCGAGTCCATCATGAGGACTTGCGTTTCTCCATTGGGGTTCAGTTGGATGCCCAAGGCACCTTGGTCCACCCATCCCAGGACTGAGGGGCCCTTTTCCGCCACGTACAGTTTCCCCGTGGTGTCTCTCCCTTTAAACACAAATTGTAGTGGTCTGAAGCCCACCATAGGTATTCTCTCTCCTGTGTAAGTGACAGGGTGAACGTCCGTGGGGTACAGGTGGTTCCCTACAGTGTTTGCAAAGTCCCTTTCCCATAGTTCCCTTTGGATAATGGTGAACGGGGACCCGGAATCCACCACCATGGACATTTGGACACCACCGATGGTTAGGAGGCAGGATGGTTTTGTTCTCGTTGCGCTGGTGATGCCCCAGACGTGGTCGTCGATGCATAGGACTCCATCATCCTCCTCTTCTTCGCACTCCCCCGGTTCTGGATCTGATTCATACATGACGCATTTGACTGCTGAGGTGGTTGGTCTTCGCCTACACATTTTGCCGAAATGTCCCACGACCCCACAATAGGAACATTTGACTCGTAGGGCCGGGCAACGTTTGTCGTTGGCCATATGTGTAGCATTGCCTCATCGATAGCATGATCCCTTCTTTTCTGGTGTCGGTCGCGATGGCCCGGATGCGGTCTTTGTTGGCCGCCTGCCGTTCCTGTGTCCCTGCCGGGGTGCCGGCCTGTCCCCCGCTCCTTTGGTGTCGCTCACCTTGCAGACTGCCGGTTTAGTGTCTATGTCTTTGTTCGCCGCCACCGCGCAGCACCTGGATAGTTCAGCCTTCTTGACTATCGCTAGGATCTCATGTAGTGGGGCGTCCCCGCTCACCCACAGCTTTTCCTGGACGCTTGCGCTGGTGGTGTGCATTATTATCTGGTCTCGCACGAGGTCATCAATGGAGGATGCCAAATTTGCAGTTGATGGCAAGTTTCTTGAGCGCCGCCACATAATCTTCCACTGTCTCGGTTTCACTCTGCTTTCGGTGGAAGAAATTGTATCGGTCTATGGCCGTGCAGATGAGCGGTTGGTAGTGGTTGTCTAAGTCCTCTAGAGCGTGCTGGAAGACGTCCTCATCAGTCGCAGCCCTAGGCTTCTTCACCATGTTCTCGTAGACCCTTAAGCCTTCAGGGCCGAGGTTGTGCAGTAGTATTTTCTTCCAGCGCTTACTCGAGAAGGCTTCTTCCCCTTCATCTTCCAGCGCGGAGAGGTAGTTCAGAAAGTAACCCTTCCAGTCAGCCCACTTCATGGCAGGCTCGCCAGGTTTTGGAAGGAAGGGCACTGGGTTGGTGAGGGAGAAGGTTTGTGCGCACATTTTGTCGCTGTAGAGCTTGCCCTCTGGGGTGAATGGTGGTCCTCTGGACTTGTGGAGCGTGGGCTGGAGGCAGGGGTAACTTGTTGCGGTATGGGCGCAGTTTGGAACCTCTCAGGTTGGTTGCCCACGGCGTTGCCAGAGTGCTGATGTGCAACTGTTGCTGTGGAGGGGCGCGGCAGAAGGCAGTCAGCTTGACCGCCCAGTGGTGAGGGCGCGGTCAGCAGAGGCACTACCCACCCTTGTGGGCGTTGATGAGCAGTGGCCAGAGTCCTGGGCGCAGCCAGTGGGGCACCTGGCGGGTGTTGGCGCTCCTCGCGGGGTAAATGGTGCCGGGTGGCTAGCGTGCTGTGCGTGGTCGCTGGTGGGGGCCTTGGGCGGGGCGCCGATGTCCCTGTGGGATGAGGTCTGTAATGTGCAGCAGGCACATGTAGCGAGGCGTGGAGTGCGCGTGAGGAGAAGCGCTAGCGTGGTACCTCAATATCCCCTGGAGTGCCTGTCTGGATCCGAAGGGTCCTGGCGGGGAAGGCGACAGGGCGTGTACACCGGGGCTGCCGAGGGGTCCTTCGTGCTGACCGGCGGTAGGGTTGCAGCGCTGCAGGTAATGCGCGTCACGGGGCTGGTGCAGCGGGAGTCCGTTCCGCTCGTCGCCAGCTGTAGAGGCAGCTCCGCTCCCGTAAATCAGGCACAGACTCTTGGCATGAATTGGAGAGATCTTTATTAGGGGCAAAGAAATATACGTGCGCCCGGGTCTCACTCTCCACACATAATGGCGCCACTGGCGTCAGCCTCCCGTGAGCCCCTGCGACCTCTGACGTGGTGGTTGCACGACTAGACTGCAACACCACATCATGTGCAAAAGCATTATATTTTTTCTCTTCTGGGAAAAAAAAATCCCTCCGTAAAAAAGTCCTCTCGCCACACCCCAAGCAAATCTGGGTCTCGTTCGCTCCCCTTTCCATCCTGGAATGGGAGGTACTGCAGACCATGGCTGGAATAAATCCTCAGCCATTTCCAGGGAGGAACGGGGTCTGAAAGGAGTTTGAGAATGCCCATAAAAGTACTTGTTTGTGGGTATTCCCAAACTCCAAGCCAAATCCTGCTTCTCAACCTTTTAGTGAAATGTATTACTGTGAGTTTCTCTGCCCTAATGGTGAAAAATATGCACTAGTAAATGCATTTACTCCCTCCAGAATTCCCTTGGTGGCGTGCAAAGGGTAAATTCAGTCATAAGTGTACATTTATAACAGTTTTTACCATGGTGAATATACCTCAATATGTTTTTTGAAGAAGTCGTGAAAAATAATACAACCTCCTTCATTTAGATTCATAGGGGTCAATACAATGAGATAAGATGAATAAGTCATATTAAGCTATAAACAACCCTGTCTCACAGATAGAAAGCTGGGAACCTGCAGGAAATAGAGCTAGCCGATTTAGCTCTCTTTCCTAATGCTAATCATGTTGCACAGCGATGAAAGGACAACTCACTAAGAAAAGTTATTTCTTGATAAAGGACATACGCTTGGATGCAAGACAATCATGCTGCATAAACCATAGCCTAGAAAGATTAATAACAATAAAAAAAGGTTCTTTTTAAAATTCCTTGAAGATTGAGCTGCTTCCTGGAATGAGTTGGGTTTTTATATTACTTTGACGTTTGTTTAAGTGTGATTAGAATAGGGATATGCTGCAGGGCACAGATAGAACCAAATGACTTACAACTTTCACAAAAGTTTTCAATCAGTGAGTGTAGGGCCCCAGTTTTGTGCATTTAATATTTCATTTTAGAATCTGTATGAGTAACTACCTAAAGCTCAACACTGCAAAGAGAGACACCATGACCTGTCGACAATGGTAAACATACAGGCCCACCACCTTTTGGCCCAAGGAACTTGAAATATCTCCAATGACATAATGAGAAGAAAGAACCCTGGGGTAACCCGGGATTCTGAACTATCCTTGACACCATATGTCAAGAGATCACAACGAGCACCTTCTACACAATGAAAACCCTGTAACACGTCTTCTAATACCTTGGATATAAACAAAAGCTACAAAATATCCTCACACTTGTAATCTGCAAGCTGGTCTATGCTAAAAGCCGATAAACTGGCACCTAAAGTTTCATTATACCCAAAATATGATTAATCAAAAACCCTGCAGAAAGACACCTATGCCTTCACTTCAGAGAACGGAAGATACATGTCCCTCAAAACCTCCACTGGCTATCAGTAGCTAGATGAACAATATTCAAGAAACTTTACATCATCCACAGAGCCTCCAAAAGAAAAGAGAAACTATACTTATAAGTTAAATTCAAGCAATACAAACAAAATAAGACACTGTGCTCCAGGCTTTCACCACAGGTTATCCTAATACATTGCTTTAAGAAGTCAATAGGAGTTACTGCTTTCTCAGTGCAAGCCACCGCTCTCTGGAACTCACTACCCTCAAAGATCTGAAGTATTCAAGAGCATTTATTCTTCAGAAGCGAGGTGAAAACATGGTTATTTCCAAGATAACTACATCATCCCATAACCTTGGGAAAGAACCTGAGATAATAACTGCTCCTTCAACTACAGTGTAGGTCCCTGAGGTGTTTGGATATGTGAGGGTGAAGTGGGAGTTTAAGTGGGAGTCAGCCTCTCAGTATAGTTTCTCTGTGTCTGAGTGTCGCACAGCAGACTCAGCACTCAGGGATGGCCTTAATTTCAGACAAAGAAGGAAGTTAACCTGTCTGGCACAAACTGAAGCACTACAGTGCATGTTACTAAGTGAAGAGATTCAGTATCAGCATTCAAATGCAGCTTCCATAACTTATTATTGAGTGACGTCCCTTTTAGATGTAACTCTATCACTTCTTCCACTTCTCTCTCTCTCCTTCCTTCCTGTCCTCCCCTATATCTACCATCTCTTCTGCATCCCTCTCTGCCTCACTCTGCCCCATCTCTAACTTCTATCACTCTCTTTGCACTCCTCACTGCCTCCCAGCCTCCTTCTGTTTGGACCTGCTCCTCCCATCTGTGCCTAGCCCCTTCTCACCTTCCCTTCATATTAACTCTCAACATTAGCAAAAGATATTGGATCTTAACTCCCTACACACTCAAACATCACACAAAAGTGAAGTTTCGTCTGCAGCTGCACATGATGTATCTACAATGAAGAATTATTTGCAGCTCTTTTACTGGTAGTTAGGATCGTACTTGCCTATAGGGCAATCAGGCTGTGCCCGAATGGCTGGTCTGACAGGTCAGTGTGTGGGCTGGGATTTCCCTGATATTACTACAAACATTGCCTTCAGCTGCCTGCAGCAAGCACAAGTGTATTCAATCTTCCATACTGTGCAAAACATTTACACAGCATCTCTTTGCAATTTCAAAGCTGCCCCAATTTGTAAATATCAGCCACTATTTCAGCTAGCAATTTCACTAATGGGGCCATTTTTAGGTCTCGCCTAGCGATGCAGCGCAAAGCGCTGCTCGCTATGCGAGATCTATTGTTGCCGACTTTTGCTCCGATGCGGGACAGGACAGGTGCACGCGTACGGCAAGTCCTGGGCAGGAGATGTGCACGCGTATGGTGCGAGCAGAAGTTGTAATAACGCCGCAAGCCGTACGCGTGCACATCGACTGTCTGTGCTCAAGCTTAACAGACAGGAGATGTGCACGCGTACGGCTCGCGTCTTTTTACAACTCCTGCTCGCACCATACGCGTGCACATGTCCTGACCAGGCGCGGCGTCCAGCATGCCTCCCGCTCAACCCCACTCACCGGCTCTTGTGGGGACTCAGCGCTGAATCTTGCTCCGGCCGCTCCATGCGGCATTCACGAAGGCGGGGTGGGCTCCCGCCGGACTTCCCTCTGCGGGGTGGGCTCCCGCCGGACTTCCCTCTGCGGGGTGGGCTCCCGCCTCACTTCTCCAACACACGGGGCTCCCTCAGCTCACGGGAGCCCCGGACAGCTCCGGCCGCGCGCTCCATGCGCCGCCCATGTGCCACGCAACTGACGTCGCTCGGCGCCGGACAGCAGATGTGCACACGCACGGCGGCTCGCGGGCTTCAGAGCCTTTTGCGCAATGTCGCGTTTCCTTCAGTCATTCTTCCGGGTCTGTTCGCCGTCATGGAGAAGGACGCTGCTCCCAAGATGGCGACCGCCGAGGGCCAGGCGCGTTTCGGGCAGTCAGTAAAAGGACTGTTGACCGAGAAGGTGAACACCTGTAGCGTTGACGTCATCGCCCTCACCAAGCAGGTGCTGAAGGGATCGCGCAGCTCTGAGGTGAGTCGCGCAGCGCTATAGCGCGTCACCACCTGGCGGCACTGTATCTTAAGAAAATACATACGAAACCATTCACATGTACAGGCTCTGACAGCGGCATTTTAGAATCAACTGTAGACGTAGCTGCCAAGGTTTCAGATTGCTATGTGTGACATTTTCATAATTTCAGAGTAAATATGAGTGACATTTTAATGTTCGAAATGCTGCAAAATGCTGCAAAACCTTCATTTTCAGTCACAGTTGGATTCTCTTCAAAAGCTTTCAACCAAACCGCCATTTTACTATTTTTCGATTCAGTGACATACTTGTATGTTAATTGTAGATCATTTTGGCCCCCCACTGAAAGACTAAACATTGAAAGCTTATGGATAACCATGGTTGAGGCACAGCTAAAAAACATATTCCTTCATTTCTGAAAGGCATGCAATACACATTTTTTTCAATGAACAATCTCATCTACATTAAAAGGGGGAAAACCATGAACAATCCCCCCCACACCCACCCCCTCCGTGCCCTGACCATTTACAGCACTCCACTGCTTTCCAGTCAGGTTCACACTAGCCCAGTTCTAATATTTACCAAGGTACTTGCATCCATCCATACATACAATGTTTGCACGTATCAAGCAACAGAATCTGACTCTTCATCTAGAAAGTAAATACATGATGAGCTGCTAATCCTTAAAAATACACAATAGCTTATAAATTTTGCTTATAAACTCATAAAAATGTTCTCATATAATTGTGCATGCCAAACATTTCGTCAGTGTTTCCTCATTCATATTCAGCAACACACAAAAGTGGAAAATACATTGTCCAGTTCTGTGGACTTAATTGTGAATGGAGGACAGGGTTAGCCCAACCCATTGTACTAGGAAGTCAATGGCCTTGGTTCCTGTTCGTAGGTATCATCATCTCTTTAATTAGGGCGTTTTTTTTTTTATCAGATTGCACCATTTGGTTTCTCATTCATTCAATTAATTTGTTGCCTATAATGCTTCTTGTTAAGCTGAGCAGGTGCTCCATGTGAACAGCATTCTAACACCATGGAAGAAAAATATATGTTTCAATTAGGAACAAGCATTTGCAATGCAACAGGTCTCACATTTACGCGAGTTTGAGCTATTGGCATTGTAAATGACAATGCCTTTTCTTTATGTTTTAGTTTTTGAAACATAAATAAAAGCATTGTCATTTACAATGCCAATAGCTTAAACTCATGTAAATGCGAGACCTATTGCATTGCAAATGCTTGTTATTTTGGTGTCAGGGCCTATTTTGTGTCCATGTCGGACCAGTGGTTAATTTGTGACAAAATAAGTCCGGGGCTCTCGCCAGGAGACAGCTTGCACCAGCCCATTGCTCCTATTAGTGCTGCCTATAACAGAACCAACTACTAACCATAAAACCCTACTAGTTGGGAGAGGATGTGATATAACAGCCAGAGCTGCTGACTTTGAAGATGGGGAACCAAGTTTGAGTCTCGGCGTAGGCTCAACATCCTGTGATTATGGGCAAATCACTTAATCTCCCTGTGCCTACCAAAAATTAATGGTTCTTTAACTGGTGCTCATGAAAAGTGGTCCAATACCTGTGAACATAAGTCTATTGTAAATGAAAAATAATGTTTGAGTAGTGTTAGCTGCTCTAGAAGATTTCCTTATATTAGTCCAAATCCTATTTCCAAACAGAAATGGAAAAAGAAACTTGGAGATCAGATTCCCAAGAAAGTCCCACCTCTGTTCTTTTTCGAGTATCTGGAAAAGAAGTTAAATGTTTATTATACAACTGAGACGCAGAGGGAGAATTGGCCAGAATCGAAAGTATACTGGGAGTTGACGAGATAGAAATAGGAGTATGTGAGAACCGATTATAAGTTGATTGAATCACTAAAATTAAAGATATATATTTAGATTTATAAGAAGAAGGTGGAGAAAATTGTGTTTGAGCAATTATAAAGGGTATACAAGTTTCATCATGAAAAAGTTGATTAATCCAAAAAAGCCAGTTAGCCTGCCATTCCTTCCAAAAAATGGTTTTATTATGAATTCTAAGGTATGTATTGTACCAGATTGAGGACTGCAAAAATTGATCCTTTCCATTACTGATTTTCCATTCTAACGCCTTTTTGGACAGCCTTTACTGGAGTTCAGAAGGGCGATAACCTTCCCATGTCTCAAGACAGTTCTTCTGATGGCCAGGACACACACAGAAACTCCAAGACTGCTTACTGTACACGTTCTCAAGTGGGAGCTATTTAAGACTAAATTTGTCATCTCTGAAAATGGTGTCATCGCTAGTAGATAGTGTTGCATGAGAACTGTTGGGAGCAGCATTTCTGCTGCAACTTGACCTGGCAGCACTGAGAAGCACATACAGAGACCAAAATATAATTCTCATACCAAGGGATAGCCCAGAAGAGCTAACATCCATCAACTTGGTTTGTAGTTATGCCGGGATTTAAAATTTCATCCGAATGCAGTGCTTGCAGAATGAGGACTTTGTAATTTGACATTTGCCACACAACCTCGACAGGTCGAGTGGGAAACATTGAAATCATGTGCAGTGCTTTGTCAGTGTGTGACATAACAGCAGGGCTTTAAGTGGGGAAAAAAACTGGGGGTGCTCTAAAAGGGGCGGGGCAAACCTCTTAAAGGGGTGTGGCCTATCCAAGTAGGGGCGTAGTCTAAATAAAGATATGTATGGCCGGTGCTCAGACCCACTTAAAACCCTGTTCTTACTGATCTGTGTGCCCTCTAACTTTTCGCTAAAAAGAACTTTATGCATTCATTTGACATAAATGACTAGCACATTTTACTCTGGCCACATCCCTGACTTTAAACATGTCTTCACTTTGTGTCCTCCAGATGGTTGGTGGAAGCATGTCGCAGAAAGAAAGCACACACCAGAAATGGGTATCGATTTCATTTATACCAACCAGCATAACTCCTCAAAATTATTATGTTTTAAGTCAAACAGTGAAATCCCCCAGGTTAAAGAAACTGACGAGTACAACATCTGCACGTCTATTAGACTGACCTGCCTGTTGAGCAGTGCAGAGTGTGGGGCATTTCAGAGGTGTTCTTACGTTTTGAAAGAGAGGGCTGGTAATTACTAAAATATGTTCGGAACTATAATCTTCCACCGTCATGCAGTAGCGACCATGGCATGCAAGGGAATTTTCTTCTGATCTCATGGGCCACTCTTTCTGCCAATGATATCACAGTAAGTCATGGTAACGACTCCTATATCTAGATCGCAGAGTATTGTTCTTGGAAATCAATGGGCTTTCTTTGTTATTTCCTTGCACCTGCTCTGTTTTTGAAAGTGTTGTCTGCAAAGAGCAAAGTGTGGATTTTGCTTTGCCATTTCGTTCTTCTTTCCCATCTTCAACACTTCAGATTTTCCCTAGAGCTGGCTGTCTGGTATAAAAAAAAGGTAGTGTTGGCTGGTAACACAAGGGGATAGCATGCTACGCCGTTTTTCTAAAATACGACAATAGTAGTGTTTACAGAAACATAAACCCCGCAGAAATATCAATTGAGGGTGTTAATAAGTGCGATAAAGAATCAAGGGACAGTGAAAGAACTGAAGGGAACAAAACAGGCGTGGAAAGATCGAGAAGCAAAGGAAACAAAACAAATCCAAGGGCTAAAAGAGAATCAAAGAACAGAAAAAGACTTGGATAACAACCGACTCTAAGGGCAGAAAAATAAATGAATAGGAAAAGAATCAAAGGTGACAACGACGGAAGATTAAAATAAGAGAAAAGTCAAAAAAACGAATTGAAAGAACAAACAAAAACTGGAGAGAAAGTCGTTCAAAGGTGATAGAAAGAACTGGACAGAAAATTAATCGACGAAGAGGAAATAAATCAAAGGAGAAAAGAAAGTAAAATAAAAGAATCAAAAAGGTGAAAAGGAGCCCAAACCTTGCTTAGTAAAAGAATGAAAAGAGGGAGAAAAATAACGAAATACGCCAGAGAAGTGGTTATGAACAAGTTATACTGCGAGAGTAGCAGAGCAACTGTTTACAGCTTAAGGTGAAGGCAAAGATTTGATTCATTACTCCTCCTTCACCCAAGAGACTTCCGTCTATTTGAGACAGCAGTAAAAACCATGAGAAAATAAGTGCGCATGAGAATTCAAACTCTGTACAAGGAGGGGTGGAAAACAACAAAGCCTTGTTAACATATATATGGTCTTTTAAAGACCTGTGAAGTACTCGGGCGCGCCTGTGTGTGTGCCCGGGAAGCTGTCTCAGCCCGGGCTGACACACTCGAGGGGGGGGGGCTGAAGCCCTTTCAGTCCTTTCAGCCTGATCTACAGCGTGCACAAAGGTCAGCGGCCTCAGGATCTAGCCTGGCAATTCCAGCTAGAGCAAAATAAGTTTGGTGCAAGAAAAAAAAAAAGAAAACGGACTACCTCTGCGAGGCCCGAAAATAGAGCCCGATAGAGACCCGTTTCGAGGCCCCCTGAAAATAACTGCCGGTGCTCAGACCCGGACAGACCCGGCCCACTTAAAGCCCTGCATAACAGTCACAGTATAACTCAATTAGGGGCAACTCCCACTTGCAGTTCTGAGAAATGTTGGTATACCGGGTATCTGACTGCACAATCCTGATTTCACTGAGCACTCTTTACATCGAATGCCGTAGGTAATACTTCAGACACAGCTTCACAGCAGTAAAAAGGAATGCTGGGCAAACAATTTATCTAAGGGTGACCATCCACATTAAACCAACTGCATTCAGTAGATGGCAAGTGCTGTACTAAAAACTGCCTGCATAACTCACAAAGTGCTCTACACTGAAAAACCAATCTACCTCACAAATAAATTATCAAGAGCTGACCAAAAGAGAACTCCATGAAGCTCAAACAGTCTACTCTTGATTCCTCCGAAATTTAAGAGAGAGAAATTTCCCACCCGCTCCTTCTCTGGGAATACTCCTAGAATCTGGAACTCCCTGTCCCAGGACCTGTGGGAAAATCAATCCTTCCCACACTTCAAGAAGAAATTGAAGCTTCTTCTCTTCAACAGATACCTAAACCTACCCCTTAAAGCACCTGACTAGCCTGGGAGCCCCCTCCCGGCACCCTCTAAATAAATCTGTGCACTACTACCCCAGGGAAAACCGTGCCTCTAATTCCCCCATCCTCACGAGGCCTTATCCCAACTACCAGAGAATGACATCGTCCATCTTTACCACTATCCATCTTGTTTTTGGGTTTTTTTTTTGTCCTCATTTATGCGATTGTTAAGGTTTTGGTAGACAAGAGCACCTTCTCGTGCATTGTTCCGGCTGAGTAGAGACCGCACTTTTGTACCAAGGTAGAAACCTGTCTTAAGAACCTTCAAATTCTTTGGATTAATCAATCACGGATCCACCATGACGATTCTCTCGAATTTGTTGGATCGCGTAGGGTAAAATCATTGGACATCCCTCCCTACCCTACCTCATGTTCTTATCCCAAAGTTCCCAGTGTCTGGTTTTATTACTCTTCCCTCTAGACTTGTCTAGTTTCCTAACCTTCTCTACAGAGCGAAGCCATTCTACAACATTAGGAGGAGTTGCAAGAATCCAGTTTACGCATATCTCGCGCCTGGCTAATAAAATTAAGATAAATAGTAAGTATTTTTGTTTTTTACTTAGTGCAGTTGTAGAATCATTACTATCCAAAATACCAAAGATAATGATAAATGTGCTTACCTCAATGTTCGTTTCTAAAACTTTGTCAATAATCTTACCCACTTCTTCCCAGAAAAAATCAAGTTGGGAACACCGGTGGAACATATGAATATCGTTCGCTTTTGGTTCCCCGCATTTTGGACACTTTTTCGCCACCTGGTTATTCATTTTGGATAACTTTTCCGGTGTCCAATATGACCTGTGTAAAGTAAAAAGATGATTTCTCCTAAGGGGTGCAGAAACTATAATTTGCCATAAAAAAGTGCAGGATACTTGCCATTGCTGTTGCAAGTCTTGTGCTGGGAAGATCTTTTTCCATACATCATCTGGGGTAGTAAATTCGTCATCTCCTGTCTGTATCAAGTGCCAATACCACTTCGATATTTCCTTTTTTGTTGGGCCACTTTGTATTTCATTCTTCAGTTTTTCAGTGGATTCTAAGATTTTCTCTTGATCCTTTGACCAACTCGCCAGCTGATAATATTTAAACCTGGATATTTTCCCCTTAGTCCCTTCGAGCAGTGAGTTCCAACTTTGTAAGGTGCCGGAGTCAAGCAATTGTCCCCATTTTATTATTCCTGCTTCCTTTAACGGGCCTACTAAGAAATCTTTTAAGCAGTCGGGGGTTTCCGGTGACCTCCATATAGGTGCTAGCCGACTGTAATATGGGATCTTCCATGCTCTTCTTATTTCATACCATAGCTTATACGCTGAGCCCAGTACTTTTAATTTGATTTTTTTGAAGTATTTTGGGTGCCCGAATTTGTATAAGCAGTAATCTTTGTCTGTAGCAGCTTTCCAGTAAGAGGAGTAGAAGGCGTGTGGTCTGAAAAGGCTTCTTATGTTCTTAAATTGAAAGGCTCTATAATAAGAGAGAAAATCTGGGCTTGCTATGCCACCCCGGTTTTTCTTCTGACATAGTTTCTTCCACGCTATTCTCACGCCTTTTGAGGCCCATATGAACCCATTGATTTCACCTTGAATCTTTTTTATCCATTGAGTCTTAAATTCTAGTGGTATAGCATTGAATAAGAAGGTGAACTTTGGCAAGATAGACATTTTAATGACGTTAGATCGCCCCAGAAACGAAAGAGATAAGCAACTCTATGATCTTAATAGCTTCCTCATTTCCTTTATTTTTAAATTCAAATTTACTTGAGCACTTTCGTCAATATTCTTTAAAACCTCTATCCCCAAGTATTTGATTCTGTTTTTAGTTCCCGCTATTAATGAATCTAAGTTCCAATGCATTATTTCCGTTTTCTGATGATTGACTTGGTAGCCAGAGATTTTTCCAAAATCTGTTAGCAGCTTTGTAATGATGGGAAGAGACTTCTTTAGGTCACTTGTGTAAACCATTAAGTCGTCATCATATAAAGCCACTTTCTTGACCCATCCTTTAAATTCAAAAGGAGTAATTTCCTGAGATCTCCTTATCATATTGGCTAAAGGTTCTATATATAAGTTGAATAAATGGGGAGAGAGCGGACAGCCCTGTCTCATCCCTCTTTTAATTTGAATTTCTTTCGATAAGCTGCCGTTAATAAGTATTTTTGCCACCGGAGCTGCATATATGTTTATTATTGCTCTCGAAAAATTCTCTCCTAGTCCATAATAAGATATTGCTTTCTGCAAGAATAACCATCTTGTTTTGTCGTTTTACTGTTACTATGTACTTTTTTTATGTACTCCTCCAACAAACTCGTACAATTGCCGGTGTGCTGTGTAAAGCGCCATGTATTTATGTGCACCGCAACTACCTCAAAATTGTATCAGCAACTTGCCCTAATGTCCTTGTATACCTCATCACACACTGTCACCATGTATCTGTATTTACTCCAAATGTATCTTACGTAGTTGCTGCTTATGCAATTCCTTATACAGCTCGTCCCATCTTGTCACTATGTATTTGTATTTACTCCAAATGTATCTAAGGTATTTGCTGCTTGTGCTAACTCTGTGAAGCGCTCTGATGCCCTTGGGTCAAGTTCGCACTATACAAAACTCAATAAAATAAATAAATAAAAATAAGATGTGTATGTCAAGATATACAGCGAGAAAAGTCTGTGTATCTATGGCACAGCAATAGAGTACTTAACAAGGAGGGGGACACTGGTCTTTTTTGGGATACAAGTGGTTGGGTAGTTCCTCATGTAATTTCTAGAGGGTTTTGGAAATGTATGTGGTGATACTTTTGGCAGACAAGGTATTCCTTAAAGTGATGGGTCTTTATACCCCTCCTCAAATGGAGAAGTCATGGTGAAAGTCAAATATTTGTTAGCACGCTGTACCTGATCCATGATGGTATCTATCTAAAGGCTACGTGTGGCGTTGGCCACCTGATATCTCGGAGCTGTCCTTTGATATGGCTGCCTTGAAAATGGCAGGTCTTAAAGGTGATGCAGACAGTCACCGAGAGCCAGTGGCTTTAGTGAAACATGTGAGTGAAACAGTCTAATTTCGGGAGCGCTTAAATGAGTCTAGGATGCCTTTCAGTGATGCCATATGGGTATTTTTGAAACAGATGAGCTGTGCATTGCATCCAGGTAGGAGAGAACCAATTCTTAAATGGTTGTTTGGAAGTCCTATTCAGGAGGACCTGTTTTGATTTAGCAAAAAAGTGAGATACTGTGAGTGTTTCTGAGTTAAGATTGCTGCCAATATGGAATCAAGGTGATTTGATGAGGTGGGGCATGAGTCCTTCCACGTTCATAGCTGATGGTCGGACCAGTAGCTGCGCTTGCCTGTTTTGGTTAGTAATGAGGACAAACTGTATATTTTATACTAGACCTTAGGTTGTCAGGTCTGAATAGTAGACATGAGGGACAACAATACAACTTGGTTGCAATCATCAAGTATATTAGTTGTGAGTCATAAACATGTTGGTGAATATTAATGCTCTTGTCAGTCAAGAGTGCACTGAGTTACTCCATGTAGAGGCTGAAGATGGCTGGAGATAGATTAGGACTTTGTCTGATGGGTCACTGGGATGAGGTTTGATATTAATGTTCTTCTAAAAAGGTGGTGTCTGTTTGGTAGATAGCCCCTACTGTTGTTTGACCTTGTGGACTAATCTTCCAGCCAATTCACTTGCTCCTCTTAAAATGATCTTTCATTCCGCAATCTATTTTCTCATTTAGTTATCTTACATAGCTATATTTTCTTTCCATTTTTCTCTTCACTGGCCATCTTTCTCTTTCCATATTCAATTCTGCATCTTAAGTAATGTCTTTAAATATGCTCACATTCTAGTACCTACTTACCTCACTCCTCTTGTTAAGTAGTATATTCTATCCCTTCTTTCTGCATTTCAGTTCAGGATGGAATTCCCACTCCATGTTTCCTCTCTTGTTTTAAATCTTTAGATCTTCTTGTTTCTAATGTGTGGCACCCATTCCCTCCCACTGTACACCCCCTTATCTTCTTGCATATTTTTTGTTCTTTTCTGAATTTCTATCTTATTTGCAAAGCCTTTTTATCGCAGTTTCTATTACGTTTCCTTGCATAGCTGAGTCTTTCTCTGTCAGACTTATCATGTCCTTGTGTTGTGTACCATTTTTATGAACCCTGCCTTTGTTCCCTTTATAGTACTTAGCATTAAATTTTCTTTAAATAAGATTACATTAAATTAAATGTAATACAATCACAGGACAGAGTCTTAAAAGCCATTCATGTATGGAGGGTATTGAAAAGGGCTTGACATCTAATTGTGTTGAATGTTTTAAACCTATTGGAGAGGAAGATGGTCAAAGAGTTGCAGTTGTCTGTGAAGCGGATGGTGTTGTTGACCAATTGCATTCCCATAATGTAATGCAGTCCATATCCTGATGGTGGTCTTGTAGAAAAACATTGTCTTGATTTGGCCATGCAGCGGTTAGTCATTGCCTCTTTGATGATCTTTGCAAGGAAAGGCATATGGCCAATCAGGCATTAGTTGGTAAGGTTGCCAAACTTAAGGTTGAGTAAGGGACGCATTTACTATGTTCAGCCGAGGGTTGAATGTTTCACCACTGATGTACTGAACTATTGAATAAATGATGATGTCATCTTCTGAGGAGCTGCCTTTGAAGAAGTTGAAGACCTTTGATAAGCTACCGAGAGTGAGAGGGGCGAGATCCATTCATTTGTGTGTGTTGGGTGATGAAACTGATGAGATAACAGTTGTTGTTCTGGCATTCTGATTTTGTCAACTTTCATTTTATAACTGTATTACTCTACACGCAACATCAGTGAGTGTTCTCTTAGTGTATCAGTTGAGAGCTGAGGCATTGCTTTATAAGTTTTAAGAGAACTCTACTTCTGGTCTCTGCATTGTTGGTGATGTTGTAATTTGTAGTATTTGCTGTGGTAATAAGTTGTCTCTTTGTTTGGTATTGGTGTTTCATGTTTTTGAGTTCGACCTTCAGGTGACTTGTAAGCCATCTTGTTAATTACCTTATAATTTGCATTCTCGTTGTCTATAAACTCTAAAAGCATGGGGATCAGAGAGTGTGTTTTCATGGAAGCCTGGGTTCCTGCAGTAGCTTTCAACCATAGTTTCAGAAAGTTGAAATGGGTATTGATATCTGTGGAGGTGTAGCTAGGTGAGATCTTTCTGGAGGATGAGCACACCTTTTGTCGAACAGAATTGATACTTGAACAGTCTTGTTGGCAACAATTAGATGAACTGGTGTGATGAAGATCTGTGGGGAAGATAATGTGATATGGCCAGTTCAGACATAGCGAAGAGTGGATGGAGAAGACAGGCATGGAGAAGAAGACAAAGTTGAAGCTGTTGCCTTTACTGTGTGTTGAACTTGATGTGTGTTGGTTGATGTTAACCGTGTTTAGGAGTTTGAAGAGAACTTCCTTCATTGGTTTTGTGGGGGTGTGTCTTGAAAGGTTGAAGTCTTGAAGGAAGATGATGTTTGACTAATTGTTGAAACTTATAGTGATGTACTAGAAGATTTCATTGTGGTTTAGCTAGTGCCTGGTGGTGTATAGATAAGGAAGAATGTGATTGTTTGGGATGCAGATAGTGCAAAGTAAAAATTTGGAGTTCAAGTCAAAGTAGTGTGGGCCTTTCCTGGATGCATGCATGCACACACAGACATCTTGGAATGGTTTTTGTGATAAGCTATAAAAAAAATTAAAGCTGACCGCTGTACTTGCATATACCTGTGCACTCACAGGGGGCACATTGGAATGTTTATCTTATAACGCACAACAAACAGCATTCAAAGTTGACCTCCCATTTTTACACATGTGTGCCGATGCCCAGGCAGCCATTGTTGGAATGTTCTTTTGATATATATTAGTGAAATAACTATTCCAAGATGACTGATGGTCACTTTCGAAAGGCAAATTAACAATAAAGATTGCACATGAAGCCATAAATAGAGTAAATGCTAGTGATGGCCAAGTAGGTCTCTCTTAAAAAACTAAGAAAAATCTGAAAAAGTAGGTGATAGGAAGCAGAGGTGGTAAGGGATTGGGTGAGAGAGCACTGGACAAGTGGGAGTAAAAGGGGTAGTGTACAGAGAGAGAGAGATCGCACGAGTCTGAGGGGAGCAGAATAGCAGGAGTAAGCACAGCGAGGTAGATGCAGGAGATAAAATAGTCACTTTTGCAATGGAATGAAAGGACTCCGTACGAATGGGAAGAACACAGTAACAGATAATTGATGGGTAAGAGAGCCAGTCACGTGTGGACTGAATTAAGATGTGATTGACAATATCCCAAGCCAATACTAAGAAAACGAAGAACACAAAACACAAAAACCCAGTGGTTTAACTCAAAGTCCACTCTAAGTTCCTGTTAAAGTATTAGATGAACTAGAATCGTTGATGAAAGTTACAGGTGTCTGTAGGTGTGCCCTTAAAATTCATATAGTAATAATAACTTTAGATACCTAACAAAGGGGGCAGGCCAATGAGGATTATAATAGTATTTTTAAGGCTTTCCAAATTTATCTTTAAGGTCCATGTAACCATGTTCAAGGCTGTAGTAATGCCTATAATGGCTGATGAATACCAGCATTTAGCGTTATACCATATTGTGTTCTGTGCATATATAGGTTGTAAGTTGTGGAATACTAATAAATTGCATTACTGAGCTGGTGCAAACAGAGATACTGTGAAGTAAATTCAATACATTTAGTGAAATTGCTTTAGCTTGAAGGACAGCATCCTGAGTAACTGTAAGGAATTTTTAGGTGAGTACAATAGTGTTGTTTTTAGTCAGCATTGACTTAATGTTGATCTAGAAGGCTTGGGTCTACTCTGCATAAACTGGTCATGGTCTCACTCTTGATGGAACCAATGACATCACATATGACACTGCTGATCACTGGTGACATGACATATCCTATTGCCCTTAGTTTTATCATTGACATCACTATGGATACAATATTATTTATTTGTTTTGATATGTTTTGCTATTTAATGATGTTGTGTTCCAAAGTCCTGCTACTTCTTGGCATAAACACTGTGATGACATGAGTAGTCCATTTGGGGACAAATTATAATTTTTATAGACCAGGGCACAAATTATGGTTTGTGCATTTATTCATATTTTTTTCACTTTCAGAGGTATTTTTATAACCGTACCTGCCCTTAACTGTGATTTTCAATGTATGGTAACATGCTCTGTGACGCTCCCTCTGGGTCCCATTTTGTGGTGTCAATGTCTAGAGGCTGTGCATAGTGTGGGTTTATCACAGGGCCTGTCCTTCATCTCAAGGCCTTGTTCACTGGTGGTTGGGTACAGGCCTGGCCACAAGTGAAGGCCTGTGCTCATCCTATGTGGGGACCAACACCTACTATGCACGATAGGGAAATGTGGTTAGTGGGGATTGGCCTCACAGCTTGGCATTTGGCCAGGCCATGCAATCAACCAACTGGTCTACCAACCCAAGCTTTTAGGAGGCCATGTGTAACAGGGTCTGGCTGCTTTGCCTGGACCGGTGCATTGGCTCCATTCCCCAAAACTAGCTCTGCTCTGCAAAAACAGGCTGTTAGACCTGACATCCTTAGGGTGGTCTTTCCCAGACATTTTGCCTTTTACCTCCTGTTTTTGCTGATTCTTTTTGTTGGCCATAAGACTCTGAGCACTTTACTACTGCTAACCAGTGCTAAAGTGCATGTGCTTCTCCCCTAAGCATGATGACATTGGTGTATATCTGATTGGCATATTTGTTGTACAGATAAGTCCCCTGTAAAGTGGTATACCATATACAGAGGGCCTGTACTTCAAATGCTACTAGTGGGCTGCAGCACTGATTGTGCCACCCACAGAAGTAGCCTTTCAAACGAGTCTCAAACCTACCACTGCAGTGCCGGTGTGTGTAGTTTACTGCCACTTCGACTTGGCATTTAAAACTACTTGCCAAGCCTTAAACTTCCCTTTTATTTCATATAAGTCACCCTAAAGTAGGCCCTAAGTAACCCTTAGGGCAGGGTGCCATGTACGTAAAAGGTAGGACATGTGTGTTTAATCTTTACCTGTCCTGGTAGTGACAAACACCCCAATTCGTTTTTCAATACTGTGAGGCCTACCCTCTTATCGACTAGCATAAGGAATTCCTTAATACACTTTTAAGCTGTAATTCCTGATCAGAGAGGAGTAGCTTTTTCATGTATCATGTCTTTGGAATGGTAATAATCAATCCTCTTTACTGGTGAAGTTAGATTTAACATTACAGTTTTAGAAATGTCACATTTACAAAGTGGACACTTCTCTGCACTTACTGCTCTGTGTGCCTGACAGCCTGTCTTGTGTATACACCTGGGGTGGGTGACAGCTTCACTTTGGGCATTCCCTCTAGACAACACAACACAGGAAGGATAGGTGTGTCTGAGTATCCATCTACATTCATCTGCATTTTGATGACCTTGCCTGGGCAGGATGGAAGGGAGGGGCTAACACTTCACTTGAATAGGCTGTGTCCTTTTCCCCACACAAAAGACTGATTACCCCCCACAAATAGCCTGGCAGACAGGACTGGGTTGAAAGGGATCCTTGTGTACTTCAGAGAGCTGCTTTGAAGTCAACCCCCACATCAAAGGCACTTTTGGGTACAAGTACGGGGTCTCTGACCCCCTAAAATCAGACACTACTGAACTTGTAACTGAAGCTCTACCAGAAGAACTGCTGTACTGCTTAAAGGACTCAACTGGACTGCTGATCTGGAAGCCCTGCTTTTCTGTTTGTTGCCCTGCTGCCTGCTGCTCTCTGACTCTGCTGAAGGAGAGCTGGACTCTGCCTTCACACCAAGTGATCTCCAAGGGCTTGTTGGCTTCCCTCCTGTTGCTTGAGACTCGGGATATCAAAGTCTATACCCCTGCTCCTGTGCCTGGCTCACTGGAAGTGGCCCAGATACTTGCAACACGGATTTTGATGCATCTCCTCTCTGCGTGTAGCAGAACTGGCACATCAACCCGGTTGCGGGAGTAAAATCGACGCATCGCTTCGGAACTAGTGCTTTGCCTCCAGAGATCGATGCATCGGACAGTGGATGACCACAGCTGCAGCTTGGTGAGATCGACGCATCCCCTCGACTGCATGGTAGAAACTGGCGCATCGCTCAATGCCTCTTGACTCTGGCACCCGTCTTCAGAACTGATGCACCCATCACAGCGTGAAGAAGATTGACGCATCTCGCTATTTGCGACCAGGAAAGGTACTTTGTTCACTGGAGCGTGTGTCCTGTAGCTGGCTGGCGCTCCATCGCAGTTGACCCGAACTTTGACTTTGCCCTGGTCCAGCGCTACCTAAAGTAACCTTTTTGAGGCTACTTGCTTCTAAGCACTTTACTGCATTTATTCTTTTGAATTTCAATATCTCATCTCCTATATATTGGATTTTTGTCGTTTTGGTCTTGTTTTGTTTATAATTAGGGCTCCTGGTTTTATGAAATTAATTTTTTTTACATTTCCATCTCTATTTATCCATATTTATTTTTGGGTAATTTTATCTGTATTTATCCACATTTATTTTTGTCGCAAGCAAAAAAAGACGCTGCAGCTAGTATTTTTTCCATTTATTTAAATAGACAACGCGCACTTGGTTGTTATAGGTTTAGATAGATTTATGTAGATGGGTAAATGGGTTACTGCTTTTAACAAAGAGATCCTTTTGTTACTCGCAGTTCATAAATTGTAATCCATCTAATATAGCACAGTTAGCTATGAAGGACATGTGGCTTCTACACCTTGTAACCCCCACTATCTTATGTAACACATCCTGCACATTGATTTACACAGATATGATTTATTGTCAATGTATAATGTGTACGTGTGATGTGAAGCGCTCTGACACCCTGAATTGGGATGAGTAGGGCTATAGCACTATAAAAGAAACAAAATAGAGGTATTTAAGTTGTTATTTGTGAAGACTGGGACAGACCAACACCTCTAACATTCCTACAGTGCATGCCTACCTCTTATATACAGGGACTGAAGAAAGTCAAAAGCATGCCTCTCTTAAGTACCTGAGGAGTGATAAGCTGTGTGCATTTGTTTTCCCTCCATTGCTTTTAGGTGTGCAACTCCCCCCACCCCCCATAGCTGCCAGCCAGGATACTACAACAAAAGAAAGGAGGTATGATGGCCCCTTACCATCTGCCTTTGTTATGGCAATAACCTACTGCGATACCTCCAGAAATGGTGCACTTCCCCACTGGGGGAAAACAATGCTGTTCAAAGAAATACGAGAAAACAAAAGTGGCTTTTCGCTGGCAAACTCTGTAAAGTGGTGCTAATGTGTTTGAGTGTGAATAAAACCAATCTGGCCACTTTGCGATTGCGATCACTGTGTCTTGCTTTATTTATTTTTACAGGTTTTGAAAGTTTTTTTTCCTCCATCCCGAGGTTGCCCTTTGGAAGAGAAAAATGTCAGAAAAAGATGACATTTCCAGCAAAAGTGTTTCTTTCTTTTTTGGATCCATTTCGCACAGCGGAACACTAACAAAATGCTAGCATCTGAAGCAGTTAACACCTGGATGACCAATCCACAAAGGCAAACATGTGACATTATTGTAGCTACAAAAAATCTCTGAGTTAACATATGTACTGACATTTTTACTGCTTCTATTTATAAATACAGACAAAGGAAAAATATTTTTCCGTCTGTATTTATACCCAAAAATCCGTTTAAACAGAAAACAGGGAGCCTTATTTATAATATAATAATCCACTTTTATAAACCTCTTTGGAGTCTTTATGTGGTGTATTCCTTGTGTTACTGTGTGTGTGTGTGTTGCACAAATACTTTACACATTGCCACTTTAAATAAGCCTGACTGCTCTGTGCCGAGCTACCAGACGGTGATCACAGGTTATCTTTTAATGTTTATCTAGCTAACCCTGACTAGAGTGGTGGTTCCAGCCTGGCCTGGGTGCATACCTCAGCCAGCCAGGAATCCCATATCTAACACAGGCCCTTCAACAGCCTCCATTCCAGCAAAGCAGCAGTGCTCTTATATGTAAATCATAAGATTTTAAGATTTGTATGAAGCCATTATTTTTTAATAAAATTCACATTTTTTGCTACTATACTTTCAAATATGACATCAATCCTGTATGGCAATACCAGTTTTCCTCGTACTGCATGTCTTCCTTTATAATCACTTGTCATGCCTTGCTGTCTGTGAACAAAGTAACCTTGGTTCTCCTGTCTACTTGTCACTCATCTCTCCCTTTCCTTTAAAGTGGGTTTAACTATGCGAGATAGCATCACAGACACTGTTATCACCCCTTCTCTCTGTGTCACAGAATTCTTGGACTAACAAGAATTCTTTGTCACAGAATTTTTGGACTAACAAGAAGAAAAGATAAAGTTAAAATGCATCTGCCAGAAAATACTTGAATGGAGTAAAACACAACTCAAAGAGGCATTTTGAAAGTCGAATTAATTACGGTGTTTGGACAAAATAATGAGTCAAAAATATTGCGTGGACGAAATATTGTGTCAAGAATATCAAGGACAAAAATATTGTGAGGGTAACTTTCCATAGGTAAGCAAAGTTTTACTATACCTAATTCCACATATATGTTCCTTGAAGACATATATATATATATATATATATATATATATATATATATTCACTGAAAAAAATCATAGGTTTTAGGGAAAGTTATAGTTAGTTGGACATTTCACTCGTACAAAACCAGTGAAATTCCCCGTTATAGTTAGTTCAGCTAACTATAACTCGCGCCCCGCAATGCACTGCTGATGACGTCACATATTACATCACTCATGACATGGTCAGTGACATCACTGATGACATCACTGATGACATCTCAAATGACATCACTGATGACATCACTGATGACATCATCCAGTCACTGTGTGTTTCTGTAAAGTTTAAATATGTTTAATATATATAGGGAAAGGCGTATTGAAGAATGAGTGGGTGTATAAGTGTCTGAAAGGATGATTTAGTAGGTGCGTGACTGACTCTATAAGTGAGTGATTAAACGTATCTTACTGAATGCATGGGTTAGTGACTAAACTGTGTGAATGTCTGTATCCGTCTGTCTGTTGGTGTGTAAGTGGCTGCATGGGTTTGCGGATAGCTACATGAGTGTCTATATGGGTTATTGATTGGTTGTCTGAGTATCTGTATGGGTGCCTGAGTGTTTGTGTGGGTGGGGTGTGTGTGACTCTGTGCATAGATGTGTGAGTGGGTGATTCACTGGGTGCATGGTTTCAAGAGTGCATCTGTGATGGACTGTATGGGTGGGTGAGTGTGTGTATGGGTGTGTTAGTGAGTGAATGTATATCTCAGTGGTACATGTGTGAGTAACTACATATGTGAAAGGCAGTATATATGTGTGTTGGAGTATATAAATGGCTATAAATGAGAGCGTGTGATTGTGAGAGTGGCTGTATTGATGAGTGTGTGCTTATATCAGTGATTGTATAAGAGCGTAAGAATGTGCTAGTATTTGTATGAGTAATTGAGCTGGTGTGTGTATAACTGTATAGGTGAGTAAATGGCAGTGTGATTAATTATTTGCATGACTGACTAGGTGTGTGAGTACCTCTATGGATGAGTGGCGGTGTGTGAATGTCTATATAGGTGTATGAGTGCATATGATAGTCCTGTACTGAGTGACCATAAGTATGAGTTACTGTACGGGTGAGTGAGTGGATGTGTGTGTAAACCTAAGAATCAGTGAGTGGGTATGTAGTTATTGGTGTTGGAGTGTCTATGGTTTTGAGAATGGCAGTCTGTAATTTAGAGTGGGTGTATCAAAGGTTATATTAGGGCGTGAGAAGATGCATCAAATTATCACATGGATAATGTCATCAGTGATGTCATTTGAGATGTCATCAGTGATGTCATCAGTGATGTCACTGACCATGTCATGAGTGATGTAATATGTGACGTCATCAGCAGTGCATTGCGGGGGCGCGAGTTATAGTTAGCTGAACTAACTATAACGGGGGAATTTCACTGGTTTTGTACTGGTTTTGTACGAGTGAAATGTCCAACTAACTATAACTTTCCCTAAAACCTATGGTTTTTTCAGTGAATTTCTAAGGTTTTTTAAATGCTAATTTCTAACTATAACGTGCCTGAAACCTATGGTTTTTTCAGTGAATTTCAAAGGTTTTTTAAATGCTAATTTCTAACTATAACGTGCCTGAAACCTATGGTTTTTTAAGTGAATTTCAAAGGTTTTTTAAATGCTAGTTTCTAACTATGCCTACAGAGGTAGGACATGTGAAGAAAGAAGAAAAAACGCACCGAAAGAAGCAAAAGAAATGCAGAAAGAAGCAACAGAAGTCCACAAAGACGAAGAAAAGAGCAGGAAGAAGCAAGACATGTGCAGAAAGAACCAACAGAGGAGCAGAAAGAGGCCTTTTTGCAAAATCATCCTGTGCCCACAACTTTTCCAGACGGGTACTGGTGGTAACTGACTGACTAACCAGGCCTAGAGCCAGTGCTATGGTAAAAGACATTTAGAATACAGTTAAAACACCTACATACACTAGGGAACACTATGCGTTGGGGTACCTCTGTGATTAGCATGACCTCCTCTGTAACTCCCTAGTACATAATAGGGCAGGGGGATTAAAACTACCTCTTAAAACGCGCCATGGGGCTCGTTTGCACACTGGTGTAGGGAGTGGTGGGCCTGAGGTTACATGTGTGCAAACACGCCCTTCGGCCGTTTTAAGTTGGGGGATAAAGTCCCCTTGAATTCTAAGGGTCCCTGGGGTCCAACTAGCCCACCAGGTACCTCCAGTAAGCGCCTCAGAGTTGCGTTGCAGAGAGGTGTAAAAAGGGGCATGGCCTGGACCACCTCTCTGCAACGCAGCGCAGTGGCGCTTACTGGAAGCACCTGGTGGGCTAGTTGGCCCCCAGGGGCCCTCGTGATTGAAGGGGAATTAATTCCCCAACTTAAAACGCGCCACAGGGCGTGTTTGCACACGTCACCTCAGGCCCCGTCCCCTCCCTTCACCACTGTGTAAACACGCCCTGTGGCCGTTTTAAGTTGGCAAATTAAGTCCCCTTGAATCCTGAGGGTCCCAGGGGTCCAACTAGCCCACTAAGTACCTCCAGTAAGCGCCACAGAGCTGCGTTGCACAGAGGTGTAAAAAGGGGCGTGGCCTGGACCACCTCTCTGCAACGCAGGCCTGTGGCGCTTACTGGAGGTACCTGGTGGGCTAGTTGGCCCCCAGGGGCCCTTAGTATTGAAGGGGAATTAATTCCCCATCTTCAAACGCGCCACGGGGCCTGTTTGCACACATGTCACCTCAAGCCACGCCCCCTCCCTTCACCACTGTGCAAACACGCCCCGTGGCGCGTTTTAAGTTGGGGGATTAAATCCCCTTGAATCCTGAGGGTCCCTGAAGTCCAACTAACCCACCATGTACCTCCAAAAAGCGCCACAGAGCTGCGTTGCAGAGAGGTGTAAAAAGGGGCGTGGCCTCTGAACACCTCTCTGCAACGCAGCTCCCTGGCGCATACTGGAGGTTCCTGGTGGGCTAGTTGGCCCCCAGGGACCCCCAGTATTCAAGGGGAATTACTTCCCTTCTTACAACGCGCCAGGGGCGCGTTTGCCGACTGCTGCAGGGAGGGGGCGGGGCCTCCGGCACGATGCCGGTCTTTTTTTTTCTTTATGGGAGGGGGCTGCGTGGCCCCCTTCCCTCGGCCACCTTTGGCCCCGGGGACCCCATCCCCCGGGGCCTGACCATTTTTTTTTTTTTAAAACAGGAAGGGGGCCACGTGGCCCCCCTTCCCATGGCCTCTATTGGCCCCGGGGACCCCATCCCCCGGGGCATGCCCACTGTTTTTTATTGATAAAATATTCGGAGGGGGGCTGCGTGCCCCCCCTCCTCAGGCCAATTAAGGCCCCGGGGGATGAGTTTGAGTCTTTTTAAAAAAAAAAAAAATTTAAATCCATTTTTGGGGAGGGGGCTGCGTGGCCCCCCTCCCAGGCCACTAATGGCTCCGGGGACCCCATCCCCCGGGGCCTGGCCACTCGTTGGGGACCGTGGGGGGATCCCCAATCCCCGCACGGTCCCGCCGGCTCCCCGCGTCCTGCGGGAGCCGGCATTGCTTTTCCATAAGGGGAGCTGCTGACATGCAGCTCCCCTTATGGAAAAGCAATCTGCTTTGCTTCATTGAAGTGAGAGCAGGTTTCCCTGCTCTCGCTTCAATGAAGCAAAGCAAGTTTGCAATGACAGGACGGGGCCGCGCGGCTCCGTCCTGCAATGCAAACAGCAGTGTCCCGGGGTAGGCACCCCGGGACACTGCAGGAGCCAGCCCTGGGGGTGGCGGTCCCCAGGGCCACCACAGGCTCCAGGAGGGGTGCCACGCGGCCCCCTCCCCACATCTGCAAAGCCCCGGGAGGTGGTGGTCCCCGGGGCTTCGAGGTCCGAAACGGACCCCCATTTTAAAATTCTTAGTGCCCCGGGGAGGTGGCCGTCCCCGGGGCAAGTGGGGGGGCTCGAGCCCCCCCACACAGGTCATTAAATTTAAAAAAAAGTCCCCGGGGCTTGGGGGGGCCTTAGAGGCCCCCCATAAAATATGTTTATAAACCTCCGCATGCCCCCGGGACTTGGCCCACCCGGGGGCCAAATCACAAAGAAGCGCGGGAGCCCACGCTTCGTTTTGTTTTTTTCACGGCGGGATCCGCGCACCCTAAGCGCATCCTGCCGATTTTTTAAAAAAAAATGCTTTTTTTGGCCCTGGGGGTCCTTGAGGGACCCCCTAAGCAGGCCTAGGGGGTCAGGGTGTTTCTACCCTGCCCCCTTTTTGCGTTTTGCGCACTTGTTTCTTGTGCCTCGGTTCTACCGAGGAACAAGATGGCTGCCAACACTTCCTGGTTTGGAGTGTTGACAGCCAATTAGCATACAGCTCGTGATCGGGAAGGTGCGCTCAGGGTGCGCGGACCCTCCGCGGCCATAGATATATATGTGATTTTACTTTTGATTTTCTCAGGAACTACTGAACGGATTTACACCATTTAACCAAAAAGCACGACTCTGAACCAAGGGCTACCTTTTTGCCAAATTTGGTGTAATTCCGTTCAGCAGTTCGGGCTGTAGCTGCGACTAAAGGTTCCTATGGAAAATTGCATGGGGAAAACACGTTTTGGGACCCCCCTTTTTTCTCGGCCCCCACTTGACGAATCACCCCGAGACTTTCAGGATAGGAGCGGACCGGAGTGCCCCACGAGTTTTGAAAATTTCGTGAAGATTCGTCAACCGGCGCCAAAGTTATTGGGAATAGAATGTTGCAGATTTCCTATGGAAAATAGGTCCTAACTATAACTATCTACTGGCGACCGCCAGTAGATAATATATATATATATATATATATATGAATATATATATATATATATATTTAAATATATATATAAATGCAAGAAAAAGATGCCCCTCCGTTGACCAAGCACATGCAGGTTAGTATCGCCAACCACCAGGAGCAGCCCACGCACCCACAGTCCTCATTAAAATCAGCGCTGTCTACGCGTTTCGGGCATGGCGCCCTTCATCATGGACAGTCTTTCAGTGAGTGACGGCAAACAACGCACTACCAGTAAATACCCTCTTTTATTTTCATGACACCACATCAGGTATACTGTCAAATTGCATGATGGGACTGGTAGTGTATCATCACCCCCAAGTGGGTCGCCACCGTCATCTCACTTGTAAGTTCGTGAAAAAGAGGATATCCAGTGTACTGCAGAGCTGTCCCCCATTTTCCGTGGCGCTTCCTGCTCCATTACCACTGATGAAATACATCGCGGTGGGCCCGCCCTGGTTTTGCGGTAGTGCTCAGCCGTGATCTGGGCTCGACAACAATATTTGCAAGAAAAAGTTGCCCCTCCGTTGACCAAGCACATGCAGGTAAGTATCGCCAACCACCAGGAGCAGCCCACGCACCCACAGTCCTCATTAAAATCAGCGCTGTCTACGCGTTTCGGGCATGGCGCCCTTCATCATGGACAGTCTTTCAGTGAGTGACGGCAAACAACGCACCACCAGTAAATACCCTCTTTTATTTTCATGACACCACATCAGGTATACTGTCAAATTGCATGATGGGACTGGTAGTGTATCATCACCCCCAAGTGGGTCGCCACCGTCATCTCACTAGTAAGTTCGTGAAAAAGAGGATATCCAGTGTACTGCAGAGCTGTCCCCCATTTTCCGTGGCGCTTCCTGCTCCGTTACCACTGATGAAATACATCGCGGTGGACCCGCCCTGGTTTTGCGGTAGTGCTCAGCCGTGATCTGGGCTCGACCACAATATTTGCAAGAAAAAGTTGCCCCTCCGTTGACCAAGCACATGCAGGTAAGTATCGCCAACCACCAGGAGCAGCCCACGCACCCACAGTCCTCATTAAAATCAGCGCTGTCTCACGCGTTTCGGGCATGGCGCCCTTCATCATGGACAGTCTTTCAGTGAGTGACGGCAAACAACGCACCACCAGTAAATACCCTCTTTTATTTTCATGACACCACATCAGGTATACTGTCAAATTGCATGATGGGACTGGTAGTGTATCATCACCCCCAAGTGGGTCGCCACTGTCATCTCACTTGTAAGTTCGTGAAAAAGAGGATATCCAGTGTACTGCAGAGCTGTCCCTCATTTTCCGTGGCGCTTCCTGCTCCGTTACCACTGATGAAATACATCGCGGTGGACCCGCCCTGGTTTTGCGGTAGTGCTCAGCCGTGATCTGGGCTCGACCACAATATTTGCAAGAAAAAGTTGCCCCTCCGTTGACCAAGCACATGCAGGTAAGTATCGCCAACCACCAGGAGCAGCCCACGCACCCACAGTCCTCATTAAAATCAGCGCTGTCTACGCGTTTTGGGCATGGCGCCCTTCATCATGGACAGTCTTTCAGTGAGTGATGGCAAACAACGCACCACCAGTAAATACCCTCTTTTATTTTCATGATACCACATCAGGTATACTGTCAAATTGCATGATGGGACTGGTAGTGTATCATCACCCCCAAGTGGGTCGCCACGTCATCTCTCTTGTAAGTTCGTGAAAAAGAGGATATCCAGTGTACTGCAGAGCTGTCCCCCATTTTCCGTGGCGCTTCCTGCTCCGTTACCACTGATGAAATACATCGCGGTGGACCCGCCCTGGTTTTGCGGTAGTGCTCAGCCGTGATCTAGGCTCGACCACAATATTTGCAAGAAAAAGTTGCCCCTCCGTTGACCAAGCACATGCAGGTAAGTATCGCCAACCACCAGGAGCAGCCCACGCACCCACAGTCCTCATTAAAATCAGTGCTGTCTACGCGTTTCGGGCATGGCGCCCTTCATCATGGACAGTCTTTCAGTGAGTGACGGCAAACAACGCACCACCAGTAAATACCCTCTTTTATTTTCATGACACCACATCAGATATACTGTCAAATTGCATGATGAGACTGGTAGTGTATCATCACCCTCAAGTGGGTCGCCACTGTCATCTCACTTGTAAGTTCGTGAAAAAGAGGATATCCAGTGTACTGCAGAGCTGTCCCCCATTTTCCGTGGCGCTTCCTGCTCCGTTACCACTGATGAAATACATCGGGGTGGATCCGCCCTGGTTTTGCGGTAGTGCTCAGCCGTGATCAGGGTTCGACCACAATATTTGCAAGAAAAAGTTGCCCCTCCGTTGACCAAGCACATGCAGGTAAGTATCGCCAACCACCAGGATCAGCCCACACACCCACAGTCCTCATTAAAATCAGCGCTGTCTACGCGTTTCGGGCATGGCGCCCTTCATCATGGACAGTCTTTCAGTGAGTGACGGCAAACAACGCACCACCAGTAAATACCCTCTTTTATTTTCATGACACCACATCAGGTATACTGTCAAATTGCATGATGGGACTGGTAGTGTATCATCACCCCCAAGTGGGTCGCCACCGTCATCTCACTTGTAAGTTCGTGAAAAAGAGGAAATCCAGTGTACTGCAGAGCTGTCCCCCATTTTCCGTGGCGCTTCCTGCTCCATTACCACTGATGAAATACATCGCGGTGGACCCGCCCTGGTTTTGTGGTAGTGCTCAGCCGTGATCTGGGCTCGACCACAGTATTTGCAAGAAAAAGTTGCCCCTCCGTTGACCAAGCACATGCAGGTAAGTATCGCCAACCACCAGGAGCAGCCCACGCACCCACAGTCCTCATTAAAATCAGCGCTGTCTACGCGTTTCGGGCATGGCGCCCTTCATCATGGACAGTCTTTCAGTGAGTGATGGCAAACAACGCACCACCAGTAAATACCCTCTTTTATTTTCATGACACCACATCAGGTATACTGTCAAATTGCATGATGGGACTGGTAGTGTATCATCACCCCCAAGTGGGTCGCCACCGTCATCTCACTAGTAAGTTCGTGAAAAAGAGGATATCCAGTGTACTGCAGAGCTGTCCCCCATTTTCCGTGGCGCTTCCTGCTCCGTTACCACTGATGAAATCCATCGCGGTGGACCCGCCCTGGTTTTGCGGTAGTGCTCAGCCGTGATCTGGGCTCGACCACAATATTTGCAAGAAAAAGTTGCCCCTCCGTTGACCAAGCACATGCAGGTAAGTATCGCCAACCACCAGGAGCAGCCCACGCACCCACAGTCCTCATTAAAATCAGCGCTGTCTACGCGTTTCGGGCATGGCGCCCTTCATCATGGACAGTCTTTCAGTGAGTGACGGCAAACAACGCACCACCAGTAAATACCCTCTTTTATTTTCATGACACCACATCAGGTATACTGTCAAATTGCATGATGGGACTGGTAGTGTATCATCACCCCCAAGTGGGTCGCCACCGTCATCTCACTTGTAAGTTCGTGAAAAAGAGGATATCCAGTGTACTGCAGAGCTGTCCCCCATTTTCCGTGGCGCTTCCTGCTCCGTTACCACTGATGAAATACATCGCGGTGGACCCGCCCTGGTTTTGCGGTAGTGCTCAGCCGTGATCTGGGCTCGACCATAATATTTGCAAGAAAAAGTTGCCCCTCCGTTGACCAAGCACATGCAGGTAAGTATCGCCAACCACCAGGAGCAGCCCACGCACCCACAGTCCTCATTAAAATCAGCGCTGTCTACGCGTTTTGGGCATGGCGCCCTTCATCATGGACAGTCTTTCAGTGAGTGATGGCAAACAACGCACCACCAGTAAATACCCTCTTTTATTTTCATGATACCACATCAGGTATACTGTCAAATTGCATGATGGGACTGGTAGTGTATCATCACCCCCAAGTGGGTCGCCACCGTCATCTCTCTTGTAAGTTCGTGAAAAAGAGGATATCCAGTGTACTGCAGAGCTGTCCCCCATTTTCTGTGGCGCTTCCTGCTCCGTTACCACTGATGAAATACATCGCGGTGGACCCGCCCTGGTTTTGCGGTAGTGCTCAGCCGTGATCTGGGCTCGACCACAATATTTGCAAGAAAAAGTTGCCCCTCCGTTGACCAAGCACATGCAGGTAAGTATCGCCAACCACCAGGAGCAGCCCACGCACCCACAGTCCTCATTAAAATCAGTGCTGTCTACGCGTTTCGGGCATGGCGCCCTTCATCATGGACAGTCTTTCAGTGAGTGACGGCAAACAACGCACCACCAGTAAATACCCTCTTTTATTTTCATGACACCACATCAGATATACTGTCAAATTGCATGATGGGACTGGTAGTGTATCATCACCCTCAAGTGGGTCGCCACTGTCATCTCACTTGTAAGTTCGTGAAAAAGAGGATATCCAGTGTACTGCAGAGCTGTCCCCCATTTTCCGTGGCGCTTCCTGCTCCGTTACCACTGATGAAATACATCGGGGTGGATCCGCCCTGGTTTTGCGGTAGTGCTCAGCCGTGATCTGGGTTCGACCACAATATTTGCAAGAAAAAGTTGCCCCTCCGTTGACCAAGCACATGCAGGTAAGTATCGCCAACCACCAGGAGCAGCCCACACACCCACAGTCCTCATTAAAATCAGCGCTGTCTACGCGTTTCGGGCATGGCGCCCTTCATCATGGACAGTCTTTCAGTGAGTGACGGCAAACAACGCACCACCAGTAAATACCCTCTTTTATTTTCATGACACCACATCAGGTATACTGTCAAATTGCATGATGGGACTGGTAGTGTATCATCACCCCCAAGTGGGTTGCCACCGTCATCTCACTTGTAAGTTCGTGAAAAAGAGGATTTCCAGTGTACTGCAGAGCTGTCCCCCATTTTCCGTGGCGCTTCCTGCTCCATTACCACTGATGAAATACATCGCGGTGGACCCGCCCTGGTTTTGCGGTAGTGCTCAGCCGTGATCTGGGCTCGACCACAATATTTGCAAGAAAGAGTTGCCCCTCCGTTGACCAAGCACATGCAGGTAAGTATCGCCAACCACCAGGAGCAGCCCACGCACCCACAGTCCTCATTAAAATCAGCGCTGTCTACGCGTTTCGGGCATGGCGCCCTTCATCATGGACAGTCTTTCAGTGAGTGACGGCAAACAACGCACCACCAGTAAATACCCTCTTTTATTTTCATGACACCACATCAGGTATACTGTCAAATTGCATGATGGGACTGGTAGTGTATCATCACCCCCAAGTGGGTCGCCACCGTCATCTCACTTGTAAGTTCGTGAAAAAGAGGATATCCAGTGTACTGCAGAGCTGTCCCCCATTTTCCGTGGCGCTTCCTGCTCCGTTACCACTGATGAAATACATCGCGGTGGACCCGCCCTGGGTTTACGGTAGTGCTCAGCCGTGATCTGGGCTCGACCACAATATTTGCAAGAAAAAGTTGCCCCTCCGTTGACCAAGCACATGCAGGTAAGTATCGCCAACCACCAGGAGCAGCCCACGCACCCACAGTCCTCATTAAAATCAGCGCTGTCTACGCGTTTCGGGCATGGCGCCCTTCATCATGGACAGTCTTTCAGTGAGTGACGGCAAACAACGCACCACCAGTAAATACCCTCTTTTATTTTCATGACACCACATCAGGTATACTGTCAAATTGCATGATGGGACTGGTAGTGTATCATCACCACCAAGTGGGTCGCCACCGTCATCTCACTTGTAAGTTCGTGAAAAAGAGGATATCCAGTGTACTGCAGAGCTGTCCCCCATTTTCCGTGGCGCTTCCTGCTCCGTTACCACTGATGAAATATATCGCGGTGGACCCGCCCTGGTTTTGCGGTAGGGCTCAGCCGTGATCTGGGCTCGACCACAATATTTGCAAGAAAAAGTTGCCCCTCCGTTGACCAAGCACATGCAGGTAAGTATCGCCAACCACCAGGAGCAGCCCACGCACCCACAGTCCTCATTAAAATCAGCGCTGTCTACGCGTTTCGGGCATGGCGCCCTTCATCATGTACAGTCTTTCAGTGAGTGACGGCAAACAACGCACCACCAGTAAATACCCTCTTTTATATTCATGACATCACATCAGGTATACTGTCAAATTGCATGATGGGACTGGTAGTGTATCATCACCCCCAAGTGGGTCGCCACCGTCATCTCACTTGTAATTCGTGAAAAGAGGAAATCCAGTGTACTGCAGAGCTGTCCCCCATTTTCCGTGGCGCTTCCTGCTCCATTACCACTGATGAAATACATCGCGGTGGACCCGCCCTGGTTTTGCGGTAGTGCTCAGCCGTGATCTGGGCTCGACCACAATATTTGCAAGAAAAAGTTGCCCCTCCGTTGACCAAGCACATGCAGGTAAGTATCGCCAACCACCAGGAGCAGCCCACGCACCCACAGTCCTCATTAAAATCAGCGCTGTCTACGCGTTTCGGGCATGGCGCCCTTCATCATGGACAGTCTTTCAGTGAGTGACGGCAAACAACGCACCACCAGTAAATACCCTCTTTTATTTTCATGACACCACATCAGGTATACTGTCAAATTGCATGATGGGACTGGTAGTGTATCATCACCCCCAAGTGGGTCGCTACCGTCATCTCACTTGTAAGTTCGTGAAAAAGAGGATATCCAGTGTACTGCAGAGCTGTCCCCCATTTTCCGTGGCGCTTCCTGCTCCGTTACCACTGATGAAATACATCGCGGTGGACCCGCCCTGGTTTTGCGGTAGTGCTCAGCCGTGATCTGGGCTCGACCACAATATTTGCAAGAAAAAGTTGCCCCTCCGTTGACCAAGCACATGCAGGTAAGTATCGCCAACCACCAGGAGCAGCCCATGCACCCACAGTCCTCACGGAAAATGGGGGACAGCTCTGCAGTACACTGGATATCCTCTTTTTCACGAACTTACAAGTGAGATGACGGTGGCGACCCAAAATTGACAAAAATGCGTGACTTTTTGGTTTTAAATCGAGACTTTGCTGTGATGCTGTTCCACAGTTTAAGGACTTTAAAAAAACCCAGTCCAGGTTTTGCAGGCCACATGAAAATGCATGATGGGACTTTTAAAGATAAAACGAACTGATGGGCATATCTTTTTGTAAACACAGTCAGTAAATAACCTTGAAGCAAGGTAACTTGCAGGACATTACTCTGTTGTGATTTCTTCTAAATAATTGTAGATATGCAAGTTCGTGTATTTAAATAATTATGATCTCCCCGCATACAAGTGCATACCTAATCACTGTGAAAGGAAGTCAATCCTCTATTTTTATTATTATGTGAGCTTTAAAAGAAGCACCAATATGGCGCATAAACAGGTTGAGAAAGGCAGAGTGACTGCCGAAACGCGTCCCTGTAGTGTTCGTGTGCATGATGTAACAGAGGCAATAAACGGAGAAACCCCATGAAAACGAGTGCTGAAGCTTCAATCACATGGAGGTTGGGGAATTCCTTTTGTACATAACTGGCGCTAGCGGTAGCGCCATTTTTCAAGCACCACCAGCGTTCTGGCAGCACGCCAGTTTACCGCGAATTGGATTTTGTATATAAATATATATATATATATATATATATATATATATATATATATATATATTCAAAGTACGTAGATTTGGAGTTAAGAGTAGTAATTCTATAAATGCCTATTTGCAATAAGCATTTGCAATTACCTTCTTGATTTCTTGGTTCTTGATATTTCTGATGCAATATTCTGTCCACACAATATTTTTAACTTCCATATTCTATCAATACTAGGCCCCGACCTCATGAAGTACCAACAGATTTGTTGATAGCTCTGGCTACCAGGTGTTTGAAAATAATTTTTCCACTTTCAAAGAAGACCTATTCCTACAAATCATGGGCGTAGGCATGGGGTTTAGCTTCGCCCCAGAGGTGGCAAACCTCCTTATGTCCATTTTTGAGGACAAATGGATATGAAACAAAACCAATCCGTTCCTTCAGTTAATTGTTTATTGGCACAGATAAGACGATGTATTTATGGTTTAAGAAGGTACATCGGACTCCTTAAATGAATTTCACGAGTGGTTAATTAACCACGTTGAAGATCTTAGGTTTACCATGTCACATGACAAACAAGTGTTAAACTTCTTGGATGTTAAAGTTCTGGTGTCAGAAGAATAATTGATGGTGGACCTTTTTACGAAACCAGCTGATCGGAATACTTTGCTCCTCTTCTCAAGCGGGCACCCTCGATCGCTAAAAGAAAAATTGCCATACACACAGTTTCTCTGCTTTAGAAGAAATTGCACACACACAGATGACTATTTCTTGAATGTGGAAGTAATTACCGGCAAACTCATTGCTAGAGGAAATCCCAAGAAGCTTGTTAAGAATGCTATGAAAAGAACATGGTACACCCCTAGTGAGACACTACTCACACCTAAACAGAAGAGAGATGGTTGTCCCTTAACCTGTATACTCATGTTCAACCCTAAAGCAGTACATGCGAAAAGAATGGATGCATGCCCCAATACATTACCACAAATGCATGGACATTTTAGGTGCCAACAATGTACAGCTTGCAAATTTACCTCAGATTCTAAAAGTCTTACATTGAATGGCGTAGACATTAAACAAACTGCCTTTTCTAATTGCAATACAAAAACGTTCATTTATTGTATCACTTGCCCTTGCAAAAAAACATATATTGGACAAACTGTTCAGACTGTGAAGTCACGTATTCTGCAACACCATTTTAGAATTCATTGCCACACTCATTGTGCCCCAATGGTCCAACATTACATTGCGATGAATAATGCAGAGAATGATTTTGTATGGTCAGTAATGTTTGTTGCAAAACAGGGACAGAGTAAGGAACGGACGGCTAGATTTCTGAACATATAGGAAGCTCAACTGATTAAAAGGTTCGAAACAGCAGTTACGGGTCTCAATGATGCAGATGAAATCTGGGCTTTCATTTCTTAAGTTCTGCAGTGCATACATCAAAGACCCCCTAATACAGGACTGAGTTTCACAGCTTGGTTGCAGCTGATTCGAGCATGCAAGCTTAACATAAGCAATTATTATGTAAATCCCTCCTTTTTCCCGAAACAGATATAGACTGTAGAATGTATGATTATTCAGAGAAATGGCCATGCCAATCCACACACAATGATTAAGGGTGTTATGATGCAATCTCTCTGTGGTTGAAGGTGTGATATCACTATAGGTATTCACAAAAATGATGTAAATATCAGTCATATTTTAATGCGCTATGGTTTTTGACAAACTGTTTAGTTATTTATATATTTGTAATTGTCACAGTTTTTAACCCAATTGCGCTTACATGGTCGCTCACATAAAGTTTGCACTATGAACAACATTTTCTCACATAAAGTTTGCACTATGAACAAAATTTTTTATTTGTGCAATGTAATGTAATGACTATATCTGTTCCTGAGTACAATCCCAATGCTATGCCTTCCACTGTCTCCTATGAGATACACGAGCATTATTAATCTACGCTTAGCGTGTTTGCACACCCTGGCAGTAGTTTCGTTCACCAATTCGTCCCGTCCTTAGCATTTGTCACCAAATGTACTTTAGATTATAGCGAAGACACATGGATGTGTTTACCGAGTTTTTATGCTACACTTTCAATTAGTACATTGCGCTCTGCACAGCCATTTACCAGTTTGCTAACCAAGGACGCGAGTTGGCACATTCACTATCCGACTGCACTATGGCTTAATTACTCCATTCAATATGGCACCCATGTTGTGCCTCTTAACTACATTTCGCCAGTAGCTTCATCAGATGGCATTTGCGGGGTTTTTAAACAAGCACCTCCTCCCCAATAGGCTTCAGTTTTTTTCTATGCAGGCACAAGACGCTAGCGTTGGCACTGGGGAAGGCTGTTCTCCTTGTTCCATGGTGGATTTGATACCCTGTGCGAGCCTCCTAGTAGGTTTTTGAAGTTTATTTGTTTTGCACACGTTTACTTACTGAATACGATGGTATGGTGGTAACGATATTTTATGTTACTTGCCCACAGCTAAAACAAATGCCTGGCTTATACAGACGGGTAATATATATGCACTATGTGTAGCATGAATAGGGTTAAATGCACAGTCAATTAGAGTAACTTACAAGCAATATTTTGCTTTATTTTAGAACATAATAGATAAAGGAAAGCGTGGATTTCTCCTGTTTCACCAAGCTGCCCTGTGGACCAGCGACCATTAACGGGTCAGGCTGGCTCATTATCCCATGTTTACACCTCACTTGAGAACGTCAAAGGTATGCATTATAGTTGTTCGCTCCCATGAATGGGGCTCGGTTGAGGCAGCGTTGTCTCACGCTGGTGTGCAATTACTCAATACAAGCTCCTATCGATATGCCGACTGGAGTAAGGTGCACATAATGAATAATGCATTATGAGTTTCGGTACTTGCATGACTAAGAATGCTCTACTGGTGAATAGTCACGCGGTGTATGGGTGTGGCTATAAGATAGGAATCAAATCAAATCAAATCAAATTCACTTTATTCGGTTTATGCATAAAACCATAAAAGTATTCTAAAACAGTATATCATTCAAAAAAGAAATAGACCACATTATATAATACATGTTTAAAAACGATTGAAAGAAGGGGATAAATATTGGGTCTTTAAAAAAAAGAAAGGGCACGGAGTGCCTGGCAATACAAAATATCCCCAATCAAACATGCTAGAACATGTGGCAGCCACTTAGAGCCACAAACAAATTAATCACAAAAGGCCCTAAGCCTCACTGCTGATTTAAAAAAATTAAGAACATTAAAAACAGTGTTGCCGGATAGCAGTTGTAGAAATATGAAAGCTGGCCGCACCTGCCTAAAATCCATTGGTTTAAAGATTGGAATAATAAAATTTCTTTGGGGAATCTTATAAAAATTACAAAACATTATAAAATGGAGCATGTCCTGAGGAGACTTCCCGTTGCAGCCACAGGACTCTAAGCTCTGACCTCTACTACACCCACGAGGCTGTGCCAATAAAAGATGGAAAAGATCAAATCGAAACCTGGTTAATAAAAAACGCTCATGTGCACTAAAGGCCCCTAAAAAATATGGCTCAGTGGATTGTATGGATTTCAAAATTACAAACCTACGAACACTGGGTTTCCTAAACTCACACCCCTCCCTTTCAGTAGTCCTCAAGTTAAAGAAGGACTCCTTTATCCAGCCCAGATCTTTCTTATGCACAAGTTCTGGTTCGGAAAAGAGTTCTGCTCTTCCCAACCTCCCCAAACATGTCTTTATGTAGTTAAGCCACAGGATGTGATGAACATGATCAAGGCCCATGCACTCCTTTAGAATTGACTTACTTAGGGTGGGACCCTGATACAACCATAGCTTCAACCACAATATGAGGGGCCGAAGGGCCAGCAGATCCGAGAGGTAGGGGACCCCCAGCTCTTCGTGGGCCATAAAGTTTGAGGTGCCCTGTGGCACACATAAAAGACGCTTCAAAAAGTTATTTTCCACCACTTGAAGTCCCTCCATGGTGATGTAGCCCCAAATTTCGCTACCATAGGAGACTTTAGCGATACATTTTGCCTGATAGATCTGAATGAGTGCCGCAATCGGTCTCCTACCAAGATTTGAGGCAAAGTTAAAAATAGCAGTATTGGCACGCACTAGGTCTCCCTTATTACTCTATGGTAAAGGCCCCCCTTTCATTTTGTCGTCTAACAAGACCCCCAAATAAGAAAAAAGCTCAGTACATGGAACCAATGCTTCACCAACCCAAAACTGGTATTGCTTTTTTGTATAGGGTTCCACCTGCATCACGTAGGATTTGGAGTCGTTTATAGACAAATCCAGACCTTCCATGAAGGATGAAAAAGAATTAAGCAGAGATTGTAATCCTCTAGCAGTCTGGGCCGTAAGGACCGCGTCGTCCGCGTACAACAAGACCTGCAGGCCACGCCGTCCCACCTGAGGGTAGTCTACCTTAGTCTCCAATAAAATCTGCTCAAATTTATTGATATGCAAATTAAACAAAAAGGGAGCTAGGATACACCCTTGACGTACTCCTCTTTTTATTGGGAACTGGCGCAATACCTTGAGGTCTTGTGAATAACGAACCTCAGCTTTAGTGTTATTATGGAGATGTGCAAGTAAATGCACAATATCACTGTCTACCCCCATGGAAAACATGGTCTGCCAAAGCTTGAATCTATTCACATGATCAAACAAGGATGACAGATCCATGAAGGCCAGGTAGATGGTGCCAGAGCGGGCGACCGTATACTTATTGAGGATCAGATACTGGTTAAGGCATTTGGCCACGGTTGACCGTCCAGCACGAAAATCGTACTGGATGTCGGTTAAGATGTTATTTTCGTTTGACCAATTGGTTAGCCTGTCTAAAAGAACACGGCCCAGCACCTTAACCACAGAGTCCAACAGGGATAAAGGTCTATAACAGTGCGTGCTATCCCTGTTACCCTTTTTGAAAACTGGAACAATCGTGGAGGTAGCCCATGAGCCAGGTGGACCAGCTATGACTGCTGCGTTGATAACGGACACAAGAACAGGTGCCCAAAAATTCACATTGGATTTGTATAAGTCTGGTGGAATACCGTCAGGACCCGGTGCTTTATTGTTAGACAGCCCGATAATACCTTTCCTGACCTCTTCAACCGAGACGACCAGGGATGGGTTGACTTTCGCTACTCCTGGTAGACTATTCTTATCTGGAGGGCATTGAAACATATCCTCGAAATGGTGCACCCATTCCTCCTCCGTTATATGGGCCTCCACCACATTTCCTCCAGTTTTGGTTAAAAAAGGGCTATTAGGGGGGCGTGGCCAACAACATGGCCGGGTAGCTGCGTTTAACGCGAGCTCCGCTGGCCCCAGACGAGATCCTGTACTTATCCTGTTCCTCCTCGCCCAAAAAATGTACAATCGGGAACCGGAAGGCGCGGGCGTGCGCTGGAGTGCCCGGTGTGAAGTGGACATCCGACTGAGGCCGGCAATCGAGAATCTGTCGGCGCGCGGATCGGCGCGCAGTCTCTATCAAAATGGCGGCCGGGGCGCAATAACTGAAGCGGAGCGCCGGAGTGACTGTGCTCTCCTTGAGGGGGCCGACGTGCACCGAGAAGGGCGAAGACTAAGGTGCCGCGGATCGAAGCTGAGACGCGCCCCGATCCGCCGCAAGATCTGAGAGTTCCGTGACCTGTGGCAGCCTGAGGGAGTTCCTGTACTGCTGCGGTGGAACTGACCCTGCCGGCAGGGAGGCAGAGGATGCCGGGCGGTCCTCTACGGCTGGCAGAGAGGCGACTCCGGCGGTGAGAGCGATTCCCGGTGGAGCCTGCGCATTGCAGCGTGGTGGGTGCCCACAGCGGAGGAGTGATAGGCGCCCTCTCTCATGCCGGAGTTTGGTCTGAGAAGCCTGTAATATACGGTGCGCTGCGGGTAAGGCCCTGGGCATTTGGACTCCCCTCTGGCGGATAAACAACGGAGCCTGCACTGCGTGGCTGGGCTGGAGGTGTGCTCTGGTGGGATACTCTGCACTCTCCCCCCCCCCCTCCTCCTTATTCTCTGCCACAGCGCTGTGGGGGGGTGCTCCAGATCCTGTTCCTCCACCAGTGCCTGCTGCTAATAGACTACCCTTACTGTGAAGACAGGTGTGCGCTGGTGTGCTGCGCTCTATGGATATGAAGTGTCTGCCAGCATAGTGTTGGAGGTGGCTACACACCCGGTTGGTGGCCTAAGGCTTGGGTGCATACTGCGGTCCCCTGCGCTGAGAGAGAAGTGGCTGTATAGAGGGAGGATTGGAGGCCCGGTAGCAGCAGTGGCAGAGGCCTATCAGACCCCTCTACAGATACCATGGCGGCGGGGCAGTGACCCAAGACTGACCCCGTGAAGAGTTGGAGGGGCCGGAGAGTGTGCAAGAATCCTCTGTCCAGACTCGTGGGGTCAGTACACGCTGGCTGGCCGACATAATAGGGGAGGTGCCCCTGGAGGGGTGTTACGCGCACTGTTTCCTGGCCGGCTGGCGGGCATGAAGTATAAGGGTACCCCATCGAGGTTCGTGGTGGCCTGGCCGTAGGGGTCAGCGTGGCCTGGGGGCCCAGTAGCGGCGGAGAGTGCCTTGCCGAACGTGGGGTTAAGATGCCAAAGATAAAGACCCTAAGGCTTCCAAGCAAGGGAAGCTGGACCGATTCGCAAAGGTGCTGACTACCCCCACTGGCGCGGAGGGTGGCTTGGCCCCCCGCCCAGACACCGACGCAATACTGCAGGCGATCCATGCGTCCCGTGAAAGTTTGGAAGGTAAAATTGCGGAGGTTCGGACAGAGGTCTCCTTTCTGCGCCAAGACCTATGAAAGGTTTCCGAACGAGTCACCGAGGTGGAACAGCGTGTATCGGAGCTGGAGGACACCTCGCGAACCACAAGTTAGGATGTAGCGGGACTTATGGCAACTGTAAAGGAGGTGGCATGGCGAGTGGATGATGCCGAAAATAGGGCCCGAAGGAACAACCTGCGCTTTATAGGTTTTCCAGAAAATGCGGAATGCTCTGATCCGGGCCACTTCCTACTGACATTTCTCAAGGATGCCCTCCCAGAGACGCAATTCTCATCATGCTTTGTCATAGAAAGAGCACACAGAATGCCTGGAGTACGGCCGCAGCCGGGGGCTCCTCCCAGACCACTGATAGCCCGGTTCTTGAATTTTCAAGACAGAGATCTTATCCTCAGAGAGCTACGAAAGAAGGGTGAGATCAAATATGAAAATACTAGAGTGATGGTGTTCCCGGACTACTCACGTGATGTTCAGAAATTGCGACGCACCTTCGATCCGGTAAAGGTGAAACTTCGTACCCTTGGCATCCAATACATGCTGTTGTTCCCAGCCAAACTTAAAGTAATCTTTCAAGGGACTACGCAGTTCTTCCAGACGCCGGAGGAGGCATGGTCCTGGGTTAAAGAGCGGCCTCAGCTGCAGCGTGGGTCGCCAGCGGCGGCCCTGCCAGTCGACAAGCGACCGAGCTCTAGTTGGGAACGTCCTAAGGAGAGGCGGCGGCGAAGAGTGCTAAAACGCCGGACCCCTGTTGGGGCTACGCCGGCGAGGTCCCTGAGGTCGAGGGAGCGAAAAGTCACTGTGTCAGACATGGACGACGATACGGCTCTGAATTGTGTGTCTCGTACGTCTCAGAAATCGATGGAAAATGAAGAGTCTGACCAGTCGGAGCGACAGGACTCCATGGACGTGGATAGCGAACACCCTCTTTTGGAACATATTCAACGGCTGGAGGCGTCAGGCTCGGACCTCATGGGGGTAGACTCCCGGTCACCGCAACCGCAGAGTAAGGGCGAAGAGGAATGACGATATGGGGCCAGACGCCCACCTAAAGAAGCTGTATGACTCCTGAGGCCTGGCGAACTTTTGGGACTTTGGCCATGATAAAGGAAAGTATACAGTGGGTTGTAGTTACTGTATTGAGCTTGCCTTTGCTGTGAGAGAGGGAAGTATACAGTGGAGTGTTCTTTTTGTAGTGCTTTATAGTTGAGTAAGTGGGGGAGGGGGGAGGGTTACAGACCTCTGGGTGGTTCACCTGCACCAGTGTTGTCATGTTGACGAGATTGGGGGTGGTGGGGGTGCCTGCAGAGTGTGGGGAGGGGGACACGATGGACACTTTCAATTGTTCTGGATTATGTGTTCGGGGTGGGGGGGAGGTTAGTTTTGTTTTGAAATTTTGCATGAATACTGACATTGAAGTGAACTGGCATTGCACGGGTGGTGTTGGGGGGTCTAGATGGGAGCGGGAAGCTCTAGCTTATCTTACACAATGGCTACCAACGGGTACTCAGTGCTGACGTGGAACGTCAATGGACTTGGCAATAAGATTAAAAGGGGGTTGGTTTCGAGATATCTTAAAAGGCTTAAACCAGACATCATATTATTGCAGGAAACTCATCTTATGGGGCCACACTGCTCTTTCCTGGGTAGGGGGCAATACGTTACTTTGGCACATGCTGGATTTACCAGAGGGTCGAGGGGAGTAGCGATTCTTGTTAAGCGGTCACCCCCCTTCCGGGTTACTCGACGTTGGGAGGACCCAGAGGGTACATACGTAGCGGTCCAAGGCACTTGGAATCACGAATGTTGGCTAATTGCCAGTGTCTATGCGCCCCCACGTCTCCAGCGACGTATGCTGGATAAACTGTCTGACCTCCTGTTACAGTCTGGCCCTGCCACACATCTCATAGGAGGCGACTTCAATGATGTGAGTGACCCTGCCCTGGATCGTACACTGATCCGACCGGGTCAACAAGAGACCACCGCATTGGCGAGGTTCTAGGCGGACCTAGGGCTCACTGACCTTTGGAGGCGCCACCATCCATCCACAAGTGCATACTCCTACTTTTCCGGGGCCCACAGGGTGTTTTCTAGGTTGGATTATCTTTTTGCCCCGGCGGGTGAGGTTGACCAGGTTGAGGAGACGGATTACTTAGCCTGGGGAATCTCAGATCATTCACCGCTGTATTTGCGGGTGGAGGGAGAACGGAGAAGTCGGGGCACATGGAGGCTGAACGCCTGGGCATTGCGGGACGAAACGGTTGCTAAGGAAATTGGGGTGGACACTGACCTCTACTTTAAGAAAATGAGGGCTCCGTGCAATCAGCGGTCACTCTCTGGGAGGCTTTTAAGATGTGATACGTGATAGAGCCCAAAATATTATAGCCCACAAAAAAAGACGGGAGCTTCAGGAGACACTGGTTCTGGAAAGCAGGCTGTTAGAACTTGAAAAGGAGAGTGCCCCTCCCATGAGTGAACATACCCTCCGTCAAATAGACATCACTAAACGGGAATACCAAGCGCTTGTTACTAACGAGACTCGGGCGCACCAACTCGCAGTCCAGCATAGACTGTATGAGACGGGGGACCGGGCGGGTAAGTTGTTAGCGTGGTTAGGCAGGAAGGAGCAAGAGTCGAGGTGGGTCTTGTCTATTAAAGAACAGGGCGATGTTTATACCGCGCCTCAAGACCTTGTGGAGGTGTTTGCTCGATACTACTCAAAGCTCTATGCAGCCCAGATGCAAGCCACCGAGATACAAATAGCTCAATACCTGGATACTGTTGAACTCCCCTGTCTGCCCCCTGATGAGAGAGACAGGCTTGATGAGGACGTCACTCTGGCAGAGGTTACGGAGGCCATTGGTCGGCTGAAAGCGGGGAAAAGCCCGGGTCCTAATGGTCTTCCAGGGGAATTTTTTAAGGCGTATAGTTCCCTGCTGGCTCTGCATTTACTTAATATGTTTATGGCCTCTAAAGAGGAAGGGGTACTCCCGGCAGATCTTAGACTAGCGACGGTGGTGGTGATCCCTAAGGAAGGGAAACCCCCAGATGAGTGCGAGTCATATCGACCCATCTCGCTTTTAAATATAGAAACTAAGATCCTGGCCACTGTTCTGGCGACACGCCTGGTATCTGTTATCACCTCCTTGATACATGGGGACCAGACGGGCTTTATGCCGAAACGTGCCACACGTTACAACCTACGACGAGTAACCAATTGGATGGATGAGTTCAGAGACCGAGAGGAGGCTCATCAACTACTCTCCCTGGATGCCGAAAAAGCGTTCAACACCATCCATTGGCCCTTTATGAGACACACTTTAGAGAAATTTGGCTTTGGCCCGGGATTCCGGGAATGGGTGGCCTTGTTATATAATGCACCGGAGGCCAAGGTTCGGGTCAATGGGGCTCTTTCCAAGACCTGGCCGATTCGGCGGGGAACCAGGCAGGGTTGCCCGCTTTCCCCCCTACTGTTTGCACTTATTTTGGAACCCCTGGCTTGTGTCGTTAGGGCCTCACCGGGGCTGAGTGGCTTTGTAGATGATTCCTGACAGATAGCGGAGGAACGCATATCGTTATATGCGGACGATATTTTGCTGTACGTGACGAATCCGACGGAGACTCTCCCTCAAATCCTGCGCATAGTTGAAGACTATGGCTACCATGCGGGATATAGGATTAACTGGACCAAGTCTACCCTGTACCCGGTGGGGGGGATGGTAGAGGCTCAGACCTTTCCTAGCTGCTTCCATTGGTCCACTGAGGGCTTTACCTACCTTGGTCTTTACCTTACTGTGGACGTGAACATCAGCCTGGTCCGCAACATTCGGCGGGTCTTCTCAAACTTCCAAGAAGATGCTAAACGGTGGCGGAAGCTTCCCCTAACTATTATGGGAAGGGCTGCCATGTTTTAAATGGTAACGCTCCCACAGTTGCTCTACGTATTGCAAAATACCTACATTAAGATTCCGGATCCGATATTTAGAGGCATTGATAGTGAGCTCCGCTTGCTCCTCTGGGATGGGGCCCATCTACGTATTGCACTGTCAACACTGCAGCGGAATCCCTATAATGGGGGTTTGGCTCTACCAGACATTAGGTCATATTATAGAGCGGCACATCTTATTGCCGTTAATGAATGGATCCATGCATCTGGGGATCACCCGACATATAGACTCGAAAGGCTGCAGTTTAGGGACCATACCCATCTTCACTATCTGTATGGAGGTAAGGGATGTAGTAAAGTGCTCCAGGCGACCCAGAGGACGATGGAGGCATGGAAGAGCGCAGAGCGACAAATGAGGTGGGATCAAAAATGTACCAGGGAAACCCCACTGTGGGAAGGGACTAGGTTAAAGGAGATTGGAAAGCTCTGTGCTTTGGGCACTGGGATTTAATAGGGATCTCTAAAATAGGTGATGTCTTGGACCATGGTGTGTTGGCCTCTTTCCACACGCTCCAAGCTAGATATCAACTACATGACACTCAGACATATGCGTATCTTCGTTTGCAGCATGCGTGGGTGGCGGAGGGGTTGGATGGGACGTCGCTGCCGGAATATGCCCCATTGGAAGGTCGGCTTCTCCAGGAGGAAATCCTGGCTAAAGCTACTTCATTTACCTACAAAACGTTGCTTAATAACATGCCTGATAGACTGGGTCCTCTTCGTGCCAAATGGGAAAAGGTCACCGGTGAGTTGGAAGATATAGACTGGGAGGCCGCTCTCATGCATCCACGTGAAGTGGCCATTAAATTACGGTTACGGCTCATCCAATACAAAATACTACACCGCGCATATTTTGATAGAGCCAAACTGCATGCAATAGGAAGAGCCGAGAGCCCGGAGTGTCTTCGATGTCACACTGAGCCTGGGACTTTTATACATACACCTTTGGGGGTGCACTGAGATACAGGCCTATTGGGGGTCGATTGTGGGGGAGCTCAATCGCATACTTGAAGCCCAAATAGAATTAGAGCCACGGTTTCTCCTTTTGGGTATTTCGACAGAGGTAGACGTCCCAAGGCGCAAGCTTGTCTTAGCTAATCTGGGGTTGGTAGTAGCTAAACGGGATATAGCTAGATACTGGGGAGCACCACAAATACCTACCATTAACGAATGGAGGGCGAGTCTTGACTTGTATATGGTTGCGGAACGGGTGACATATAAAGCTCGGGGTTGTCCAAAAAAATTCCGGAAAATATGGGCCCCTTGGATTAAGTATTATGGTTTGGAGGTGGAGGGAGATGAAGGGGAAGGGACTTTGTCGTCCGCAGGACCCGAGGTAGAGCCTTGACCGCTGTATTGTTTGTTCCAAGTATGTGGCACCATGAGACCTGTATCGTGGACTTTGATTCCTCTTTGCGCTGGGTCCGCTCCCACGTATGTTTGGACTCCACCGAAATCATATCTTTGTCATATGCCTACCCTACATGGCCACTGTGGAATGCTATGCAATGTATACTGTGTATTCATGCTTTGTTTTATGTTTTGTTCTGTTTTGAACATGCAATAAAAAATACATTAAAAAAAGGGCTATTAATGATGCCCCAAAACTTGGAGCTGCTCTTCAAGGTACTTGCCTCAATTAAGTCCCTCAATAAATCCTCCTTTAACTCTGCCTTACATCTGGCTAATACTACTTTATACTCCCTTCTATGGGTCTTTACCAAGGCCGTGTCCCTTGGGCTCTCACCTAATGCTTCTTTCAAATTCCTGGCGGCACGAGAGCAATCAGGGTTAAACCATCTAGGCACCAAGATGGTTGATCGTCGCGCAGGTGCGCTGAGGAGGCTAGATATGGTAGAGGAGATAACTTTAAAAGCTTCTATAATTTATCCCGGATCTATTGACGGGACAGTGCACAAGGCTAGTTCAGTATCACAACGGGCGAATAAAGAGTCATAAAATGTCTCCGGGGTAATCTGAGCCCATTTTAGCCTTCTTCCTCCATCCGTTACTTTCAAAACTCCTCCTCTTCCTGACTCTCGGGTGGGCACCAGAGAAGGCCAGCTAATATACATACAAAGAGGTTTATGGTCACTGTAAATACTTGCCTCAATGGAAAAACCTGAAATCAAATCAAGGAGGGGTGATGATACCAGAATAAAATCAATGATTGAACCTCCGCCGCTTCCTACGAAGGTTGGATTGGAGACCTTGCTACGCGGGTCCAATGTACACAGGGACGATGATAAATCAAATTCACATAATAGATCATTTAGAGAATCACCTTGTGTGGAATGCTCAAAGTGTATACCCTTCACACGTGGGCAACCTGAGTCAAAGAGTTTAGTATTCTTTAGATCCCCACATGGGTGGATGTTAAAATCCCCGGCTATCATAAGATTACCACAAGCTACCTTTAGCCGGTCTCTTAGGTTGGAGCCCAATGATGATATAAAACAAACTTCTGAGGGGCAAGAAATTGAGTTATAGAAACTGTCGCTCTTTTCCTTGTGCTGGGGGCACTTTCTTTTGGCCATACACTCTGGTGGGACCGCTGTCCCAGAGTGCAACAACCACCGCTGCTGGCCGCACTGCTACCTGCTCCCCTAATCCCACCACACATCATCATACACCATGGTGAGGACTACGAGTCCCAGGGTGCAACACTGCACTTTCCCGCTGCCGCAAACGAGGGGGAGGTGCCAGCATCGCGCATTTAGCGCTGCCTCGCCACCCGCGGCGCCGGACGCTGTCGCTGTTTTCCTTGTGCTGGGGGCACTTTCTTTTGGCCATACACTCTGGTGGGACCGCTGTCCCAGAGTGCAACAACCACCGCTGCTGGCCACACTGCTACCTGCTCCCCTAATCCCACCACGCATCATCATACACCCTGGTGAGGACTACGAGTCCCAGGGTGCAACGCTGCACTTTCCCGCTGCCGCAGACAAGGGGGAGGCGCCAGCATTGCGCATAAAGTGCTGCCTCACCCCCGCGGCGTGGGACGCGCACGGGCCGCGCCCGGGTGAAGCCTGGGCCAAGGGCGGGCCCGTCCTTGCCCGTCATTGACAGGAAGAGACAGGGCAGGGCCACCTCCCTTTTAATCGGCATCAGGATCATCCATTGATTAGGGTAAGACGATTAACTTTTCCTACCAAAATCAACGAAGGGTAGTACTTTATCCCCCTCTGTAATCAAGCCACAGGCGACACATTTGGTCAATGACACTTGTTTTGAAAAGGGGCGAGGCGAGGACCTTGGACAAACTTTATTATTGATACTTAGACATTCACCTTCTGTAGTACCTATGGTTCGTGGTTTGCATGGGCAGGGGTTCAAACTGAGATTTATTGGTGATCTACTGGTATAATGGGCATACACCTGATGTAACCATAACCAACCGCCTGAAATTTTTATTCCTTCTTGTCTTACTGTTTTCATTTGTACTTTTACATTTGTTGCTTAATACGTTTTTTTCTTTTCTTTTTTTTCTCTTTTCACCTGGTAAAAGTCGATTTTGCACAATACTGTTAATAAGGGAAAGCAGAATATTTGAAGAACAAAGGTTTCTTAATTTAAATTACTTAATTTATTGGTCACAATGGGAAATCGAAAGGCCGCTGAGGGGACAGTTAAAGGTAAATCCTCTAAGATTAGGAAAAGCGCAGCAGAAAATTGTTCCATAGATGAAATAGACCATCTGATTGAAGAGGTTGAATCAATGTTAAATAATAAATGCAAATCAATAAGTAAGAAAAAAGAAAAAATTACTGCTTTTTATTCTAAATGCCCAAAAATTTTACAAGATGAGACCACTACCACAAAGGGTCAGACCAAGGCTATTATTGAGCACCAGCCCTGTTTATTAGATAATCTTCATTCCAAACAAGTATCTAACAACCAGAGTGACCTCCATCTTCATTAAGAACCTAAAAATGGCACAATAACTGAACTCAATCAACCAGAGAAAGGCATAGAGTCCTTGACACCAGTTGTGTGTTCAAATAGGTTTGCCCTTTTAGCCACAGCACCAGGGACAGATATTGAGACTACAGATTTTTCGCCACTGCCTTCTGCAACAAATACGCAAACACCTAACCCGACTCTACTTACGGACTAGTCAGAGAACTAGATGCTTTATCAAAAGGGAGTGTAACGCAGGCTAATAGCCCTTCAACCAACAGACACACGCAATTAATAATCGATCTTGTACGCAAAATAGATGCACTAACCAAAGAGGTTGTTAACCTCAAAGACATAATAGGACATCTAACCAGTCATAAGGGTACAGCCAGGGCAGTTATATCAGATATACCCTGCATAAACTGTGAGAAGGGACTGAACACCACCCAACCTGTAGCCATAAGCAAAGAGAGATCCAATGACCCAATAACTGCAGGTGGAAAACAGATGGAACAAAGAGTCGCTAAACAAATAAAAGGTACCAAAACAGGCCTATCATGCAAGACCAACGAGGAAAGTCAGGGACAGGAAAATAGAATAGAGAGAATGAATATTAACTCTGGAAGAACTATACCTGAGGGTGGGACTAACTGGAGAGTGGGAGTACAGAGGGATACCATCTATCAAAATATCCAAAATAAAATAAACGAACAGGGAGTCACTAACTGGCATACTATGGGCAGAGACAGCAGAACTAGGGTGCAGGATCTTTATACTGCACCATATTCTAGAGTCCCATTATTAGCCAGGTGGGGAGTGGGCAGACTAGAACTTTATATAGGAAAAACGGCTGGAGAGTATTTATGACCAATATCCCCAAGCTTACTCCCTATAGGGAGGACGAAGAGTCGCTAAAAAATAAAGTCATACATTGGATCCACCATAAACGCGACTGTCTATCGGTAATACATTCAGACTTACTGGAGGTTGAGCGTTTATCCAGTAAGAATTTACCCCATGATACCATACTCATTACATTAAGAACTAAAGATATAGCCAACGGGCTAGTTGCTCTTGATCTGAGAACAGGACCACACCATTGTAGCCCAGTGAAATTCAGACTACAAAACCCGAGCAACATGCATAAAGGGGGTTATTTTAATTCTGCCAACCAAAGACCATCATTCAACTTCAAAACCCCGGATAACAACTTGGAGCCAGTTGATTGACAGCCAAAGTTGTCATTCCCGCTTAACCAAAGTGAAGGACCCTCTACTATCAGTAAAGCTATTCCATTAAAATCACCCCCCCAATAACAGTAAAGCCATTCCATTAAAATCCCCCCTAATAACAGACATATAGATAAAGGAGAAGAAGGGATGGATCTAGACCAAGATAGTCTCCATTCACTGAGAGAATTAATTCAACCATCCGAAATGAGACTTATATCATGGAATATAGCAGGTCTGAAACGAAAACTAAAAGACTTAGAATGGCAGGAATACATTAACTTGAGTGAAATCTGCCTGTTGCAAAAAACTTGGCTACTTGAAACCCCACATAAACTCGGATATAAAACATTCAGTATTAGTGCCACCCCTTCAATAAGAGGTAGACCATCGGGTGGTTTAGTAACATGGATAAAAATCACCCTAAATGCAGAAACGTCAAGGCTGGATATCCCCTCAAAAGACATACTTGGGGTAAAGGTACTAACCCATGATAGGAAGGAAATATATATATTAAATATTTACAATTGACCAAGTCCCGCTAGCAAAGAATCGCTAGTGATTGAGCAGATTGATAGGTTTCTAAGTACAATCAATCCAAGGGCAATGGTAATCGTAGGTGGAGATTTTAATCGCAAATTCGAACCAGTACTGGGATTGGATAGTATCTTTGAAGACGAGGACATGGCAAATAACATACCCTCTTTAGAGGCCGGTCATGCTGTCTCCTGCACAGTTGCAGTATCTCAAATCACTCGATTACTTGCCGGGCACGGACTAAGGCCATGCAACGGCAGGTTGCCATCTGATAGACCGAGTGCCCCAACTTTTAAAAGGGGGCCCACTAAGAGTAACATCGATTATTTAGTGGTATCCGCTAATTGCTGGCCAAACATTTGTGATCTAGAAATTGAAATTAGAGATGATAGCGATCACCTCCCATTATGTATAACAATAGCAGGCACTCTCTTTGAAAATAAGAACAGGGGAACCGACGATAATGAGCCAACCCCAATACAACCAATAGTCAGTAACAATCGCAGATCCCTGAAATGGCCATCAATAGTGGGCAAACTTGAGGTCATGACACTAATCTATAATACCTTCTCTGAAGTTATTTATCCCTATGCTGATTTGCCCACCGCTGAGATTCCCATAATGCATATTCATCAAACTATCTCAGATAAACTAAAATTGATTGTGACCAAAGCCCCCAGAGCTAATGAGGTGGGGAATTCTGAGACTACTACTTCAACCAACCAATGGTATAACAGCGAGTGTCGTAGAGCAAAGAGGGAGCTGCTACAGGCAGCAAAATCTAAAAATATAGAGGCACTAAGAGCTAAAAGGCTAAGATACAAAAGACTACTTATCCAAACAAAGACAGAATGGGATGATAACATCTGGTCCGAATTGATTTTGGCAGCTAAAATTAAGGACCACGCGGGCTTCTGGAGACTAGTAGCTAAGTGTAACAAAATGGGGAGATGCAACCTGGACCTTTACTTGGATCCAGATACCTGGGTAAATCACTTTACAAAGCTTTATGCAGAGGTTAACACTGAACCAACAATCAGTCAACAAGTAATCACGCCAATCGCACTAGTCTCTCCCAATATGGGGCAAAACCTTACCCCATATTTCAGTCTAGAGGAGACACTGACAGCCATAGACGCAGTCAAACCTGGGAAAGCACTGGTACCCGATAAAATACCAGGTGATCTGCTGAAACATGATAAAGCTGTTTGGGGGCCATACATTAATCTTCTTTGTAATGCCGTGGTGGCAGGTGGCCCCCTACCTGAGTCTTGGAAAGGTGCCGAAAGTATTCCTATTTTTAAAAAGGGGGATCGTCTAGACCCGGCAAATTATCATCCCATAAGCCTTATCGACACTCTACAAAAAATTTACGCTAGGCAAATTTTATCAAAACTTAACGAGTGGATAGAGGGGAACAATATTTTATCACAATACCAGGCTGGGTTCAGAGCAGAACTAGCACAATCGATCAGGTTTTTAGGCTTCTTTGCATGGGTTGGAAATACACCATTTTAAGGAAAGGGCATTTGTACATAGCATTTATTGGCTTGAAGGCCGCCTTCGACCTTATTCCTAGAGATTTGCTTTGGAGTACTTTAAAAAAGCAAGGCGTCCCTGATGAACTACTTGTCCAATTAAAAAGATTACATGAAGACAATTACGCAAAGGTCAGATGGGGACCAAGTGGAGAACTTACAGCCGCAATCCCTATAAGGAGGGGTGTAAGACAGGGTTGTGTGTTGGCACCCACCCTCTTCTCATTATATATAAATGACGCTCCAAAATAACTCCTGGGATGCAGGCATGATTCTCCGAAGTTAGGTGGGGTGCCAGTTCCGGCCCTTCTATTTGCGGATGATACCATCTTATTATCACAAACACCGAAGGGCCTCCAAAATTTACTAGATTTATTCAGTAATTACTGTGCCATAAAGGGCTTGGAAATTTATTCAAATAAAGCAAAATACATGGCAGTCAAACCACACAAATCATTTAAGAAAAATATCACTATCTTAGACCGGAGATTAGGATATGTGCCGAATTTTAACTACTTAGGTATCACAATAGACACGAAATTGACTTGGTACCCACATCTACAAAAAAGTAGGTCCATCCTGACTAAAAACTCTGCAACCATATTAAAAAAACATCAAAATAGCATTAGCAAGGCAGTATCTCCCGCACTTGAAGTATATAAATATAGGGCGCAAGCCACCTTGTATGGTGCAGAACTTTGGGGGGGGCACTTGCAGGAACAGGTTTGCGGGGGAAGAAAACAAGTTTATTAGGATGCTCCTGCGCCCTCCTGTAAGAACACCTATGATTCCAATCATCATTGATCTGAATTTAAAGCGTATTGACCACCAAGTCATCCTAAGACCATTGCTATTCTGGGTGCGGTTATGGTGCACTCCAGAGCTCTCCAAATATAAAGAAGGCCTAGAAGAGATCCTAAGGTTTGATCAAGCTACCAGCCTTTTACGGGTAAAGCATGTGCGTACATGGTTCTGTAAATTAGGACTTAACCACTTTTGGTAAACACCTGCCCTAATGACACCTCGCTCAAAAAAACCGCTAAAATCTGCATTCTGGGCTTACATTAGAAATAGTATGTCCCATAGCTCTGCAACTGGTAGGTTGACACAACAATTTCTTATGTCAAAACCCCTTCCACTGTTTGAGCCATACTTGGACGAAATTCAACCCCAGCTTGCAAAATCCTTATACATGAAATTCCGTTATGGTGTTTTGCAAGTGTTTACCAACACAGTTAAATGGGGTCTCAATAATGGGGAGTCTAATGATGATTACTGTTGTTTATGCCAACTCAATACACCAGAAAATGACTCCCATATACTCTTTTTCTGCCCAGCATATGCCATACCAAGGCGCAAATGGATCAAGCCTATATGCCGGAACTTGGGAATTAGATCGTGCGCCGATGCGACAAGAATCTTATAAACTGACACTACTCAGAAAATAGTTTTTAGTGTTAGTAGATTTTTATTTGCTGTGAATATAGTAAGAACAAAAAATGGTTTGAAATTTTAACAAAGTACTTTGTTCTGAGGTTCTTCTAGCCATTACATGCACTCTAGTAGTACCTATTTGTCACTACCTTGGAAATAGAGCCCATCTTGAACTGTTTAGGAATTTTATGCACTTTGCACTTTACAGAATTTGCACTGTACTCTGTCTCGAACCCATCTAGGATTGTCTACTATTCGATGCATTCTATTCTCAGTCTGGAATTCATATTACCCTCTTTTTAAATGAACGAATCTGAAAACCGAATATTTTTAATGTATTTTAACTGTTTTATCTTAACGGAAATTTATATTTATTGTATAAGGACCGACTATGAAGATGATATATGTAATTATGGACATTTTATATTTGACTTGTTATTGATTTGCATCTTTTATGGGTTTTTAAAACCGAATAAAGATTTTTGAAATGAAATGAGTTATAGAAATTCACGAGACCCAATTTCCTTGACCCTTTATGTAGTATCAACGATTGTATGCAGGCATTATCTATAGGCAACCCTGATATGGTACAATCTAATTCTAGAGAGACATAGGTTAAAAGGCCACCCTTTGATCTTCCTGAGCTGTAGGGGATGGCTGGAACAAAAAAAAACTTGTATCCTTCCAAATGAAAATCATTTTTGATTGCCCAAGTTTCCTGTAAAAAAATCAAATTAAACTCTTTTATAAAAAGGAGCCATGATGGATCAAGAAACTTGTTGGCCAGGCCCGCGATATTCCATGAGATGATATTACAGCCTAAATTTACCCCGGTTACTATGGCCTTTGCCCGGGTTGTCCTGTTGACAGTTTGATGACCTTTGTTCCCACGAAGCTGTCTCATACAGTCAATCACAGGCGTCCAGTGTACCCAAAGGTTCAAAGCTATTCGACAAAACCAAGGTCGACGGGGCGGTCATCTGCCCTCCGAGTGAATCCCGGTGGACAGAAGGCAGATTCTTACAGGGCCCTGTCACGTTAGAATGCCTCGGTGGAAATGGGGACTGCGTCTGCCTTCCAACCACAACCTCTCTGTTATAAAACGTGGTATTCTGACCTAAGAGATCGGGTTTATAAAAAAAGCCAAGGGAGAGGGCCTTGATAGATGACAACGGACCAAGGGAGGTATTGGTATGAGAGGAGAATGACGCCAGGATCCTTTCTGCGACATGCAAAGTGTTAAAATTGATGATAACACAGTCACCTGTAAAGGACTTTCTGGACCCCCCTACCCAATTCACCCTGTGCACCATGTTTATATATTTTCCCGCCCTTAAGCCCAAAGTGGTATTACGGGACAACCAGTGCATGACTTCATTCTTCAGTTGGAAGAAATCTTCCTTGACGCCTGGCAAGCGAGTTGGCACATTCCCCAGTACCACAACATATGGCGTGGATTCTGGCGGGAGATGAAGATTTACTAGTTGTTGATTAAGACTACTCCCTCCTCCTCCGTTTGGTGTAACTCCCAAGTTCAAATTTCCAAGGTGCAAGTGGTCCAGGGTGGGAACCCTGCTTGCAGAGTCTGCATATGTCCCCATCTGGATCTGTGCGGGGGCAAGGAAAATGGCTGTAGACTCGGGGGCAGGGAAAATTAACCCCTGTTACAGGCTTAGGGGGTAGCAGTAACTGCTCCCTATTGTTTAGATGCTGATCAGCTAAAATAGGGTCCTCAGATGCAGTATAGCCCGTGGGTGGCCTTAATCCCATATTGACTACCCCCCCCCCCCTAGATAGGATACCTTGATTGAGGTCAGAAAGTCCCCTCTCTATGGAGGCAAGGCATCAAAGAAGGGGGTCAAATTTTGTGTCCGGTATAGCCCTTACAGATCCTTGTAGTAGCTCCAGTGCGTCCATCATGTCACCCTTAGTGAGTACTTGTTCGGTAGGTGCTTTTTGAGGTATCCCCTCGTTCCTCAGTCTTTTTGCTTTTGCTCCCATCGTTGGGCCCTTTCTTTTCGTCCCTGAACCTGGTCCGGCTGTTGTGACTCCTCTTGTCCTTCGTTGGACAGTTGTCGTGTTAACTCCTAACTGCTTATCCTGTCTGCAAGTGGCTGGCTGCTGGGTAGGGCATAGGTTAGCCCCCCTCCCATTGGAGACCATTATAGTAGGAGAGAGGGGTATAGGATGACCACACACACAGCTACCCAGGCCCCTAGATTCCTGTGTAGAACATACATTTGGTAATACTAAAGCAGGTTCAGGGGTCGCCTGAGCCGTTGGCAGATCAGGGAGGAGGCTGCTAATAGGTGACCGAGAAAGGCGCCGTGTTCAGGGCCGGACTGGCCATAGCGGGCACCGGGCGTTTCCCCGGTGGGCCGCCAGGGTGGGGGCCGGTTTTGGGCCCCAGGTGGCTGTTTTTGTTACCGGGGGGTGGCAATTTCGGCCCCCCTGTAACAAAATCGGCCGAAACCGGCCCTGCAAACAGCTCGGCCGCACTCCCCCTCTCCCCCCTGAGGGGGCAGCCGAGTAGTTTGCCAGGGCCGGTTTTGAATCCCAGTCCGGCCCTGGCCGTGTTACCATCTCTATCTCCTTATCTAAAACTCAGGCCGCCCTTAGTAGGTAAGAGTCCATGGTAACTACAGTGTTCATTGTAGCTTTCTCCGACGGCGCCTTGCGTTTCCCCATAATAAACCAGAAAGGGAGCGCAGCCCGGTCTGCGCTCCCACTAGTGGCTACTGAAGCCCAGAATAGGAGCTGCTACTGCTGCAGGGCCGTTGAGAAGCGCGTAATTTTTTTTACAACAGTACCGAATCAACTGGTCAGAACAATTAAAGTCAGGGTCAGACACCCCAAATCACGGGGCTAGCCACGGTAGATAAATACTGAAATAATGAAAAGATAAATACTGGAATACTGGAAAAACACGAAGGGACACCGCCCTTCCCTACCTTAACCCTTGGAGTTGTACTGGTCTGAGTTTAAGTCAGCTTCTTTTGCTTTAGATGCTGATGGCCCCTACGAGACCAAAGCAATCCAGTCGGTTAAATAGGTAGCAGTAAACGGAGGGACCAAGAGGGTAGGCCCAGCCCAGCCTCCTCCGGGCTGTGACGGGCCCAACCTTGGCCCGGGCCTCGCCTCGGGCGCGTCCCGCGCGCGTCCTGCGCCACGGGAGACCAACAGTTCTTTTCTGCGCGGCTCGGGATACCCCGCCTCCTCCCCTCCTGGTTGGATTCTGGGACAGCGAGTCCCCTCTCAATGGGGTATGGGCGTCTTGACTTGCAGGCTGTCAGCACTCAGGAAACTTACTGCGCCGCGGGAGACCAACAGTGCTTTTCGGCGTGGCTCGGGATACCCCTGCCTCCTCCCCTCCTGCTTGGATTCTGGGACAGCGGGTCCCCTCTCAATGGCATACGGGCGTCTTGACTTGCAGGCTGGCAGCACTCACGAAACTTCCCGTGCCGCGGGAGACCAACATCGATTTCTGCGCGGCTCGGGATACCCCGCTTCCTCTCCTCCTGCTTGGATTCTGGGACAGTGTGTCCCCTCTCAATGGCGTACGGGCGTCTTGACTTGCAGGCTGGCAGCACTCAGGAAATTTTCCCGCGCCGGGGGAGACCAACAGCGCTTTTCTGCGCGGCTCGGGATACCCCTCCTCCTCCCCTCCTGCTTGGATTCTGGGACAGTGAGTCCCCTCTCAATGGCGTACGGGCATCTTCACTTGCAGGCTAGCAGCACTCAGGAAACTTTATTATCACAGATTGTTAAAGCACATTTGGCTTCCATGGCAGTGTTTGAGTACATCCCCTGTGCATTTTTTTTGTCACATATGCATGTTTGCAGCACATTGTTTGCCTCTGGGTGAAACGGACTGTGTTCTTATATGCTTTTGCTTTTATTATATAATGTTTGACAAACACTCATTGTTTGCTTTGCCTGTAGGACTAATTGGTCATCCTTTTCTCTCTGGTCCTGAAGTGGCCTTAAAGATTTCAAAGGCCGAAACACGTTGATCATTTCTTTTCTTCCAGAAGTATATCCATAGATGGAAATTATGAATTAACCAATTCCTAATGGGATATTGTATTAGCAGATATAAAGAAATCACTACGTGCCCCCAGATATTATCCTTTGGTTGGCACAACTTACCGCAAATTGCTGTGTTGCATTTTTCTGAGCAAGGAAAGCGTGCCATGGGCACTGTGGTGGGTGTTCCCATGCAACTCCCATGGTTTTTGTTGCATTCCCAGATTTACCAAACCTGTTAAACCTGAGAGTGCACCAAAAAGATACACCTCCCCAGGAGAGGCGCAACGAGGAGAAATATCTTTATTTCTCCTTGTTACATCCTCCTTCTTTGTGTGCTGCAGATAGAAATAGCAAAATGCCTCTAAGGATTGTTTTTGTGCAGGAAGGTGCCCATTCCTGCACAAAAACAATCCTGCATGCAATGCAGGCACTCTTGCATCATGGTGCAAGGAGTGCCTGCGTTGGCACTAGCTGGCCCATTGTGTGCCAGTGCAGGGGGAAAGGACAGGAATGGGCTGTACATTCCTGCCCTTTTCCTGTTACGCAGGGCAGCACAGCAAGGCGATTTGCTGCGCTGCCCTGTGCCACAATCTTGATAAATATGGCCCTTAGTTTCTTGAAAGCAGAAGACCTGAGAGTGCAGAAAGTGTGATAGATCACAAACGTCTTTCTCAGGTATCTGATAGTTAACTGTAATGTAGGTAATGCAGAGGGCCTTAAGTACAATTTACTTTCCAATAGTTAGTCAATGCAATTTTTTTAGAGGTAAAGGTACAGAGGTGTGAGACTGAAGGTTGAGTAAACAGTCTTTGCTGCATTTCCCCCCCACTTGAAGATGATGTATGAGATATTATGGTGCTCAGGTAGAGCAAGTTTACTGATATCTAGGCAGCAACTATCAAAGCTTGAATTCCATATTTACGGCATTCCGTGGGTAATAAATGAATAACTGTACTCATTATTTTATTTATTTTTTATTTATTTATTTAATGCATTTTTATATAGCGCAAACTTTACCCGAAGGTGTCAGAGCGCTGTACAATAGAACCAGTTGTGTTACATGAGGAAAATAATACAGATTTAAACGTTACAAAAATAAACAGAAGGCAAGAAGGTAAGGTAAAACCATAGAAGGCAAAGACACAATATCAAACACAGCAAACTAGGATGAGGAATGTACAAGAAAATATTACAAATTTACAATGAAGGACGAACTTCCTTGAAGGGCCTGAAAATGAGTGTATTTGTTCTGAAAGTGTCTTTGGAAGAGAAGAGATTTGAGGTCAGCTTTGAAGATCCGGGTAGAGGAGGTGGCATGGAGCAATGGAGGAAGCGAGTTCCAGATTCTCACGGCATTCCCTGAGAAGGATTGAGCCATCGATCTCTCCTTTTTGAAGGAGGGCGGCTCAAGCAGAAACTTTTCCGCATTCCGAGAAGGTCTAGAGCCTCCAGAGTTTTTCAGTTTATCCGCCAGGTAACGAGGGGAGGAAGTGTGCAAGGCTTTGTGGGTGATGCAGGCAGTTTTGTAAATAGATCTTGCCTCGATGGGAAGCCATCGAAGAGAAGACAGGATAGGGGTGATGTGGTCACTTCGTTTGGACCCCGAAATAAAGCGAGCTGCTGAGTGGAGGACGGATTTGAGAGGGGAGAGGTGGGATTTGGGGAGGCCAGTCAGAAGAGAGTTGCAATAATCCAGTCTAGAGAGAACCAGCGATTGGACCATGGTTTTTAGGTCTTGCTCTGGGAAGAACAGTCGAATCCCCCAGAGTAGGCGCAGCTGGTAGCGCGCATTCTTAGCAATAGAGTTGATGTGGGAAATTAGGTTGAGTCTTTTGTCAAGTATGACACCCAGGGATTTAGCGCTGTCGACAATGATGGGCTTATTGTTGAGAAAGTTCAGCTGATCCATCCAAGATTGAACAGGAGGAGGGGAGAGAGAGGTAGATAGGAGGAGGAATTCAGTTTTGGAGGGATTTAGAATGAGTTGGTGAGCTAACATCCAGTTGTGAATAGAGTTGAGAGTAGAGTTGAGAAGTGAGAGGTCGTGTGCGGAGGACACCTTGAGGTAGATTTGTGTGTCATCCGCATAGAGATGGTAGTGGATCCCAGATTTACTTAGGAGGTTCCCTAGTGGTTCCAGGTAGAGATTAAATAAAGTGGGTGCCAGGATAGAACCTTGAGGGACGCCTTGACCTACCGCCAATGGAGACGAAAGATTGTTTGCTATCTTGATCATTTGGGATCTGTCCGTGAGGAATGAGGTAAACCATTTAAGCACTGTGCCTTCCAAGCCCATTCTCTGTTGAAGAGTGTTAAGGAGGGTTTAATGATTAACAGTGTCAAACGCTGCAGAGAGGTCTAGAAGAATCAGAAGACACGATTCCCCAGAGTCGAGTATATGCAGCGCATCATCAATCACTTGCAGCAGGGCTGTTTCAGTGCTGCAATTTTGAATGAAGCCAGACTGGAAAACTTCAAGAAGATTATTGTCCGTGATATGTAGGGAAAGTTGTTTCGCAACACATTTTTCTGTGATTTTTGAAAGAAAAGGGAGGTTGGTGATGGGGTGGAAGTTGTTGAGGTCGTTTGCATCAGCGGAGGGTTTTTTTAGAAGAGGGGTAACCTGTCCTGTTTTGAGGGCAACAGGAAGGGAGCCTTGACTGAGGAAGAGATTAATCAGCCTGGTCCAGTAAGATAGAGTATGGGTGTAGAAATCAATGGCGATGTCACTAGGGATGGGGTCAGAAGAGTGGTTGGAGGGATTGGTTTCACAGATGCATTTGAGGAGGTCATCTTCCGATATGACAGCAAAGTTCTGCCAAGTGACTAAAGATTTTCGCTCCTCAAGGGGGGTGGGGTGAGTGACCTGATCCACCAGTGATTTTACCTTTTCATCAAAGAATATAGCGAATTCTGCTGCTTTCTTTGTAGAATCCTCAGGCTTGATGGTTGGGGGAGAGCAGTTAGGGTTTTTGATGAGGTCAAAGAGTTTTTTGGGTCTATTTTTGGCTGAGTCGAGGAGGGATCTGAAATGTGATGCTTTTTCACGGAAGATGTGATTGTGGAATTTGGATCTTGCTGAACGTAAAGAGAGAGATTGGTGGTGGCTGGAGATTGTCTCCAACGTTTCTCCAAGATTCTTAGGTTCTTCCTTTCATCATAGAGGGCTTTATTGAACCAAGGTGCTGAGGGGGTGGGCCTTTTCCTTTTGCTTTGGAGTGGAGCGACCTTATCGATTTCGACTGCAAGGACTGAGAGGCAATGGGAGGTGAGATCATTGACATCCACGTTAGGGTCTGGCCTGGGGAGAGAGCGCATAGCAGAATCACAAAGAGTGTCAAGATCAATGTTTTTAGTATTGCGGAACAAGGTAGAAGCCCTTTTATGTTGGCCAAGAGTTATAACGTGCAATAGGTGAAAACAGAAGGGAATGAGGAAATGGTCAGACCAGTCTACATGGATGGCGGGAGCAGTAGTGAGCAGGTCTGCTTTAGATATAACGAGGTCCAGGATTGAGCCCTTAGAGTGTGTAATTTCCGAACAATGTTGAATAAGATCATTAGCTGAGAGAAAGGTGGCAAGTTTGTTGGCAGCTGAGTCTTCCAAAGAGCCCTAGTGGAGATTGAAGTCACCCAGGAAGATCTGTCTATCACTTTGAGAATATTGGTCACTGATGAAGTCGGTGAGTTCCTCCAAAAAGGAAGAGCAGTTGCCGGGCGGGTGGTAAATGGCATGGAACCTGAAGGGTGGGCAGTGTTGTACTTGGAGCTCTAGAGAAAGGCATTCAAATGTACGGAAGAGGGTGGTAGGAAAGGCCTTAATTTGGAGGGAGTTTCTGAAGATGATAGCGACACCTCCCCCAATTTTGTCAGTTCTGTCATTTCTGAGGATGGAGTAGTCAGTGGGTACCAGAAGATCAAACAGAGTATGGGAGGGGTCGTTGAACCAGGTCTCAGTGAGGAAGAGTATGTCGATATTGTGGTGGGTGATAGTGTCAGAAATTTCCAGTTTGTATTTGATTGCGGATCTGCAGTTGTGGAGCACACAGTGGAGCTCTGACACAACTGTTTTGGTGATGGGGGCGTTTGGGCTAATAAGGGTGATAGGGATAAGATTCTTGTAAGAGGGTGCCAGGGAAGAAGAAGGCTGGTTAGTTCTGACCGAAGAAATGGTCTGAATAGTGAACAGAGGAGAGTTATTAGGAGAGGAAAGTGGAGGGGGAGTGACATTGGTAGTCTTGTAGCTAGCCAGTAAGTTGGCGATGTCTGCAGAGGACAAATTGTGATTGGCTTTATAGGAGCGCGGGACAAAGGAACTCTTAGGGAGTTTGGGGAAGTGAGAGTCTGCCAGGTGAGTTGGATTGTTAGGAAAGGAGGATATCTTGGCACTTAAAAGTGAGATGGACGCATCAAGCTGGGAAATGGAAGAGATGAGAGAATCTAGTTTATTTTCCAGGGAGAGGAGGGCTGAGCCCAGAATGTTGGGTGGCTGGATGGATAAGGGAGGGTGTGCAGTAGGCGATGGAGGACAGGGAGAGGAGGTGGAACGGGGGGGTATTGGGGCGCAGGGGTAGAAGGTGGGGGATGAAGGTGGTGGAAAGGAGTGGTTGGAGTTATGGTGGTGAAAAGAGGGTTATTTTTACTGGTGTTGAGCAGAGGGGAAGAGTATAGATCATAAGTAGGAGACAGTTGAGGAGTAGGGAGGGAGGGTGGATAGTGGGGAGGGGAAGGGGGGGGTCAAAGGAAGGCCAGAGGTACGGGTAGAGGAGAGGAGAAGGGGCTGGACAGGTACAGTAGGCTATGAAAGGTGAATGTAGGGGGCCAGGCACCAGGCAGAGTGGGGGGGATTGTGTTAGCTGGTAATTGAGGGAGGAGTAAGGGACTATAAGGTCGAGGGAAGACGAGGGAATTACCGAGAGGGGAGACAAGGTTGAGCAGCATAGGAGGAGGAAAGGGAGGTTGAAGAGAGATAGGAGGTGTAAGAGAAAAGTTTGGGGTACAAGGGAAGGGGGAGAGTGGAAAGGGATGGGGAGAAGGGGGGTGAAGGTAAAAAAAGTTAATCGGTGGACCAGATTGTAGGAAAGGTGGATTAAGTAAGGGGGAGGTGGGGAGGATTATCCTAAAATAGTAGAAGTATGATGCTGCTATAAGGCTGATGTGCTTCGTGTAGGAAAGTTAATCTTCCGTAATATTGCCAAGATTCCTAGCAGACTTTATGGCCACCATTCAGTCAACCACATACGTGTCTCTTAATCGAAGAAGACACTTCAGTCTTGTTGGCGTTTAATTTCAGGCAGCTAGAGTGCATCCGTTTGGCTACTACTTTCATGTAGAATTTGAATTATTCTTTGGTGTCCTTAACTTTGGATGAGATGGTTAAGAGAATTTGCTTGTTTTCTGCATTGGAGATGATATTGCAACAAAAGCTCTAACTAAGGTAGCAAGTGGAAAGACATAAACGTTAAAAAGGGTGGGACTAAATGATGATCCCTGCGGGACTCTAAACTTAAGTGGCATAGCAGGAGAGGTGAAAGGTGCAAGGAATACTGTTGATGTATGGTCAGCAAGTAAAGAGTGTAGCCATTTTAAGGCTTATTTGCTGATTCCTATTTCCTGATGTCTGGCGATGAAAATGGGATGTGACACCGTGTGAAGGATCGAGAAGGACCAGAGCAGCTGATCTCTGGTCCAAAAACGATATCATCAGTAGTAGACACCATACTGTGCGTCAAGTGGAATCATGATTGCCAGGGGTCCAGAAAGGCGTTATTTTCCACATAATTGATTAACTGAAGACTGGCTGCCTTTTCAACAATTTTACCTTGTTATGGTAGGACGGAAAGGGGGCTAAAGTTTGACAGAACAGCTGAACCAGCTGTCTGTTTCTTTAACAAGTGGATCACTTGAGTCATTTTCTAGGGCTTGGCTATTCAGGCTAGAGTCGAGGTAGTTTGTGTAAATCAGTCATCACTGGGATAATCTGCTCTAAGTTGAGTGTATAAATAACAGGGGGGAAGGGATCCCTATACAAGCCTGGGGATATACGAGTCATAAGAGATGAGGCTTGATCTGGTTCAAGGCCAAAGTGTTCGAGCGAGAGACCATTACTAGCCTGTCAGACAGAAAACTTGATAAAGCCTCTATTAGAATAACTTCAGTGAAGTTGATATACTACTTGGAAATCGTATCATAAAATTCTTTAGATAGATCTTTTCATAACTATTGAGGTGATTGAATGATTCTTGCACATGAAGGAGGATTGGGCAGGTACTTGACAATGGTAAACGTTTTTGTGAGGATTTTTTGCTCTGTTCATTCCTGTGGCATAGTAGCTGTGTGGGCAGATATAATTAACATTTGTTTACCTGCAACTCAGAAAATCACCTTGCATGTTTACTGACATGCCATTAGTCCTCAAGCTATGTTTTCAAGAGCAGCCCGATTCAGAATTTAGATGGAATATCGGAAACAAAAATATTGTGGGACAAAATATTGTGTCAAGAATATTGTGGGACAAAATATTTTGAAGATAAGTTTCTATCGGTAAGCAAAGTTTTACTATATGTAACTTCACATATATGTACGTTGACTATATATATTTCTTCACAGTACATAGATGTGGAGTTAAGAACAGTAAATCTATACCTACCTCTCGATATTTTGGCCCTCTATATTGTTGACAAAATATTCTGTCCACACAATATTTTTGTTTCCGCTATTCTGTCAGTGATCCTCAGGTTCATGTCACCTGTTGACACAATTCACTGATGAGAGTGTGCAGTGGGATGCTAACATCTTGTATGGCTTGAATATCCTGAGTTTGGAACCCTGCAAATTCAACTTGGTCTTCAGCCTGCCCAGAGAAATGAAACGAGAACTGTGGTATTAAGTGCTTCATAAAAACAAGCTATTGATATGTCACTAAGGTAAATGTTGTGCCTAAATAGTTAATTTATTTGTTTTCTATTTAACCAGTGTAAGAAAGTGCCCTCTTTTTGCGTGGTTGCCCCCACTTTTTGCTGAATTGCTGATGTACTTCGACTGAGTGTGCCCTGGGTTCCTGCCAAACAGGTGCTCAGGGTCTATGTTCTTTCCCTAAAACTGCATTAACCCCTTGCATGCGTCGGCCGGCCAGTGGGCTTGTGCGGAGGACGGCTGGGGGCCGTCCAAACCCCGCCCACTCATTATTTCGCCAGCACCGCGGCGGAATTTGCGCCGCGGTCAAGGGGTCAAAAAACAAACCCAATTGCCACTCTTTGGCCACAGGTCAATCCCTTGTAAATGGTACCACAGGTACCAAGGGCACTGTGGCCAGGGAAGGCCTCTAAGGGCTGCAGCACTTATTGTGCCACCCTTAGATGTCCTGTACCTTTACACACACACACTGCCTTTGCAGGCTGCGTATTTTGGTGCAGAACAAATTGAAGAGTTGACATGGCACACATCCCTGTGTGCAATGCCTACAACCCACTGCCCTGGCATAGGTCAGCCACCCCTCTAGGTGGGTGCACTATACCAGAGGTGAGGGTACAGGTGCATGAGCCCTGTACCCCTACAGTGTCTAAGCCAATTCTTAGACATTGTAAGTGAGGTACTGCCATTAAGAGTATATGGTGCTGGGAGTTTGTCATTACGAGCTCCACAGCACCATGGTGGCTTTACTGAAAACTGAGAAGTTTGGTATCAAACTTCTCAGCACATTAAACCCACACTGTTGCCAGTGTGGGATTTAATAATGAAAAATGCACTCAGAGGGCATTAAAGATGCCCCCTGAAAAACGACCTAATACTAGTGTCCAGGCTGAGTGGCTGCTCGCCAGCTGCCACCACCAGACATGTTTCTGGACCCCTGGGCCGAGAGCCTGCTGCTCTCAGGGGTCTGAAACAATGCACATCCTGGGACGATGTGCCAAGCCTCCTCCCCCAGGATGGGCAGGGTCCACGAAGGGGAAGCTTCAAACGCTTGCCACCTTTGTGAGCTTCCCCAGGCCTTTTGTTGCTTCCAGCAACTGGCCCCCACCGGTTCTGACCCCCACTTTGGGCAGAAGAATCGGCGGGAAAACCAAGTGAGGAAGGGAGGTGTGGCCACCTTTGCCAAACCCCACCCCTCAGGTGGGGGAGGCGAGGTAAAGCACAACTCTCAGTCCCTGCCATCTTGCAGATGGGGGACCCAGCCAACCAGAGTGAGGCATATGCCCCCCTCCCACTGGAGGGTGGCATAATAGTGGGTGTACCCACCCCAAGGAAGGGACCCATTGGTCCCAACCTTTGCCTACTTGTAACGCCCCTAAATATAGTATTTAGGGGCAACCCTGAACCTTGCCTCCTCAGACAAGAATCGACAAGAAGAAGAGAAGAAGGACCGAAGAGCCGTGCTGAAACTAAGAAGAGGAGGACGCCCACTGACTTGGCCTCTGCCCTACCGGCCTGTCCCCACCTCGAACCTGCTCCAGCGAAATCCCGGGGTGTCCTGCAGCCAGCAACCTCAAGAACCCCGAGGACCTGCCCTGCCTTCCACAAGAAAGACTTTGTCTCCCGTGAGCACCGGATTTGCTCACCATCAAGCTCAGACTCCAGCCAAAACCGTGAGTCTTCACCACTCTGCACCAGACGCCCACGGCCCAAGGTTCAAGTGGCCCAACACCACAAGGAGGTTTCCCCGGCCATCCTTACCTGAGATCTGGTGATCTCTGACCTGCCTCGACACTCCAGACGATGCCTGCAGTCCCTTTCTGGAGGACCCCACGACCGCAACCGGAGCTGGTAAGAAAACCTGACGCCTAAAGACACCCCTGCACCCGAAGTCCAACAGCCTTGGGTGGCCCAACCGACAGTGTCCCAGCATCCCTAGGCATCCCAACTTACCTCTCCAACTGGTGGTCACCTCCAGAAGATCTACGTCCCCGAGCCTGCAGTCTTTGTTGAAACCGGAGAATCCCCATTGAAAACAACAGGGCACCCGACGCCTAACCAGCACCCTGCACCCAGCCGCCCCTGCGCCGCTGCGGGTGTACTTTGGGTGCTAACTCGGATCCCCCTTTGCCCTGAATCTATCACCAGGAGCTTTGCTACCACAACCTTGTGGCCTGCTCGTGAGCAGCCACCAACCGGAGGCCCCTATCCCCCTTTGGATAACATTGGGCCTCAGTACTGTGTACCTTGCCGCCCTAGCGCCGCTGAGGGTGCTTTGAGAGTGCATCCTGACCCTGGGGGAACCCTGGTTCTTGCCCCAGAAAACCAACTCTCACAACAAAGGACTTACCTGTTCACCGATAACTTCATTTCTTCCCATAGGATAACACTGGCTGTTTTCTTGTGAAAAAGTTTCAAAGTGTGGAGTTGGAAAATCTATAAAAACCTATACAATTGTGTTCTAATAACAAAACTGCATTTACTTACCTTTATTCAGGAAATGTCCCAGTGTGGTATCCAGGTATACTACGCTGTGTAAGAAAAGCATTCTGCAAAGCAATATAACCAATACTACTAAAGTAATTACAAAGTATATGTACAGTATTTCAAAGTATTGCATTACAAGTGATTTATCTGTAACCAAAACCAAGTATATACTACTGCATTTAACTGTACTGTTTACTGCAAAGTATAAATCCACTTACCTGTACCAGGCCTGGCTTGGTTCTAGAAAATAAATATAACTTAAATATTTTTGATACAAACCAATTGGTCTGAGTTCAGTCTTTGAGTGTGTGACATCATCTGCTGCCTGAGTGTGTACAACAAATGCTTAACACTACCCTCTGATAAAGCCTTACTGCTCGTCCACACTACCACGAATAGAGAGTAAGGTGCAATCTACTTTTACCTCTGCCTACCTTTGGGGTTCCACTGGACTCTGTGCACACTATACCTCATTTTGGTATAGTATATACAGAGCCAGCTTCCTACAACCAGGGAAGAGGTTGCCATTATCTAGGCTGATTGCTCTGAGATGTTTGATGGTGCTTCCCATTTATGGACCTGATTCACAAAGGGCCTCTACGCTCGTGGCGGAGGCCCCGCAGTTGTGGGGGAGACTCCGCACCCAGTGCGGAATCTCCGCAATAAGAATTCTCACTGCAGAGATTCCGCCCCGAGTGCAGAGACTCCCCCACGACTGTGGGGCCTTCACCACGAATGCGGAGGCCCTTTGTGAATCAAGCGCAAGGTATTCAACATAGAGTAATGCCTGTGGTTGTGACAACTGCAGCCTTCTTACCTTTATCCAGATGTAAGCTGAACCTTTTCTTATAGTTCTTTCACCTCAGAGATTGCAGGTCTGGGGGATCGGTACTATAGCTATCTTTAGAGAGCAAACTGAATGGATAACTGCCTTAAAGCAGACCTGTCTGTGCTTACGTATGTTTTTCATGTGACTGGATATGTGATAGTTAATGTGGACACATGATAGTTGGGCCTTAGCATTTAAATGTCTCTACTTGGGCTATGATGTTGGTACTGCCTACCATGATATGGCTACAACTTAGTTAATATATCTTTGGTAACTAAAGAAGCTCATCTGTTTTAGTATCCTTGATAGTATGTTAATCTTATATTTTAGTTTTGAGGTGACGCTTTCTGTGATTTTATTGAGCCTGTTCATCATGTGATAACACATCCTGTGATGTTACCATGGTTAAAGGCTATGTCACATCATTTTCTCTGACATATCAAGCCAAAGGGGGCATTTTTTCAGCTCAGCTGCTCCTAGCATTTTGGTGAATTGACATCCATGCAGTCACATTTGCAATAGCGTCTATTGTCCACTCTGATTTCTTGCAGGTGTAACATTAAGTAAACAAGCATTTGCAGTGCAGTCGGTCTCGCCTTTGGGACCTTATATGTATTTAGCTATGCAGCACATTAGCCTGGGTGCTGAAACATCTACTGTTCTTTAACATGGAGAGAAAGTAAGCACCAAACTGCGGAACACGCAAGGTATGGGAACACATGGAGAGAAATATTGCCTTTCAGCGAGAAATGGTATAGTCCAAAGCTCTGTTTTAAATATAAAATCGGGGCCTTCAGTGGTCATATCACTGAAATTACAAGATTAAAAAAAAACCATTATTGTCTACAGGTGCTTGTGGAAAACAAGTTTCTATGGCCTGAAATCTAGGGAATGCTAAAGTGATTCTGGTATTTTACTGACCTCTGCTGGTCGTTTTCTATCAAGAAAGTTAAATAGAGGCAGTTGCCAGAAAAATAAAAAAAGAAAGTCCCTAAGCAGAAAGCAATTCTGTTATTTTACTGACCTCTACTGGCCGTTTTCTATCATGACAGTGAAATAGAGGCAGTTGAACAAGCAGAAAGCAATTCTGGTATTTTACTGACCTCTACTGGTCGTTTTCTATCAAGACAGTTAAATAGAGGCAGTTGAACAGAAAAAAGACCCTAAGCAAAAGCGGAAGCAGACAAGTCCTGGGGCTGATCTCCAGAGACCACAAAGTACATACAGCAGATCTTCCAGACAGCTCAAGCGCAGTCAAAGCTCGACCTAAAAATACCCTTGGAATGTGGCTTCAACCCAAGGCAACTCAGGTAAGAGCCAAGAGGTATTGCTTAAAACCAAAAAGTAACCTTGTCTCAAATGACAACCTCTTAAAGCATACCTTCAACTACCAACATGCAAGGCAAACAGCTGCTTTACTTCAAAGGGAGCACTTGGCCTGGAACCTTGTCATTACTACAAGATGCAGCCACACTGCAGTCACAAGTAAGTTGCTAGAATATGGACCTTCACTGAACGTGCTAGCTCAGGAAACCAAAGGCATATCAGGAACCCAAAGCTATCCTTCTTTCCCACATTCAAACCTTCTGAAAGAGCAGACAAGTTGGGGTTATGCAATTACTTAACATTCAATTTTAGAGAGAAAATAGTGGTTGAATGAATGAGGGACAGTCCGCAATCGCAGATTGCCTCATCGTAAATAATAACATGTTTTACCACACCATATTTACACGCCTCCTGCTCACCAAAGCTTTAGGAGGTGCTCATGCCAGAGGTGTTAATCGTCAGTCCCGGAGGGAGGGCTGCCAGTCACACAGCCTAGCCTCCGAAGGTACTGCCCTCTGCCAGCTCCAAACTTTGCAGCAACTTCCACGATCGCCATCCAGACATAAAGAAATAAAGAGAAAAACACATTAAAGCAACAACACATCCACAAAGCGCTAAACTACTTACGTAGGAGTAAACTCTGGTCAGAGTACAAGTCCCTCAAGTGTCCAAGTGGGAACAGTTAATTAATGAACATGTGAAATTAAAAATGCAATGGCTAGGTCTCCTACTGTTTGAACTTCCTGGCAATGACCCACATTACTTTTGCATTCAGCAATATATCTTTCACACTATTCATGCCATCACTTACACAAAACACACTAATGTACTAAGCTCAAACATTGTTCCTGACATTTTGCCAATAAACTATGAATTTCTAGTTGTATATATTTACGTGGGTTGCTGAACGTTCTGCAACTACTCCCTCTCAGGTTGAATACAAACTAAAAAAACAATGTTATCTTTCCCATAAATGTACATCCCAATGAAATACATAAAATGAAAGTTGAAAGGCTGGATATTGAGTTTCCAATCAACCTAACTATCTCCATTAACAAGACTCTTTCCATTTGCCCGTCATGCCTATATGTAACAGCATTCTTAGCCGCATACCGTTTAAACAGGAGCACATGATATTTTCCCTCTCCCAGCTTGCTCCTCTGTCTTTCCACATGTATGGTCTTTTTCCTCCCGGTGCCCTCTTCAAATATATTTACTTTAAAAGGGCCCGGCTGCTGCAAGGTGTCATGGAGTCTTTTTTCAATTTTGTCTTTGAATTTTAATTTATCGTTATAATCAGGGACATGTAAAAACATCAAATTAACCCCTTCCATGCTCATGACGAGCTCAGCTCGTCATGCTGCGCAGTGCTCGTGTGCGCATGACGAGCTGAGCTCGTCATGAACCCGTCCGCTTAATGAAACGCCTCGCACAGGGCGAAAATCGGCCGCGCATGGAAGCGGTTAAACAATAATGCTATGCATCACAACGCATGTGTGTTAGTCAACAGCCATCTTTTGTGTATTTTCTTTAACAGAAAACCAATTCCAAGACTACCGGTTGTGCAAGCATAACACGCGCACAATGTACTTGCTGCTTTTTTGCTTACATATCCCATTGTATACCGTTTACTCTTTTTACCATCACCATATATTTTATCTATTCTCTATGTTACTCATGTTACTGCTGCTGTGCTTACTCTATAAAGTGCTCTGATACGTTCGGGTAAAGTTCGCACTATATAAAAGTCATAAATGAATAAATACCTGAAAAAGCACTGTCCTATCCAATTGGGTTGCGTTTTACAGCTGAAATGTATTGGCTTTGCAAAGGCTTGGTCGGTCTATATAGAACTGCAGGAAGAATGGCAAGGCAAGGGAATTATGAACACTACAGTGATCGAGGTGACCAGTGATGCTACACAACCCCACAAAAAATAATAGTAATAAATCCCAGACACCAAAGCAGACTGGCTAAAAGTGACTCAAGTTTCCCGTGTACAACCAGGCGCGAGCAGCATGTCCCATCCGGGTTGTGCGTTACTTGCAGAAACCAGAGTTGACACTTGACTGGTTTTACACCGGTATCTTAACGACCCGGCTGGAACAAAAATAAGCAGAACCCAAAAGCGGTATTTTTTTAGCCCTTATCTGTACATACTTCAAACAACAGATATAAACCGAAAACACTCTTAAATTTGCTCTAGAGCTGCGTTAACTACTCCTATCTAATAATTAAATAAACAAACACTGAAAAGTCATGTTACAAATGACTACATTCCACGTTGTTTAAAGTCCTCTTTAGTGTCATGTCCGGGCCTTTTCCAGACTCTTACAACAACAAATGGCCTGGATTTTTCTCTTGGAAAGATGGTAACCCTAGCCTATGTTCGTGTTTTAATACGAAGTGAATAAAACTACAAGTCCCAAACTGGAAAGTGCCCCTCGGTGCTGAAACCCCTGCCAGTCACCCCTCTCAACCACTGCCCCAGCCTCGGATACCCTGAAGTGCTGGTCCCGGTACGTGCTTATCTCGCAGTAGGAGTCGCTGTCCAGCGGGCTAAGTCGGCCCCACATGTTGCTGTGTCTTCTTAGTGCCCCGGGTCCGCTTCAGCAGCTTCCGCCCCGACGTCTGCGCTCCGGCGCCCGCTGGAACCTTCCAGTAACTACCGGCTGGGAACCCTCCGAGATAGCAAGATGGCCGCCGCGTACGATTACTCATACAGCCGGCCCAATCCAAAATGACTCGTCGAACTATCACGTTGAAGGAACACATCCCTATTCATAATGGCGCCTATGAGGCTTCCCACCTTTACTTTAACTTCTCCGATGACAGCGTGAATCCTAACACAGATCCCCTCGGCATTCGCGTTTACTAACGCACCACTACGTAACCGCTGCCAGTACAGATTCTGCCATTTTGGAACGGGGTACATTCTCTTAATGAGAATTAAAACAAACATTGGCAATGCAATAGGACTCGAGACCTATTGCATTGAAAATGGGAGTGCGGGCGGGCGCGAGAAGGCACGAGCACGACCGGGAGTGCACGGGAGGGGGGCGTGGGGCCCCAAGAAGTCACGGACTGCGGGAGGGGGGGATAGGGAGGGGGGGGAAGAAAGTAGTTTGTGCAGTAAAGGGGGCAGTAGCCATGGAAGGATACAAATGACTGACATGGCTGTCATGGGGAGGGACTAACAAGCTTAAAACCAATCGGAAGGCAGCATTTATAACCTAAGCCAATGAAGAAGATGGGCCGGAGAGTGGGCGGAGCTTCCACAAAGCTTCCACACTATAGTGTATACTGCATGCCTCGCAAAGCGATGGCAGCACATTCGCGCTGCAACGCTAGGCGAGACCTAAAAATACAGGAAATCTAAACAATTCTCCAAAGCAGCATAGCTGCTGTTTATTTCACCAGTCTGATGACCTTAACATTTGCTAGAGAAATAGCCCAATGTTTTTAGCTTGTTGCTGCTTAAAACAAGCCTTGACTACAGCAAGCAATTGTATCTGACTCGAGGGACCTCCAGTAACGGACTAAGGCACCACAGTCTGCACCAGGAAAGCACTGATTGCAGGTTTTAAAAGGCATGAAAATGTGCTATTTAAAGAATGTGCGGCCTATTAACTTTCCCAAGGTTTGTAGTTTCTTCATCATCCTTGTGTGTTTAAAGTACGCATTTGTGTTAGAGTAATTTAAAGCTAAAAGTAAACTATTCCTTGCACCAATAACAATCATATTTTTCTCTTATGTCCTTTAACAATAAAAATAGTTTCTATACCTGTTCCAAGGATACCTTTCTGCTAGGAAGCATCAATAGTGTTAAAATGATATTCAGTGGTTATTTTTTACTTCAGAATTTTTATTGCATGCATATGGCCGCCACGTTTAGGAGGCAGGGTATTTCCTTTTTTTTGTCCTTATTTTCGTGACACAAGACTGGAATGAAATCTGAAAAATAACCAGTACCAGAACTATTGTCTTTGCCAATGCTGGTTTAGTGCTGATGTCCTAGATGGCAAAGGATGGTGACATTTTAGACAGATCGCGGCGCCTCCTAAAACACAGCGAAGAAATATGTACGAGGACAGTATAAAAGCCAGCAGTCTATGTATGAAGTTGGTCGTTTGAGTGTGAGACCCCTGCACTGTACTCCGATTGTAGCTGTTTTTTGTCATTGGGGCTTTGGGGGGGCGGCCTACCGTCAGGAAGGCTCGCACCCCCGGGGTTTTTGGGCCGGGTGGTGCGGTCCGGGCCCAATAACAAATCAGGGAGGGGTGCATTTTTATTCATTAGGGCCTGTGGTATCCTTTTGGTAGATTGGTTCTACTCTCACTGACAGACCAATTAAACAAGGGATTATCATAATCTGTAATGCCGCGCAAAATAACAGACTGACAGTCACCCCGTCATATTAAAGTGTCGTTCCGGACATAGAGGGGTGCCTGGCACACGCTAATCTGGGAGCAGCGTGTGGGTAATGAGAAAGGGCTAATCTCTTAAATTCTTACACAATGGGGTCAGTGGTTTCTTTTGGCGGTCTCTGACAGACCACAAGAAACATCCATAAAAAAAGCAAGGTAGTTACGAATACCCAGCCTGACGGCTTCAGGTTCTGTGCGGCGTATGCTTCGGGCTACTCTCGGCGTTGCGCAGAACGGTGTTATTTTCATGTGGACAGTCACACATGCGAGGACGAGGCTGTACTGTTCCATTTTGTTCAGCACACGCAGGAGATCGGATAGTCCCTTCTAACGTGGCCGGGCGTGGCGAGGGAGCTTCCATTCCTTGCACCCATCTCGTCGGAAGGGCCCTGACAAGGCACATTCCATCTACTTTTAAGGAGACTACTGCTAACGCGGGCGGCCTTAGAGCCATAACTCTATGACAGAGCGCACGCCGCACCTTTTCACGCCTTTATAGCTAAACAGTAACAGGGAGGAAAGCCATCAATAAATGGCGCTACAGATTACATTTTTCCCACTCGCGCCCTTTCCGAATCACGTTTAAAGTCAGAATCCGTCCCAACTAATTATTTTGTGTGGAAACACTACAGGCACACTAATTACTATACAACGGGGTTTGACCAAATCCTTTACTAGTTTTCCGAGTGAACAGTGCCACACAACGGTGTACTGCGATATCGCACTTTAGTTTGATTTTGTCAAAAGTTTGGATTAAATAATGTGCACGATGATTTACTTCAAGGAGCATATATGCACGTTTGAACCAAAATTACATTAGAGAAGTACTTGTTTCTATGTGCTGTCTGTAATGCAAGTATGTGGTGCCCTGAGCTGTGTAAAGTGCTTAGGCCCAGATTTACACGACTGTCACAAAATGCAGCGCAGCATCCGTAGTTGCTGTGCTGCGTGAGAGAGCAGGAAATGCATTATCTCCAATAATATGGTGCAATCCTACTCTCTCCCTAGTGCTGGTGCACAGTCATGCTGCGGAGTAGGGCTGGCTTTAGCACTGGTGACGCCCCTGTGCAGCAATCTTTATTGGTGCACCCCAATTATCTCCTTCTCCATGGATTCCCTCACTTCTACCCTCCAACAGTGCCCCTCATCTCTCCATGGCCCCGCTATAAGAAAATGGGCTGTTGGTTGACCGGGGTGTGAGCCTTGGTCAAGCAGCAACCAAATCCTTGTCCAGGATGAGGCACAAGCCAACCCTAAATTGGCCTTCTCTCAACCCTCTGGTAGCTTGGCACAGAGCAGTCAGACTTAATCTGGGGGCAATATGTCAAGTATTTGTGCAACACTTCAAACAGTAATAAAGTGAAAAACACCACACAAAAGTATCCCAAACCAGATTAGAAAAATAGAGTTATTTTTAATAACTAAAACAAGACCAAAACAGCAAAATTACAATCAGTAGAACCGGAGAAATGCAAGTTTGAAGATTTCAATGAAAATAGTGCCAAAATGCACAAAGCGCCAACTGTGGAAAACTGGTCGTACCGGACCATGACAAAGTCACAAGTTCAGGCCAACCTCAATGGAGCGCGGGCCATCTAAAGGGACCCAGTTAGGCCTGCTGAATAGAGTACCTTAAATCCTGGTTTGAAGAGCATTGCGAGTGTCCTCGTTGAAGATGCATTATGCAGCCAAATCGATGCTCCGGTTCCGAGATGCGAAGAGGCTGCGATGCAAGCTCCTGAGATGTTGTTGATGATCCCAACGGCGAGGGCTTGCGATGCCAAGTCCAGCGTTGAGGATACATCGCACAGATGAGGTGATGCATTCAGAGGAGCTGCAAGACTGCAGAGTTCATCATAGACGAGGGATGCGAGAGCCTGCACTGAGGATGCATCGTGCAGTAGCGGTTCCAATGAGGTGGCAGACTGCGATGCGGGTCTTTGCAACAGTGGAGGTCCACGTAGTGCCAGCGATGCGTCAGTTCTACTCAGGGTTGCACCAGGCAACAGAGGAGATGCGTTGGTTCCACTAGATCCACAGGTGCTGGCAGAGCACCTTTGGTCCACCTCCAAGGGTCTAGGACTGGGGTGACACCACTTGGCAGGGTAGACCCACAGATGGCAGAGTCTAAGTGATTGGGTCGCCGGTGCTGGAGACTTCTGTTCCTGGGGCTCAAGTCAGGAGGCCAGCTGTTAGAAATAGGGGTCTCTAGTTGGCAGTGGCTTGCATCCTGTCCAAGTAGGGACCCTTATTCTAGTCAGGGTAAGGGAGTTGCACACCCAAGATAACCCCTGCTCAACCCCTTGGTAGCTTGGCACGAGCAGTCAGGCTTATCTCAGAGGCAATGTGTTAAGCATTTGTACATAAACACACAGCAACACAGTGAAAACACTACAAAAGGACACCGCACCAGTTTAGAAAAATAACCAATATTTATCTGAATAAAACAAGACCAAAATGACAAAAATCCAACATACACAAATCACAATATCACTTTTAGAAGGTTCAAAATAGTTCAGTCAATAGGAAACTATGGAAGTGTCACTTTTACTACAAAGTACCTGGAATGTGTCAAAATCAAAGACGAAAACAGGCACAGGGGAGGTGAGACGCTGGAAAAGTAAAGTGATGCGTCGGTTCCTTACTCCCAGGGGCGGTCATGCGTCGCTTCCTTACTGCCAGGGGAGGTGCTACATCAGTTCCTTACTGCAGTGCAGGGGAGATGATGTGTTGGTTCCTTATTGTCAGGGGAGGTGATACTTCGGTTCCTTACCTGTGAAGGGAGGTGATGCATCGGATTCCAGACACGCGGCCTTGGTTCCTTATTGCTGGGCAACATTGATGAAGAACTTGGCACACAGGTGCGATGTGTCAAAAATCCGGACTCGTTGGGTCGATGGTTGGTGGCAAAACAGGCACTGCGTCGATTTTCCAGCCGCAAGCAGGTGATGCGTCGATTTCTTCAGCAGCACAGCAGGGCCTGCTTCGGAGTCGGAGCGGGTGCCACAGACGTCAATGACACAGTGCTTGGGACTCAGACTGCGGCGATCTGTTAGCTGCACGGCATGCGCTGCATCGGTTCTTCAGCCTGACTGCGGCAATGCATTGGTTTTTCAACTGTACAGCGTTGCTGTGGTGGGAAAAACAGGTGCTGAAGGTCGAAGCATGGATTTTCATCAGTCCTTTGCAGCCCAGAACTGGAATTGGCACCACTTGGCAGGTCAGAACTCTCAGCAGAGGAGTTCAGGGGCTGCAGCTGAAGTCTTTGATGGCCTTGAGACTTCTTAACAGGAGGCAAGCACACACAAGCCCTTGGAGAAACTTGGCAAGCCTGATACAGAAAGCAAAGTCCAGTCCTTTCACTGCCAAGACAGAATCAACAAGCAGTAGGCCAGCACAACACACCAAGAAGCAGAGTGGCAGTTCCCCTCCTACAGCAGCTTCTCCAGCTCTTCTTCTTGGTAGAATCTTCTCTTAGCCCAGAAGTGTTCTGAAGTTATGGTTTGTCAGCACCAGTACTTATACCAATTTCTGCCTTTGAAGTAGACAAACTTCAAAGGAAAGTCTTTGTAGTGCACAAGACCCTGCTTTTCCCTGACCTGGTTCCAGACACACTACAGGGGGGTGGAGACAACTTTTTGTGAGGACAGGCACAGCCCTATTAAGGTGTCAGTGACTGTACCTCAGAAAGACTCATCAGCCTGGTGATGGGCCATCCGGATATGCAGGGCACACCTCAACTCCCTTTGTGTGACTGTCTGGAATATGGCCCTTTACAACGAATGTTTTCACTACGCATTCCATTACAACGCGGTCGTTACAACGACCGTGTTGTTTCTACGCGATCCATTACATCGCAAGTCGTTTCAACGACTTGCTGTAGGGGGCGCGCAGGGCTTAGGAATAGTATTAATTACTATTCCTACTCCAGTTTGCGCAACAGCAGGGAAGGTGTTGGATTTAAAATCCAACACATTCCCTGGTGTTGCACGCCCCCTACAGCAAGTCGTTGATACGACTTGCGATGTAATGGATCGCGTAGAAACAACGCAGTCGTTGTAATAACCGCACTGTAATGGAAGCGCGTTGTGTTGACAGCGTTGTAAACGCTGTTTCCCGACTGTCTGAAGTGAATGCACAAACAGCCCGATTGTCAGTCTAAACCAGATATGGATTCCACAGGGAGGCAGAGGCACAGAATGGTAAAGCAAGAAAATGCCCATTTTCAAAAAGTGGTGCGTGTTGGTTGAGATGCACTCTTGTGTAATTCAGTATAACCATAACAAATTTAGACAATTAAGTACGAACTTGATAATCTTAGTGTGCACTTGGTGAGGGGGTTCCACCCCAACCCCTAACATATAAATCGCTGATGACTAGAACAACTGGTCTAGACACCATGTGTACTACTGGGTCCCCCTTATGGGTTCCTGATCCAGTGTAACTCACTTATTCATTAGTAACAAAAAACAAACAAAAAAACTTTTAACTTGAAGTAAACAGCCAAATGTTGTTTCCAAAACATGTGATATTAAATTGGAATGAACATGTAGTCCGTTAAAAAATGATGAAAAGAAGACAATGCAGAAATTAGTGAGTCATCCAATTGAAAGAAGCTTCTTTAATTTTCAAGAAGAGTGATGAATCATTTCAATCACAATGCATTTCGGGCCTCTACCAGGCCCTTCATCAGGGGTATCTATAAGCAAAAATACATCATATGTGCCATCAAAGTATTAAAGCCAATACAAGTATTAACAATGCATATATGAACAGGTCGGTAAAAACAGTTATAACCTCATAACAAGAGAGCCATGATTTAATTAGAAGCCAGTTAGACTGTGAACCATGCGCTGATGGTCAGATGAGTAAGAAAGTAAAGAAAATCAGAATATGAATGGTACTGATGCCTTCTATGACTCTTACTCCCATCAATTAAAAACAAACCTGTATCACCAACAGAAACGTGAAATACTCGGTCTAATTGTAGTGCGCGATAAAGAACCACAACCGCTCCCGGACATGCACAAAAATATGCGTGATCGACCTATGTATGCTGGTGTTCTTCTGGTGAATGGGAGTTAACGTTCAGGGAAAGCATGCTGAGTTGAGATGTGTGCCAAAAATCTAACCTTGCTGTAATCATGGATCCATGGAGCTGGTAAACAAGACGCTGTGATCCACTAATGACCGGATTCCTTAACGATCATGCAACAAAAAGAAAAAGTGATATAGGAACCTGTCTGCAAAACCAAAAAACCATGTTCTCAGGCTGTTGTGACAAGAGATTCTCGCCGTGTACTGACCTTGCTCTTACAAACGCCCAAAGCTTAAACAAGCGTGTCTCGTACAGGTACCGCTGTGACCCAAACTCAGAACCACCATTACGTGAAAACTGCATGGGTCGCACTCTAAAACGTACGTGCTCGACGTAATTAGGTGAAAGAAACGAAAAGAAAAACAGACTATCCGAGAAACAGAATGTGATGTGAAAGTGACGATAACGTTACTGCCATCTAAATAATTCTCACTGAAAAAAGTGTGCTACAACCAAATAAATTCTGCCAAGTTATCCTAATTCAGATAGCTGAGTTCCACTAATGGACAACCCATCAATTTAGGTGCGACACTTACTAGAGTAAATTATAATGTTTCAAACACATGAATCAACATATTTATCAATCCTATGCATGATCTCTTATTCTTACATGAGATGAAAAACTTGAAACAAAAATGATAAGGCAAAAATAATAAGACAAAGATAATAATACAACCATATTGCAACAAACATAGTCATTAAACGTGTACTTGATGTAAAAGTGTAACATGATAGAAGGACAACATTGCAGTATGTGATTCCAAATGTGTCAATAAAGTTTGTGGAGTTTTGCCTGAAAAAAGGAAAGACTTGAAGTGAGCGAAATCAAAGAAGTTGAGAAAGAGATCTTCTCTAGTCGTAACTACATCTTTAAAGAAAACATGATAGTGCCAATTTATCATTTAAACCTCAAGGGTTCAATGTGTCCATGTATCTGATCCAGTGAGATTCTCGTTGTGCTAGGATCTTTGCCTGATTCCTATCAGGATGGTGGGTGACAACTTCAAGAACAGAGAAATGTAGTTGAGCGATTGTACGATGACTCTCATTCCAATGGATTGCCAGTGGTGAGTGTGATGCTTGAGTCCTATGCTAATCTTTTTATGTTCAAATTTGAAACTGAACATATTCTGAGCAAGGAAGATTGGACTCAAAAACTCATCATGCATCGACGATACATAGATGACATTTTTCTTATCTGGAGAGGCCACAAATGGGAGCTCGAAGCTTTGTTGGAGGATCTCAATACCAAGAATCAGAGGATCAAATTTCCACACAAAATTGAAAAGACCACCATCGCTTACTTGGATGTGGAAATCACGATTACCAAGACAGGCTTTGACACAAAGGTCTTCAAAAAAGCCACTGACAGGAATAATACATTACTGTACAGTAGTTTTCACCCATCATCTCTCAAACAACATCTTCCATATTCACAATTCACAAGGATAAAACGCATTACATCAGACCCAGAGGAATGTGTATCAACAATGCAATCTTTCAAAACTCAACTTGCACAGAGAGGATACCCGGAAGAAATTTTGGAACAAGCCATTCAACGAGTACACTACTTGGATCGTAAAACACTTTTGGCAAAGACGCTTAAAGAAAGAAAGAACCGAGCAGTTTTGTCTCCACATTTTCCACCATGTCACCGGCTATTAAAAATATAATTCTAAAAAGATGGGAATTATTACAAACAGAATCTGATTTTGGATACTTGTTCACCAACCCTCCCATTATTTGCGTACAAAAGATCCAACAACCTCAGGGAACTACTGTCGAATTCAAGGCAGCGAGCGAGGAAGCACACAGAGGCATGAGAAGATGCAATAATTGTACCCATTGTAATAATGTGCTAGTTGGAAAGAGCATCTCTCACCCATGGACAGGCAAAGACATCAAACTCAACCACTCAGCAGACTGCAACTCACAATTCGTTATCTACATTATCAAATGTCCATACAGACTTCTTTATGTTGGGAAGACGGAACGAAAGTTAAGAACCAGGATTACCGAACATAAAAGTCATAGTAGGATTCAAGCATCACACTCACCACTGGCGATCCATTGGAATGAGAGTCATCATACAATCGCTCGACTACATTTCTCTGTTCTTGAAGTTGTCACCCACCATCCTGATAGGAATCAGGCAAAGATGTAAGCACAACGAGAATCTCACTGGATCAGATACTTGGACACATTGAACCCTCGAGGTTTAAATGGTAAATTGTAACTATCATGCTTTCTTTAAAGATCTAGTTACAACTAGAGAAGATCTCTTTCTCAACTTCTTTGATTTCGCTCACTTCAAGTCTTTCCTTTTTTCAGGCAAAACTCCACAAACTTTATTGACACATTTGGAATCACATACTTCAATGTTGTCCTTCTATCATGTTACTGGAGGTCGTCCACAAACTATACAATTTAGGCACACTTACACTTTTACATCAAGTACACGTTTAATGACTATGTTCGTTGCAATATGGTTGTATTATTGTCTTTGTCTCATTATTTTTGCCTTATCATTTTTGTTTTATCAATGTTGTGAAGTATTCTGATTGAATTTTGTATCAAGTTTTTCATCTCATGTAAGAATAAGAGATCATGCATAGGATTGATACATATGTTGATTCATGTGTTTGAAACATAATTTTCTCTAGCAAGTGTCGCATCTGGATTGGTGGGTTGTCCTTTAGTAGAACCCAGCTTTCTGAATTAGGATAACTTGGCAGAATTTATTTGGTTGAAGCACACTTTTTTCAGTGAGAATTATTTAGATGGCCGTAACGTTATCGTCACTTTCACATCACTTTCTGTTTCTCGGGTAGTCTGTTTTTCTTTTTGTTACTTTCACCTAATTACGTCGGGGCACTTATGTTTTAGAGTGCGACCCAGGCAGTTTTCACATAATGGCGGTTCAAGTTTGGGTCACCGTGGTACCTGTACGAGACACGCTTGCATAAGCTTTGCACGTTTGTAAGAGCAAGGTCAGTACATGGCAAGAATCTCTTGTCACAACAGCCTGAGAACATGTTTATTTTGGTTTTGCAGACCAGTTCATACATCACTTTTTCTTTTTGTTGCATGATCGTTAAGGAATCCGGTCATTAGTGGATCACGGCGTCTTGTTTACCAGCTCTGTGGATCCATAATTACAGCATGGTTAGATTTTTGTCACACATCTCAACTCAGCATGCTTTCACTGAACGTTAACTCCCGTTCAACATAAGAACACCAGCATACATAGGTTGATCACGCATATTTCTGTGCATGTCTGGGAGCGGTTGTGGTTCTTTATCGCACACTACAATTAAACCGAGTAGTTCACGTTTCTGTTGGTGATACAGGTTTGTTTTTAATTGATGTGAGTAAGAGTCATGGAAGGCGTCAATACCATTCATATTCTGATTTTCTTTACTCTCTCACTCATCTGACCATCAGTGCATGGTTCAGATTCTAACTGGCTTCTAATTAAATCATGGCTCTCTCGTTATGAGGTTATAGCTGTTTTTACCGATCTGTTCATATATGCATTGTTAATACTTGTATTGTCTTTAATACTTTGATGGCACAAATGATGTATTTTTGCTTATAGAAACCCCTGATGAAGGGCCTGGTTAAGGCCCGAAATGCATTGGGATTGAAATGATTCATCACTCTTCTTGAAAATTAAAGAAGCATCTTTCAATTGGATGACTCACTAATTACTGCATTGCCTTCTTTTCATCATTTTTTAACAGACTATATGTTCATTCCAATTTAATATCACATGTTTTGGAAACAACATTTGGCTGTTTACTTCAAGTTAAAAGTTTTATTTTTTTATTTTTGTTACTAATTAATAAGTGAGCTACACTGGATCAGGAAACCCTAAGGGGGACAGAGTAGTGCACATGGTGCCTAGACCAGTAGTTCTAGTCATCGGCACTTTCTAAAAGAGGCATTTTCAAACACACAATCTAAAAACCAACTTTACTATAAGATGTACTTTTAAATTGTGAGTTCAGGGAACCCAAAATCCAAATTTCTTCCCAATTGGAAGTTACACTTGTAAGCGATTACAAGGCAGCTCCAATGATAACCTATGGGAGAATTAGTCCTTGCAATAGTGAAAAACAAAATCGGCAGTATTTCACTATCATGACAAGTAAAACAAACCAGTGCATGTCCTACCTTTCACATATCTGTCCATGGAGCTATCTTGGGCCTAACTTAGGGGTGCCTTACATGTAAAAAAAAAGGGAAGGTTTGGGCCTGGCAAGTGGGTGTACTTGCCAGGTTGATCTGGCAAGTACAAAACTGCACACACAGAAACTGCAGTGGCAGGTCTGAGACACTGTTCCAGGGCTACTCATGTGGGTCGCACAATCAGTGCTGCAGGCCCACCAGTAGCATTGGATTTGCAGGCCCTGGGCGCCCACAGTTCACTTTACTAGGGACTAGTGGTAAAGTGCCCAGAGTTCTAAAACCAGGAAAAACGAAATAAATTGGGTACACAGTCAAAAATAGGAGGTCAGAAGCAAAAAAGACTGGGGAAAAACCCGCCAAAGATGTCAGGTCTAATACCATCCAACTAGCCCTTGGAGTCACTCCGGGGTCCTGTGTTCTACAGATGTAGGTCCAGTCCTTCTCACTGTGGCAAAAGGGAAGCAGGTCAACACAGCAGGGCAGCAGTCCTCCTGAGGAGCACTTCAGCAGACGAACAGTCCTTTCAACAGCACATCAGTCCTTCTTCCTGGCAGAGTAGCCACAGGTCCAGAAGTGTACTGAAGAGTTGGTGGCTGAGGTTCAATATTTATACCCAGTTCTGCCTTTGAAGGGGAAGAAGCTTCTAGAGGCATGCCTTTGAAGTACACAGGTGCCATGCCTTCCTTGCCCTGGTTCCAGACAAACTATATTAGGCACCAAATGGCTAAGAAAGAAAAATGCAAACTTTCAAAAAGTGGCATTTTCATAATTGTAATTTAAAATCCAACTTCACCATAAATTAGGATTTTCCATTTCAATTCCAAAGACACCAAATATGAGTGAGTTACCTGTCCCATTTGGAAGTTACAACTTATTAAATATAATAAGGTAACTCAAATGTTATCCTAAGGGAGAAGTTGGTCTTGCACTAGTGAAAAACGAATGAAGGAGTTTTTACTACCAGGACATGTAAAACTTAAAAGTACATGTCCTGCTTTTTAAATACATTGCATCTGCCCTCTGGGCTGTCCAGGGCTTTACCATAGGAGTGACTTATATGTACTAAAAAGGAAGGTTTGGGACTGGCAAAAGGTTTGTTTTGCCAGGCCGAAATGGCAGTTTAAATCTGCACACAGAGGCTGCAATGGCAGGTCTGAGACATGTTGTGGGTGGCACAATCAGTTCTGCAGGACCACTAGTAGCATTTAGTTTACAGGCCCTGGGTACAGATAGTGCCACCTTGCTAGGAACATACAAGTAAATTAAATATGCCAATTGGGCATAAGCCAATCTTACCATGTTTTAAGGAGAGAGCACAAGCACTTTAGCACTGGTCAGCAGTGGCAAAGTGTGCTGAATATTAAGGCCTTGGAAAAAATGGAGTCAGCAATACAGAAGATCTGAAACAAAAAGGTTAGGGGGAAGATCACAACAATGATGCCAGGTCTAACATCCTCTTGCACAGGATTTGCATTTGTTTTATAGTGCTAGTCATACCAGTGTATGGTGTTAGAGCACTTTACAGCTCCCACACATACAGAGACAATGAATCATTCATGTGTAAATCAATGTATAGGAAATGTTACATAAGACAAAGCGGACAACAAGGTGTAGGAGTCACATGTCATCCATACTGGTAGATAGTACATTTTAGGAGTGCATGGCCTGGGGATGAACAAATACAGGATTTAAAACATAACACTGTAGTTGAGGTTGACTATTCTAATAACAATGTATTTCTACCCAAACAAATCCTTTTTTAGCCACATTAGGATAATGAAAGACTGACAAAAGAAGCATAACGTTCTAACATATACCTTGCAGTTTGCATGCAGCTCTTTGATGACAGTTCATAGCTCACTGTGCTATATTAGGATTGTAATTTATGAACTGCAAGTAACAAAAGGATCTCTCTGAAAAATGCAGTAACCCACTAAGCTATACCCATAAAATACAATTATGTGATTTACATGGTACATGTTCTTTCCAGCAAGCATATTAACCCTCTGCTCTAGACAAAACGTGATTCCTCTCCAGCAAGTTCATTAATCACCAGAGTTTTCTTGACATTGTTATTGTTGCTTGAAAATTGCTCGATACACAGGAACTCTGTAGCAGGTGCTTTTAAAACCATAAACACAGCGCCCCTCGACCCCAGCGCTCAGTGCGGGAGCACTGGCCACAATGCCCTTAATCCAGCCCTGCTGCAGAGAGCCACCATAGTACAAAGGTGTCTGCCTGAGTCTAGCATAGGTTTTGTACTGGAAGGGTACCTTTCCTGTACAAAATACTCTTCCTATACAACTTTCATATGTTACCCACTTGTACAGTGCAGTACACATCAAAGTGGGAAACGTTAGGAGAAATAAATTCATTGTTCCCTTATAAAGCCTGCTTTAAAGTGGAATTATTTTGTAGTGCAAAACCCTATCCACTGAGGCTAGTAGATAGGGTTTTGCATCAAAACCCATAGGTGGTTGCATGGGAATGCCTATGTCCCACCCATGGAATGCCCCATTGATGCAGAGTAATGCACAGGAGTGCTTTGCATTACTTTGAGTAACACAAGGGGGGTTTCGTCCAAGGGCAGACGCCAGGTATAGACGTATAACTATTATGCAATAAAGAAAGAAACCTGGCTATCAATTTTTAGTACCGCTATTTTATTTAGGCGGACTAAAGCTAAGACTAATAAGTTCAATAGCATTAAGTGTAAAAATCACATTTCATTCAAAGCTGTTTAACACATTTAGGAAGACATCGTACTTATGTCTGAGTTGGATACATTTCTAACACACAACAAATACAATACATTTACAGTGTGTTCATTAATCAAAAATAAAAACAATAACATGCAAACACGAATAATGTGCAACCTATAAGACACCAATAGTTTTTAAGCAAAACAAATAATAACAAAAAATTACTTTACACCAGCAGTTTTTGAAACAATTGTTACAACGCAGTTACATAGGACCCTTTGATTTAACGGTCTATGTATAACTACTGCCACCTGGGAATAAGTAATGCTCGTGGGGTATGTTTACTTTTAGCTACCCTCTACGGAGGTCCAAAGGTTTCTTTGGATGCCCATTTGTGGCTGGAAAGAATGGAAGATGCGACGCGTTTCAATCCCGGCACGCTGTCACGGGATTTTCGTCAGGGCTAGAGCACAGTGTAACCTGCATGATTGAATTTAATAATAATAAATTACCTGAAGTTGAGCAGTCCCTTTCTCATGTACAACACGTTTATCACTACGGTCATGTTTATTTACCTTAAAACATATTTCTGCACATGTTGTGCTTTTCTTGTTCCGCTGGTTTTGAAATACCTGCGAAAACCAGGACACTGGGTGTAAATATAGCTGTGTTTTGTCTCTATTTTAATGCCTTACTAGGACATACTTGTCTTTGTTTATAGTGTGGAAAAACTTACAATTTTGTCTGACAAAAGGAAAAATGGGAACATTGATGATCGGGGCCTCAGGTCTACTGGTACTATTCCCACCGACGCTGTCTACTTTCCACACGGACTGAAAGGAATAAATAATGTCCGTGGATGTTTAAACTGTTTAAACCACTGCTACATGCAGTAAACATTTTAAATGAGAGGCACTTACTTTATTAGTGGTTGCGCCGTGACTGCCTGTAGTCCACATTCTTTACGCAACTAGGCTGTTTCTCTATCAAAGGTAATAAAACTAAATTAGCTCGCCTGTTCCGAAGTTAGTTGGAAACTAGTTAAACTAAAGCCAAGGGACAAGGAAGCGAGAACTTGCTTCCATGATTTCTGTTGTCGGTGTATACACTAAGGCATCCTGCAGTAGAGTGAGTTGAAACAAACTCGAGGCGACGGATTTGTGTATATCCTGCTAAACAGGAAGTTCACCGCTAGTCCCTAAAGATGCATTCTGGGATTAGTGGTTCCCTCGTTAACTGTGCATTACGGTTATAATGCAATGTGTGCCTTATGGTGAACTTAGGGCCCGTTGTTCCTTTGTTAGTCATATTATCATTTTTGCTACACATGTCACATATTATTTACAAAAGGGAAAAATTATTGATGATCAATTATCAATTTGACTATTAGTCATCAATGCAGAGGACTCAGCGTAAAATTTGATGTAACTCGGAGCTTCATTCAAGCCTTGCTACACAGTTGAATTTCATAATTAGATACGCTTCTCTTTTCTGAAGGAATGTTCGACATCTCCACCTCCGGGTGGTTGTTTAATCCCTGACAGGACTGTCCAGACAAATTCATTTTCGGAATGTTTCATTTCTAGGAAGTGTGATACCATTGGTGCTGTCAAAACCTTTGCTTAATTCTGGATCGATGTTGAACTATTCTCTATCCAGGAATGTCAAGCGAGTTTGTTGTTGGTCATGCTGAATTTAATATCCGCATGTCTGTTGTTAAGCCATTCAAAAGATGGACAGTTGTTCATTGGTGCCTTCCCACAGGCACCAAACATCGTCTATGTAGCGGTACCACAATAGAATATTTTCTTTGTAAGGATTGTTATTGTAGATGAAACGTTCCTCAAACAGTGCCATGAAGAGGACCGCCATTTCTGGGGCATGAGGACACCCCATGGCGGTCCCCTTCACCTGCATGAAGAACGTCTCCTCAAATCGGAAATAGTTTCTTTGAGAGCTATTCCGCCAAGTCCAATATAAATTGAGTGGGTACTCTTTGTGGTTTAGGTCGTGTCTCTAGAAAAACTCCATGGACTCCAGGCCTCGTTCTGTGGAATTTGGGTATACAGCGAATTCACGTCAAATGAAACCATCCATTGCTTGTTGGA